>CM061223.1:84682435-85882435 GCA_030844895.1 Ambrosia x helenae
GGTACAACTGGTTAAAGCGTCAGTCAACTTCTATGTGGGTTGATGAAGAAAATAGTGAAGTTGAGGTTTGTTGGTTAGAATCAAGAAAATGTTTGTTGCATGGCAGTTCAACATTTTTTTTTTCTCTTTCAAATATTGAGATTTATAGCTAAAAAAGTATAAACATTAAACATGTCAGAATGTTAATGCCTATTAAATTTATTTGTGGTAAAATTGTGTTTGAAAAAAAAGGATAAGGAAATCCGGGGCTCGTAATGACTCATAAAAAGAAAAAAATAAATCATTAGATTTGTTTCATTTTATTTAGGGTGGGGATAACGTAAAAAGAATGTTAGCGTAAAGTACGTAACAAGTAATATGGATTGTAGGATGACATGGGTTAATGAGGGGTACGATCGTAAAAAACCGTGCGTCATTAAATTTGTCGAAAAACATGAATAAGGACATATTAGTACTTGGACCAAAAATATAAATATCATTCAACTGACATTCAGTTTCTAAAATAACTAAAGAAACTTTGACTCGAAAACCGTCTACTGAATATAAAGCAACTCACAATTAGGGTTTTTTTAGTGTGCGAAAGCAAAAAAAAACAGAACGATCGACAAAATACAATGGCATCGAAGTCAAAATCAGGTATGTATATACAATATTTGGAAAATTATTGCGTGTAATTAGTAGTTGCAATTAACAAGCCAAACGGTACTTTACAGGAATTGAATATGAACGACGATCAAAAGATTGAGATAATTTTGAGTATAGAATCGAGATTGTTGGTTAGAAAACCTCTGACCTGAACCACGACCTCCTTTGTCTCTTCTTAAAGAGTTGTTTCTTGATCGGTTGTCACGAGGTTGTTCACGGCCTGAGGTTCTAGCGTGGGGGGCGGCAGGTTGGCCAGATTATTGGTGGCAGTAGCAACAATCAATCGATGGCCCATTCAAATCTCTCTAGCTTCACGGCGGCACAAGACTCCAAGTAACATCTCACAAGCTTCTTCCCAGGCAGGTAGGCTGTTGTTGATGATGGACCCCATGGTGTCAAACTCCGGTGGTAGTCCCCTTACCATTTGAAGAAGAAGCCGCTCGTTGTTGATAGGAGTGGTCAACAGATCGTTTAATTTATCCGCGAGCTCCTGAAGTTTCTGAAAACAAGCCTCCATGGATGGTTGAGATTTAAGTGTCAGGTTCACAAACTCATGTTCTAGGGCAGCGATCCGCGCCCCCTTTATTATTCTGAAACTAGTTCTGTACTCGGGTCCATGCTTCAAAGGCAGTAGATGGAAGGTTGTCCGGCAAGCATACGAGACAAGAGCTCGTCGGAAAGGGTGCTATATATCCATTTCAAGACAATGGAGTCGATCTCAAGCCACGATTCATACGAAGAGTCGGTTTTCTCGGGGGGGGGGGGGGGGGGTACCGTAAATGTACGAGAGAACCCGACACCCGCGTGCAAGGAGTTGAAAAAGACGAACCCAAGATGAGTACGTCACCTTAACGTCGTCGAGAACCCGACCTTTTGCTGAATATTGGTCACGGAGTACACGGGGTGAAGGGACGCAGATTTGGGTTGTTCAGGGGTTTGTTTTTGGTCTGCCATGAAGATGCCTGAGAGGACAAAAGCAACCGGAAAATAAAGAACAAAGGAAGCCGACCGTAGTCAGGAAATTTGTCAACCGAGGCTGACGGCAGAAAAAAAGAAACTAGGGTTTCTCTAGGGTATAAAGCGTCTGCGCTCTGATACCATGTAAGTTTGTAATCCGATGATCATTCTTATTAATAATACACCATATAAATAGTTACAATTATCGGAGATTGATATGCACAATTATAGGAGATATATACAGAATGTATATATTAACTAACACATATAGCTACAGTATTTATAAAACAAAAACTCAAACTTATTACTAAATGTATCTATCTATATATATAAAAGCACTACTAGAAAAAAGCCCTTTCTTGACACACGCATTGCGTGTCAAGAAAGGGGTCTGATGACAGGGAAAAGAATGTCAAGGATGGCGGTGTCATAAATTTAATATGACATATTTTCGTGTGTCATCTGTTTAGGACACACATTTATGACAGAATTTATTGACATGCATTATGACACATTTTTATGACAGTTTTTAGCACATTTTATGACGTTCTTTGCGTGTCATAAATTTTTAATCTAAAAAAAATTCCTGTAAAATTACATATTTACCCGCCTGGATTTATTGCCATTTTGTTATATGCAAAATAAATAGCAAACTAATAACAAAAACATAATTTCATTATATAATCCATATTTATTTAATTACAAACTAATCCGAGACAACGTTTAACGTTTACAAAAATATACTATATCGACATTACATTGCCTTCAAACAAGTTTCGATCATTTGAAAATAAATGTCGCGGTGTAGCCTAACCATTCTTCGCGTACGACATCCATGTCCTCATCCCCGTAATGATCCACTCCTCCCCCAACCTGAGACAACAATAAAATTAATACATTAGTCGAGGCCGGCCAATTATTTTACATAAATCATAAAGCATCGCTACGTTTATTTTGCCTTAACTTACATTGCCCAATATTTCAGTTGCATTAGACATTGTTTTAACTTAAACTAAAGGTTCTTCCCGCAGGCGTTGCCCCGCGAACCTGTAACGTATCAAATTTTATCTGTTACGGGTCTCTAATATGTGTGTGTGTATATATATATATATTTGACAAAGAAATCATTTATAAATATTATTAATACCGGATTAGATGTGTCTGGGGTATGCCCAACTCGTTTTAAACTCATACCAGAAGTTACATGTTTTGACCTGTTACACGACTGCCCATTTTGCAGCCTTTTAAGACTCAGCAATGGAACTGTCAACCAAAAATTGAATGCAACTAATGTAAAGAAAAACAATGATTTAAACTTGAGAGTGGAGACAACAATTTCACATACCCATTTGCTAAACTCGTATTCTTGCTACAGATGTCCATGATTTACAATCTTGATCCATTTTAACTTCTAACACTTTGTTACCTCCTGTAAAACAAAGAAAAGATAACATGGGTATAATTATGCCTCCAATGGTAACAATTAAGTACTACTGTTGCGAAAGTCGCGAACGTCTATATAACAACCTTCTATATAGTCTTTATTCGGACTTAAATTATCAGTATAACAACAGTGTCTTCGTAAGCACAATTACAAATTTGTAAAAGGAAGGGATTGAGTGATAAATGAGGAAGAAATAAATAAGCAATATATGTACAAATTTATGTCCTCAAAAAGAATACCTGGCACTGAGACATAATAACTAATGTCATGAGCCATCTGGTGATCCTTTGACAAATAAGCTGCTTGCCCCATGTAACCTAGTATTAGTGCAGGATAAACAAGAAAAGTGAAAGCAATCTGCAAAAGAAGTTGTTACACAAAATGAATCCTGTTTCAGCATGATGGCAAAGCCAAAGAAACAACGTCAATGAACATAACATGTGATAAAAGAATCTTAAAACTGGATTTCGTTTTGTTACAAATCCCACATGTAAAATTTAAGGGATATCGTACCTGAATTGCAGCATAAGAGAAATGACCAAGGTCGGCAAACATGGCTTCCGAGCCTGTAATTAAAGTTGATAAGTAATCATAACACCATATTTTTTACTTTTGACTTTTCCAATTCACCATTCAGATTGATTTTCTAATACATCTTCTTTCAACAATCAAGATTTTTTTAATCAAAATTTAAAAAAAAAAAAAAATCGAACTAAAGCGAATTGGTTTGACCTCAAAAGTCAAACGATACCTAATATGAAGGATTTACCTGTAGAGCATAGCAAAATGCCTCCTAGAGACATCCACCCTCGTGTTTTTGTCTTCTTTAGAAACTTATACATGTAATAGGGCGAAAGGGCTTTGTAAACATGCGGGTCCCAATATAATATATTGTATAACCCGAGGCCACTTAGGCATAGCAGCCATAACTGCACAATTGGTGCAAAAATGAAACCAATTCTATGTGAGCCACATGATTTTAAAAAAAACGGTCGAGGCGCACACCGTGAGGCGCGCCTCAAGGCGATTCGGGGCAAAAACGAGTCTGAGGCGTCGCCTCAGGGGTTATTTTTTTAGGTGCGCCTCACAGGCCTAAGGCGGTAAGAAAAGGTGCGCCTCAGGGGTTTTGAGGTATGCTTTTGATGTTTTAGACTTTTTGCGACATTTCATGTCTTCTTTTATGTGTGTTTTTAATGTTTTTGATGATGAAATTAGTTAGTGTTTTATTTTTTTTATAAGATATATAATTTTTTAATTATTTTCTAATTCCGCCTCGGGCTTACGCCTCGTGAGGCGAAGGGAAAACGCCTCGAGGCTCGTTTCCGTACTTTTAAACCTTGGTGAGCCATAATGTTGTAGTGCAAATAAACACACCAATATGAAGCAGGTAATTGGGATCACAGCATATGCAAACAAAAAAACTTTTAGAATATGCATTTAAAATTATAACTATACTGTATAAATGTTTTTGCATCGCATGCTAATTGCTTTTGCCATCTTATAGAAATTACAACATTTGACTTGACACAGAGTCAAAGTTAATGGTGTGACTGTATGTCGAACTATAAAGTACCCCTACAAATCAACGGGTGTTTAGACTTGCGTTTTAAAACTGTTTATTCCAACGATAGTTTATTTTCTAGATTTTGGATAAATAGTTTTCTGCTTTTGAAATTACCATACAAGTGCCAAGAAGGACCAGGATTAGTAGAGCTGTATGCAAAGTTTTGTGCTTTTCAAGCAATGTTTTCACTTTGACCCGTTTTCTCTCTTGGGAGGTTGCTTCAGTTTATACGTTGAGAGCGATTCATCAGCAGTTTGTCTGTTTGGTAGCAGGCTTACTTTAACATGCCGACATATTAAGAAATAAAGTGCAAAAGTTCCACCTACAGATTCACCAATAACATGTTTCAATTTGGATTTTTGAAAACTAAAGGTAAAGAAATAAAAGTATCTTAAAGAGAAATGAGTCAAGTCGCCAAAAACGTAAATTTTAATCCGTGAAACCTCCTAAAACCGTTCTATTAAAATAATTATATTATTATTATTCGTTATTATACTTGACTAACTACTTATTAGAAAAACTAAAGAACTTGAAATTAACTGTTGACCTCTTTTGACCCATACAAAAGGGTTACCTGTCTTGACCCATTGCCCAATCAACCTATCCTATAACTACAAAACAACTGGTATACTCCCGAAAATGACATTATTCTGATTCGACTTCTATTTAATGAGTCCAAATAGTTTTAACCACTGGTGGTTTTAAATTCTAATTACCTTAATAAACTTAAGCTTACCTTCGCCATTATCGTCAGCTCGGAGACCTATGAACACGTAACGTATTTGAACAAAGGGACAAGGGTTAAAGTCCAGAAAAAGAATTACACACATATCAAAATCAAAGACCAGCCCTTTAATTAATCGGATTAACTCAATTACTAGTTCTACATTCCACAACTGCATACTGTAACATTTCAGTCTAACAAAAAGAATCAGTAAAACAACAAACCCTAAACCCTAATGCTAACAAATCAACGTTTAATCAGACGATTAAATACACAAATACAAGAAGGAAAAATTGGTAGGAATGTGAAGCAGTTGAATATTAATAATAGTAATAATAATAATAAAACCTGAGCGAGACGAATGATGGAGGCTCGAAACCTAGGGTGAATGGCAGCCTGTTGTTTGAGCCTGCTTGCAATGGGTTGAAGACGACTTCCGACCTCCAACCTCCAACGACATGCAATAGTAGCAGGGACAAGGTTGAAGACGACCTCCGACCTCAGACCTGCAATAGTAGCAGGGAGGATTTCGCTTCTGTTTGGAGCTAATGGGGAAGAATCATGCAATAGTAGCAGGGACAAGGTTGAATCCATGCTTTGTTTAGAAGAAGAATCAATGTTAGGCTTTGAAGATCTGATTGTGGAATGGGGGAACGAGGAAGAATCGTGTTTTGTTTTAGGAGAGAGAGAGAGAGAGACAGGGGGAGGTTTTATGGGAAGAGGATTCGAGATTTTGGTTTTGGTTTTGGTGACACAAAACCATGACATACACTTCATTTATTGTCATGTTTTTTAATTTTATAACCAAAAATTCTTGACACGCATAGAAAACCGTCATAAATTTATTAGTTTTTATTAAAGATGACATTTTTTTATGACATACATTTTTTATGTCATCAAATTTGTGTATGTCATTAAAGGGTTATTTTCTAGTAGTGAAGAAAACGTATATGCTGACGTGACGTTCAATGGAGGCCCCAACCTCCCCTTGAGAGTTCCACGTGACATTATAATTGAAAGATTTTAGTGTTTTTGAACTATTTCCTTTTTTAATTAAAAAAAAGATAAACATAAAACCCTAAATTAAATAGAGTTATTTTAGGAAAAAAAAGAATTTAAAAATAAATTTAAAATTTTCTCTTTTATGTTTCCTTCCATAATTTTTAAACGTTTATATCTTTTATATACGAGATTTTTTAAAGAAAAAATTACACCAAATTAACGAGCGTTTTATTATCTTTCCAACGAGTACCATAGTCCTATATAAAAAACGGAGAAAAATCGACTATTTTTTGTGGGGTTTCATTCATATAGGAAAAAAACACACAAAGTGTTCATGTTATTCATTAATCATGTTTTTTCTTTTAAACCAGGTTCTTATCTACGATATTGAAAATTAGCCCAATCGCCATGTTATCATTGGAATTTTACTAGGTATACTTCGTCAAGAGAAGTTAGGAGAAAGAATCGCGCAACACTGCAACACATGGTGTCACCTTATAGCAAGGTTATTATTTTATTTATTTAATTACAAGAGTAATAATTATTAGTATTAGTATTAGTATTATTAGAATGGTTATATTTTTCAACACCGGGACGCTCCCGGAAAGAATTGATAGTTGCTGACGTGGCGTTCAATGGGGGCCTCAACCATCTCTTGATTATGCCACGTGTCATAATGAGATGCAATGATTACAACTTCCAACTTAAGTGTTTGTTTAGTTGATTAGGTTAGGAATTATAAGAGCCATTAGAATGTGAGAAATTAGAGAGATGTGATAAGTTTTTTAATGTTGCAGCTTACATAAGTGATTCTTTAGATGATTACTGATTAGGTTTTAGATTAAGGAATATGAGTTATTACTGATTAGAATACTATGAACATGCAATGATTGAGAGATTTTGTGGTTAGTTAACTTGAGCCATTTGCAATAGGTTATCACGTAAAATTAGATTTTTCAACCCCGGGACCCTCCCGGGATAATCAACTAGTGAATATATAAGAGAGAATCGTATGGTTAGTCCCTGTGCTTTCCAGATATTGCATTCTTGGTCCTAGTGGTTCACTAATTACAGAGTTGCTCCCTAGGTTTGTCAAAAGTGCACTCGTGTGGTCCTCAACTCTAACTGTCGTCAATTTCCTCCGTTAAAAACGGGTAAGTTATATTTTTGCCCTCAAATTAGACCATATCCCATACAAACTTAAACCACATAAAACATCAATTCGGCTAATCCAACAAGTACCGTTAAACACGAGTATTTCCTTAAATTGGCTTGATCTTGAAGTGGAGTGATATCAGCGAGAACATGAAACACTTCAAGTCCTGAAAGTTTCAGATTTCATTAGCAAAATTGTGAAGACATACACATCCAAACTATACAGACAATTTGACCTAATCTTGAATTAGGATACACTTTTGCCAATGAAGTTTTTTCTCTAATAATTGGTCTAATTTTCAAAGATCCTTAATAAAGCAACAACCGGTCCGCTTATTGCAGCATACCAAAATAATTAAGAGGGTATATAGATGCTTAGAAAAAAAAAGGGTTGTTGATTTAACCATTCAATAACTGGGCAATCACCACATACACACAAATAGGGGATTAAACTTCAGTAACTAAAACTGATCAAATGTTTCAATAACTAAAAACAATACTGATAAACTCTGACACAAACTAACCAAAGAGCATCCTATTAAACTTCATATGTTCGAAGAATATATATGATATATTCATTATACTAACATTAACTCTTTTCTGATCCATGTATGTAACTAACATTCTAAAATGCAGACAAAATACCGAAACATCCAGCCAAAAATTGTATTTATCAACTTTTTCCTCGTACGTTATACAAAGAGATGGAAATTATATATATGATATATGGTAATCCAATTTTAGCCTCAAGTAATAGAAGCATTATCATTAGACTGCAAGCAGCTTAACCACTTAATATGAGAAAACCAAGGTAATTCACATGATCACATCAACAAAAGTAATGCGTACTACTAGGCAGCTAGCTATTTTATAGCTCCAAAGATTCTAAATTGCAAAATAAAGGTCTCCTTTGGGCTTTGGTACAATTGCCTACTTTCTCTATAACTCAGAAACATATCATACAGATTCATATTATTACATTATGACTATGTCACCACTAACCACAGAATGACAAGTAATCACGAGAATAACAATCAAGGTAATAGTGACATAATTACTGTGAGAGATGTCGAGTCATCGAGTACAGGAATTCGTAACAAACCTGAACAAGGTAATAGAAGATTCGAATGCCTTCAGGGTCTTTACTGGTCTGCATGTCCATGAGTGACCCGATCTTTGAAGTAGTGAAAGAAATGTGTTCATTACCCATCACAATCTCAAGTTCTTGCCTTCCCACACGGTCTGGCTCTAGCCGGTTGTTGTCATCTTCTTTCATAATCTATGATACAGACACATAACATACAATTTTAACACTTGTTAGGATCTACTAAGGTGAGTAACGTATAAAAGTATTACAGCAGAATAAAGCCTAGAAGATGAACATAGTTATACGGGCATACTAGAAGTCCTAGCCCAACAATGGAGAATAAGCTCTTCTGTAACATTAAGCCCCTCATACCAACCAATATTGTCAGCTTTGCCCACAAGGAGCTCACAATTTTGTTTTTTTTTTTTTTTTTTTTTTGGTTTTTTTTTTTGTTTTTTGTTTGTACGTACGACAGCCTTCCAGGTATTCACTCATCTTGGGATTGGTCCCACCCAAGTGCATCTAACTATGAAGTCCTCAACTCATCTACAACCAAAAAGATAGTCAAAAGCACCAGAGGCACATGCCCAAGTGACTTGAGGCGCACCAAAAATGCCTTGCAAAATCAAAGACGCACCCATAGTTAAAAAAAGGCCGAGGTGAGGCACTGAGAAAACGTGTCTTAGGCGGCGCCTCATGGGCTTTTTTTGTACATATCTCTCTAGAGCCAAGGCGGTAAGAAAACGTACGCCTCATGGGGTTATACATGTTTTTTATGTTTGTATATGATGTTTTAGTTTTAGACTTTCTGTGTCACTTATTCTATTTTTTATTCCCCCTTAGGCTTACTCCTCGCTGGCTCGAGGCTCGATTCCGTACTTTAAACTTTGGGCACAACAATGAGATGATGACCACCTTCTGCAACATCCAGCCAAATTTTGGTCCGAACAGCTAAAACTGGTCTGAGACATCGACCAGCTAAAACTTGTACGAGACATCCAAAAATGCCATCTAACTAGCCTTAAACCAGCTTACAACATGTCTAGAAGACTAGAACCCCTAAAAATGGCATGTTCATGTACAGATTACAGAATCCTGCTTATCTAAGGCGCTCACTTTTTAAGCGCCTTGTGCCTTGTAGACAACATTCAAAACGCATGGGTCGTATGTGAGACACGCATTCCTTTTGTCACCGTGTCTCGCATATCGGATTTGCCGAAACTATAACCTCATCACTAAGCCGTAAATTCCCTATCAAAAACAATATCATTCTAGTAATCACCTAAACTCCAGAAATAGAACAAATTCTCTAAATCTAAAACACTCTGAACTGCAAGGCCTATTCAAACCCTAACAATTACAAACCAAACAAAAAAAAAAACACAAAACCCTAACGCTTAAAATTAAAAAATAATAATAATAAACAGAAAGAAAGAAAGAAAGAAATAAAGAAATAATAACCTCAGAATCAGAGACGACGCGACGACACTCCTTGAGAACAGAAGGAGTGAGAAAAACCTCTTTACGGATCATAGTATCGTTCTTGTAATTGGAGTTATTAGCGTAACGGAGTTTACCGTCTGGTCGGAACTCAAACTCCAAAAACTCATGGCCGAACTTTCCTTTGTGTCCTACGTAGTACCGTAGGTAAAACTCTCCGCGGCGCCGCCACCGTTCTCTTCTTCCGCCATCTCTCTCTATCTTCTGAAACAATAATAATGTGAAATACAGATTGTGAATATAGATAGCCCAAAGCCCATGGTTTTTAATACTGGCCCATAGTATTTGAGTCATTTTAAACCCAGATGTGAGGAAAAGAGCCCGGCTTGATTTGGGCCCGACTTCTAGGATTGAAATCGGATTCTAAACCTAAACTTCAAAGCTGGTTTTAACTCGGTCGAACCTGGCTTAAAACCTGATCTCAACCTTGTTAAACCTGATTGTTTTTGGTCAAAACCTACGCTGTGTTTCCGAGTTTAATAAATGAAGGGAAGGAAGAGAAATGGAATTAGGAGAGAAAAGAAAGGGAGTGAAAAGGGAAATTTTAGTTAACTACTATGAGGGTGTTTGGGATTGAGTTTCAAAACAACTTATTGACTTATTGGCTTTTCCAAAAGCACTTTCTTATATATATAATGTATGTATATATATATATATATATATATAGGTTTAGGGTCATGTACAAAACCTATTATGTTAAAAACGGGTAAGTTATATTTTTGCCCTCAAATTAGACCATATCCCATACAAACTTAAACCACATAAAACATCAATTCGGCTAATCCAACAAGTACCGTTAAACACGAGTATTTCCTTAAATTGGCTTGATCTTGAAGTGGAGTGATATCAGCGAGAACACGAAACACTTCAAGTCCTGAAAGTTTCAGATTTCATTAGCAAAATTGTGAAGACATACACATCCAAACTATACAGACAATTTGACCCAATCTTGAATTAGGATACACTTTTGCCAATGAAGTTTTTTCTCTAATAATTGGTCTAATTTTCAAAGATACCTTAATAAAGCAACAACCGGTCCGCTTATTGCAGCATACCAAAATAATTAAGAGGGTATATAGCATGCTTAGAAAAAAAAGGGTTATTGATTTAACCATTCAATAACTGGGCAATCACCACATACACACAAATAGGGTATTAAACTTCAGTAACTAAAACTGATCAAATGTTTCAATAACTAAAAACAATACTGATAAACTCTGACACAAACTAACCAAAGAGCATCCTATAAAACTTCATATGTTCGAGGAATATATATGATATATTCATTATACTAACATTAACTCTTTTCTGATCCATGTATGTAACTAACATTCTAAAATGCAGACAAAATACCGAAACATCCAGCCAAAAATTGTATTTATCAACTTTTTCCTCGTACGTTATACAAAGAGATGGAAATTATATATATGATATATGGTAATCCCAATTTTAGCCTCAAGTAATAGAAGCATTATCATTAGACTGCAAGCAGCTTAACCACTTAATATGAGAAAACCAAGGTAATTCACATGATCACATCAACAAAAGTAATGCGTACTACTAGGCAGCTAGCTATTTTATAGCTCCAAAGATTCTAAATTGCAAAATAAAGGTCTCCTTTGGGCTTTGGTACAATTGCCTACTTTCTCTATAACTCAGAAACATATCATACAGATTCATATTATTACATTATGACTATGTCACCACTAACCACAGAATGACAAGTAATCACGAGAATAACAATCAAGGTAATAGTGACATAATTACTGTGAGAGATGTCGAGTCATCGAGTACAGGAATTCGTAACAAACCTGAACAAGGTAATAGAAGATTCGAAGGCCTTCAGGGTCTTTACTGGTCTGCATGTCCATGAGTGACCCGATCTTTGAAGTAGTGAAAGAAATGTGTTCATTACCCATCACAATCTCAAGTTCTTGCCTTCCCACACGGTCTGGCTCTAGCCAGTTGTTGTCATCTTCTTTCATAATCTATGATACAGACACATAGCATACAATTTTAACACTTGTTAGGATCTACTAAGGTGAGTAACGTATAAAAGTATTACAGCAGAATAAAGCCCAGAAGATGAACATAGTTATACGGGCATACTAGAAGTCCTATCCCAACAATTGAGAATAAGCTCTTCTGTAACATTAAGCCCCTCATACCAACCAATATTGTCAGCTTTGCCCACAAGGAGCTCACAATTTTGTTTTTTTTTTTTTTTTTTTTTGGTTTTTGTTTTTGTTTTTGTTTTTTACGTACGGACAGCCTTCCAGGTATTCACTCATCTTGGGATTGGTCCCACCCAAGTGCATCTAACTATGAAGTCCTCAACTCATCTACAACCAAAAAGATAGTCAAAAGCACCAGAGGCACATGCCCAAGTGACTTGAGGCGCACCAAAAATGCCTTGCAAAATCAAAGACGCACCCATAGTTAAAAAAAGGCCGAGGTGAGGCACTGAGAAAACGTGTCTTATGCGGCGCCTCATGGGCTTTTTTTGTACATATCTCTCTAGAGCCAAGGCGGTAAGAAAACGTACGCCTCATGGGGTTATACATGTTTTTTATGTTTGTATATGATGTTTTAGTTTTAGACTTTCTGTGTCACTTATTCTATTTTTTATTCCCCCTTAGGCTTACTCCTCGCTGGCTCGAGGCTCGATTCCGTACTTTAAACTCTGGGCACAACAATGAGATGATGACCACCTTCTGCAACATCCAGCCAAATTTTGGTCCGAACAGCTAAAACTGGTCTGAGACATCGACCAGCTAAAACTTGTACGAGACATCCAAAAATGCCATCTAACTAGCCTTAAACCAGCTTACAACATGTCTAGAAGACTAGAACCCCTAAAAATGGCATGTTCATGTACAGATTACAGAATCCTGCTTATCTAAGGCGCTCACTTTTTAAGCGCCTTGTGCCTTGTAGACAACATTCAAAACGCATGGGTCGTATGTGAGACACGCATTCCTTTTGTCACCGTGTCTCGCATATCGGATTTGCCGAAACTATAACCTCATCACTAAGCCGTAAATTCCCTATCAAAAACAATATCATTCTAGTAATCACCTAAACTCCAGAAATAGAACAAATTCTCTAAATCTAAAATACTGAACTGCAAGGCCTATTCAAACCCTAACAATTACAAACCAAACAAAAAAAAAACACAAAACCCTAACGCTTAAAATTAAAAAATAATAATAATAAACAGAAAGAAAGAAAGAAAGAAAGAAAGAAATAATAACCTCAGAATCAGAGACGACGCGACGACACTCCTTGAGAACAGAAGGAGTGAGAAAAACCTCTTTACGGATCATAGTATCGTTCTTGTAATTGGAGTTATTAGCGTAACGGAGTTTACCGTCTGGTCGGAACTCAAACTCCAAAAACTCATGGCCGAACTTTCCTTTGTGTCCTACGTAGTACCGTAGGTAAAACTCTCCGGCGGCGCCGCCACCGTTCTCTTCTTCCGCCATCTCTCTCTATCTTCTGAAACAATAATAATGTGAAATACAGATTGTGAATATAGATAGCCCAAAGCCCATGGTTTTTAATACTGGCCCATAGTATTTGAGTCATTTTAAACCCAGATGTGAGGAAAAGAGCCGGCCTGATTTGGGCCCGACTTCTAGGATTGAAATCAGATTCTAAACCTAAACTTCAAAGCTGGTTTTGACTCGGTCGAACCTGGCTTAAAACCTGATCTCAACCTTGTTAAACCCGATTGTTTTTGGTCAAAACCTACGCTGTGTTTCCGAGTTTAATAAATGAAGGGAAGGAAGAGAAATGGAATTAGGAGAGAAAAGAAAGGGAGTGAAAAGGGAAATTTTAGTTAACTACTATGAGGGTGTTTGGGATTGAGTTTCAAAACAACTTATTGACTTATTGGCTTTTCCAAAAGCACTTTCTTATATATATATATATATATATATATAGGGTTTAGGGTCATGTACAAAACCTATTATCTATAATACATTATAAAGGAGGAGTTATGTACAACAAGGTAATTTGCATTTCCGTACAACTTAACAAGCAACATGTACAACATATTTAAGCAAGAAATTTAAGGGTATTATGGGCACAATTGTGACTATTAAGACACTTAGGAGGGTAATATAGACATTTCACCCACCTCCTCCTTTATAATATTAAAACACTTTTACCATCCTACCCTTCATTTCCCATCCTTACCCCTACAATGGTGGTTTGTCTTCTCCTAACCTAAGAGTAACCTACCGGAGTGCTTTCAATTGTGTTTTTATTACTGGAAAACTAAGAGACACAACACACAAGAGCAGAGAAATTATGACACTTTCAATTGCCCCAATTATAATTTTCAATCTTCCCACACCTACAATCCCTTTAACACCGCAACCAGCCACCACCTCTGATCCGTTCCACACCTACCAAACACAGAACAGGTAACTATCAATCGCCTTCACTAATCGTTCATACCTTCTTTTCATTTTTCTCTATTTGTTCTTTGTGTTTGTGTAATTGAGTTAATCCGATAATAAATAGTGTATATTTGATCATCTTAGTTGATTTTGGTACCAGATCCTCATGGGTGGAGAAGAGAAATTAGGTCAGATTATTAGATTATAGGAATGGGGAGAGGTGCAAAATCACACCGTAACATTGGATGCCCATATAATCATGATGGTGTTTCAAAGGTATATTTATAAGTGCTCAAATTTGCACAATTATCTTTTTTAACTGTTTTGTTTTTTTATATTGTCTAGGCAAGATCAAGATCGTAATCAATGGTAATAATCTTATACTCTTTACTTTCCATTGTTGTTGTTGCTAAGTGATCTGGGGTTGTTTACCTTTCAGTAACATGTGTAGGGTTCGATAGAATCGGTCCATTGGTTGCCAGAGTAGCTTTACAGAGAGATGATGTTGAACTTGTTGCTGATAATGATCCCTTTATCTCTGTGGAGTACATGGTTTGTATTTTTATATGTAATTTGATTGTATTAACATTAGATCAGTGGGTTTTATTATTGATTATTTATTTATTTGTATAATGTGTGTAGACGTATATGCTTAAGTATGACAGTGTTCATGGTGCGTGGAAGCACCATGAGCTTAAAGTTAAGAAAACCAAGCCGCTGACGTATTTATCGCACACTTTGCCTCCCCCGCCCAAATGGAAGAGGAAAATTGATTCTCCGATAGTCGAGGCTGCAATGGAGGATTTTATTAACAAGCTTTTGCAGGATTTTGTTGTGGGTTTATGGTATTCGCATATTACACCGGAAAAGGAGACGCGTGAGCTTATACGGGGGATTATTATGGATGTTCTTGCTGAAATATCTGCAAGGGTTAAGAATATAAATCTTGTCGACTTGTTAACGAGGTCAGTATGTCTCTAGAAATCATTCTTAGTGGGTGTTTAGGGGTGTTTGGATGTGCATTATAGCCGCCTATTATAATTTGAAGTTTTGATATCGTACGCGAAGTTAAATATATTCTGCTTCTGATGTCAAACCACAATATCAGAAACATCATGTGGTAGTTTAACAAATTGAGCGAAACAAAAAAGAAACAGACATTTGTTAAATGTTTATATTATAACAAAACACATCATTTTCGAATATGAAGTTGTCAAAGGGATTTCATACATTAAAATATATGTTCTTTTCTATTCTGCAGAGCTCTAGCGTTTGACTTCACTAAATAACAGGACATTGTTACTCTTTAAAGCACTAAAAAAGAAAGCGCCCTGAACACTAAGTTTCAAAGCAAATCTAAAATTATAGAGTTTATATGATCATTCAGTCTCATTTGTTAACAGGCGGGACAGTAACTTGGTTTACTTTCCGTAAGCTTTTGACTATCTTTACATCGTTGCGCTTACACTCATTATGTTTGGGACACAACGCTTTATTTTGGAAAAAAGGGTATTGTGGTTTGACATCAGCGTTTAAAGTCATTTTAAGACAAAAAAGACCTGACTTTTTGAAACCTAAGTAATGCGGTCTCCCGACATGTTTAATACTAATTTTAGCACATAAAAGTGGTTAACTTTTTTACCCATCTAACCTGATTCAAAATATGTATTCTTACAAATTTTAGCATATAAAAAGTTTTAATTTTAAAGTCCTCTCACAGCTACGTTGCTGCTCATTTTATCACATACAAAACGTATAATTTTTCAGCAATCTACCTAAATTTAAATCGGACTGACCCAGTATCGGAGCTGCACATACACTCATTTTCAGGCATGTAACTGCTGAGTTCTTACTCCATGTGACCAGTCGTAACATAACTACGTTAACTCCCATTTAACCACATAAAATATCTTACTTTTTAATGATAGTTGCTCAAATTACATATTTGCGCTTATACTAACTTTAGCCCACAAAAGTGTCGGATTTAATTTTTAACCCCATACAACCCAAAGTAAACGCTGCACCTATACATTTTAAACTATTTAACACTCAAACCTTAATAACCTACTGCCTTAAAAAATACAATAATCACATGACTTGTGGAAAAAAAAAACTGTATTCGCCCTTTTAACTTCATAATGGCTTATCCATATTCAAAAGTCAAGTTCACACAATATATAAAAGAGTAGTATATAGTTCCATCACTGCTTTAACACATGAACTGCTAGCTTTTTGGCCCATGTAACTACCCATAGCATAGTTGCAGTTACACTCATTCTAGCACACAAAAGTGCTGAAATATTCATCCCAGATGACCCATTCCACATCTGCGTTTATACCCTTTTAACCACAGGTAAATGCAGACTTTTTGGCCCATGTGACCACCCGTAGCATAGCTGTGCTTACAATCCTTTTAACACATAAAAGACCATAAATATTCTGCCCAGATCACCCCATTTCGCATCTGCTATGATACTCACATAAAAGACCATAATTTTTTTGGCTGTTGTAGTGTTCAAGAGATCATTTTGTTATTAATTTTGTAATTTTGCTTTGAGAGATTCAATGTAGGCGTTAGGACATCAAGAACAAGGGGCTATAAATTTTCAGTTATTACTACTTTATTAACTTTTCTGTTCTTCTCAGAACCGAACGATAATTTTGCACATATGTTTAGTGGTGGCATAGACGCATATGTTTAGTGGTGGCATAGACGCATAGTTAACCTGTTTAATTACTAAAGGCTCAGTTTAGGTTATATTTCATCTCTATTCTCTAATGGGTCAAATAGGTAATTTGTAAAGAGTAGATAAAAGGAAACGGGTCAAATGGATCGAAAGTTGCCTTAAATATACTTTTAATACATAAACCTCTTAAATTATTTTTCCATAGATTTAGATTTATGATAAATAATATATGTAATCATATTTGACGCCTTAATTATTTAAAATTGTTTAGCTTTTGGTCTAAAAGTGGCATGCCTTGTTTTAACCCGCATCAAATAATTGCCCAACATTTGACCCTCCTATTTGCCACCTCTACTTGTATACATTACATTAATCTCTTACCCTGTTTTCCCTCCTTATCCACGTCTTGAGTTTCTTGGAATCAACACTAAGTAATTGCTTTTCTGTTGGGTAAGGCCATCTAACATAGTGCAATCTTTTGACTGCATCTTTTTTGTTACTTATAATGTCAACAATATGTTTTTTTAATACTATGGAGAACAGTGTCAAGCCCTTGCTATTAAAAGAGCTTAAAAAGTTATGGGGCAAACATGATCTTTTTCATTCATGGTTTTAAGAGTGTGTAATGAACCGAATACAATATTTTTGGATGATTTCCATATAAGGCACTAGGCAACCGGGTAGGATGTCTTTTTCTTTTCTTTGCTTTTTGTTTATTTGTGTTAATTAATCAATTATTGGTGTTAGAGTAGTCACGCGTCTCATTTCAATCTCAAGATAATGGAGTACCCGCAGCAACGCGCGGGCACTCCCACTAGTGTTAAAAACGGGTAAGTTATATTTTTGCCCTCAAATTAGACCATATCCCATACAAACTTAAACCACATAAAACATCAATTCGGCTAATCCAACAAGTACCGTTAAACACGAGTATTTCCTTAAATTGGCTTGATCTTGAAGTGGAGTGATATCAGCGAGAACACGAAACACTTCAAGTCCTGAAAGTTTCAGATTTCATTAGCAAAATTGTGAAGACATACACATCCAAACTATACAGACAATTTGACCTAATCTTGAATTAGGATACACTTTTGCCAATGAAGTTTTTTCTCTAATAATTGGTCTAATTTTCAAAGATACCTTAATAAAGCAACAACCGGTCCGCTTATTGCAGCATACCAAAATAATTAAGAGGGTATATAGCATGCTTAGAAAAAAAAGGGTTGTTGATTTAACCATTCAATAACTGGGCAATCACCACATACACACAAATAGGGTATTAAACTTCAGTAACTAAAACTGATCAAATGTTTCAATAACTAAAAACAATACTGATAAACTCTGACACAAACTAACCAAAGAGCATCCTATTAAACTTCATATGTTCGAAGAATATATATGATATATTCATTATACTAACATTAACTCTTTTCTGATCCATGTATGTAACTAACATTCTAAAATGCAGACAAAATACCGAAACATCTAGCCAAAAATTGTATTTATCAACTTTTTCCTCGTACGTTATACAAAGAGATGGAAATTATATATATGATATATGGTAATCCTATTTTAGCCTCAAGTAATAGAAGCATTATCATTAGACTGCAAGCAGCTTAACCAGTTAATATGAGAAAACCTAGGTAATTCACATGATCACATCAACAAAAGTAATGCGTACTACTAGGCAACTAGCTATTTTATAGCTCCAAAGATTCTAAATTGCAAAATAAAGGTCTCCTTTGGGCTTTGGTACAATTGCCTACTTTCTCTATAACTCAGAAACATATTATACAGATTCATATTATTACATTATGACTATGTCACCACTAACCACAGAATGACAAGTAATCACGAGAATAACAATCAAGGTAATAGTGACATAATTACTGTGAGAGATGTCGAGTCATCGAGTACAGGAATTCGTAACAAACCTGAACAAGGTAATAGAAGATTCGAAGGCCTTCAGGGTCTTTACTGGTCTGCATGTCCATGAGTGACCCGATCTTTGAAGTAGTGAAAGAAATGTGTTCATTACCCATCACAATCTCAAGTTCTTGCCTTCCCACACGGTCTGGCTCTAGCCAGTTGTTGTCATCTTCTTTCATAATCTATGATACAGACACATAGCATACAATTTTAACACTTGTTAGGATCTACTAAGGTGAGTAACGTATAAAAGTATTACAGCAGAATAAAGCCCAGAAGATGAACATAGTTATACGGGCATACTAGAAGTCCTAGCCCAACAATGGAGAATAAGCTCTTCTGTAACATTAAGCCCCTCATACCAACCAATATTGTCAGCTTTGCCCACAAGGAGCTCACAATTTTGTTTTTTTTCTTTTTTTTGGTTTTTGTTTTTGTTTTTTACGTACGGACAGCCTTCCAGGTATTCACTCATCTTGGGATTGGTCCCACCCAAGTGCATCTAACTATGAAGTCCTCAACTCATCTACAACCAAAAAGATAGTCAAAAGCACCAGAGGCACATGCCCAAGTGACTTGAGGCGCACCAAAAATGCCTTGCAAAATCAAAGACGCACCCATAGTTAAAAAAAGGCCGAGGTGAGGCACTGAGAAAACGTGTCTGAGGCGGCGCCTCATGGGCTTTTTTTGTACATATCTCTCTAGAGCCAAGGCGGTAAGAAAACGTACGCCTCATGGGGTTATACATGTTTTTTATGTTTGTATATGATGTTTTAGTTTTAGACTTTCTGTGTCACTTATTCTATTTTTTATTCCCCCTTAGGCTTACTCCTCGCTGGCTCGAGGCTCGATTCCGTACTTTAAACTTTGGGCACAACAATGAGATGATGACCACCTTCTGCAACATCCAGCCAAATTTTGGTCCGAACAGCTAAAACTGGTCTGAGACATCGACCAGCTAAAACTTGTACGAGACATCCAAAAATGCCATCTAACTAGCCTTAAACCAGCTTACAACATGTCTAGAAGACTAGAACCCCTAAAAATGGCATGTTCATGTACAGATTACAGAATCCTGCTTATCTAAGGCGCTCACTTTTTAAGCGCCTTGTGCCTTGTAGACAACATTCAAAACGCATGGGTCGTATGTGAGACACGCATTCCTTTTCTCACCGTGTCTCGCATATCGGATTTGCCGAAACTATAACCTCATCACTAAGCCGTAAATTCCCTATCAAAAACAATATCATTCTAGTAATCACCTAAACTCCAGAAATAGAACAAATTCTCTAAATCTAAAACACTGAACTGCAAGGCCTATTCAAACCCTAACAATTACAAACCAAACAAAAAAAAAACACAAAACCCTAACGCTTAAAATTAAAAACTAATAATAATAAACAGAAAGAAAGAAAGAAAGAAATAATAACCTCAGAATCAGAGACGACGCGACGACACTCCTTGAGAACAGAAGGAGTGAGAAAAACCTCTTTACGGATCATAGTATCGTTCTTGTAATTGGAGTTATTAGCGTAACGGAGTTTACCGTCTGGTCGGAACTCAAACTCCAAAAACTCATGGCCGAACTTTCCTTTGTGTCCTACGTAGTACCGTAGGTAAAACTCTCCGGCGGCGCCGCCACCGTTCTCTTCTTCCGCCATCTCTCTCTATCTTCTGAAACAATAATAATGTGAAATACAGATTGTGAATATAGATAGCCCAAAGCCCATGGTTTTTAATACTGGCCCATAGTATTTGAGTCATTTTAAACCCAGATGTGAGGAAAAGAGCCCGGCCTGATTTGGGCCCGACTTCTAGGATTGAAATCGGATTCTAAACCTAAACTTCAAAGCTGGTTTTGACTCGGTCGAACCTGGCTTAAAACCTGATCTCAACCTTGTTAAACCCGATTGTTTTTGGTCAAAACCTACGCTGTGTTTCCGAGTTTAATAAATGAAGGGAAGGAAGAGAAATGGAATTAGGAGAGAAAAGAAAGGGAGTGAAAAGGGAAATTTTAGTTAACTACTATGAGGGTGTTTGGGATTAAGTTTCAAAACAAATTATTGACTTATTGGCTTTTCCAAAAGCACTTTCTTATATATATATATATATATATATATATATATATATATATATATATAGGTTTAGGGTCATGTACAAAACCTATTATGTTAAAAACGGGTAAGTTATATTTTTGCCCTCAAATTAGACCATATCCCATACAAACTTAAACCACATAAAACATCAATTCGGCTAATCCAATAAGTACCGTTAAACACGAGTATTTCCTTAAATTGGCTTGATCTTGAAGTGGAGTGATATCAGCGAGAACACGAAACACTTCAAGTCCTGAAAGTTTCAGATTTCATTAGCAAAATTGTGAAGACATACACATCCAAACTATACAGACAATTTGACCCAATCTTGAATTAGGATACACTTTTGCCAATGAAGTTTTTTCTCTAATAATTGGTCTAATTTTCAAAGATACCTTAATAAAGCAACAACCGGTCCGCTTATTGCAGCATACCAAAATAATTAAGAGGGTATATAGCATGCTTAGAAAAAAAAGGGTTGTTGATTTAACCATTCAATAACTGGGCAATCACCACATACACACAAATAGGGTATTAAACTTCAGTAACTAAAACTGATCAAATGTTCAAATAACTAAAAACAATACTGATAAACTCTGACACAAACTAACCAAAGAGCATCCTATTAAACTTCATATGTTCGAAGAATATATATGATATATTCATTATACTAACATTAACTCTTTTCTGATCCATGTATGTAACTAACATTCTAAAATGCAGACAAAATACCGAAACATCTAGCCAAAAATTGTATTTATCAACTTTTTCCTCGTACGTTATACAAAGAGATGGAAATTATATATATGATATATGGTAATCCAATTTTAGCCTCAAGTAATAGAAGCATTATCATTAGACTGCAAGCAGCTTAACCACTTAATATGAGAAAACCAAGGTAATTCACATGATCACATCAACAAAAGTAATGCGTACTACTAGGCAGCTAGCTATTTTATAGCTCCAAAGATTCTAAATTGCAAAATAAAGGTCTCCTTTGGGCTTTGGTACAATTGCCTACTTTCTCTATAACTCAGAAACATATCATACAGATTCATATTATTACATTATGACTATGTCACCACTAACCACAGAATGACAAGTAATCACGAGAATAACAATCAAGGTAATAGTGACATAATTACTGTGAGAGATGTCGAGTCATCGAGTACAGGAATTCGTAACAAACCTGAACAAGGTAATAGAAGATTCGAATGCCTTCAGGGTCTTTACTGGTCTGCATGTCCATGAGTGACCCGATCTTTGAAGTAGTGAAAGAAATGTGTTCATTACCCATCACAATCTCAAGTTCTTGCCTTCCCACACGGTCTGGCTCTAGCCAGTTGTTGTCATCTTCTTTCATAATCTATGATACAGACACATAACATACAATTTTAACACTTGTTAGGATCTACTAAGGTGAGTAACGTATAAAAGTATTACAGCAGAATAAAGCCTAGAAGATGAACATAGTTATACGGGCATACTAGAAGTCCTAGCCCAACAATGGAGAATAAGCTCTTCTGTAACATTAAGCCCCTCATACCAACCAATATTGTCAGCTTTGCCCACAAGGAGCTCACAATTTTGTTTTTTTTTCTTTTTTTTGGTTTTTGTTTTTGTTTTTTACGTACGGACAGCCTTCCAGGTATTCACTCATCTTGGGATTGGTCCCACCCAAGTGCATCTAACTATGAAGTCCTCAACTCATCTACAACCAAAAAGATAGTCAAAAGCACCAGAGGCACATGCCCAAGTGACTTGAGGCGCACCAAAAATGCCTTGCAAAATCAAAGACGCACCCATAGTTAAAAAAAGGCCGAGGTGAGGCACTGAGAAAACGTGTCTGAGGCGGCGCCTCATGGGCTTTTTTTTGTACATATCTCTCTAGAGCCAAGGCGGTAAGAAAACGTACGCCTCATGGGGTTATACATGTTTTTTATGTTTGTATATGATGTTTTAGTTTTAGACTTTCTGTGTCACTTATTCTATTTTTTATTCCCCCTTAGGCTTACTCCTCGCTGGCTCGAGGCTCGATTCCGTACTTTAAACTTTGGGCACAACAATGAGATGATGACCACCTTCTGCAACATCCAGCCAAATTTTGGTCCGAACAGCTAAAACTGGTCTGAGACATCGACCAGCTAAAACTTGTACGAGACATCCAAAAATGCCATCTAACTAGCCTTAAACCAGCTTACAACATGTCTAGAAGACTAGAACCCCTAAAAATGGCATGTTCATGTACAGATTACAAAATCCTGCTTATCTAAGGCGCTCACTTTTTAAGCGCCTTGTGCCTTGTAGACAACATTCAAAACGCATGGGTCGTATGTGAGACACGCATTCCTTTTGTCACCGTGTCTTGCATATCGGATTTGCCGAAACTATAACCTCATCACTAAGCCGTAAATTCCCTATCCAAAACAATATCATTCTAGTAATCACCTAAACTCCAGAAATAGAACAAATTCTTTAAATCTAAAACACTGAACTGCAAGGCCTATTCAAACCCTAACAATTACAAACCAAACAAAAAAAAAACACAAAACCCTAACGCTTAAAATTAAAAAATAATAATAATAAACAGAAAGAAAGAAAGAAAGAAATAAAGAAATAATAACCTCAGAATCAGAGACGACGCGACGACACTCCTTGAGAACAGAAGGAGTGAGAAAAACCTCTTTACGGATCATAGTATCGTTCTTGTAATTGGAGTTATTAGCGTAACGGAGTTTACCGTCTGGTCGGAACTCAAACTCCAAAAACTCATGGCCGAACTTTCCTTTGTGTCCTACGTAGTACCGTAGGTAAAACTCTCCGGCGGCGCCGCCACCGTTCTCTTCTTCCGCCATCTCTCTCTATCTTCTGAAACAATAATAATGTGAAATACAGATTGTGAATATAGATAGTCCAAGGCCCATGGTTTTTAATACTGGCCCATAGTATTTGAGTCATTTTAAACCCAGATGTGAGGAAAAGAGCCCGGCCTGATTTGGGCCTGACTTCTAGGATTGAAATCGGATTCTAAACCTAAACTTCAAAGCTGGTTTTGACTCGGTCGAACCTGGCTTAAAACCTGATCTCAACCTTGTTAAACCCGATTGTTTTTGGTCAAAACCTACGCTGTGTTTCCGAGTTTAATAAATGAAGGGAAGGAAGAGAAATGGAATTAGGAGAGAAAAGAAAGGGAGTGAAAAGGGAAATTTTAGTTAACTACTATGAGGGTGTTTGGGATTGAGTTTCAAAACAACTTATTGACTTATTGGCTTTTCCAAAAGCACTTTCTTATATATATATATATATATATATGTATATAGGTTTAGGGTCATGTACAAACCTATTATGTTAAAAACGGGTAAGTTATATTTTTGCCCTCAATTTAGACCATATCCCATACAAACTTAAACCACATAAAACATCAATTCGGCTAATCCAACAAGTACCGTTAAACACGAGTATTTCCTTAAATTGGCTTGATCTTGAAGTGGAGTGATATCAGCGAGAACACGAAACACTTCAAGTCCTGAAAGTTTCAGATTTCATTAGCAAAATTGTGAAGACATACACATCCAAACTATACAGACAATTTGACCTAATCTTGAATTAGGATACACTTTTGCCAATGAAGTTTTTTCTCTAATAATTGGTCAAATTTTCAAAGATACCTTAATAAAGCAACAACTGGTCCGCTTATTGCAGCATACCAAAATAATTAAGAGGGTATATAGCATGCTTAGAAAAAAAAAGGGTTGTTGATTTAACCATTCACTAACTGGGCAATCACCACATACACACAAATAGGGGATTAAACTTCAGTAACTAAAACTGATCAAATGTTTCAATAACTAAAAACAATACTGATAAACTCTGACACAAACTAACCAAAGAGCATCCTATTAAACTTCATATGTTCGAAGAATATATATGATATATTCATTATACTAACATTAACTCTTTTCTGATCCATGTATGTAACTAACATTCTAAAATGCAGATAAAATACGGAAACATCCAGCCAAAAATTGTATTTATCAACTTTTTCCTCGTACGTTATACAAAGAGATGGAAATTATATATATGATATATGGTAATCCAATTTTAGCCTCAAGTAATAAAAGCATTATCATTAGACTGCAAGCAGCTTAACCACTTAATATGAGAAAACCAAGGTAATTCACATGATCACATCAACAAAAGTAATGCGTACTACTAGGCATTGGTACAACTGCCTACTTTCTCTATAACTCAGAAACATATCATACAGATTCATATTATTACATTATGACTATGTCACCACTAACCACAGAATGACAAGTAATCACGAGAATAACAATCAAGGTAATAGTGACATAATTACTGTGAGAGACGTCGAGTCATCGAGTACAGGAATTCGTAACAAACCTGAACAAGGTAATAGAAGATTCGAAGGCCTTCAGGGTCTTTACTGGTCTGCACGTCCATGAGTGACCCGATCTTTGAAGTAGTGAAAGAAATGTGTTCATTACCCATCACAATCTCAAGTTCTTGCCTTCCCACACGGTCTGGCTCTGGCCAGTTGTTGTCATCTTCTTTCATAATCTATGATACAGACACATAGCATACAATTTTAACACTTGTTAGGATCTACTAAGGTGAGTAACGTATAAATGTATTACAGCAGAATAAAGCCCAGAAGATGAACATAGTTATACGGGCATACTAGAAGTCCTAGCCCAACAATGGAGAATAAGTTCTTCTGTAACATTAAGCCCCTCATACCAACCAATATTATCAGCTTTGCCCACAAGGAGCTCACAATTTTGTTTTTTTTTTCTTTTTTTTTTGTTTTTGTTTTTGTTTTTTTACGTACGGACAGCCTTCCAGGTATTCACTCATCTTGGGATTGGTCCCACCCAAGTGCATCTAACTATGAAGTCCTCAACTCATCTACAACCAAAAAGATAGTCAAAAGCACCAGAGGCACATGCCTAAGTGACTTGAGGCGCACCAAAAATGCCTTGCAAAATCAAAGACGCACCCATAGTTAAAAAAAGGCCGAGGTGAGGCACTGAGAAAACGTGTCTGAGGCGGCGCCTGATGGGCTTTTTTTTGTACATATCTCTCTAGAGCCAAGGCGGTAAGAAAAACGTACGCCTCATGGGGTTATACATGTTTTTTATATTTGTATATGATGTTTTAGTTTTAGACTTTCTGTGTCACTTATTCTATTTTTTATTCCCCCTTGGGCTTACTCCTCGCTGGCTCGAGGCTCGATTCCGTACTTTAAACTTTGGGCACACCAATGAGATGATGACCACCTTCTGCAACATCCAGCCAAATTTTGGTCCGAACAGCTAAAACTGGTCTGAGACATCGACCAGCTAAAACTTGTACGAGACATCCAAAAATGCCATCTAACTAGCCTTAAACCAGCTTACAACATGTCTAGAAGACTAGAACCCCTAAAAATGGCATGTTCATGTACAGATTACAGAATCCTGCTTATCTAAGGCGCTCACTTTTTAAGCGCCTTGTGCCTTGTAGACAACATTCAAAACGCATGGGTCGTATGTGAGACACGCATTCCTTTTGTCACCGTGTCTCGCATATCGGATTTGCCGAAACTATAACCTCATCACTAAGCCGTAAATTCCCTATCAAAAACAATATCATTCTACTAATCACCTAAACTCCAGAAATAGAACAAATTCTCTAAATCTAAAACACTGAACTGCAAGGCCTATTCAAACCCTAACAATTACAAACCAAACAAAAAAAAAACACAAAACCCTAACGCTTAAAATTAAAAAATAATAATAATAAACAGAAAGAAAGAAAGAAAGAAATAATAACCTCAGAATCAGAGACGACGCGACGACACTCCTTGAGAACAGAAGGAGTGAGAAAAACCTCTTTACGGATCATAGTATCGTTCTTGTAATTGGAGTTATTAGCGTAACGGAGTTTACCGTCTGGTCGGAACTCAAACTCCAAAAACTCATGGCCGAACTTTCCTTTGTGTCCTACGTAGTACCGTAGGTAAATCTCTCCGGTGGCGCCGCCACCGTTCTCTTCTTCCGCCATCTCTCTCTATCTTCTGAAACAATAATAATGTGAAATACAGATTGTGAATATAGATAGCCCAAGGCCCATGGTTTTTAATACTGGCCCATAGTATTTGAGTCATTTTAAACCCAGTTGTGAGGAAAAGAGCCCGGCCTGATTTGGGCCCGACTTCTAGGATTGAAATCGGATTCTAAACCTAAACTTCAAAGCTGGTTTTGACTCGGTCGAACCTGGCTTAAAACCTGATCTCAACCTTGTTAAACCCGATTGTTTTTGGTCAAAACCTACGCTGTGTTTCCGAGTTTAATAAATGAAGGGAAGGAAGAGAAATGGAATTAGGAGAGAAAAGAAAGGGAGTGAAAAGGGAAATTTTAGTTAACTACTATGAGGGTGTTTGGGATTGAGTTTCAAAACAACTTATTGACTTATTGGCTTTTCCAAAAAACTAATAAGTCAATAAGCTGTTTGTGTAACCCAAAAGCACTTTCTGTTTTGACTTTTGGCTTTTAACTTTTAAAGGTGGAAAAGCTGTTTTTGAAAAGTTAAAAATCCTGGCTTTTGGTTTTTGGCTTTTGACTTTCGGAAAAAAATTACAAATTTACCACCCATACAACCAATATTCACAATAAGTTAAACGAAACACCTAAAAAACCAATCTATTGACTTTTTGACGTTTCTCATCCCAAAAGTTAATCCAAACACTTTTTTTAAAACTTATTTTCAAAAAGTCATAAGCCAATAAGCACTTTTGTTCAAAAGCACTTTTATATTTCCAAACTCAATCCCAAACACCTTCTATGTTTTCGGGTTTGAAGAAAATGATAATAAAAGTAATGATTTTATGTTTAAAAAATTATTTCCTTTTAAATCTCTTTAATTTGAAAGGATAATTAATACAGTAAATGAACCAAAAGTTTCCTTATATTTCCCTCATTTTTCTTCTTTAAAAAGGGGTATTGGATTTTAATAATTCAAACTTTCACCTATTGGTCGTCAATAATCTGTACTTCAAAAGTTTCTAACAAGGATCCCAACTTTTAACGTATTAGCCGACAATGAACCTTTGTTAACTGAGAACTAACCTAGTTAGTGGATGCTGACGTGGCATACCCATACTGACGTGGATGATGACGTGGCGTGCCCACAATGACGTGAATGCTGACATGACATGTTGTTGCTAACATGCCATGTCAGCGTCCACTAAGTTAGTCATCAGTTATAAAATGTTTATTAGAGGAAAAATGTCAGAAAGTTAGGATCGTTTTTTGGAATTTTTGAAGCACAAATTATTGTTAGCCAACAAGTGAAAGTATAGATTATTAAAATTCAATATCCAATTTTTTTTTTTTTTTTTTTTTGTTCAAGTCCCTTCTTTTTCTTCATAAAATGAAACTCGGGAACACATTGCTACTTTCAATCGGGCATGATTTTATAAAATAAAAAAAAAAACGGTTTGACAACGGTTAACCTAACCCAAATGCATTAGTTTGGGTGAGGACACGATTTGTGCAACTTGAATTCAAACAACAAGCGATTGAATAGTTTCTCACAATAAATTCAATAATAGGTAAAAAAAAAATACTAGAATACATTTTTAATATGGCAAAATCACATTAAATTCAATAATATGTCAAATGAATAAAACATACTACAACGTGTATAAAAATATAGTTACACAATTGAGATCAAAACACTCCAAAACCCTAAAAATCACATCAAGAATAAATTTGATCCAGCACGAACAGACACAACACCACTAGGTACAATAGTCGATGGATTGTTGTTCTTGGAGCCACCGCTCTCGGCCTCGGGTACACTGCTAAGAGGTGCCTCTGTCGTAGCCGATTGGTTTCTTTCTACAATGACATCAAGCTTCATTCCAGAATAGCAATACAACCTATTACCACGTACAAAAGAAATATCTTTCTCCAGGAGTTGTAAGTGGAATAGACGTGTTCCCATCATTATAACATTTTATGACATTAGTCGTGTTACATGTTTGAAAACTCTCTTGGCCTACCTCACAAACACTATCTGTGGATGCATACTGGAATACTACAAAAAAGAAAATAATATTATGCATAATAAATCTAACTATCTAACAACTATATACTATAAATATAAATTGAAATAGTTACCTAAAACATCACCAACGACTTGCTCCCACGTATCAAGATTCGTGCTAACGTCCCAACCAGAGTTGTCCCCGACTATATACGTGTTAGCATTGGATGTTATCGCGAACCCAAAGGCTACGAGACCAAGAACCACAAATACAAGTTGCTTTCTCATGTTAGTGTTTCTATATGACCTTTTAGATACTTGTGTTGTATATATAGGTAATGTTGGTTGCTTCTTTTATTTACTAAATCTAGATGACCTAACCAACCACTATGTAACTAATGATATGTCCCTATTAAAAAAAAATGGAATTTGGAGCATTTTGATTAATTCAAGATCCAACGGTGGAGGGTATACAATTTTGATGATTGTGATTTTTTTTTGAGTATGATATTGTAAGGTACAACTGGTTAAAGCGTCAGTCAACTTCTATGTGGGTTGATGAAGAAAATGGTGAAGTTGAGGTTTGTTGGCTAGAATCAAGAAAATGTTTGTTGCATGGCAGTTCAACATTTTTTTTTTCTCTTTCAAATTTTGAGATTTAGCTAAAAAATTAAAGTAGAAACATTAAACATGTCAGAATATTAATGCCTATTAAATAATTTATTTGTGGTAAAATTTTTGAAAAAAAAAAAAACACATAAGGAAATCCAAGGCTCGTAACGACTCATAATTAAAAAAAAATGAAATCATTAGATTTGTTTCATTTTATTTTATATCTTTAATTTTTCAAGTATTTTTAAAGGCCTTTAATTTTTCAAGTGTCAAAGTAATTGTTTCTACCCTTAAAATCAGAAATGTCCTTAATGGAAATCAAGGAGAATGGGTAATTTTCTTTTTAAAAAAATTGCATGAACAACCCAACAAGTAAAGTTTCCATACATAATGTGTTTGTGATTTCTTATGATTTTTCCTAAACAAACTTAGTTGTTTAAATTTTATCTTTATATTTGATTGAAACAATGAAAATTGTAGATTGTCGCAATGTTCTTTGAATCTTTTTGATGATTTAGTGTGGATGTTATTACTTGTTAGAATACTTACATTAAATCGAAGATGAAATCATCAGTGTGAACTAGGCTTGTGTTTGACAAATTCTCTTAAACAGATTCACGGTCTGTTCCCAGGGTACACCGGTTCAAAACATTGGTGGTGCACTACCGAACTTGCGCACTTGCCTGAAAAATATTGAAACTTGGTTGCTACTCTTGAGTGTATGTGTGTTGAAAGAGTTTTTTAGTGTGTATTTCTCATATCTCAAACATTACAAAATATTTTGTTTCAAATCTTCCGAAAGGGTGTTCATCTGCTGATCTGGTCGAGGTGCTGAAAGGGTTTGAGACCATCGAGAAGACGCATATCGCAAGAAAACTTGATAGACTTGGAAAGTGATTTGGTTTTGTATCGTTCCGCAGTGTTCGAGACAAATTAGCGATGGAGAACGACATGAAGGATGTCTGGATAGGTACTTATAAACTTTTCATCTCTCTGGCAAAATTCGTTGATGGATAGAAGGTTCAAAGGGAGGAGATTGCCAGGCGAAGACCGAAGGACGTAAACAACAATGGTATGGATAAATCAAATCAAGATCATGTTACTCATACAGTTGTAATAGCCTATACTACTGATATGTTTTGTATCAATCAGTATTGTATGTGCTTCTTTTGTTTTTAGGAGCTCATGAATTAGTTTTTGTTTTATTACACAAATGGAGACTTTTCTTATAAAGTTTATCCATCGTGAAGTTTCTTCATCAAACATGTTTAACCGTGAGTTCTCTTTCAATCAACAGCCAATACTTGATGATATTTTAGACAATGCCATGATATAGACTTGTGTAGAGCTTTTAAAAGTGAATTATTGTGATCAAAACCAAGATGGATTGGGATATGTGTTATTGGCATATAATCTTGGTCTTCTCCAATACAAGTAACAAACAAACGACTAAAATGAGGAAATTTAAAAGAGATAGGAATAGAGATTCTAAAATGAGGAAATTTAAAAGAGATAGGAATAGAGATTCTACATGTGTCATGCATGATTTTAAAGTGGTTTAGGGCACTCTTATACGTAGATTACTCTAGTGGATGAGATGAAAGTGTTAGGGTGGACGGGGCGGTCCGTGATGGCCGTGAGCATCACGAACACCGCCCCGCTAATTAAAATATCATGACCGTGATGGGTGAAAACCGTGATGCTCATCACGATGTATCACAAACTAAAATAGGAGAAAAAGCTGGTGGTCCTATTATAAATAGTTTACTATTAGTGTTACTAATACAAATTTACAAAGACAATATTTGCTACGAAGAACCACTGTAAGGAGAAAAAACAGCCCATGGTTCCACCAAAATTCATTTTCTCTTTGTTTTTTTTTATTAAAAAATAGTGATGGGTGTGATGGAATGAGGTGTCACAAAGTGATTGGGTGTGATGGTTTTAGTGATAATTGTGAACACCATCACATGGGTTTAGTGATGAAATGTGATAGAATGTGATGAAATGAGGTGACACAAGATGATTGCGTGTGATAGTGTGATAAGTGTGATGAGGTGATGACCACCCCATCCACCCTTACGAAAGTTAAAAGCAGTACAAAGTAATCCAACCTGATATATTTTTGCATTCTAATCACTTGAAACACGAATGTTTCGCTAAATTACATAAATGAATTTGGACATCAATGTTTTTTTCTTTTAAATATGCTGTCTTCCCTAATCAAAACAATGAATTTAGATGATTGTAAATGAAAATTGTCGAATTTGCTATTTGGGATAGTTACTTCGTATTTTAATTTTTTTTTCTTCTGTTTTCATATAATGTATAATTTAGCTTTTCTCTAGTAATATGTAATACTTAATTCTTAAAAAAAAAAAAAAAAAAAAAAAAAAAACACATACACAAAAGAAAGGTATATACGAATATAGTGTTAGAACACTTACATAATAATCACCGCAACGCCTTTCATACATGAACCTCACATGTTTCCAAGTCCTTGTAATTTCTGCAATGAACTGTAACAAAAACGAAATCAAAGAAAAAGGAACCGGGCTTGTGTTTGACACAATTCCCTTAAACAGATTCGTCGTCTGTTCCCAGGGTACACCGGTTCGAAAACAGTGACGATGGTGCACTGCCGGACTATCCCACTTGCCTGAAAAATAATCGATACTTGGTTGCTACTCTAGAGTTATGAGTGTTGCAAGAGTTTCTTAGTGAATATTGCTCATGTATATTCTTATGTGTATTTTCCCATGTATCATATCTGACACAAAAGTCTCTAATATATACAAGAGGCAATGGGGAATGGGGAATGAAGAGTCTAACATAATTAGACACTTAATGTTAGTCTTAAAACTATAATCAAGTATCATAAGTGTTTCTTCAATTCACCACATGAAGAGTTATACACTTAATTTTAGTTTTAAAACTATAATAAAGTGTCACAAATGAATTAACTCTATTAAAGAGTTTTTCCTCAATAATTATAATTTCACTAAATTATAATTTCATTTACTTAAAACTCCATTCACCTTTTAAACTTTCCAACAATCCCCCACATGAATGGAGATTTATCAAAACACGCATATTTCGAACAAACCCCTATATGAATAGGAGTCATTCTGAGAAGCAACCTCATTCCGATTAAATTTCAACAGTTGAGTTTTGCATACGATAGGTAGGTGTGACCCTTTGAACCTTCGCTTATGAAACGCACTTAGCCCACTGGCTCTGAGTAGAACGCGATGTCTTTGAACTCGTCTGCCGTTTGTGTGGACGACAATACGCTTCACACAAGACTCTCCCTGACAACGTCAAGTCCTCATAGTTGTGTCCGTTATGGTCATGGACACGTGCCTGGTTCTGCGAGAGCTATTAAGTATTGTGCCCCAACAATACCCTTCGAAGCGACCCCACTTCTCTCTCACATAGGTGATCTACTGGGACTGGTTACCTCAGTCAGATCATTAAAAGCAATAAGCTTAACCTTAACCTTGTCACTTTTTAGGAATGGACTAGGAAGCTTATCAAATCTTATAGTAAACTCCCTTTTTAATATGTGGGGTTTTCACCAACTCTCCCCCACAGTGACCTTCGCAAGTTCATACAATTAGGTTGTCCTATTGAACTCAGATCTTGGGATCTCCAGTCAGCTGAGTTAGGTTTCCTTCGCATAAACCTAGCCTTTAACGGGTTTTAGCCCCATTCCCATTGACGACTTCTGAACTAACTCTCTGCTTAAGCCTTTTGTTAGCGGATCCGCGATGTTATCCTTTGACTTCACATAGTCAATAGTGATAACTCTTATAGAGATTAGTTGTCGTACCGTATTATGCCTACGTCTTATATACCTGTTCTTACTGATACACATTGTGATATGAGCTCTGCCAATTTCTGATTGACTATCACAACATATGCATTGGGCCAATGCCGGCTTCGGCCACCTAGGTATATTTTTAACAAATTGACGTAGCCATTTTGCCTATTCATCCTCTAAAGCGATGAATTATGATTCCATCGTGGATCTAGCAATAAACGCTTGCTTAGATGATTTCCATGTCATCGCAGCACCTCCAAGTGAACAAATACCCACTCGGTGCCTTGGAATCATTCGTGTAAGATATCCAATTCGCATCACAGTAACCTTCAATAACTGCTGGATATCTTTTATATTGTAGCCCGTAATCTCGTATGTATCTTAAGTACCGAAGCAACTGGGTCACGCAATTCCAATGAATTGAACTTAGGTTGCCCGTGTATCTACTTAGTTTGCTTGCTAAGTCTGGTCTGATACAACTCATCAGATACATCTGGCTGCCAATAGTTCTTGAGTAATCTAATTGGTTAACAGGCTCACCTCGATTCTTAGCTAGACGTTGACTTGTGTCAATGAAAGTTCTAGCCACATTAGAATCATTTCCATTGAACTTCTCAAGAATTAATGAAAATTCTAGCCACATTAGAGTCATTTCCATTGAACTTCTCAAGAATTTTGTCCGCATAATAGGACTGACTTAAAATAAGTCTGTTCTAGGTTCGTGTGATTTGTACTTCCCAAAATCACATCCGTTCATATCAAACCTTATATTTTCAAATGCAAGTCACCTCCACACTTATGTGTTTATTGGATAACTACCAAATGGGGTGATGAAAGTTTCTTCCTTTCATATGTAGCTTGAAAACTTCTCAAGTACCATTTTTACATCCCTACGGATTGTTTCTTAAATGGCTATTCCCCCCACATTGCTTGCACTTTGATTAAGTTTGAGTAATATCACTTGTGATGATATTAGACACCCGTGATAAGATAGCGACTATCTATATCTTTGTGTTATTTAGGTCATCCATTATATTACTCAACCCATATTTCTCACACGAACCGTTTTCTGAGCTATATGAATTCTCCTTATATTCAGCTAAATAGTATCATTACCAATGAACTATTTATTCGGTCCTTTTGAGTCATCATTTTAATGAATTATATATTTGCTTTTACAAAATTCATTCTTATGTCGTCACATATGTTTGAATGTTCAAAGTTAATTTAATCTCTGTGGAGCATCTAAATTAACAAGTATTAGTCTAGCATGCTTTAGACTATGAATACTTAGCATGTGAACAGAAGATGCATCAATCTGATTCTTCACAGCCTTAAGAGATAACTCATTATCACTTCCTAACATTCACGTCTTAGTTTAGACACAAAATGAGATTTTGTTTACCATTCCAAAACCTTGGTTTAAAGAATGCTTCAAAACCATAATTCATTCCATCCATTAAGATCAAGACTCATTTGCCTTTAATCTCCAAGGCATCACCATTGACTCTTTAGGACTTAAACATAAGTCTTAATATAAGTCACTTTGATGAACATATTCATCATCAACAAGTCAATTAGATTGACACTCAACCACATGACATTTACATATGCCTAAATGATATGTATATATTTTGTTGAAACTATTTATTGGGTAACTCTCCCAAAATATATCACGAATCCTCCATATAATTCAACTAACAATGATGGTTTGTAGAGACTCTACACATCCATCACCATTCGAAGTCTTTTATAATAAATTTCGCAATATTTATTAAAGACTTATGAATAATAACATATATTTCTATCATATGTTATAGTCATCAAAACTACATTTGCGCATTGCTACGTAAATGCTCTCAACATTAGATGACATATCTCGTTTTCGTGCATTTAACTTCAATACCCTTGCCACGTTGATCATGATTATCTTAATGGGAATAGATGAAAGTTTTTCTTCTTAGTCACTTAATTTAATTAGAGACTTAATTTAAAATAAAGGCTCTAATAAATTGACATAAAAGTTCTAATAAAGTAACATAAAACTTTAATTAGAAAACATGAAACTCTACTCAAGAGTTTACTCTTATTTCCATGTATCTTCTTTCTATATATATCCAAATGAGGCACAAAGCCTTCTATTATATAAGAACATGGATATATGAAGAGTCTTCATAATTAGAGACTTAATTTGAGACATAAAGACTCTAATTAAGTGACAACAAATGAAACTCTCTAATCAAAGACATAAAACTCTACTCAAGAGTTTTAGTCTTTAATTCACCAAATTAAGGACTTATTAATAATTATAATTTATTAAATTATAATTTCAATATCATCCATTCACCATATTTCCAATTCATAATTATAATTTATCAAATTATAATTTTAATATAATCCAAACTATATATAACACATTACATATAGATTTAAACAGATTATAAGGATATATAAACATCAAATCTCAAAGTGTTATTCTCTTCAACACTTTATCGTTCGACGAAATAATACCAATTATATCGTCTCGTGGCATGTTTCGATGTACTCCCTCAATACACTGTTCAAAACAACAAAGTTGTTTATACTTAGCTACTCACAAGTAGTCGAACCAGTAAATATATCCAAAACAACATCAAGTTGTTTTACACTAAATAGTCTCTCTAGACTATTATATGGTTCAAGTCATCATACTTCTCATACAAGTATCAAACCATATATAATTTGTAAAAGACATGTTTTACTCATACAACACATTTCTACTTTTACAAGTATTTTCCATAAACTATACATATCTATGTTTTGATTACAAATCAAAACCATAAACTCTAATATAGTTTTATTATTTAAACCATTCATAACTCACTAGTTAGAGTATATGGTTTTCATTATTAACCATTTCTAATTCGCTCATTAGAAACTATACGTGTACCATATAAACATATACGGTTACAAAATTAACCATTTCTAACATACTTGTTAGAATACAAACGATTACAAGTTAAAATATAAATGAATATCCAAAATCGTTTTAAATACCATTGATATTCTCAACCGTTTCTAACATGTTTGTTAGAAATACATGATTATGACAATCATTTTAGACCTTATTGGTTTATATAAAATAAACCATTTCTAACACGCTCGTTAGAAAATTAAACCATCTAAATGGTATTAACTTCGGATTTTCCAAAATATACCCGTTTCAAACTCGCTCGTTCGAAACCGTCGAATTTTAACCAAACTGGTTCAATGTTGATTATTTTCCAAAATAATCATTTCTAACCCGTTTGTGTATTTTGTACAATAATCTTTTCTAACACATTCGTTAGAAATATAAATATCTTATTTGCCTTTACAAAATCATCAATTTCTAACACGCTTGTTAGAAAATCAATATATAAGTTTAAAGATTAAACTTTTGATTTTGTAAATAATTATTTCTAATACGCTTATTAGAAATTTTTCATGACACGTTATTCTTTCAACGTCGTCGATTCTAACACGCTTGTTAGAAATACATGTTTCAAAACCTTCTATTTCGAAACCTTTTAAGTTTCCAATACTCTTATTAGAAAATGTAAACATTTCAAATACATTGAAATTATCTTTCTAATATGCTTAGAAAGAAAACATTATCAAATGTTTTTCATGGGTTTACAAATATTATGACTTTTCTAATACTCTCATTAGAATTTTAATATTTCAAAAACGTCTAAATATATGTTAATAATTGGGTTTATCTAAACACGACCCAAAACCCATGAACCCGAAAGACCATGAACATTCGGATTAAAGATTTCACTCCAATCACAAATTTAATCCGATTCGATGTACCACAACATATTTCAAAGAAAAATATTTACAAACTTTCGCGAACCAAAAATCCTTAAGAAGAAGGTTTAAAGATTGGTTCCCAATCTACACGAAAGTCTGTTTTACCAATCTGTTTAAGTTTGTTAGAACACTTACATAATAATCACCGCAACGCCTTTCATACATGAACCTCACATGTTTCCAAGTCCTTGTAATTTCTGCAATGAACTGTAACAAAAACGAAATCAAAGAAAAAGGAACCGGGCTTGTGTTTGACACAATTTTCTTAAACAGATTCGTCGTCTGTTCCCAGGGTACACCGGTTCGAAAACAGTGACGATGGTGCACTGCCGGACTATCCCACTTGCCTGAAAAATAATCGATACTTGGTTGCTACTCTAGAGTTATGAGTGTTGCAAGAGTTTCTTAGTGAATATTGCTCATGTATATTCTTATGTGTATTTTCCCATGTATCATATATGACACAAAAGTCTCTAATATATACAAGAGGCAATGGGGAATGGGGAATGAAGAGTCTAACATAATTAGACACTTAATGTTAGTCTTAAAACTATAATCAAGTATCATAAGTGTTTCTTCAATTCACCACATGAAGAGTTATACACTTAATTTTAGTTTTAAAACTATAATAAAGTGTCACAAATGAATTAACTCTATTAAAGAGTTTTTCCTCAATAATTATAATTTCACTTAATTATAATTTCATTTACTTAAAACTCCATTCACCTTTTAAACTTTCCAACATATAGTTTTATTTTCTAAACAACACGATATAATATATTGTTCTATATACATCAATTTATTTTATAAAAAAAATGTTAAAGACTTAACTTTTAAATAAAAACTCAAACAATTAATAATATGATTCAAAGAAATCAGAAAGTAATTACATTGAAATGTAAGAAATTACAAAACCTTTGGGTAAATCTCCATCAATTTCTTAACAAAATGAAATAAAAGTTAATTTTCAGTTAATTAAAAGAATAGAAGAAATCAATCAAACAAGTTTAATTATAACACAATTCATCTTAATAAGGCCTATAGTAAAAATCATCCACCATCCTACCACCACTACTAATCCATGGTCTTTTTACACCATCATCTTCCGATGAAGACGAAGGCGGCGACACACCCCTCACCACCGCCTTCCGCCGCGAAGCCACCCTTATGGGCTCCACCATATCTGTCCCAATAAGATGTGGAAAATTCAACAAAGCCTTAGACCCCCTTATCTTATAGGCAGCTTGATCATAAGCCACCGCAGCATCCTCAGGTGTCTCATACGTCCCAAGCCACACCCTAGCACCGCGCTTCGCCGGATCCCTTATCTCCGCCGCGTACTTCCCCCATGGCCGCCGCCTCACACCCCTATACTTCCTGAACTCTTGTGGTGCTGCTTGAGTTACATGTTCCACCTCTTCTTCTCTCTCAAGCTTCACCACTGGCTGCACGAATGCATCGGAAACCGCGGTTGCACCATTGCTGGAATATCCATTGTTCATTGCCGGTAAAAGATCTGGGATTTGGGAATCAAAGAGGAGATAATGTTGGATTGAGTCAAGGAAAGTTAGATCGGATTCCAACATGAAAGATTGATCTTCAAACATTTTGTTTGTGTTTGTAGTGTGAATGCTTGAATTAGGGTTTTGAATTCTGTTGTGGTCTTGTAGTTGAAAATTGAAATAATTGGAATGTGGAGATCTAAGGTAGGGAGGGTGTATATATATGCGTATGGGAAGAATAACTTCAAATGTTATAAAACTATATTTACTATGTAAAATAATAATTGATGGTAACTGCCATGAAATTTCGTCAGCCATGCATGCACTGATGCAACCATTCAAATTCAAGTCAAAATTGCCACATAATATATAGAACATGTTGGTGTTCAAAAGAATAATAATGATGACTTCATGAAGTTGGGCCATCTTATTAATATATTCTTTATAATATTGATATATACTTTTTATAATGCAAGTATAAATAAAAATATATTATACATCTTCTATTGCTATACATTGCATATTCTCTAAAATCATTATTTAATTTCATTAATAACCTAAGATGTTTTGGTTTAATATATAAAGTAATAAGTTGATAATGTTAATGGGCACGTGTGTATATGAACTAGTTGGATAAAAAAAAGAATTAAATTTATAAGGTCACACGGGGTGGTCCGTGATGGATGGTCCATGATGGTCATGATCATCGAGAACACCACCCTGATAGAAATGTGATGGATCGTAACCGTCACGCCCACGACACCCATCACGACCGCCAACATTCATTTGACCGTTTACCCATTCCCAAAAGAAAAATACTTTTTATATATTTACATACATATTTACCATTTCAAATCTTCTCCTATCATATTCACAACTTCAATTTCTTCTTCTACCACATTCAAACAATTTCAAATTCTTCTCCTATAATTTCAACAATGGTGCTTTGGTCGAAAGAAGAGGAACTTGAATTAATCATCGCGTATAACAACGTATAGGAAGATGGCGCAGCACCAAGTCGGGGTAAGAAGAACTTGAATTAATCATCGCGTATAACAACGTATAGGAAGATGGCGCAGCACCAAGTCGGGGTGGTTGGAGTCGGGCTCCGCAATGCTAAAGCTTGAGTTGAGTTGAGTTTGGTGTCGTTGTCGGGAGAACACAACGTAGTTGTGACTTAATCTCGCGTGAGTATAATGACCTCAAATAGAAGTGTTAAACATTTGAATTTTTTTTTTTTGAAAAATCAAGATTGACGCCCAAGACCCCAACCTAGCTGAAGACACGCTCATAGACCTTGCTCAAATATTATATGTTTCTGGGGTCGGCCAAGATTTTCTACATTATTTGGTGTGGAAAATGATACGGCTAAAATTACGTAAGGCTTAGTTACAGTTTCTAGTTATTATGTAATGTCTATGTTATTTTAATTTTGTTTTACGTAATTTTTTTATTTTATTTTATGTAATGTTAATTTATTCTATTTAATTTAATGTTATTTACTTTTTAGTTTATTTAAAAAAAAGTTAATGATGTTTGTGATGACCACCTCTAGTGATTACTAATGAAATGTGATAAAATGATGTCGCATATGAGGATTACGCTGTGTTCCCGAGTTTCATCAAATGAAGGAAGTGAAAATAAGTGAAAGGAATCAGATAGAAAATGAAAAATATGCGTGTTTCAGAGTTTCGTTAAAGGAAGGGAGTGAAACGAAGGGGAAGGAAGTAGAAGGGAAATCTTTCAATTAAACTTCCCTCTTAAAATGGAAGGAAGTGGAATGAGGAGAAAGGAAAATAAATAAAAGTTTTTTCATTTACTATTTTACCCTCATACTTAAACTACTATAACAGAAAATTGAGATATAACTGTAAAATTAAAACTTTCTTTTTTCTTCCTTTCAACTCGGGTACACATAAAGTACTTACTTTCTTTTCATTTCCTTCGAACTCGGGAACACAAAATGAAGTTATATATTTCATTCCACTCTCTTTCTTTTCTCTCTTAAATTCTCTTTCTCCTCTTTTCTTCCCCTTAAGAAACTCGAAAACATAGCGTTAGTTAATGATGGGGTAATGACCACCCCACCCATCCTAAAAGACTCGGTATATATTGATTTGATATGATTTGAGTTTCAGAATCCATCGAGTTAATTCTTATGTTTTAGCATGCAATTTTTTTTACCACATTCACATCCCATCTCTATATCGGCCATTTCTCTATAATTTATAGAAACTTTAAGGTTTTAATCAAAATTAATTAATACTACAACTCATACATAGGAAGTTAGAAACCTAGAATAAAGATTAAGGAACTGATCACTAATCATTCCTTTTTTTTGAACGGTTAACTTCATTAAACAAGGCTAGTCCTCAAAACGAGGACCGCCAAAAAACCATTACAACATACACATAGGGAAAATAGACCAATCCTTCCAATTGATACAATCATACCTAGTTTGACTTTTGAACCATAAGAAAGTAAAGGATTTCACATCGGTCACCACATCAACAACTTTTGGATTTTTATTCTCAAAAACTTTTTTGTTCCTTGTCTTCCAAATGGCCCAACATGTCGCCATAATAACACCTCTGAGCAGTCTTGTTTTCCATTTAGATCCCTGGCAGGTACTCGGAATTTGCAGCAAATCATCGATCTCCATGAGGCTCCCTGGCTGGATCTTGCACCAATTCCATATACTAGACCAAACTCCAAAAGCGAAACCGCAATCGATAAAAAGATGCTTGCAGCTTTCATCAAAAACATCACAGAGAGGACATATTAAAGAGGGAAGGCTAATTTGTCGGCGGGAGAGAGCAATTCGAGTTGGGATACGATTCATTTCAGTTCGCCACATGAAAATATTGATTTTAATTGGAACCCAAGATTCCCAAGTAAAATGATACAGCCTGCTTTCGTTTCTACCTTTCCCTAAAAGATCTTTAATGTTCGCCACAGAGAAAGCAACTTAGCCATCCTTGTCTGTTGGGTCTGCTGACCTGGAGAAGAACAGATGATTGGAAAGCCAAAATATGCTAACAGTTGATCCTTTCAATAAACAGTCTTTACAACTTAGTTCTCCCAAAAGACTGCTGACTCTAACAACTGTTCTATCCAAACAATTGCTATGACAACTACTGATACAAAGGACTGCTGAATAAACAACTGATGAAGAACAAATGCTGACCAAAGGTCTGATGAAGAACAACTGCTGTTTCAAGTACTGAAGACTAAAGCACTGCTGGAGCCAACATCACTTAGGCTTCAGCAGTGGATACAAGACCATCAGAGTTTTCCTACAACAGTAGTTTACTATCAGTGCTTTCAATGTAACAGTAGTTTGTAATAGGCAGATGTTTTATGTTTGTTATTCTGTTAGAGGTCACTGTCTTAGGTGACGTCAGCTTAGGTCATCAGTGGTTTGAGTCTGTCTATAAATAGAACAGTGCTTGTACTGTTCTATTGCATCACACACACAAACATTCTCTCAGACAAACATTGTGTGATCAGGATGAGGGGGAGTATTTGTACGATTGTAATCTTTTAGATAAATGAAAGCATTCGATCTGAAAACATTTACTCTCTTGTTTTGATTAACAGTTTATTATTCCGCTGCACTTTCATTCTATATTCGTTTCACTTTTATCATATTTAGTTAAACATAATCAAAACAATCAAACTCAGATCCTAACAATTGGTATCAGAGCTTGGTCAATTAAATTCGATCTAACAAATCAATTTAATAATCAGCTCACAATTATTGATATCGTTTGTCTGTTGGATTGAAAACAGAGTAATAGTTTAATTTCGTTTCAACCGTTTTTAAACAGACTTTGTTTTTTGAAAAATCAGAGAATGGCTTCAATCAATCACGATCCACATAACACTGGCACGAACAACAAGCCACCGATGCTTGTCAGATCTGAATACAATATCTGGCAACGTCGGATGAGCCATGTTCTAGCTCAACAGAACACTGGGTGTTGGAAGTCGGTTATCTTCGGACCACATGTTCCGACTGTGCCGAGTACTGAAGATCCCAAGGTGTTTGAGCCAAAGAAACTTGAAAACTACTCCGACCAAGATTTTCAGAAAATTGAGTTAGATGCTAAGGCCTTCAGTATTGTGGCCATGGCTCTACCCAATGATATATATGCTGGGTTGTTACACTGTAACAGTGCAAAGGAGTTGTGGGATGCACTGAAAGAACAGTTTGGTGGGACTGAGGAGGTTATTGAAAACAATCATGAAATACTTAACCAACAATATGAAACATTCAGTCATGTCAAAGGAGAGTCATTAACTCAACAGTTTGAGAGGTTTAATTGTTTAATTAGTGAACTAAAATTGGTTGGTCTTACTTACCCTCATTCAACCTTGAACCATAGGTTTTTAAGATCACTACCAGACAAATGGGACACTATTGCTATTGTGATGAGAAACTCAATTGGATTTAAAGACCTATCACTGACCCAGCTTCATGGTAAGCTCTTGACCTATGAGAGAGAGCTTAACCAGAAAAAGAAGCTCCAGGATTCTGGAAAAGTGTCTGATGACTATGTATTTGGGAATACAACACTTTTGGGTCATGATGAGGTGCCTGGAAACACTAAGGATCAGAGTTATGATCATTTCATTGACATAACTTCAGGTTTTAACTCAGGTTTTAACTCTGATTCTTATTCACCAAACTATGCTTTCACAGCAAGTGGTGGTGATATCCAGGCATCTGACAATATATCCTTTGAGTATGATGACCTGAAATACTTTGACCCTGATGATTTGGAAGAAATGGACATTATGCACCAATTGGCCCTTCTCAGTGTAAGAACTAACAATTTTTACAAGAAAACTGGGAAAAGGTTTCCAGGGTTAACTGGCAGATCTAAGGTTGGGTTGGATAAATCAAAGATAAAGTGTTACAAATGTCATAGACTTGGTCATTTTGCTAGGGAGTGTAGGGCTCAACATGGTACACCTATGATCACCTATCCAAATCAAAGACCACAGACCAACACTTATCAGAATTCCTATAATGCCCCTGGACCAAATGTGCAAAACACTGCTCATTTTGCACAGTCCTCAAACACTGTTCCTGTCCAGTATGTCCAAACCACTGTTCCTCAGATCCACTATGTGCAAACACCTGTTGCTCAAACACCTGTGCAAACGACTGTTGCTTCATCCTCTGCTCCTACAGAGACCAGTCAACAGAGCTTCTTTACACAAGGCTTTGTTGATTGGAGCAGTCTACCTGATGAGTTAACAGATGAAAATTTTGCATTAGTTGCCAAAGCTGAAAATGAACCAGAAAACTTTTGTTTCATGGCTATGGTTGATGAGGTTGAATCTGAGGAGGTGGTGACTGAATCTGATGTTGTGACTGATGATGTTGTTAATGAAGTTGTTACAGGTGAAAAACCTGAAGAAGAGGTTGTGAATCTCTCAGATCCCTGGGGTGCATCTGATGACTGTGAGTGCAAGTGTGATTGTGCATTGATGGCTGCTGCTAAGGTATCTCCTCAAATTCTTAAAGAGTTGTGTTCTGACAAATGTGTAATTGCATTTGCTAACATCAAAGAGGTGAATGAAAACCTTAGAAAGAAAATTTTGGATGATGAAGTTAAATTTGAAAAACTTTCAAAAGATTTAAAAACAAGTTTATCTGTAAAAGAGTCTGAAATAAGCAGCTTAAAACATGAAGCAACCATAACCAAAGACCAGCTCCAAACTATGATAGCAAAATATCAAAGTTGTAAAAGTGAGCTTGAGTCCACCCAAGTTGAATGTGAGAAATGGGTGGAATCATGTAGAGGTTTTGAGATGCTACTCAACAAACAAACCAAAAGTCATGTGAAGTTTGGTTTTGGTTTTGAAACCACTGCTCCAGCTTTTGAAAACACTGACAAAAAGAGTCAAAAGTCTGTTGAGGTAGTACCAACAAACCTGCAGGGTCAAGAGATTAAAATCACTGAACCAAATGGTAAGAAAATTGTTCTTGAAAAACCAGAAGGTTCCTCATCTTTTACTGAACTTGAAAAGTATGAATTTAAACCTACTTGGTCTGATGAGTGTGATACTCTTGAGAATTTTAAACCTGTTGATTTTAAAACACCTGATGGGAAGACAACTCCTCAGGCAAAAGTCATTCCCCTGGCAAAAGTCATTCCCCTGAAAAATCTTCCAGCAGATGCTCAAACATCTGCTGAAAAGAAGGCTGAAAAGGGGAAGAAGAAAGAAAAGACTATCAACTTGTTCTGTGATTTCTGTGAAAAGAAGAATCATGTCACTAAAAACTGTTTTCTTCTAAAAACATATGACATTAACAAAGGAACAAGTGAATGTGATTCCAAAGCCACATGCTCAATATGTGGGAAAAAGAATCACAAGACCAAAGAGTGCTTGTATCTCAAAAATTTTGATGTAAAAATACAAGAATACAAAGCTAAAACTCTTGCAAACCCTGTGGTTAGTACTTCAAAAGGAAAGCCCAAACAGACTTTCACCCCTGTCCAAACACCTGTTACTAAAAGGCTTGAAACATCTGCTTCTAGAGATGTCCAAGTAACAGATGCTCCACCCACAAGCAAATACCCAAGAGGTTATGGTCAACCACCATGTCACAGTCTGCCACATGTTTATGAGGAGCCAAAAAGATCCTCTAAACCAAGAGTGAACAGAAATCCATATGGGTATTATCATCTGTCAGGAAGTGATCAAACAACTGCTGCCCCAAGTGTTGACATTCAAGCACTGGCAAATGGTCAGCAGCAGTTGTTGAACTTAATTCAGAAATTGGTCCAAATCACTGATCACCTTCCAAAGCTTGAGTCTGAAAGGTCTGAGGACCCATCCAAAGCCAACCTGGCTTTGGACACTCACCAAAACTAATTCATTACTGATGTGCAGGGAGCTTCTGCTTGTTTAGATAGTCTTTGGTATGTAGATAGTGGAGGCTCCAGGCACATGACAGGATGTAGAGCCCTTCTTCTGGACTTCTTGGCTCATGGAGGGGGTGATATATCCTTTGGTAATGATTCAAAAGGTAAGGTGTTGGGGTCAGGGACTGTACAAGCTGGAAAACTCAAGTTTGAAAATGTCAATCTTATTGATAATCTCAAGTTTAATCTTCTGAGTGTTTCACAAATGAGTGACAAAGGTTATGGCTCATTTTTCACAAAGAAAACTTGTAAGATTATTGGGCCAGAAGTGGTGAAAAAGATTGATACCATCATTGCTGAGAGCAAAGCACAACTTGTTGCTCATAGAAGTGGCAATGTGTATGTTGTTGATATGTTAAAGGACAAACCTATGGCAAATGTCTGTCTGTTTTCTGCTGCCTCCACTAAGGAGACAGAATTATGGCATAGGAGATTGGGTCACACCAACCTTAACACTATCAACACACTCTCCAAACAAAGCCTTGTCAGAGGTTTACCATCAAAAGAATTTAAATGTGATGAGCATTGTGTTTCATGTTTAAAAGGGAAACAACATAAAAGCTCTTACAAATCCATTGATGAGTCCAAAACCAGTCAGTGTCTACAATTGTTGCACATGGACTTGTTTGGCCCTGTTAAAATCATGAGTCTAAGAAGAAAGAGATTTTGTCTTGTCATAGTTGATGATTTTTCTAGGTTTACATGGACTTACTTTTTACATTCTAAGGATGAGACTGCAGGTATATTGAAGGACTTTGTCACCAAAGTTGAAAAACAATATGACTTGCCAGTAAAAGTCTTCAGGAGTGACAATGGAACAGAGTTTAAGAATAAGGAGTTGGATGACTTCTGTGTGTCAAAAGGGATTGTGAGGCAGTACAGCATCCCAAGAACACCAGAACAAAATGGGGTGGTTGAAAGGAAAAATAGAACTCTTATAGAAGCTGCAAGAACCATGCTAGCAGATTCTGGTTTGCCACTGTCCTTTTGGGCAGAAGCTGTAAACACTGCTTGCTATGTTCAAAACAGAGTTTTGATTAACCCCAGACATCAAAAAACTGCTTATGAAATTTTGTTCAAAATCAAACCATTAATTTCATTCTTCAAAATCTTTGGCTGCCCATGTTTCATTTTAAATCTCAAAGATTCCATTTCAAAATTTGCAGCCAAAGTAGACTGTGGTTATTTTCTGGGATATTCTTCTACTGCTAAGGCCTATAAAGTGTTTAACACAAGGACCAAGACAATAGAAGAAACTCTGAATGTAAAGTTCAATGAACTTTCATCTCTAAAAATCCCTGCAAACCCTACTGAATTATTTGATTTAGATAAATTCAAATTTGAAGATATCACTGTTAAAACTAACAATGCAGATATTCCACAGTCTCCACAACAAGATTACAGAACAGATGTTGTGATCCCCAGTCACTACAAAATCTATTCTGCCTCAGAGGAAGCAGCTGTTCAAAACAATTGTCAAAACTCTGCCACAGCTGTGTCAACCACTGTTGGCCAGTCTTATCCTCAAACCACTGCTTCACCCCTCACAACCACTGACCTATCATCTGTTGACAAAAGTCAATCATCTGTTGACAAAAGTCAGTCAAGTTTCACACCGCTTGGACCCATTCCTCCATTACCATTCCAAACATCTGATGGCACTACAGAAGTACCAACAGATGTTACACCAACAGAGTCACCAAACCTCTGTCCATCACCTCAAAATGCCATCGTTCCATATCAGGGAGATCTTATTTACTTAAGAGCTCATCCACCAGACCAGATCATTGGCAACATCAGAGAGGGTGTGCTCACAAGAAGCCAATCCTCCAATATCTGTCTTTTTGCAGGTTTCCTATCCCTCACACAACCTGTCAAGTACCAAGAGGCACTTAAAGACAACAGTTGGGTAGAAGCCATGCAAGAAGAACTCCTTCAATTTAAAAGACAACAAGTATGGGAGCTTGTACCACTTCCTAAGGATGTTTGTCCTATAGGAACAAAGTGGGTCTTCAAAAACAAAACTGATGAAAGGGGTATTGTTGTCAAGAATAAAGCCAGGCTTGTGGTTCAAGGCTTCAGACAAGAAGAAGGAATAGATTATGATGAGACTTTTGCTCCTGTAGCAAGACTAGAAGCCATCAGACTCTTTTTAGCCTTTGCTGTCAACCACAACATAAAGGTGTATCAGATGGACATCAAATGTGCTTTCCTTTATGGCAAAATTCAGGAGGAGGTCTATGTATGTCAGCCACCTGGTTTTGAAGACACATTCCATCCTGACTATGTCTACAAGCTCAACAAAGCTTTGTATGGACTCAAACAAGCACCAAGGGCCTGGTATGAAACTCTTTCCACATTTCTCTTATCCATTGGCTTCACAAGAGGTAAAATAGACAAAACTTTATTTCTTAAATGGAAAGAGAAACACTTAATGATTGTTCAAATATATGTGGATGACATCATTTTTGGATCCACATGTAACCAAATGTGTGAAGAGTTCAGAAAACTCATGACAGCAGAGTTTGAGATGAGTGCCATGGGTGAGCTTTAGTGTTTCCTTGGTCTTCAAGTGAAACAACTGCAAAATGGCACATTCATTCACCAAAACAAATATGTAAAGAATTTATTAACCAAATTTGAGATGAATGATTGTAAGCCATGTAGCACACCCATGAGTACAGTCAAGTTGCTCACTATTGATGACAAGGATGAACTGGTTGATCAAACACATTATAGATGTATGATTGGGTCTTTATTGTACTTAACTGCATCTAGGCCAGACATTATGTTTGCTACCTATGTCTGTGCAAGATCCCAGGCTTCTCCCAGAAAGTCAAACCTTATTGCTGTGAAAAGGATATTCAGATACCTCAAAGGTGCTCCCACACTTGGTATCTAGTATCCTGCTAATGGAAACATTGAGCTTTCAGGTTATTCAGATAGTGACTTTGCTGGCTGTCACACCACAAGAAAATCCACATCAGGAGGGTGCCAATTTCTAGGGAATGCCTTAGTCTCCTGGCAAAACAAAAAGCAGGCAGCTGTTTCAACCTCAACAGCTAAAGCTGAATACATTGCTGCTGCAAGCTGTACAGCCCAACTCATGTGGCTTCAAAATCAACTACTGGATTTTGGGATAACTGCACTACAGACTCCACTCATGTTGGATAGTCAAGCTGCTGAAAATATCATCAAGAATCCAGTCTCTCATTCCACTACCAAACACATTGACATAAGACATCACTTTGTCAGAGACAGCTATGAAAAAGGTTTGATTTCTCTGCACCATGTTCCAACAGAGGATCAGTTGGCAGATGTGTTAACAAAAGCTTTAGACACATCTACCTTTACAAATCTGATTTCCAGAATTGGTATGTTAAACATGGATTAAACAAATAAATTTTTTAATAAATCATAATAAAATGTTTCAGAAAATCAAAATTTATCCAAATAGCTATTTGGTTGAAAAATCTGTTTATAACATCTGATCAGATAAAACAACCACTGTTTCATTCATATCCACTGTTGGTTGAAAAATCTGTTTCAAAACATCTAATCAGATAAAACAACTGTTGGTTGAAAAATCTGTTTATAACATCTGATCAGATAAAACAACCACTGTTTCATTCATATCCACTGTTGGTTGAAAAATCTGTTTCAAAACATCTGATCAGATAAAACAACTGTTAGTTGAAAAATCTGTTTCAGAACATCTGTTCAGATAAAACAACTGTTTCCTTATATATTTATACTATCTCTAAAAAAAAAAAAAAAGCAGTTGTTTCCATCAACTGTTTGTATCAGTTGTTTGCCAAAAACAGCTGTTCTCCACCAGATGTTTCATCCATCAGATGATTGCCACGTCTGCTCATATAAGCAGAGGTTTGGCCACATCAGCGGTTTCCTTGAGCCTATAAAAACCCTGTTTTACCACAACAGATGTTACACTGTCTCATTGTATTCAAAATACAGAAACCGCCTTCTTCATTCTCAAACCCTCAATCAAATTTTCATTCATCTTCACCTTCGTAATCCATTACAATGGATCTTCAAGCCAAAGCCACCCACAATTGTCTCCCCTATCTGGTTAAAACAGATGACAACATTTCATTTCATTCCACCATCGACATTCTTCTAAACTCCAAATACTTACCCATTTCATTTCATTCCACCATCGACATTCTTCTAAACTCCAAATACTTACCCATCTTAACCGCTGACGCCCCCATTCTTCTAAACAATATCATTACTTTGTGTTTTTTTTTTCTGTATGAACAAAAGCCCACAAAAAAATAGTCATTTTTCCCCGTTTTTTATATAGCACTATGGTACTCGTTGGAAAGATAATAAAACGCTCGTTAATTTGGTGTAATTTTTTTCTTTAAAAAATCTCGTATATAAAAGATATTAACGTTTAAAAATTATGCGATTACGAGGATTTACACGTGATTAGGAATAGGCATGTAGCCTACTCGCTAGTCATAAGGGGCGATTAGGCCCTAATCGCGTGTTATTATAGGCGATTAGGAGCCTAATCGCCAGTTGCAGACACATAATCGCTAGTTCTGTTGTTGACGACTATAAACACCTATAAATACAACCCTTGACTTGTGAAACATCATTTACGCAACCCTAACTGATCCTAAGCCTCCATCACACCTTAGAACACCTCTGGAACTCGTTTTGCTTCAAAACCCACCATTTCCAAGCTTACACTTCTTTCTTTGACAAAATCCAAGGTGTGTTCTTCATCCCAAACCTTTGTAATGATATTGTTTTGGTTCCCAAAGGTCCAGACCTTGTTTTACCAAGTTTGTGTCTTTAAAAACCTTTGAAATAAGTTTCTAAAACAAGTCCAAACCTTTATACTTGCTATATGTGAAGTATTCATGCAAGAAATGATTTTTGATGGTCAAAACATGAATGTTTCCATGTAATTGATGTACTTCTGATGTGTAGGAGTTATTAGGATGTTTTCCTAAGGATTTGAGCTATTATTATTGTGTTTTGATGAAAATATGCATTTTGACCCATTTGGATGATTCTTGAAGATTTAGGATGTTATGATATGATTTGATGATTGTCTGTTGTTAGGATTCACATTAGAAGGGTATTATAACAGAGGGATGATGATTTGCAAGGTTGTAGGTGATGAAATCTGATTATTTGTCATTTAAGGAAAGATATGCATAGTTAATGAAACCTAGTACTTTGCCATTTTTGGAAATAATTGCACAAAGGGTGTTAGATCAGTGATGAATTGGGGGTTTTTGCTTGGAATGGGTTGGTTAATAGTTTAGGTTTGATGTTGGGTGTTTATACATGTTTCGGATCTGATTTGGAGGGTTAAACGCGCGAAAATGCGTCGTGCAGCTGCAGCAGGCGATTAGGAAGATGCAGGGGCGATTAGGGTAAATGCTAGCGACTAGGGGCGATTAGGCTCCTAAATGCCAATAACATCAGGCGATTACACCCTCCAATCGCATGTTGACTTCTCATACTCACCAGTTGACTTTTCCTAAATGCATGTTAATTTCCTAATCGCGTGTGCTGCTGCTGTAAGCGTATTTTGACATCCCGAAGCATAATTTGACACCTAGGAACATGATAGGAACCTCGTGACATGCCTAATGACTTAGTAACACGTGTTCGGACTCGTTTATGCATTAATTGAGCGTTATGCTAGACTTAGTGAACTTTTGCGCGTGCTAAGTGTTTAACTACATATGTTACATGATATCTTGTATTTGGCTAACACGTGGGATGTCGGGTCACCAATGGGATGTCGTGTCTTGTCTGGTATGGTCTGTTTAACAGTCAAAGGTGTTTTCAAACGTACATGGTTATGGTCTGGACATTCGGGGACTAGTTAACCTACGGGTTATTAGTCTAGTTACTTATATACATCTTATGATAGGTCGCCGCTATTTGGGGCTATCATAGCTTACTGACTTAACTGTTTTCAAGTAACGCAATCTAAGGTGAGTGTCACAGCCCCACTTTTACTGTTTTGCTTTCGGGGGAGAAACATGCTATGTACTTACACTCTAAAGGTCATGTTATACTATGGTTATGGATATTTACTATACGGGCGTTTCATTAGGGAGTCCCAGGGGGAAACCATGAGTATGTGGGAACACATATCGGGGAAATATGGATAGATCTATTGGGACGGGCAAACCCCACTCGACGGCTGGGAGTCAGGCGGGTGCATATTGTCTCTACTAGCAGGGTCACCGTTGATGACGGTGGCTCACGGCTGGGCAAAAACAGGAAAACGTGTCAGTAATGGTTTCCCACTCGTAGAAGTAAAACCACTTAACGTCTAGCTAACGTTCGTATACCATAATAGTAACGGGAATGATCTTTTCAAACTTATAACAACTTTTTTATAAAAACCTGTGAACTCACCAGCATTATATGTTGACATTTTTGGCATGTTTTCTCAGGTCGTTAAGGTAGCAGTTAATGGACTAGGCGCACGGAGTCTTGCACAGCGTCTAGAGTCTTGTCGCATATTAAACAATGTTTTGTAAACTGTAATATGTCTTTTGGTTGTAAACAAGAAATGCTTCCGCTGCTGGTTTATGGCTCAAAGCATGATGTTTTGGTTTCATTCTATATATTTAGTGTTTGTTTATTGTGATCGTTGACTGGGATCCTGGTATGTCACGCGCCTCGTGGTAAAACCCCGCAAGTGGAATTTGAGGGTGTGACAGATTAAATTTCTTATATATTTACACAAACTTGCATTTTTGTCTGAATTAAATAATTTCAACTTTGTCGGGTTGGAAGACAATAATCACAACTTGAAAACTGGAATCTAACATGCCTTACTTGTATTGGTTTAATTTTATTTCACTGGATCAAAACTAATTGTGTTTAACCCAGTTAGTTTTCTGCTTACGTGGCATGCCATAAAGTGAAAATTGGTTAATAGAATGCATAAAATGGCATGCCACGTAGGTAGAAAACTAACTGGGTTAAAACCAAGACAAGTTAGGCTTGTTATATTCCAGTTTTCAAGTTGAGATTATTATCTTCCAACCCGACAAAGTTAAGATTATTTAATTCCAATTCCGTTTTTTAATTAGTAAACTTTACCCAATTATTATCAAATATAATTTGAATTTTTATCATATATCTTTGAATTATTAGAATAATTTATTTGATTTCAAAAGCATAAGTTAATTATCCTTTAAATTACTACAAAGTTATTTGATAGTTACATTAAATTTGTCTTGTTAATAAAATGAAATTATAATTTTACCCATATAAATGATTATGAAATGACTTTTTTACCCGTCTAGAACCCATTATATAATAGTATAGATATAGATATAAATATAAGCGCATACAAATCTTACAACCATATATAACCAATTTTGCAAGTTTATTCGTGAGATCATGTATTTTTGCATTACTTAACCATATACCCTACTTGGTAGATACATCATACATGTGCCTCTTAGAGAGGAGACATCGGGTTCAAACCTAGTAAAATAAGTATTTTAGAATAGTTAGTGTAAAAAATAATTAACCATATAATCCAATAGTTTTTAGCCCAATTTCTGACCAAATGCTACATTTATTTAAATATTTAGACTGTTAGGAGTGGGGGCGGGAGAGAGGGTGGGAAGGGCTGCAACACCGCCGCCATAGGGGCGGGAAAGGTGGCGTGGGGCTGGGGGCGGGGAGAGGTTCACCGGCGTGGGGGGAGATGTGGGGGACACGTGGCGCGCGATGGTTGGAAGGATAATTTGTACCGTTTAAAAAAAAAAAAGAAAAAAAAACTATCCGTTGTAACGGCTAGTATTAAAAAAAAAAATTTATTTTATATATATATATATATATAACAATAACTTCCTATACACAAACACACTCATTTTTTTCATAAAATCCTCTCAATACTTCCTTATATTTTCAAAAAAAATTGCAAGATGTCGAGCGATTCTTCGAGTTCAGACGATATGTTTGATCAACTCGCTTTGGATGACTTGGGCGAAGGTGCCGCAGAAATGTTAATGGCAACCGTTCAGAACGTCGTTAAAGCTATAGCGGACGACGAAGGGACCTCCGAACCACCCAAGCGTAGAAAGTATATAGTTCGCGAACGCGAAACCGGAAATGAGTCATTGGTACGTGATTACTTCTCACCCGAATCAACATACGATGAACGAAGTTCTAGGCGGCGTTTTCGTATGAGTCGTAATTTATTTTTAAGAATAACAAATGATTTAGAAAATAATTATGAATATTTCAAACAAAGGCCCGATGCACGTGGGAAAAAACGCATGTACGAAATGTGATGTACGCATGCCTAATTTTACATAACATGATTTTGGAGGATGAAGGACGTGCAATATGCGAGTACTTTGGTGACGAAACGCAGCAAAGTCAAGAAGACATTACGGATGAAGAAAGAAACGCCAACAACTTTGAAATCAAGAACAGCCAAACACATCACAACCTTCGAGCGGATCTGATTGATCATATTTGGAGTATACCAAGAGATTACCCATCTGATGAAGACGTTAGCGATAACTAAGTTGTTTTTTTTATGGTTTTTTTTTTTTTAAATTTCATGTAATTTTGGTTTTTAGTGTTTTTTTTATTTAACTTTGTAGTTTATTATGAATTAATATTATGTTTTTTTAAAATTTTGTTTTATATTTATTAAAAAAGAAAGTTAAAAACAAGAAAAAAAAAGAAAAAAGAAATGCCACATGGCACTTCCCCCCACCTCTTCCCCCCCTTCCACTCCCCACAATTATTTTCCCCCCCAAAAGGGCCCCACAAGTGCCACATGGCGCTTCCCCCCATCTCTTCCCCCCACCACTCCTTATAGTCTTAGACTATAAGGAGTGGGGGGGGGGGGGGAAGAGGTGGGGGGAAGCGCCATGTGACACTTGTGGGGCCCTTGTGGGGGGGGGGGGAAATAATTGTGGGGAGTGGAAGGGGGGAAGAGGTGGGGGGAAGTGACACTTGGCATTTCTTTTTTCTTTTTTTTTGTTGTTTTTAATTTTCTTTTTTAATAAATATAAAACAAAATTTTTAAAAAACATAATATTAATTCATAATAAACTACAAAGTTAAATAAAAAAAACACTAACAAACCAAAAATACATGAAATTTTAATAAAAACATTAAAAAAATACATTTTAGTTATCGTTATCGTCTTCGTCAGATGGGTAATATTTTGGTACACTCCAAATATGATCAACCAGATCCGCTCGAAGGTTGTGATGTGTTTGGCTACTCTTGATTTCAAAGTTGTTGGCGTTTCTTTCTTCATCCGTAATGTTTGGTTGACTTTGCTGCGTTTCCTCACCAAAGTACTCGCATATTGCACGCCCTTCATCCTCCAAAATCATGTTATGTAAAATAATGCATGCGTACATCACATTTCGTATTTGCGTTTTTTCCCACATTCGGCAGGGTGTGGCCAAAATGCGCCATCTTTTTTTCAACACACCAAAAGCACGCTCAACATCTTTCCGTGCAGCCATTTGAGCTTTGTTAAACTTTTTTCTCTTAGGGTCTAACGTCGTCCTCCGTGTAAACGATTTTACGAACACGACCCAATCAGGGTAAATTCCATCTGCTAGAAGATACCCGTACTTATATTCCACCCCGTTTAAAAAAAAGTTCCTTTTGGTGAAATATCGTTTATAAGATCGTTGAAGATTGGGGACTGATTAAGAACAGTCCTATCGTTCAACGAACCGGGCACACCAAAAAACGCATGCCAAATCCAAAGATCTTGTGACGCAACCGCTTCAAGCATCATACACGGCCTTTTATGAAAACCGCTAGCGTGTTGGCCTTGCCACTCAGTTGGACAAACTTCCCACTCCCATTTCATACAATCTAAACTCCCGAGCATACCGGGAAAACCATGTTTTTCTTCGTGAAACTCTAAAAGTTGGTGGACGTCACTAAATGTTGGTTTTCTCAAATATCTTTTTAAATATAAATCAATGACGCCCGCACAAAAAAACTGAGTACTTTCTCTAGCCGTTCGCTCGGCCATCCTTAGATACTCATCCATTATGTCGGAAGTCATTCCGTAAGCCAACGATCGAAGCGCGGCTGTGACCTTTTGCATCGCGGTAAATCCCATCTGACCACGTGCATCGGGCCTTTGTTTGAAATAATCAAACTTATTTTCCAAATCATTTGTTATTCTTAAAAATAAATTATGACTCATACGAAAACGACGCCTAAAACTTCTTTCATCGAATGTTGATTCGGGTGAGAAGTAATCACGTACCAATAACTCATTTCCGGTTTGTCGTTCACGAATGATATACTTTCTACGCTTGGGTGGTTCGGAGGTCCCTTCGTCGTCCGCTATAGCTTTAACGACGTTCTGAACGGTCGCCATTAACATTTCTGCGGCACCTTCGCCCAAGTCATCCAAAGCGAGTTGATCAAACATATCGTCTGAACTCGAAGAATCGCTCGACATCTTGCAATTTTTTTTGAAAATATATGGTAGTATTGTGAAGATTTTGTGAAAAAAAGGAGTGTGTGTGTGTATTGGATGTTATTGTTATATATATATATATATATATATATATATATATATATATAATAAATTTTTTTTTTTAAAATAGAGCCGTTACCCCCCAACGGTTGAATTTTTTTTTTTTTTTTTTTTTTTTTTTTTTTTAAACGGTAACAAAGCCTGCCCAATCAACAAATGCCACGTGGCAATGATATCTCCCCCACGCCGGTGAACCATCTCCCGCCCCCCCCCCCCCTTCCCGCCCCTTCCACGCCGGCCTTGCGGCGGTGTTACCGCCCTTTCCCGCCCCCTCTCCCGCCCCACTCCGCTTAGTCTTAGTAGGATGTTAATTCTGAGTCCATTAATACCAACATCCATTATCCCTTTCACATGTGAGATTCTTATTTAATATCCGTAGTCTATACTACTTAAAATGAATATCATCACAATCTATCAAGCAATACCGTAAGCTCCAAATTTGAAGATACAAGGGCTAGATAGTAGATACCATGAAACTCCCATTAAGTAATCACAACGAAACCCAACTGTTATTGTTAGGTGTGGTGAATACGCATCTATGTGGTCTAAAATCTCTCATTCTAACTCCTTTCCAGCATAACGACTTAATGGCTGTTTGTTTCAGCTCTTAATGGGACAAATATCTGAATCGTTCAGACATAGTTCATTCAGACTATTTGTTTCGCGAGCAGATATCTGAACTTGTATGATATTTATCTCTGAATAGTTAAGTATTATACTATCTTAATGGTTTAAACCTCTTTGAGCACTCACATCCCATCCACCAAATGTATGTGAGTGTGTCCACCAAATTATATGGGGTGGGTGTAAGTGGTTGTGAGTGGAGGAGAGAAAAAATATTTGGTGGAAGCACTGTTCCACCATAAATATGAAAAGCTACTGTTCACCCCTATATATATTTTAATATTTTTGTAAGTAGTTGTGAATGAGGAGAGAGAAAATGTAATGATAAAAGTATGAAAAATCATTATTATTTTAATTAGGAGAGAGAAGATTTAGGGGTGAAGTAGTGATTTTTAGTGTAATTTGATGGATGAGATTTGGTGGAGGGGATGTGAATGCTCTTACTAGTTCAACACTTAATGGTTCAGACCTCTTACTGGTTCATCACTTACCCATTCAGAAATTGCCAAACAGCCCCTTAGTGTTCACAAAAATAATTAATAAAAACTAACACCGTCAACCAATCTTGTAATAAAAACGTCGAGTAAATTGCCAAAATCGTCTATGTGGTTTGTTACAATGTACCACTTACGTACAAACATTTGGTTTTCTAGAATTATTACAACTAAGGGCCTGTTTGGTAGCCTCTTAATGAGGCTCTGAACCATTCAGCTCTGAATGGTTCAGCATTCAGACTTTTTGTTTCGACCTAAAAAAAGGCTCTGAATTGAATGATTAAGAGCTGAACAATTCAGACTTGATGCATAGCTGAACCATTAAGCACTTAATCATTCAGAGCCTCTTAACTATTCAGATCTCTTAATGATTCAGCACTTAATCAACCAAATAGCCCCTAAGAAATCGATCGAGCAATTACATATATAGGTTAAAAGAAGGGGATGGGAAGATCTACTGGTTCAAATGGGGAGGTGGGAAAAGAAGCTCTCAATATTCATAACCATATTCATTCATGCCTTATGTTTCGGTTCTATACGCTTTTATACCCCGTCATGTGTCCTTTACCCATTCCACAGATTCGTGTAACTTGATGGATCTCTTGAGCTGGACCCTTTGGCTCAGGCACATTAGGTTCGTAGCGTTGGATATATAGAAAAATGTAGAGTGAGATTCATTATGGCATTGTAACGAAGGTTTCATGGACGTTTGTGGGCTAAGATGGAAAGGAATGACAATTGGCATAGAAGAGAGACGACAAGGACAAGTTATCAAGGTGGAAGTATGTCCTTATGGAGTATGGACTACCACGGATAACACAGGATGATTTTAGAGGGAGGGGGTCCTTCTGGAGGAGAGGAGTGCGTCGGGATTTTAGGCGGATGTTAGTATGATTAAAATTAATCTGTTGGGTCTCTTCTTGATTGAGTCCTCAATTGTGAGGGACCCATTATTTTTTCACTTGATCAATTTTTAAATATATGTTGTTAATCGAGTTCATAGTTGAGGATTCAACCAAGAAGAGACATCGTTTGTCCATGATCACATGCATAAAAAACATGTATCAACATTAAAAATAAAAAACCTCGTTTGTCCCTTATCACAACAGAGAACTTTTTTAATGGTTTCTAGTATTCGTTCGATCAGAGTGATTTGATAACTCCTTCGAGTTATTTTTGTTCTCTAATTTTCATTCCTTCTCATCTAAATAATTAACCCATATTATTATCCTAGCAAGGTGCTCGCGTGATACGGTGGGAAACAAAGACAGAAACCGAAATCGTCGGTTAATAAATTTTATTAACTAATTGGTAAATTGGTTCCGTTTATTTGATTAGATTGTTGGTTTTCAGCTCGGTCTATTTAATTTTGGTTAATAACCAAAACCAAACTTTTGTTAAAATATTTGCTAACAAAACATGAAATAAAGATATAAATACATAAAATAGAGGTATAAAAGGTAAAGTATATGAATGGTTTGGTTGATTTTGGTTAATTAAGTGTACAAAAAAAAAAAAAAAAAAAAAAAACCCGATAACCGATTCTAAGTTACTTCGATTTTTGGTTTTTTCAATTTTTGATTGATTTCAGTTCGTTTTCGTTTGTTTTTTTTCGGTTCTGGTTAACGGTTCAGGTATTGCTCACCCATATATATTGTTAATCATGTAACACATCATTTTTTTAAACTAAAAAATAACAATACTATACTCAAATTAAAGAGAATAAAATGTTAACTCGTTTTTATGATATAATTTAAAAAAAAAATTAGCATATGAGAAAATTATAACTCGATTTAAAACCACAGGGATAATTTGCTTAAAATAAGAAGAATAAGTGTACTTATTATTTAAAAAAGTTAAAGTTGTGTAAATTATAGCGTAACTAAGATGAGAGAATTAATGTGTAATTAGTGTCTAAAGGACTATTTTACTCTCAATTTAGTGTTGTAACTTATGCTTTAAAGTAAAAAAAAGTTCTTAACTTTTGAGTATCTTAAAATGCACTTATGAAATGCATTATATATAGTATAGATAGATAAATATTCCGTCAAAATCTTTAGGTTGACTTCATGAATGGGACGAACTACATATCAAATGCGAGGCGGCCGCCCCTAAAAAAACAAATTGATATAACTTTTAGGAAAAAATCCAAATCACCCCTTTAAAAAGTTGTATTAAAACCCTAATTATCCCACCAAAAAATAAATCTTAAGTCATGATCATTAAAATTCTTTCCTCTTGAAAGGCAATAAGTAGATATTTTATTTAACAAAATACAATAAGAACAAAAGGAAAGACCAAAAAGATGTGTTGTGTTGATTGTTGAACACTCATGACCATATACTTTTATTTTTACAATTGCTTAAAGATTAAATAACAAAGATGAACACTTCCAATTTAGAAGCCAAAACCTCCCAATCCAGCTCCCATTAATCCACCAAAATCACATCCACCTCCAAGAACTGAACTCAAATCCAACCCACCAAGTCCTCCATTTGATCCATTAAGTAATGTTTGTATCAAGTCTCCACCACCACCACCACCACCACCACCACCACCACCGCCTCCTACACTGCCCATGATCGCTTGCATGATCTGGCTATTCGTGTTACCACCCCCACCCATTAGCGTTTGCAGCAACCGGCTATTCGCGTTACCACCATAACCCACGGCTTGGAGATTTTGGTTTCTCTGATTATTGATTTGATTCAAGAACATCCTCTCTTGGTAACCACTGCTTCCAGCCCCCAACACCACTTGTGTCTGTACAAGAATTGAAACGAAAACCAAAACAACATTGGTTAATACTATTATAGGGTTAGAATCAAATACACAGTGAAAGAAAAATAGGAAGTTGTAGTAAATGTATAAAATGGATTCCGATTGAACTCATTCAAACAGCAGTGGAACCGTCTCATCGAATCCTATGATCTTAGTTTTTAGGTTTTCGCTTTTTGGACTTTTAGCTTGTAGTTTATAGAATTTAAGTTATATCATTGTGTCTTTTTCTTATTTTTCATCATTATGTCTATCTTCTTCAGCATTGTGTTATATTTTGGGGCTATTGTATCATATTTCGTGATCTATTGTGTTTTTTGTATCCTTCTCACCTTTCTCATTTTTGTTGCAGTGTGTAGACTAATTTGAACGTACTATTATACTCGCTTAAATAACCGAAAATAGGCTATATTTACATAGAGGGGTTACAATTAAAAAGTAATGTTAAAGCTAAATTGATGATAACTATCCTAATATTCAAACTAGAAATAAAATAGAATAATGACTAGATGTACACTTAAACTAAAGATAAATGATAAATCAAATAATAAAATGATAGGAAAAAAATGTAATAAACTGATAAATGATAAATCAAATAATAATAAAACGATAGGAGATGTAATAAACCTTAGACGTCGCGCATGACAAATGAGCATCAAATCCACACATCCCACACCTATACAACCAACACTTCCGTCCCTCAATCACACCACACACATCACAACGAAACACGCTAGTCTCATACGGGGACGAAAACACTAGACCGAGCATATGACCATGACTCTGGTGAGATAAACAAAGCGGCAGCGTAGCACACATGACATGGATACTAACACCACAGTCTTTACAATTATACGAAAAGCCATCGCCATTGTTCCCACACGCGTTGCACGCGAAAGCGCCATTAGGGGTGTGTGATTTTGTGAGGAGGGAGAGGGGATGGTTGTGGTGACAAGGGTGGGTGATTCTTTGAGGAAGTTGGGAGCATTTTAGATGGAGGGAAAAGGTGGTGCATGATGGTGATATGCATGTGTAAAGTGGTTCAGTGTCTAGGGTTTGTTTGCAAGCTGAACAGGTTCTATATGGTTGAGGGTTGGTTAGGTGTAGAGGGTGTTGATGGCTAAAATGGTTTATTATGGGTTCAGATTGTCTTCCCATGTTCACCAGAAAATTTTGCTAGATCATACATGATACATCACAATATTTATTTATATAAGTGTACATATATATAACCCCTCCACCATATGAAATGAATTAAAATCTATTAATATATATAAAAGAAAATGGGTTTGCTGACGTGGCGTGCAATGAAGGCCTCAACCTCCCCTTGAGAGTGCCACGTGGCTTAATATTTGAGAGTTTTTGGTGTTTTTAAGTATTTTCGTTTTTTAACTAAAAAAAAAGGAAAACCTTAAAACCCTAAAATTTTCTCTCCTCTTCTGATTCTCATTATCACACTATCGCCGCTCATCCCTTCTCCCTGAATTCCTCTTCATCATCTTCTTACCATGATCAGTTGATCACCAAAACAAACCCTTCTCCAAGAATCTAAATAATTTTGTGAGGTTCCAGTTTGTTTCATCTTATCCAATCAGTAACTTCAATATCCTTTTGCTTAATTTCTGTAATTTCAAATCAATCAGATCTAATTCATGTTTCTTTATAATTTCAATCAATTGATTTAGTGTTTTGAAATTATTGTTTTATTCAATTGATTCAAAAATTTCTCTAAGTTTTTTATTTCTGGATTTGATATTAAAAAGGTGATAGTGGGTTAATCAAAGTCACCGGTCTGAAAGGGGAGAAAGGTTTAAGGTTAGAGGATACCAGGGGTGCCATGTAGTAGTATGCAGCGGCAATAGTCATGCCCGTTAAGGGTGTCGGGCTCAACCTAAAGCGACGGCAGCGACTAGGGTTTTAGTGTGGTTAGGGATTTCGATAGTCGGTAAGTTCTGTTAATCTCTAATAATCAATTAGTAAGTTTTCTTTGTGTTAATAGCTACAATAGAGACTAGGATTTTGATGTGGTTGAGAACGTTCGTGAAGAAAAAGCTCTTGATGTTTACATTGGTGGTGATATATGATGGATCGGTTGTGGTGGTTGTGGTTTGCGATTGTCGCGTGGTGGTAGTGTCGAGGCGAAGGGCAAGATTTTTTAGAAAGAAAGGAAAGGGTGATGTTGGTGGTTTTGTTGTGGCGTTGAAGCAAGAGCAAACAAACAAGCAAGTGGGTTAATGTTTCATGCTCTTCAATGTCATATTCTCACTTGCTTAAGTTTTTTTATGGAAGGTCTTCTCCTACACGAAGCAATGCTTTATCTTGACTTGATCACTTGATGTACGGATAAAGATCGAGCTGGATCCATCTAGCGCTTTTTAGTCGAGTAAGTTCACTTCTCACTGCAATATTGGTTGATCTGGCAATGGGTTAGACAGGTTCAATTTTAAACAGATCACCAATCGGGTTGGTTTGGGTTGTCATTTGTATGGTTCAGCTCTGATAGTCAAGAACCGATTGAATATTCGAGTTTTGTGATTGTTTATTTTACTAGAACATATAGTTGTGGATTATGGTACAATGATTCGTTGCAGTACAAACACCAACGGAAGTTGAAAAGCTTGGTGCAGACGGTTCGTCGGTACTCGGTAGAGTTACTAACGAATAATGGGTCGAAGAAAGCTTCAAATAAAACGGATCGAAGACAAAGCACACCATCTTTCTGTCCTCTGTGAAGCAGATGTTGCTGTCATCGTCTTCTCCGCCCGTGGAAAGCTTTATGAATTTTCTAGCAGCAGGTGAACTATCCATCGTTTTATATATAAAATGTATATATATGTTTTTTAGTATACTGTTCTGTGCGGCATTTTTGTGACTGAATGAAGTGTGTAGGGCAATAATATGTGATTTTATTCCCTGTTCTTATTAATTAGCAGAAGGAGATATGTGCGAAGAGGAAGAAAGGTTAAAACCCGAGTCATCAGTTGACTCGGTCAACAGCTGGTCAAAAGACCAGTCAACTTGGTCAACAAAATTCAAAGGGCAGAGGCTCGGTCAATTAAGGGGACCCGAGAGGTATAAAGCAAGAACTCGAAGGCTATTGTTCAATCTGAGTTGAGCTTTAGGTTAATGATCGACGTGTTGTAAAAGTTGTGTGGTTCCTCCAGAGTATGCGTATGTTCCAATGGAAGTTTGTTAATTTGGGAGGAGGTAGCAGGAGGTATGCATTATGTACAGTTTCGTTTGAATATATTTGTTAGGATTTTATTACCGTTCGTTGAGACGAGTTGTTGTTGTATCTACTCACTAATCTGTATAAGTTTTTGTTCCACTTTATTTTTTGCTACAGTGAGCCTGTTTTGTGGAAGCAATGCACTAGCTTTGGGGGACCTATGGATCAGGTTCTAGATAGTCAATTTGGGAACTTTCTTTCGAGTTTGAAATTGGTGAGTGCTCTCTTGGTTGACTGTTTAATCACTATCACATAAGGACATATTCTTCATAAAGGAGAACCAAATGTCATTTGCAGGCTGACTTTTCGATAAGGAACAGGACAAATGAATGAAAAAAACCAGCTTATGTGCGTTGTCCGCTTTCTAGGTAGGTTCTTTTGATCATCAGATGAGTAACTTATTTAAAATTTTAAAGTAAACCATCAATGTATTTTTCTATACCTTTTAGATCTCATTGTATTGCAATTGAATTAAAAGGATTGACCCGTTAACTTGTATAAAAGTTGATTCTATAGCTCTTAGTATGTACAAATGAATCAAATGTTTGGTACTTCTTGATAGTGAAAGAAATATTTGGTAGTGCAGAGTACGCATCTTTCATTTAAGAGTAAATTACATTTTTACATGTCCAAGCCATCCAACAAACCATTTTTATTCAGTTTTATTGTATTTTGTAATGGAATTTATATTGTGTTAAACATGGATGCAAAACAAAAATAATTCAACATTCTCTTAGAAATCAATTAGAAGGTTCATTTGTCAAAAATATTATTAGTCAAATATTTTATCTAACTTATTTGATCCGTTAGAGTCCTAAGAATTCAAATACGACCAACACTTTAGAACTAACAGGTGTTGTATTGCTACATTGTTTTAAAACTAACAAGTGGTACAAATTGGTGGAAACTGGACAGGCTGCTGCTGAGGAGGAAACTGGACAGGCTGCGGCTGTTGAGGCGGGTAGCTAGCTGGAGTTTGTTGAGGCGGGTACGCTTCAGGCTGGGGCATTTTTTTTCAGGCGATTGAGGTACGTAGGAACGAGGGTTCATATTCGGATCAATATCAGCCGTATAAGCATCTTCATGGGCTGATATTAGGTTGTCATGGTGGTTAGGATAGCCTTGTGGTGGCTGATTGTCAGAGGATTGAGGAGGCGGATTGTCTTCTAGACGGCCCATTACGTACAGTTACACCACACACAAGTTAAACTTAAAGTTAAAGTTGTATTATTATTATTATTATTTGTATATGATTTTGATGTAAAACAAGACGTGGTTTTATAGAAATTAATAGAGGCGTAATGCATGGTTAGTATGTAATGTGAACGTTTGTTTGTGATGGAGACTAAGAAAAATGCAAAAGTTGACTTACCAACCATTACAGTAAGGAGTTGACCAAAGAAGCTCTTCGTTGGCATTCTACAAGTTGGATATATCCATCTGCTGAAGCTCATTAAACAATCTAGAAAAGCGTAGATCAATAATGTCAGGCGCCATTGCTGTTGGAGCAACTGGGTCGTGGGCGAGAGAATCGGTAAAGATCTCCCCTTACACCTTCTCCGCCATCGGTATCGCCGTCGCTATCAGCGTTTCCGTCTTAGGCGTCGCTAAGTTTTAATAAAGCGAGTCGAGGCACCCTCAGGCAATGGGCCTTGAACTTTTAATTGAATGAGGCGATGGGCGTGCATGAGACGCAAGTAAAAAAAATACTTGAGGCGCATGCATCAGTAAATGAGTAGATTTTGTGCATCGGGACGGGAGGTTGTAGATATACTTCGGCCTGGCGGGTTCGCGCCTCGGCTAAAGGGAAAATTAAACGAGAACCAGTCTGAAGCGAATTGGTGTGTCTTTGTATACAGGGAAAACAAAAGCAAGAGATGCTGCATTAAATGCAATTCAATCACAATTGTTAGATATTGGTATAGAAAGAGCTACTGGAATTGTTTGGAATATAACTGACTTTTAGTTTTCTTGTGTAAAACACATAATTTTTAAATAGTCGTAATGGTTTGGCAGAATCAACCGGGGTGCCTTTGCAAGGTAGTGGGTGACCCCGGGTAGGCGGACAATAGTTTCGTTGGCCGTTCAAAAAAAAATAGAAAAAAGAGAAAACAGGTTAGTTATCTACTAATTTATGGTATTAGTATTAGTCTTGATATGTTTTCCCATGATGCCTGCCTAATGATGTTGAATTATTCTCTATTTCCATGCACCCTAATGCAAGAAAACATTATGCTGTACATTGTTTTAATTAATTGCTAAATGTGTTGTGATGTTGGAATATAATCAATCAGCAAATTAAGGTGTATGTAATGGAACTGAAGGTATACAAGCCAGCTATGACAAAGACTGAGCTATGCAACAAATGGCAACAAACTGGTGCATGCCCATACGGAGATCACTGCCAATTTACACACGGAATCGAGGAACTCCAGCCGGTCATACGCCACCCACGCTACAAGACCGAAGTCTGCAGGATGGTCCTTGCTGGTGACCCATGCCCGTATGGTCACTGCTGTCATTTCCGCCATGCTCTCACTGAGGAGGAGAAGCTCATGAGATGAGCCACCACAGAAGTAGTACTTGGATCATTGGTACATCTCTATGGCAAATGCTACAATTTTTTAAAACTTTTCTTTAATAAAAATTCCACAGAATGACATTAAATATTATTAAATTTCAACTCCGGGACGCTCCCGGGTAGTCAGCTAGTGTTTTATAAATAAACAATTAATTCAATGAAAAGACTTTAGTATCAACTAGAGACGTAGGATGTATTTATTTCAATTAAAATAACAAGATAAAGAATATTTGTAGGTGAAATTTCATTTAATATTATGATGTGATAAACAATGCATAGAGAAAGGTTAACACTCTTTTCTTTCTATGTTTTTTATTCACCCTCTCTTTTATTATACCACTTGTTTTAAATTATGAAAACAATACACTTTTACACCCATTGTTACTTATTTATAAACAAATATTATTATACTTTAAAATTAGTCTTGGTATTTGTTTTTCTATGTTCTTTATATTTTTAAACGTTTTTTCATGATTGCCCATGAAGTTCGCTACAATTGAAGAGGTATTTAGCCCAATGGAATTGGTGGTTTCCTCTCAATTAAGTTGTTCATTACGTGATTTTAGAGATAAACTTTAGATGATGTAGAATTAGAAAGTGTATTTTAATATTTGTGCTACAATGAATAATGGACCGAGGATAAGAATTGTTATGGGATTTCCGAGGTAAAAGAGTTAAAGGTTTTTGTTAGAATCTTGATTTGGAGAAGTATTCAAACAAGGATGATGTTTTAGATTTTTGTATTATTATTATGGTTTATTGTCAAGTGTGAAAGAAAAGATAAAGCATAAAGCAATTGTTTATATAGAGAAGGGATCTTCTATATAAGGAAGCCCTTGACATTGAATCCATGGATGCAGTGGGATTTGCCCTTTATGGTCATGGGGAGGCGTTTGACCTACGGATAATAGCTTGATCTCCAACACATGCATGGGTTACTGCTGGGCGAGAGATATCACACGTAAAGTGTGATGTGACTTATCATTTAAGCTATTCTCTTTGCTACCTAAGACAGCTGTGTGAATCCCAACCTTTTTACCTTTCAACCTTTTAAGCTGTATCGCCTACTTATCAGGTTATTAAGCTTGAGCTACCCACGTCATCAGTAGTGGCGAATCTTGACCCGAAATTTCGGGGGGTCGGAAGTCACCAGTTTCGGGGAGTCGAAACCTTATATACCAAAAAATTTCTATACGAATACTATATAATCGAAACTTCTGAACAAAAATTCGGGGGGGGGGGGGGGTCGGCCGCCCCTTAAAAGGACCACCACTGGAGAAGTATTCAAACAAGGATGATGTTTTAGATTTTTGTATTATTATTATGGTTTATTGTCAAGTGTGAAGAAAAGATAAAGCATAAAGCAATTGTTTATATAGAGAAGGGATCTTCTATATAAGGAAGCCCTTAACATTGAATCCATGGATGCAGTGGGATTTGCCCTTTATGGTCATGGGGAGGCGTTTGACCTACGGATAATAGCTTGATCTCCAACACATGCGTGGGCTACTGCTGGGCGAGAGATATCACACGTAAAGTGTGATGTGACTTATCATTTAAGCTATTCTCTTTGCTGCCTAAGACAGCTGTGTGAATCCCAACCTTTTTACCTTTCAACCTTTTAAGCTGTATCGCCTACTTATCAGGTTATTAAGCTTGAGCTACCCACGTCATCAGTAGTGGCGAATCTTGACCCGAAACTTCGGGGGGTCCGAAGTCACCAGTTTCGGGGGGTCGAAACCTTATATACCAAAAAATTTCTATACGAATACTATATAATCGAAACTTCTGAACGAAAATTCGGGGGGGGGGGGGACCAGTGGTGGTCCTTTTAAGGGGCGGCCGACCCCCCTCCCCCCCGTTAGAGGCGTTTAAGCTCAAAGGCTTCTGAATGTAGATAATGTTTTTGTGACTTAAAAGCTTAAAACGTTGAGGCTTCAGATCTTTTAGGCGGTGAAATGTTCACATTTTGAAATTGACAAGACCGTTTGACGGGACAGGTGTCAGGCCACAAATGAGTCGATGACTTGACCATGGACCCTAGGCCACCATGTGTGCTGGAAATAATAAAGACTTGAATAAGCCCAAAGTTATATAGCCCAGACTGATGACTTATGTAAATATGTAATGGCCCAATGTGACTTGATCAATAATACTAAGAGGGATGGGCTGCTACCAGATTTGGTCACGGGTACCCCACTACCAGCATGGTAACACCGCCGTCAATCATGCTGGAAGTGGTCCCGTGAACCAAATTCGGGTTCTAGTTACCGTGCTGGTTCACTGATTTTCTCTCTCTCTCTCTCTCTGTTTCTCTCTCTTGTTGATTTCCCCAACTTTCCCCAAATCAAAGTCTTTAACCTGAGAAAATTGATGAATCTTTGTTTTTAAACCGTGGTTTGGAAGAGATATGTGGATAGGAAATTAGGAGTTGTTTGAAGAAGATGATGAAAGGAGCTTGAGGAAGATGACTTTGTTCTTATCTGTTAGTTTCCTTTATTATTATTATTATTATTGTTATTATTATTATTATTATTATTATTATTATTATTATTATTATTATACATATCCACTAGCTAAAAGACTCATGGACCTCCAATTTGTTGTTGTTGTTGTTGTTGTTGTTGTTGTTGTTGTTGTTGTTGTTGTTGTTGTTGTTGTTGTTGTTGTTGTTGTTGTTGTTGTTGTTGTTGTTGTTGTTGTTGTTGTTGTTGTTGTTGTTGTTGTTGTTGTTGTTGTTGTTGTTGTTGTTGTTGTTGTTGTTGTTGTTGTTGTTGTTGTTGTTGTTGTTGTTGTTGTTGTTGTTGTTGTTGTTGTTGTTGTTGTTGTTGTTGTTGTTGTTGTTGTTGTTGTTGTTGTTGTTGTTGTTGTTGTTGTTGTTGTTGTTGTTGTTGTTGTTGTTGTTGTTGTTGTTGTTGTTGTTGTTGTTGTTGTTGTTGTTGTTGTTGTTGTTGTTCTTGTTCTTGTTGTTGTTGTTGTTGTTGTCGTCGTTGTCGTCGTTGTCGTCGTTGTCGTCGTTGTCGTCGTTGTCGTCGTTGTCGTCGTTGTCGTCGTTGTCGTCGTTGTCGTCGTTGTCGTCGTTGTCGTCGTTGTCGTCGTTGTCGTCGTTGTCGTCGTTGTCGTCGTTGTCGTCGTTGTCGTCGTTGTCGTCGTTGTCGTCGTTGTCGTCGTTGTCGTCGTTGTCGTCGTTGTCGTCGTTGTCGTCGTTGTCGTCGTTGTCGTCGTTGTCGTCGTTGTCGTCGTTGTCGTCGTCGTCGTCGTCGTCGTCGTCGTCGTCGTCGTCGTTGTCGTTGTTGTCGTTGTTGTCGTTGTTGTCGTTGTTGTCGTTGTTGTCGTTGTTGTCGTTGTTGTCGTTGTTGTCGTTGTTGTCGTTGTTGTCATCGTTGTCGTCGTTGTCGTCGTTGTCGTCGTTGTTGTCGTTGTTGTCGTTGTTGTCTTTGTTGTCGTTGTTGTCGTTGTTGTCGTTGTTGTCGTTGTTGTCGTTGTTGTTGTTGTTATGTGTGAAAATAATTGATAATTGGGTAAAGAATTAATGGAGTGCTGCTTACAAAAAAGTGTTTCAGTGAAGGAAATAAGTGAAGTGATGTGGCAGTGCAGGATTGGTAGAAATCAGTGAAGTGAAAACACCTTCAGTGGAGCGCCCCTTGTGCCCTAATACTCGTATACTGCTGCTCGGCCTTCAATGTATTAAGATACTTGTACCATGTAGTAGAGATATATAAAGGTTTATTTTATCTATATCTATATCTATATCTATATCTATATCTATATCTATATCTATATCTATATCTATATCTATATCTATATCTATATCTATACTACATTATAAAGGGGGAGACAAGGACAAAAATGTCCAAAATGTCAAAGTTAAGATGGCATACCAAAAGCCTCAAATGTAATCTCCAAATTTTTACCCTTTTTGTTCCATTTATACCCTTATGTACCACTTTTAATAGCAATTGTACAAAATAATAATGCAACTCATAAACTTTATCATTAACCATCGATACATCTATCACGGATCGATCATGGACAATGCTAAATAATAATGCAACTCATAAACTCTATCATTAACTATCGATACATCGTGTTTATTCAATTTCGTGCAATCACTAAACCATAGATGAATAAAGTGATTAATTTTTTTATTTTCTTTTTTACATGCCATTCTGGCTATTGTAAGTGCGCCTATTCGCCTTGACGACATAGTTTACAAAATAAATATTTCACATTCATAACTATCATATCACTAAGCCGGGATTTGGTCCCCTATTCTTATTAAACAAAAATAAATTTAAGGAAGATTTATATGACATTTGAGGGTTAAAGCACATGGCTGAAGGACCACAGGATCGATTGAGGGATAATTTGAGAGAGAATATGTGAAAACTAAAGATTCAATACATAATACAAATGATACAATATTTGGGTATTTATACATGATGAAGGGGTGTGTTCCCTTGTTACATAACCAACGTGTCAGTTGGGTTTTAACTAACATAACCCTTGACTAAACTTAGGATAATATAAATATACTTAGGATATACTTGATATAATATATCTTTGGGAAATAAGAATTACATGTCTAACATTCTCCCCCTTAATTCTTGATTTCCCAAGGTCTTCAACTCCTATGAGACTTCGCATCTCGAGAAATTTTATTCTTGGTAGTGCCTTGGTGAGTATATCTGCTTTCTGCATCTCTCCACTGATGTGATCAACTTGTATCTGCTCGTTCTCTATGCATTCTCTGATAAAGTGATACCTTATGTTGATATGCTTTGATCTTCCATGAAACACTGGGTTCTTCATAAGTTGTATTGCTGACTTGTTGTCTAGTAGTAGTGTTATCTTCTTTGGTTGTTCACCTGTGAGTTCGCTGAGTACTCCTTGTAGCCATATTGCTTGACATGCTGCTGATGTAGCTGCCATAAATTCTGATTCGCATGAGGATAGTGCTACTGTACTTTGTTTCTGACTTGTCCATGTGATAGGTGAATCTCTGTAGTAGAATATTGTTCCTGTTGTTCCTTTTCCATCATCTTGGTCTCCATAACTGCTGTCGCTGTATCCAGTGATTTCTGCTTCTTTACTTTTGTTGTATTGAATTCCATAATTCAATGTGCCTTTGATGTATCTTATTAAGTGCTTAACTGCCTTCATGTGCGTTGTTTTTGGCTTCTCCATAAATCTGCTGACGTATCCAACTGTGCAGGTGATATCTGGTCTGGTATGTGTAAGATACCTTAAGCTTCCAATTAGCTTTCTATATTCTGTTTCATTGACTGGTTCACTTTCGTCTTCTTTAGTGAGCTTTAGACCTGATTCCATTGCATATTTTGTTGGATTGCAGTCTTCTAGTCTGGCTTCTTTAACGACTTTCTTCGCGTAGGCTGATTGCTTCAATTGTATCTTTCCTTGTGTTTGACTAACTTCTATCCCCAGATAGTAAGTGAGTGGTCCTAAGTCACTCATTTCAAACTTGCCTTGCATTTCTTTCTTGAAGCTTGATATGTCCTTGATTGAACTTCCTGTCACTATTATGTCATCGACATAAACTCCTATAATTATTGTTGACTGCTTTGAAGTTCTCTTGTATACTGCTTGCTCTTGTGGACATCTTATAAATCCAATTTCCTTTAGGATGTTATTCAGCCTTATATTCCATGCTCTTGGTGCTTGCTTTAAACCATATAGAGCTTTCTTTAGCTTGTAGACTAGATTTTCTTTTCCTTTCTTTATGAATCCATCTGGTTGTGAAACGTAGACATCTTCTTTTAATTCACCATGTAAGAATGCTGATTTTACATCTAAGTGATGTACTTGCCATCCTTTCTGTGCTACCAATGCTAATAGTAGCCTGATTGTTTCTATTCTTGCAACTGGTGCAAAAACTTCATTGTAGTCTATTCCTTCTTGTTGTACGTATCCTTTTGCTACTAATCTGGCCTTATATTTGGTGATCTGTCCACTTGCGTCTCTATTGACCTTGAATACCCATTTTAGACCTATTGGTTTCTAACTTGAGGGGAGTGTAGTCAGTGTCCAAGTGTTGTTCTTCTATTTCGCTTTCCATTGCTTCTATCCATTGCGGGTATTCTGCTGCTTCTTTGTAATTTGCAGGTTCTTCATCATATGCTAAATATTGATGTTCATATTCTTCTGGTCTAAGAGGTTGTGTGGCTGCGTAGATGTCATTAAGTGATCTAAGGGCTCGAACTGGTCTATGTTGGGAGCCAGGTGAGTCTTCTAACTCTTGAGTACTTGTCTCAACTGCTGGATCACTTGTCGGTGTTTCTTGAACTGTTATTGGAGTTCGTGTAGCTGTGATTGGACTGCTAAAAATTCGTTATCACTTTCATTCTCTTGATCTTCATTGTCCTCATTACTTTGCTCTTGTACAACTTCACTTTCGTGATCTCCATAAACTTCGAATCTTGTCCAAGATGGTTCGTCATTACTTCCTTCTTTTAAGTAGTTGTTCCAATCCCATGGTTCGTTTTCTATGAATTGGACATCTCTACTAATGTGTATCTTTTCTTCTATGGGATCATATAATCTATAGGCTTTTGAACCATTTTCATTTCCTAGATGTACCATTTTCTTGCTTCTGTCTTCTAATTTCTTTAAGTAGGGCGTTGTTACCTTTGCATATGCTGTGCATCCAAATACTCTAATGTGCTTGATATTGGGTGCTTTGCCATTTACTGCTTCGTAGGGTGTCATTCCCTTTAATGCTTTGGTAGGTAACCTATTCTGTATGTAAATTGCTTGTCGTGTTGCTTCTGCCCATAAGTTCTGTGGTATGTTCATAGCCTTTAACATGCTTCGGGTCATACTCATTACTGAACGGTTCTTTCTTTCTACTACACCATTCTGCTGTGGCGTGTAAGGTGCTGTAAGCTGTCTAAGGATTCCTTTATCCTCACAATATGAGGTAAGAGCTTTAGAAGTAAACTCTCCTCCACGATCCGTTCTTAATCTTTTGAGCTTGTGACTTGTCTCTGTCTGAGCTTCGCTTAGAAACTTCTTGAAATTTTCATAAACTTGATCTTTTGACTTAAGCATGTAGATCCACATATATCTTGAATAATCGTCAACTATCAGGAAGAAATAGTTATTGCCTGCTAATGATGTGGGTGTAATCGGTCCACATAAGTCTGCATGTACGAGTTCTAGAGGTCTCGTAGCTCTAAAACTTGCTTGAGAGGGAAACGGAAGTCTGCTTTGCTTTCCCGTAATACATGCATCACATACTTGAGATGGGTGCTGAATCTTTGGCAATCCACGTGCCATTCCTTTTGTGCTCAATTGTCTTAGTGAATCAAAATTCACATGTCCCATACGTGCATGCCATAGCCATGCAGGTGTATCTATTGTAGCTTGTAAACAAATCGGATTTGTTATTCTAAGCTTTACTTTGTAGAGTCTGATTTTAGCTCTTGGGACTTTCATCAATAGGTTGTTGTAGGCGTCATAGATCCATAGATGTTCATTCTCCATAATTACTTTACATCCTGATTCTGTAACTTGCCCGAGGCTTAAGATGTTGCTTTGGAGTGTTGGAATGTAGTATACTTCTGTGACTAGTCTTTGTTCTCCATTGTTACATTCCAATACTATTGAGCCTTTACCTTTGATGTTAACACACGATCCATCTCCAAATTTTACGCTGCCTGCTATCTTTTCGTCTAACTCTGTGAAATAGGAGCGTCTTCCTGTCATATGATTGCTTGCGCCATTGTCTAAATACCATACTTCATTTACATTTTCTTCATTGTGATAGCTTTCTGGTATTATCTTCTTTTCTTCGAGAACTACACTTCTTTCTTCACCAACTGCCATAAGTAATGTAGGATCCTCTTCTTCCATTACTAGGTGAGATTCTTCTTGCTTATTTCGAGGTTTAGGACATCTGGGAGCTATATGTCCTAATTCATTGCAATTGTAACATCTTACATTGCTGCCATCTCTTCTGGGCTTGTAACTACTGTTGTCATGACGATTCTTAGTGGGATTTCGATCACTTCTCTGATCTTGATGGCTATATCTGTCAAAGCTCTTCTTCTCATATCTTTGACTCTTATTGAACTTCCTAAAGTTCTTTCTACCTCGATTCTAATTGTAGTTCTTGTAGTTGCTGTTAGGTCTTCTATCTTGCCTTGTAAATAACAGCTTCTCTTGACCGGCTGGTCCATATTTCTTCTCATCTCTTGAGTTAAGGCGTTCCTCATAAGCTTTAAGTCTTCCAAGCACTTCATCTAACGTCATGGAATCTATATCTGAATATTGCTCTATGGATGCAATAATTTGTAGGAACCTTTCTGGTACGGAGTCCAGCAATTTTCGTACCAAGACTGACTCTTCAATTTTCGTTCCTAGGGTTTTTGACTTTGTACTAATCGCACTTAACCTACCAGCAAACTGGTCTATGGTCTCTGTCTCTCTCATCGTAATCATCTCAAATTCTGTGCGTAATGATTGAAGTCTTGCTTTCTAGACTCGGTCAATTCCAATAAATCTTGTCTTTAATGCTTCCCAAATTTCTCTTGTTGTATTATGTGACGCCACCTGCATCACCATATCTTCTGGAATTGCCTGGAATAGATAGGCAATCGCTGTCCTATCCTTCTTTACATCTACCGTTGACGTGCCTTCTGTGGGTTCCACTACTTCCCAAAGACCATTTGCACTCAATATTGCTTTAACACGAACAGCCCAAATCGTGTAATTTGTAGATGTCAACATCGGTGTTTGGAGGCTAAAAGTGAGAGTCTCCTTCGTGATCGTCTCCTTCGTTGTCATTGTGGGTTTAATGGGCGTCTTCTGCGGACTTTTGTTCTTTTTCTTCCCTATTGTCCAAATCTAATATGGACTACCCACACTTCTTTAGGAACTCTGTTCAACTATTTTTGTCAAACAAATTTTCGACTCCTTCTTAAAGTCGATAACGGTATTGATATTCAAAGAAAACTATATAGATTTGACAAATATTTGATATTTTGTAAGGCCTTGAACAATAATACCAAAAGATTTTTGTCAAACTTATGTAGTTTTATAGGTTTTGATTATCTATAAATGTTCCTTTCAATATCTAAAAGTCAATCCTTTTGACTTAATAATCCTCCAACAATTTTGATTAGTGTTCTTCTAATAACACTCAATCTATAAAACACCCTTCTAAAATAAACAAACTCACTTTGTTTAATATTTTTCGACTTCAATAGGATCTTCTTTCGAATCAGTGATAAACCCGAACACTGATTAATAATTTCTTTATAATATCCCTCAATAATTATAAAGTTTTTTTTTCAAAGATGGAACTTACGTGGGTTGACTATCCAAAAGTCAAACCTTATCCACGATTTCCTTTTTTTGTTTTTTTTGTGAGGGTTGACTTTAAAAGTCAACTACTTCTTTAACAAAAGAACTACTGCCCGATATGATCAAATTCTGATTTTGATCTACAAACTTGATGGAACACCAATAATCTGTTCCACTTAATAATTTTGGATTCTTTTCCAAACGTTGATCGAATACGACTGGTTTTAAAAAAAAAAACGTTTCGGTTCTTGGATCCTAAAGATAAAAAATCTTAATCCTTTGATAAACTTCGATGTTTTGATAAAAAATTTGCAAAAACGATTCTGTTTTCGTATCAGGAATGTTCGAAGATAAGTTTTAAAGTATAAAAACTTGATTTTTGTTTATAAAATTTTGGCGGGAATGAAAGTCTTTCGAACAAAAACAGAGTATGAAAAAAAATTTTGATTTCTGATTTGGATTAAGGTTTCTATGTATTCGATTAAGATAATCTAATAGGGCAGGGATAATATAACCGTTGTAACGTGTTTAAGCAACAAGTTCTTCGGTCCGGTGACTTCGCCGGAGAAGATGAAGTTTTTGCCGGAAAATCTGACCGGTTGTTTATCTTCCTCTTCGAACGGTTATATCTCTGTGTATTGATCTTCTATCAATCCTGGATTGGCTTGTGATAATTATTCCAACGTATGATCACTTCTGTGTTGAATCTCTGTTTCGGATAAAGAAACAGGGGATCGCACTTCTTCGAATAAACTTCTTCGTGTTCTTCGTAATCAATGGAACTCTTTGATAACTTGCGCTCTGATGCCAAATGAAGGACCACAGGATTGATTGAGGGATAATTTGAGAGAGAATATGTGAAAACTAAAGATTCAATACATAATACAAATGATACAATATTTGGGTATTTATACATGATGAAGGGATGTGTCCCCTTGTTACATAACCGACGTGTCGGTTGGGTTTTAACTAACATAACCCTTGACTAAACTTAGGATAATATAAATATACTTAGGATATACTTGATATAATATATGTTTGGGAAATAAGAATTACATGTCTAACAATGGCTTTTCACATCTCATCTTAACTTTATCAAGTTGGACATGTTTGCTCATTGCTCACTCTTTATAATGTAGTAGGGATAAATAGAACACTTTGAAATTCACCCAACTTATCTTTAAACAACGACTTGTAAATGTTAGTTTTCTAAAAATATTACCTTTCTCTATTAATTCACAATATAGTACATAAAACAACATTTTTGGATTTTTAGATGTTACAATATATTATCTCCAATTGATTGAGTATTTAATTGGTTATAGGGTTAGCTCATTTGGTCAAATGTTTCTGAATAAACTCTAATTGATTTAGTCGTCATTCAAAACTCATATAACTGTTAGAATGAAATGGTTCAAGGTCCTTGCCTTGCCATCATTGTTTTGCTTAATTTATAATCATACAATCCCTCATAATAGGGAAGTCAATGAATACAATGAATACAGAATTACTACTGATTAGCTACATTCTATAAATACAAAAGGCATATTCTTTTATGCTCTATTACACCCCCGCAGTCGAAACAGGAGGTGGGCGAATGTTGAGACTGGAGCGGAAGTCATCGAATAGAACGCGCGGGAGTCCTTTTGTAAAAATGTCAGCTATCTGTAGACGAGTTGGGGTATGTAAGATTCGGATGGTACCCCGTTGAACATGCTCGCGAACAAAGTGAATATCAATCTCAATGTGCTTGGTTCGTTGATGTTGTACCGGGTTGTTGGACAAGTAGATGGCGCTAATATTGTCACAATAAACCAAGGTTGCCGAAGAGAGTGGTTTGCGAAGCTCTAAGAGTAGATTGCGAAGCCAGCATATTTCTGCAACTACATTGGCGACGGCGCGGTATTCAGCTTCAGCACTGGAGCGAGAGATTGTGGACTGTCTCTTGGAGGACCACGAAAGGAGATTAGAACCCATATAGACACAATAGCCCGAGGTTGAGCGACGAGTATCAGGGCAACCCGCCCAGTCAGCGTCGGTATAGGCTTTAAGTGAGACATTAGGACATGCTGACAGGGTGAGACCAAAGTCCGCTGTACCACGAATGTATCTGATAATACGTTTAAGAGCATTCCAGTGATCTGTGGTGGGGTTATGCATATGTATACATATCTGTTGAACTGCATAACTGATGTCCGGCCTCGTGAATGTCAGATATTGTAAAGCGCCTGCAAGGCTTCTATATAAAGTGGGGTTATCAAATGGAACACTGGAGGTTGCACTGAGCTTCGGTTTGGTGTCAACGGGTGTGGCCACAGAGTTGCAATTGTCCATACCAGCACGGTTCACAATGTCAAGAGCATAAGATTGTTGAGAGAGAAACATAGAGTTACCAGATTTTGTGACAGAGATACCCAAGAAGTAACTTAGAGGTCCAAGATCTTTCATAGCAAATTCAGCCGCGAGGCTGCCCATAAGCTTCTTCCGGAGAGTGTCAGAGGAGGTGGTAAGAATAATGTCATCTACATAGATTAGGAGGTAAGCAGTGTCACCTCCGTGATGATATGTGAAGAGAGAGTGATCACATCTGCTCTGCATGAATCCAATAGATGTGACAAAATCTGTGAAACGTTGATACCAAGCCCGTGGTGCCTGTTTGAGACCATATAAAGATTTCTTGAGAAGACAAACATGGTCCGGAAAGTCACGGTGTCTAAACCCCATTGGTTGATGCATGTATACTGTCTCTGTGAGATTCCCATGTAAAAATGCATTGGTGACATCCAATTGATGGATGGACCAAGACTGAGATAAAGCTAATGTTAAGACAGTACGAATAGTAGCCGGTTTGACTACCGGACTAAAAGTTTCCCCACAATCAACACCGACCTCCTGATTGCGTCCATCACATACTAGACGAGCCTTGTATCTCTCGAGAGTGCCATCCGACCTGTATTTATGACGAAAAAGCCACATACTACGAATAACATGCATATCAGGATGTCTCGGGACAAGTTCCCAAGTCTTGTTTTTAATTAAGGCATTAAATTCGTTTTTCATGGCAGAGTGCCACTCCGGGTTAGACAAGGCGTCTTTTGGGTTTTTGGGGACAGGGATGACTGTTGAGGTGGATAGGTTGAAGATGTGTTTAGGTTTCGTTATACCGGACATGGCTCGGGTTTGCATAGTGCGGGTTGGGGGAGGCGGTGGTGGTGAAGGTGGGTTGGGACTTGGGCTGGGTGATTGTGTAGTGGGTGTGGGCTGGTCGGTATGGATTGGGTCGTGGGTGGTGGGTTGGGCCGTAGAGTGTGAGGGTGAGGACGTAGGGCCTGATGGAATATGGGAGCTGGGTGAGTTGTGGGCCGAGTGATGGGAGTGGGCCGGTGAGGGTGTGGGCTGGACCGAAGGGTGTGGACCCGATGGTATTTGTGAAGGACCGTGGGTGGGATTGTAAAGGAATGGATGAGGTGTGTCTTCAAGAAAAGTGTAGTTTTGGTTTGTGGAATTTGACGATTTCGAAAATGGAAAAATTGTTTCGTCAAAAATCACGTGGCGGTTAATGGTGATGGTTCGGGTTTTTAGATCAAGGCACTTGTATCCCCGGTGGTTAGATGGGTATCCAAGGAAGACACACGGATAGGAGCGGTAGGCAAGTTTATGGATAGTGGTGTGTGGTATGAGTGGGTAACAAATGCAACCGAACACACGAAGGTGATCATAAGTCGGTAGGCAATTGTAAAGACGTTGGGTGGGAGTTTGGAAATGATGTATTTTACTTGGGATGATGTTTAAAAGGTAGGTTGCGGTTTCAAGGGCATGGTGCCAATAGGTGTTGGGTGTGGAGGAGTGGGCTAGGATGGTTCTCATGTGGTTATTTATTGTGCGGATTTTACGTTCAGCTTTACCATTTTGTGAGGAGGTGTGTGGACATGAGAAACGGAAGTGCATGCCATTGGCTGAAACAAAATAATAATAAACAAAATAGGGCTGCAGAAAAGTGATTGGCTGAAACTGTTAAAATACCTGGATATAAATTCGTGTGTAATTCATATGTTATAATTCTCACTAATTGGGTCTAATACATATTGGGCTAATATGCTCATGTGGGCTTCTATTGTGGGCTCATATGTTTTGGACTTATATCTGGTTTCTACGAGTTATGTGGTCTGGCCCATTACATGAATGGCCAGCTCACTAAATATTATTGTTACGTATAAGATGATCGTGTGGTTAAGATCTATGCAGGTTGTTATGATCGTGTGGCTCTGATTGGTGTTCACCTGGATCGAGAAGAAGCTTCTGGGACTTCATATATAAGCTTTCCTTGTTTATTGTGACGATCACTTTTTTCACTCGTCTCACACACTTTCTCTTTCTCTTTGTTTTAGGTATTCTGATTAGGGTTTACACACAGATCATTTTGTATTCTCTTTAGTCTGTAAGTCTTTGTATTGTTGTTTGTATTCGTAGTGGGATCATCTGATTTGTAATCAGTCGATTCCACAGACTTTGTATTTGATCTGATCATTTGATTGATCATCTGAGTTCTACATTTGTAGAACTCTTGGGTATTGGGGGGTAAAGCTTTGGGTTGGATAAATAAGATTTTGTCACCTCTTTTGTCGCTATACCTTGTGTTCTTCCTTTGATTATATTTCTGTATTGTGGTTGTGTTATATTTGGTTTGGATCTACAAAAGTTTACATGGTATCAGAGCCTAAGGCTCTTGACTCTGGTATTCTTTTGTCTTCCGCTGTTTGTCTTTGATATTTGTGTCTATTGTATAGATCTGGTCCTCTTTTGTTCTTAGATCTGGTTAAGGGTTTTGATCTTCATAATAGATCTTGACCTGTATTGTTAAAGTAATAGATCTGATCTTTCTAGATCTTGGCTATTACTTGTTGTCTTGTATTGTTTTGAAGATCTGGTATTCTGTCAACCATTGTTGGCTTGGTCGTTGGTCCTTGGATTGGATCTGAGATAGCTGGAAGCAGCTGTGTTGGAATTGGATTATTGCTTCAATTGCCCCCACTGCTCTATACCCTAAGTGAAGGTATAGGTAGTGGGATTGGAGAAACCCTAACTTGGGTTCCCCCCCTCGGTGAGATTGTTCCTCTCTTGTATTTTTTTGTCTTTGTCTGTTGTTGTCTAGGTCTTTTGGCCGGGTTAGGGTGGACCGGCATTGTTGAGTATTGTTGTGTATTGTCTGTCTTGGTTGTCTTCTCTGTGTGTGGTCTTGTTTGTCTTCTTTGTGGTATTGTCTGTTGGTATATACATATATACTTAGTTAATAAAAGGACTCCTGAGCTAAGACCTGGGTGGGCACCCTTGAGTGATGAACCCACTATCTGGACACTGACTCAGTTTCGTCCTTCTAGGGTTGTTCTCTTGTATTGTCTCTTGTTTTGTGTGTGATCTCTTTGGTGTTTAATTGTATATGGGTGATGCTATTGTTAATCAAGGTGCTGGAGGTGGTGATGCCCCTCCAGCTGGAACCCTGATTAGCAAATTGGATGTTAGTGATCCATTATTCCTTCATCCTAGTGACACTAGTAGTCTGTCTATCATCAGTATCAAATTAAAAGGTACTGAGAATTACTCTGTCTGGTCTAAATCTATGAAAATTGCATTAGAGGCTAAAAACAAATATGGTTTTATTGATGGTAGTTGTGTTAGGTCTGTTGATGATGAAGTATTAGGAAAACAGTGGGACAGATGTAACTCTGTTGTTATGTCTTGGTTGCTAAATTCTGTTAGTGAGGAATTATATCTAGGACAAGTTTTCTCTCAACTAGCCAGAGATGTTTGGTTAGATTTGAGAGAAACCTATGATAAGGTAGATGGGTCAATAGTGTTTAATCTACATCAAAAGATTAACTCATTAACCCAAAGTGGTAGCACTGTTTCTGAGTACTATCATAAGCTTAACACAATGTGGAAACAATTTGATTCCATTGTGCAGTTACCTGCCTGTAGTTGTCAAGCCTCTAAAGAATTCAATGAGTTTAGTGCATTAATCAAATTAATGCAGTTCTTGATGGGGCTTGATGACATTTATCAACCTGTTAGAACAAGTTTGTTAACTAGAGATCCTTTACCTTCTGTGAAAACTGCTTTTTCTATTGTGTCTAGAGAAGAATCTCATAGAGGTTCTTCTAGTGGAACAAAAGGTACAAATGTATCTTTTGTTTCTAGTTCAAATCAGTTTTCAAAGAAAATCAATAGGGGACCCAATCCTAATCTAAAGTGTACCCACTGTAACATGTTGGGTCACACTGTAGATAGGTGTTATGAGTTAGTTGGTTATCCCCAAGGTTTTCAAGGGTTGAAGAAAAAAGGGGTGGGTCAATTCAATAAAACTAATAATAATTCTGGTAACTCTTCATCTAAAAGAGTTAATGCTTCTAGTGCAAATGTGTCTTCTTCTACTGTTTTGCCTTTTACCTCTGAACAGATAACAAAGTTGATGAATCTGATAAGTGAAAAGTCTTCAAGTGAGGGTCAAAACTCAAATGTAGGAGGTGAGAGTTGTTGTGTGTCTGGTTTTTCAAGTTTAACTGTTTTAAATAAATTGTCTAAAGTTTTCAGAAACTATTCTAGTTGTTCCAATATGGTTAAATTTGCTTTGTTAATGGGTTGGATAATGGATTCTGGGGCAAATCAACATATGGTAGGAAGTGATGAAAACATGATAAGTTGTGTAGATGTATCACAATATAACTTGTTAGTCAAACATCCTAATGGCACAAGTGCCAAAGTGTCTAAAATTGGTGATATCAAATTAGCCAATGGTGTTGTCTTACATGATGTCTTTTTTATACCAGATTACTGTGTCAATTTGGTGTCTGTTCAAAGGTTAGCTAAAGATAATAAACTTAGTGTATTGTTTGATGAAAATGCTTGTTATGTCCAGGATTCCAAGGACAAGAAAGTCCTGGTGACTGGTAGAGAATGTGATGGTCTTTACTTTGTTGGAAAAGATGTGAGTATGACCAATATGTGTTTTAATAGTGTTGTTGATAGGAGTCTATGGCATAGTAGGTTAGGACACCCTTCTGAGCAAGTGTTAGCTGTGTTAAAGGAGAAGTTAGGTCTTAATTTTGGAGAGTCTGAACCTTGTGAGATCTGTCATAAATCTAAACAGATAAGAGTCCCATTTCCTTTAAGTGAACATAAGACTAACAATCTAGGTGATATTATTCATCTAGATGTTTGGGGACCTTATAGAGTCACTAGTAAAGAGGGATTTAGGTACTTCTTAACTGTTGTAGATGATTACACAAGGTCTGTATGGTGTTATTTGTTAAAAAATAGAGGTGAAGTGTTTGAAAATATTCAGAGTTTTTTTGAACTTCTTAAAACACAATTTACTAAGAGTGTTAAAGTGTTTAGGAGTGATAACGGAACAGAATTTGTTAATAAACAAATGTCTTCTTTCTGTATTAAAAATGGTATCATTCACCAAACCTCTTGTGTTCACACACCACAACAAAATGGAGTTGTTGAACGCAAGCATAGACATCTCCTTAACATAGCTAGGGCTTTGCTTTTTCAGAGTGGTGTTCCATTGCATTACTGGTCTGAATGTATTCTAACTGCTGCTTACCTGATTAACAGGACTCCCTCGTCTGTCTTAAATGGTAAAAGTCCCTATGAAATGATGCATGGGTTCCCCCCCGTTATAGAGCATCTTAGAAACTTTGGATGTCTGTGTTTTAAAACTATTGTTGATGAAAAAGATAAACTTTTTAGTCGTGCTGATAAGTGTGTTTTACTAGGATACTCAAGTTTCAAAAAGGGTTACAAATTGTTAGTTTTAGAAACAAAAGAAGTTGAGTTTTCACGAGATGTTAAATTCTATGAAGAAATATATCCTTTTAAAACTAACATTAAACATTTATCTGAAAAAACTGATCTTACTCATTTAAATTTTTTCGATAACACTAATCAGCACAACTCTGGAGTTTCTGTAGATGTTAATAATAATAATGATAATATTCCCGATGATGAAGGGGGAACCGGTACTACTCATGAACACACTCCTGGCATTGATTCATATAACCCATCCAGGGCTGCCAGGAGGGTAGATCACAGCAGTGATCAGCAAAATGGTAGTACAGGATTTAGGGGGAATGAGTCTTTACCAGTTGAGGGTTGTTCACATGATGAGAGTTATTCTCCTGAGGGATATAACCTACAATCTGTTAGGAGGTCTTCTAGAGAGTCTACCTTGCCCAAAAGATTTGATGAGTTTGTTGTGGAGGGCAAGGTAAAGTATGGTGTAGAAAGAGTAGTTAACTACTCTAATCTGTCTGTTGAAAGTAAATGTTTTTTGTCTAGTTTAAATAAAATTGTTGAACCCATCAGTTATTCTCAAGCTTCAACTGATCCTAGATGGGTTGAAGCAATGAATACTGAGATGGAAGCTTTGTACAGGAATCAAACCTGGACTTTGTGTGACCTTCCAAAGGGTAGAAAACCCATTGGATGTAAATGGGTCTACAAAGTTAAGTACAAAGCAAATGGGGAAGTTGAAAGGTTCAAAGCCAGATTGGTTGCCAAAGGGTACAACCAAAGAGAAGGCTTGGACTTTGGTGAGACTTTTTCACCTGTGGTTAAAATGGTCACTGTTAGGGTGATCATTAGTCTAGCTGTTAAAAATAATTGGTCTCTTTATCAATTAGACATTAACAATGCTTTTTTGTATGGGTCTATTGATGAGGATGTGTATATGAGTCTTCCTGAAGGGTATCATTCAAAAAATGATACTCAGGTTTGTAAATTGGTCAAATCATTGTATGGGTTGAAACAGGCACCCAGAAAATGGAATGAAAAACTGACCAATGTCTTGCTTGACATAGGATTTGTCTAGAGTTTATGTGACTATTCTATGTTTGTTAAGTCTAAAGATGATTTGTTCATAGTCTTATTGGTGTATGTTGATGATATTGTATTAACTGGCAATAATGAAACTGAAATTGCTAGAATTAAAAGTATGTTGAGTAATAACTTCCAAATTAAGGATCTTGGGAAGTTAAAATATTTTCTAGGTTTAGAAGTCTTGTATGAAGATTCTGGTGTATGTCTTAGTCAAAGGAAGTACTGTCTTGAGTTACTCAATGAGTTTGGATACCTGGGATGCAAACCAGTTTCCACTCCCATTGAGCAAAACTATTCTGTTACAGTCAAGAATGATAAGGCTAATCAAGTACTTGAAAATATTAGTGGTTTTCAAAAGCTTATTGGCAAACTTATCTACTTATCTTTGAGTAGACCTGATATTAGCTATACAGTCCAGTACCTGAGTCAGTTCATGCATAAACCCACAGCTGGTCATCTAAAGGTAGCCTTAAGGTTGCTTAGATACCTGAAGTTATCCCCTGGAAAGGGAATAATGTTTAGGAAAAATGATAAATTTGAGCTGTTGGCTTATGTAGACTCAGACTGGGCCAAGTGTGTCATAACCAGGAAATCAATAACTGGTTTTTGTGTCTTTCTTGGTGGAAACTTGATTTCCTGGAAAAGCAAGAAGCAAAGCACCATTTCTCGATATACAGCTGAGGCTGAGTATCGAGCAATGTGTGCAGCCTCTTGTGAGTTGATCTGGTTAAAAAATTTACTCAGTGAACTTAAAATTAAGTGTAATTTGCCTATTACATTATTTTGTGATAGCAAAGCAGCTATTTCTATAGCTGCAAATCCAGTGTTTCATGAGCGAACAAAACACTTCGAAATTGACTTACATTTTCTGAGAGAAAAGATCTCAGATGGTATAATAAGTACTGAAAAGGTTGGGTCAATAGAACAAGTGGCTGATATATTTACCAAAGGATTGGGAAGTGTTCAGCATGATTATTTATGCAAAAAATTGGGTATGATTGATTTGTTTAACATATGAATTAAGGGGGAATGTTAAAATACCTGGATATAAATTCGTGTGTAATTCATATGTTATAATTCTCACTAATTGGGTCTAATACATATTGGGCTAATATGCTCATGTGGGCTTCTATTGTGGGCTCATATGTTTTGGACTTATATCTGGTTTCTACGAGTTATGTGGTCTGGCCCATTACATGAATGGCCAGCTCACTAAATATTATTGTTACGTATAAGATGATCGTGTGGTTAAGATCTATGCAGGTTGTTATGATCGTGTGGCTCTGATTGGTGTTCACCTGGATCGAGAAGAAGCTTCTGGGACTTCATATATAAGCTTTCCTTGTTTATTGTGACGATCACTTTTTTCACTCGTCTCACACACTTTCTCTTTCTCTTTGTTTTAGGTATTCTGATTAGGGTTTACACACAGATCATTTTGTATTCTCTTTAGTCTGTAAGTCTTTGTATTGTTGTTTGTATTCGTAGTGGGATCATCTGATTTGTAATCAGTCGATTCCACAGACTTTGTATTTGATCTGATCATTTGATTGATCATCTGAGTTCTACATTTGTAGAACTCTTGGGTATTGGGGGGTAAAGCTTTGGGTTGGATAAATAAGATTTTGTCACCTCTTTTGTCGCTATACCTTGTGTTCTTCCTTTGATTATATTTCTGTATTGTGGTTGTGTTATATTTGGTTTGGATCTACAAAAGTTTACAGAAACAGAAAGTGATCGATGGATAGATGGCTTCTTTAGAAAGGAGAAAGAAATAAGTGGGGCTGCAGAAACAGAAGGTGATCGGCAGATTAAGGAAGAAGATTTTAGGGTAGTAATTCTCTGATACCATGTTAGAATGAAATGGTTCAAGGTCCTTGCCTTGCCATCATTGTTTTGCTTAATTTATAATCATACAATCCCTCATAATAGGGAAGTCAATGAATACAATGAATACAGAATTACTACTGATTAGCTACATTCTATAAATACAAAAGGCATATTCTTTTATGCTCTATTAATAACATGTTTAGAAGGAAAGAGTTGACAATCAACTCTCATTTCCATTAGACTATTGCCATTGGGCCATTAGACAAAACTTACATTGACTTTTAATAAGTTGACTAAACATGTTCTCATTCCTATTCCTACTCAGATTCGATCACTCATTAAACAACCTCCAAGGCTATGCAACTTGATACACAAACTCCTATTTTACATCCATTCCATCCCTTTGAACTTTGATCAAACACACACATTCAAACAACAAAGAAAGCTATGATGAATTCTGGTTACAAGCATTTTAGCCATGCACACAACCTCATCATGCACCTCCAACCACATGAAGCTGCCAAGATGTCATGCTCCGGTTGCCACTCGTTGGTCATCGGGACCGCATACGTTTGCTGGCAATGCAATTTCGTGTTGCACGAGCAATGCTTTCACGCAACGCGGTCCCTAAAACACCCTTCCCACCCTTCTCACCCTCTAACTTTAGTTCCTTACCCTACTTATCCCTCCAACTCCTTCTATTGCAATTCATGTAAACTTACCGGAACCGGATTATCCTATTCATGTTCGGATTGCGAGTTTGACCTTCATGTCCTTTGTGCACAATCCAATACTCATCAACAAATGGTGTCACAAAATGTTTATGCTCCTGTAAGTGGTCAAACACAAAATGGTAATATTCAACTTCAACATGCACACATGCATGCTCAACATGCTCAAACTAATTATACTCATAACCCTAATACTAATCTCCTATACTCTTCCATGGGTCCAAACACGCGTGTGCAAGAAGCTGGTTCGAGTATTGAGTATCTTGAACAGCTCAAAATGAAGCATGATGCGGAATTTGAACACGTCAAAATGAACATGCAAAGGCTCGAGATCGCGAGGGAGGAGTCTAGGTTAGCTGCTATCAATCGTCAACGTATCTTGGACTTGATATAGATGCATACTAATGGTTGTTCTCTTCATTTGAGTGTTATGTGTTAATTTTCATTGTGTGTGTGTTATTTTTTTTTAAACTTACGATGCCTTTGGATTGTTGTCAATTTGTGTTCTAGTTTCTTCACTTTCATATCTACTGCTTTTCGTTGTGAATTGTCTATAGTTGGCGGTCATTATGTTTAATCGGAAATTGTTATTTAGAACTCCAATTTGTTATATTAATACTAAGTCAACATTTGTACAAGAAAGGCGTTGGTTCGGGAAATAATTGTATTTCACTTTCATTTATAAACATATATACTAGTACACAAAGAGGCTAAAGGAGCGGTTAATTAGGCTAAGAGATGCGTTCTCGCATCTTATAGTCTCCCATCTTTTGGCTAAATACCAAAAAGATGTCTTTTTATTTCTTGTTTAGTTTCCAGGAAATTTCCTAATAAATTCCCAATATACACAAATATATATATATATATATATATGGCTAAAAACGAAAATGATACCAAAAAAAAAAAAAAAGGTAAAAGCATTATTAAATAACCCATTATAAGTTAGATAAAATTATAAAAGTTTAAAAGTAAAACATATACATATATGTTTATAAATGAAAGTGAAATACAATTATTTCCCGAACCAACGCCTTCATACTTGCAACCCGGACCAACGTCTATAATTCATACTTGCAACCGGAACCATAGAAAATTGCCTAACAATATATAACATTAAATTAATAAAATAAAGCTTAAAAATTTTGTAATTTCAAACTTAAAGACCTAAAAAGAACCTGTTTTGATGAATTCCATTTGGTACCTATGGTGAAGCATCAAAGGGGATACGCTGACCACCCACGGTAAACCATATGGTCGATTGTAGTCTAAACTTTATCACGTCGCGTATTGTTTGCAAACAAATCAGATCAAATATAATACATTTTCATTCAACTGTATGAATTCGCATTACTTTACGTTTCGACATAGATTTAGTTCGAAAATGAGTCGGGTTAATTGTAGTCCACGTTTCGACATAAAATTATTAAACAAAACTAGAATATAATATCAATAAATGCAAAAAAAAAAAATACCTTCAATTTAGTGCAAAAAATCGAAATGGATGAGAAAATTATGCGTGAACTCTTGCAGGGGTTAAAGGAAGAAGACCAAAATGTCGACGGAGCAAGAGATGCGGTTCTTAAAACCGCACCTCTTAGTATTTTTTTAAACAATGTATAAGTAGTATTTTTTTTTAAACAATGTATAAGTTGTGAGTGTGAATAGAACCGCATCTTTTGGTATAATCTTCTTTTTTAAATAATGTATATGATACGGTTTTAGTTTGAACCATACCTTTTGGTGTCATTTATTTTGAATTAGTCTATAAGATGCGGTTGAGATGGTGAACCACACCTTATAGCTTTTGTCAAACGCACCTTTTGATTGTTTGTGTACTAGATGGAAATTCGATAAATTCCATTGCTACCAACTTCTATTTAGATACTTTCGTATATACATCTGATGTGTAATAGGGATGAGCCCTTTTACTATCGGTACAATACAAAACCGATACTAACAGAACAAAATTGATACCAAATTGGTATTCAGTTTAGGGTTTTCAGTTTCTGTATTTTTGCACCACCGGTACCATACCACGATAATCAATACGGTATTCGTTTCATAGTTTACTCATTTTGGTATCGGTACTTTTCGACATGGTATCAGTTCAGTACTAATCTCATCCCTATGTAAGCTTGCTTGAAACATGAGTGAAGTAGGACGATCAAAAGAATATGATTAAAGTATTATACTCTAGTCGGTGAAAGACAAAGGTCGTATGGTTCTCACGTAGGGCTGCAAACGAATTGAACTTTCAGCGAACAGTTCATGAACCGTTTGGCGGGAAGTTCGTTCGTGTTCGTTCGTTTAATAAATGAACGAACACGAACAAAAAATTATGTTTGTTTAGTTAAACGAACGAACATGAACAGAGGCCGCGTTCGTTCGTTTATGTTCGTGAAAGTTCGGTAACGTGTTCGTTTATATTCATTTGTGTCCTATAGTTTAGTAAGGTTTTTAATTTTTATACTTTTTTATATTCTTTTATTTTTATTTATTTTAATGTGTGTGAATTCGATTTTATTCAAAAGTTAATATATCTCCGTTTGTGTTTGGTTTTGTTCATGAACACTTGTTTGTGTTCATTAATGTCTGTTTATGTTCGTGTGCGTTCATGAACGAAATTAACAAACGAACACGAACATGAGTGTTTTCTTAACAAACGAACACGAACAGAAAATCTCGTTCGGTAAGTGTTCATGAACTGTTCGTGAACAAATAATTTTCTTAACAAACGAACATGAACAAGGCCTTGTTCGTGTTCGTTCGGTTCGTTTGCAACCCTATTCTCACGTGATATTTGTCATGGGGATGTCTGAAACGACCTTCGGATATAAAAGTGGTTTATGGTATAATAACTCGATGTGTATTTCATGTCAGTTGTTAAGGAACTTCAAATCCAGTTTGAGCGTTCGTCTTGTTTCCGCTCAAATTGCGGGGAATATTAACAATTATATTTATATTTATTTAAGTATTTATATATGTATAGGCTAGGTCTATTGTAAGCCCATTGGTCTCTCTGCAACTTTATTATATTTAAATAAAGCATTCCCCTAATGAAATACACCACGAATAGTTATACCAAAACCACTTTTAATATATTACTGTGAATCATGCGATAACGTAGTTCTAATTAGTTGACTAAAATTCATAAAAGTAACCTATAAGCCCCTTAGTGGACAAGGGATAGCTTAGAGGAATGTGAGCTAGATTATGCCCAATGGGCTAGTTACAATACGGACCCAGGCAAGACGTTTAAGCCCAACATATCACCAGCACACTATTTTAACATTTTGTAACTATTATAAGTAGTAACTAGTGCTAACTTCATACACTTTAAGTTGTCCTCTATGTGATTGTAAGAAAGCTTGCATAGTAGAATTACTATATAATTCCTTTCCTAGGGCTAGGGATGACTGTTGGTATGTGTATAATAACGTTTAGCCTATATTCAAGTTCGTTTAAGTTTCAATGTAATAACATTTTTACCCCCTTTGAGTTTTACGTGCTTATTTTTATGTACGTCACGGTGTAAATTCAAGTTGGTATAAGTTTTGACGTAAAATAAATTCTGAAAGTGAGTCTGTCAAATATAATACGCTTTTATCCTTATTTTTATTAACGTTTTCAGTTGGTCTATTGATGTTTATGTGCGTGCCAGTATATTCAAGTTGGTTTACGTTTCGATGTAATGACATTTTGTCCATTTCAAGTTCTACGTGCTTATTTTTATGTACGCATCGATATAAATTCAAATTGGTTTACGTGTCGAAAATAAGTCATGTCAAATGTAATATGTTTTTGTGCTTATATTTATGGACGTTTTTAGTTAGTCTTTGTTTGATCGATAGCAATTACAAAAAAAAATAATAATAAAAAATAAATAAATAAATAAATAAATAAATAAATTCAGCACACTCAAATTACGTTAAAAACCCAATCCGTAGCACGAGGAATCAATTCTAGTTTATCTTGATGATCAATACCATATTAGTGAGAGGACTTGGTGATCTCTAACATATAGTACATAATTGCCCAGAAGATGCGGTTATTTAGGTCAATAGATGCGGTTTTAGACCCGCATCTTATAGCCACGCATCAAAAGGCTAATGCCAAAAGTTGCGGGCACAAAGGAACCACATCTTTTGGTATGGAACCGCATCTTTTGGCCTTTCAAATTTGACAACCAAATTGTTTAAGATGCGGGTATGGAACCACATCTTTTGATATTTAATCTTTTTTTTTATTTTGTGTAGTCTAGGTAATATTATTAAAATTTCTCAATAAAATAACCAATATATATTACTAAAAATGAAAATGAAATATAAAAAAAGATTAAAGCAAATATAAATTAACCCAAGCATATAAAATTACAAAAGCTTCAAAGTACACAATTACAAAAGTTTCAAAATCACATAAATACATATATGTCTAAAGATGAAAGTGATTTAAAATAGTTTGACGTCTTCATACTTGCAATCCATACCGACGTCTTCAATTCATACTTGAATCCAGAAGTGTATAAATTTCCCAACAAAACAAAACATACCTTACATTAATAAAATGAAGCTTAATAGATATATGCAAGTGTATACATGGATAAAATGCAATCTTTAAATTCAAGTGTTAAAGTACTATCATACATACATGCATATAAGACATAAAGATCCAATTCCATGACCTACAAATCCGACAATGCTACAATCAAGCAATATACCTATCGAAACATAAATAACAAACCATATAAAATTAGTAACCAAACCATGCCAAATAAAAAAATACTCATCTAATGCAAAAGATATACATGTCTTACGTGATGATCAAAGTGAATGAGTTACAAGTGTATGAGTCCGTTTGGCCCATATACACACACATAATGATATATATTTTAGGTAAAGTATATGAAGGAAACCCTCCTTATTTGGTAAACTCTGGAAACTCTGACTTCCCAACATTTTTTTTTTTTGAAAAAAATAGGGTATGTAATATACATTTTTTTAAGCATTTCGAGCCAAAAAAATCGAAAAAGCGCCGAACGGTTTTTTTTAAAAAATAAAAAACGTCTACTGTTTACATATAGTTAACACATTGTTAACACCTATTATTAGCGCTTAACATGTGTTAGTCAAAATTTTATTTTATTTTTTTAAAAAAAAGTACTCGGCGCTTTTTTAATTTTTTTGGCCCAAAATGCTTAAAATCATGTATATTACTTGCCCTATTTTTTTCAAAAAAAAAAAATATTGAGAAGTCAGAGTTTCCAGAGTTTACCAAATAAGGAGGGTTTTCTCTATAACCATTCCCATATATTTTATACTACATATACATATATACATATCTTTATGCTACATACTCTGAGATAAGCAATTTTTTTGTTGAGATGTTAGATACAAATGAGCATTAAATGAAAAAAAAAAGTTTAAAAGGTTCCCAAAAGTAAAATGAGGTTTAAAGTTGGTTAAACATGTTACCTGCGGCTTTTCAATATTATGAGAAACCGATTCAGCATTCGCCTCTTGTTGATATAGTTTAGAGGAAAAATTAGTGATTAGCAAAATTTTACTAAGACTGAAGGCCCACACTGCCTTTGTGGTTGCTTTTCCCTACATCCATACCCAAATATCTGAAACTGTGGCACAAGAAATTTCATCAATAATAAACACATAACATAATTCTAAAAATTAAACCACAACTGACCAAAAAACAAATATGCAGGTTCACCACTTTAAGCCAATAAGCATACTTCAAATGTAAGAACCATATTTAACACAATACACATAAAGGTAAATGCATCTCTGAAACAATTACACCTAAACAAAAATGTACACCAAATGCACCTCTGAAACAATTTTATCCAGTGCAAAATAATGTTGAATTGTTGATTAGCTAAAAATGCATTTTAAAAATGAAAATTTAATACAGTTATCCATGAATCCAATGATGCTCACTACGGCATTTCAGAAAAAAACTATTAACACAATCTTTATTAACAATTAGTCATCAAAATCATTTTTAAACATGTAAACAATAACTCACCTTATTCGAAATGGAAGCTGGTTTAGTCAAAGCATTTCATCGAGCAGTTGGTGTGTATCTTCAAACCTAATACATACACATAAGTAAATACATTACAACAGCCTGATACATATACACGCAATAGCCAGTATATACATATAATTCTTCCTAATAGATTATACATACAACCATAGGGCTGTAAACAAACCAAACGTTCGGTGAACAGTTCGTAAACCGTTCGGCGGGAAGTTCGTTTGTGTCCGTTTGTTTAATAAATGAACAAACACGAACAAAAAATTCTGTTTGATTAACTAAACAAGCAAACACGAACAAATGTCTCGTTTGTTCGATTGCGTTCGTGAACGTTCGGCAATGTGTTTGTTTACGTTCGTTTATTTATATCCTTTCGTGTGTGTTTGTTTATGTTCGATCACTAGTTAAAACTTAGGATAATTATGAACTTTTGAATTAGGAATATCATGTATTCATGCCTATGCCTAAGTAATTTTAGATAATTATGTCTTAGTTAGTACAATTTGACTTATCGACATAGTTTAGTAGATGTACTTTGTCTAACGGTTAATATTAACAATGTTTTTTTAGTTAGTTGCATATTAAATGTTTGTTTTTGTTTGTTTGTGTTCAAGACCCGTGTTCACGAACAGTTCGCAAACAACTGAATTTCTTAACAAACAAACACAAACATAGAATTATGTTCGTCAGTGTGTTCGTGAATGGTTCGTTTGTCCAAGAAACCTTAACAAACAAACACGAACAAAGCCTTGTTCGTGTTCGTTTGGTTCGTTTACAGCCCTATACAACCATATACATAAACTTAATGAAAAATCATAGGAAAAAAACAAAGAAACATGGAATCAAAACCAGAAACTAATATGATGTGCGAAAAATGGTTTGATCCCCCCTTAACCGCAACGACGCTGGATTGCACAGTGGTGCGGTGCGGTGCGGTGATTGTTTGTCGGTTAAAGTGGTTTTGCCAGAGACAAATGGAATGATTGCGATAGAGATATGGGTGTTTGATAGCTTCGAGTTTTAGAGTTGGGGTTGAGATGTACGCATATGGGGGAAATCAAAGGGCTGGGGTAAAATTAGTGGGAAAGGGAAAATAAGAGGCGGGAAATATTGGAGGGTAATGAATTTTTCAAACAAAATTTGTAAATATTCTATATGACTTTCATAGTTCTTCCATTAATATAAATAACAAATACTAAGAGGGTGTTTGGGATTGCGTTTTGAATCTGATTATTAGATTATTGCGTTTGAAAACGCAGATAATCAGTTTTTAGTGTTTGGATTGCGTTTTGAAAACGCAGATAATCAGTTTTTTAGGCTACCAAAACGTAATAATCTATAAGCAGCTCCACCCCTGCTTTTCCAAAACGCATAATCTGTTGTGAATAATCAATCCCAAACACCCCCTAAATTATAAACATAACTTGCTTCTTTTTTACTTTTAAGAAATTATGTTACATTATTTTTTATTTTATACACCTAATTAGCCAAATAATGAGGTTGTAACGATTCACTACCGTCGCTACTACCCACCATCGCCGCCCACTAATACCCACCCACCACTATCACCAACATCCACCACCCACCACAGTTGCCCCTCACTACCACCATAACCTGCCACCACCACCATTTTCACCGCCCACCGTCCCTGTCACCATCCACCATTCATCGCCGATTTTATTCCTTCGTCTTTTCCTGCCTACCAAACAATACAAAGTACTTATTCGACCGCCACCACTACAGCCACCCACGTCATTGCCACCAATAACCAACCACTACCACCACTCACCACCGATTTTATTCCTTCGTCTTTTTCTACCTACCAAACAACACAAAGTACTGATTCGACTGCCACCATCGCCACCAACCACCACCCATGACCGATTTTATTCATTCGTCTTTAGCTACCTACCAAACAACACAAAGTACTGATTCGACCGCCACCAACCACCACCCATAACCGATTTTATTCATTCATCTTTTTCTGTCTACCAAATAAGACATAGAAGAGTAATGATCCACTCCATTAGCTCGTTCACCCCATTAGGACGAGATATCTAGTTGTCGGGCATACGCTTTTGCTAGACTACACGCGGACTTGAGGTGAGTTCTCACGGCCCCTTTTTATTGTTTTCCATTTTGGGAAAAACCATGCATTGTTTACTAGTTTTAAACATGAAATCCTAGCCGACCGGTGTACATGAGACGATATGTTTAGAGTACTCGCTAAAGCCCTCGTATATTAGTTTAACATAACATTAGCTATGGATATAGCCTAGAAACGCTTGAATAGATCTATTGGGTTGACACCCCCACTCTCGGTTAGTCGCTCTAACCGGTTTATACTTTATGAGAGTGCTTGCATTTCTTTTATGACGATTCATTGCATGGATGTGCAATGTGCGAGGCACCACTCGCCGAGGTTTGTTTATGGACTCATGATGGTTTATCATCCTTGTTCTTGATCAGACAACGACGGGTCATTCAAGGATTTCATTAAACTTTACATTGGTTTACAAAACCCGTGAACTCACCAACATTTTGTTGACAAAGTTTTTATGCATGTTTTTCTGGTAACTAAAGCATGGGCGGAACTTGGTTTATAATTGGGCAATCATTCACAACCACCACACATCGTGTCATTAAACTTTTGACCCCTCTAAGGGTTTTAAGCTGTATTTTGTGAAACTGTTTGTCATTGAACAAGTTTGGTACTTTTATAAATAAATAAATATGAATGTTTGCTCATATCTTGTGCTTGAAAACCTTTCGTGGTTATACCTCGTGTTTCCGCCTAGGCGGGGTGTGACATAGCTCTTATGAAACAGGTGAAACTTTTGAAGCACCTCCTCGCCGTAGGATGTCGCAACGGCTGCGTTCAATAGTTTCATTTCGAACAGTACAAAGGCCACTCCCTTTGTATTCTGATTGTGGAGACTGCACCTGTATTTGTGAACACTATGGTGCTATGTTTTGGTATGCTAAGAAGGTGTTACATGCCGCGCATGTTGACCATCCTATCTACAATCAGTGTTGTAAATCAAGCGTTGTGAGGCTCCCTTTTCCTCTTCAACCACCACCTACTATTAAACAGCTGTTTCAAGATCCTCAGTTTCTGGAAAATATTAGGGCATATAACAGTATGTTTTCAATGACCTAATTTGGGGCAAAAGTTGATGAGAATGTTAATAATGGTCGTGCACTACTGGCTTTAAAACACACGACTGGCTTCAAAACACACAACTGGCTAGGCAGTCGCCCCTTGACAAATGACTTGGTAGCCAATCGCCTGCACTGCAGGTGTGTAACCTTTTTGACGCGCGAAACCCTTCAAATCAGATCCAAAACTTATTAGGATACCACCAATCAATGCACAATCACTATCTAACCTAACCCCATCATTTTGCCCTAATTAATACCCCGTTTTACGTGCAAATTACAAGTTTTTCCCAAAATGTTAATATTATGGGTAAATCACATCAATACATACAAAAGTTTTCTTAAATGGCAAATTACCTGATTTAATCACATAATCACGTTAAAACATCGTCAAGATTTAACATGATCATTCTAACATAAATCCTAACAAGTTACAAGCATCATATTATCATATTAGACCATAGATCTTTCCAAAATACTCAAACTGGCCAAAACTCATAAAACTACATAACAACTTCAAGCATCTATCTATCATGCTCCTAACACCTAGATAATCATCATAACAACATCTTATAGTCATTCTAACAATAAACACACAAGAAACCCCATGTTTTAGACCACCAACATCATTCAAAGTTTGCATTTTTATTGAAAACTCACAGGAAATGTTTAGATCTAGTTTAGAAATGTTTTTCAAAAGTTTTTATTGATGAAAACATACAACGATCAGATCTGGACTTTTAGGGTTCATAATAACAACATAAAAATGTTTGAAAAAAGGATTTGGAGGAACCACACACCTTAGATCTTCACATGTTTAGGGCAAAAACGGGTTTACAGAGGTTAGGGGCTGTGAGAGAGCACTTGGGGTGAGTTAGGGTTGCACAAATGATGAAAAACAAGTCAAGTACGGTCTTTATAGCCGTTACCAGTCGTTCAAGTCATTCTGAGCGACTACTATTCCCACTAGGCGACTGGCTTAGCCAGTCACCCCTTTTCCAGGTGATTAGCAAGGTAGTCGCCCCGACTTGGGCAATTGGGTTTTTCGACGTGTCAATTGCTAATTTAACACATTAATTCATGTCTACTCATATCGGCAAGTTGTATAATGACCGTGAAACATTTAATACCCGAAAAAATACACTTGATGTTATTTCTCCAACCCTCGGGATCCGAGACTCGTGTGCGTATGCTTTACCCGGTGATCCTCCGAATCAGCAACCCATGGACATTGTGTGTGTAATCCGACTCCCAGTGATTCTCCGAATCATCTAAACGACTCAACTAACCTAGTTAAGTATGCTTTATGAATGTTTTGCTAAGGTAGACTTATGTGTTTGTTAAAAGTATTAACCTTAGTTTGTCGGGTGTCACATACATACAGATATACAAATATATCATACCTACATATATATATATATATATATATACACACCTATATCATCAGTTCTCTTTTTGTCTCTCACGCATATACTCATATCGATCATGCATACATATATACTATTCGCAAATATATACACACACATATCATGCATACAAATACTCGAAAATATATAAACATTTATATATATATATATATATATATATATATAAATACACAAATATATATACAAGTAAAATTAGGGGCGGATGCAGTGTATACTCAGGAGGTACGTCTGCTACCCCTCAATTATTCTGGCGAAGTGGAAAAATTGATTCTTTAAAGTATTTTTATAAAATGTTACTCCTAAAACAATTTTTTTGTTACCCCTTAAAATATTACAACAATATCAACATATATAGAAATCAACAATAAAAGCAACAAAGAATATTCATACTTTTGCTTGATAATATAGTGAAATGTCGAAAGAAAAAAAACTTTTATAATTCGACCTTTATCTACATATAACAAAATATATTCAATAATATTCAATAAACTAAAATATAATATTAATAAATGAAATAATACCATCAGTTCTTTTTGGGTATAAGGTGTGGTTGTGGGAACCACATCTTTTGATGCATTAAAAAAATGTTTAAGATGCGGTTGTGGGAAAACCACATCTTTTGATTCACTTTCTTTTAAAAAAATGCATAAGATGCGGTTATGAGAGTGATTCGCATCTTTAGGTACACTTCCTTTTTAAAAAAATGTATAAGATGCGGTTATGAAAGTGATTCGCTTCTTTTGGATTTTTCCATTCGTATCTTTTGGCTCTTTGTGTACTATGAGTAAGTAAGTAATCACTATCATATTTTTCTTTGAACGTCCAATAAAACATGACATTTTGTCAGCTCGTCATCAATTTTAGAGGAAGCCCACCGTCCGACGGCCTATTGTGGTAAAACCCCTAACTCGCACATAGCATTTTGTCTTGATAAAGACTCTAACCGACGACCTCCCATAAAGAAAGTCTTCCAGATACAGTTAGATCATTGCCATATCAGTGAGATAAACTTGTTATCCCTATTATTTAAGTGAATGTTGTGATACTGAGCACGTCTACGGTCTACCCACTTCGATAGATATTAACAGTTGAGAAATTAAATTTCGCTATAGACGTAAAGTGTATGTTTAACTCTTGTGCTATCTTTCTTTTGTTGCATTTTTTTATCACATGTAAACACTTTTGTTCTACCATAGTTTTACCAAAAAAAACCAGTGAAAAATAAGAATAACTTATTTATGAAGGCTCCCACTATTTGCACAAGGTTAAATTTTATTCACACAACCCTCTACGGCCCGTAGAGCCCTCTACGGGTTGTAGAGCCCACTTTTTCAGACTTCTACGAGCCGTAGAGGCCTCTACGGCTCGTAGAAGAAGTCTTATTAATTTTGAGAATGAAGAAGGACGAGATGGATGTTTTATGATGCCTACGGCCCGTAGAGGCCTATACGGGTCGTAGACAAAAAAAAAACCAAAAACGTTTGGGACGAGGTTCGATCTTAGGCACATTATCACACAAACACACACACAAAGTCTTATTTCGTATATGGGGACCATCTGGGCTACCAGTTCGGTGGTTTCTTAGTTGGAAAGTTTTAATATAACATAAACCAGTCTTAGGCAGCCTCTACGGCCCGTAGAGGCCTATACGACCCGTAGAGAGGGTTTTTTTTTTTAAATCATTTTAATTATGTAATAATTAATCCCGAGCGTGTAATACATTAACACAAGCATGTAAAACATTAATACAAATTTATAAAATAAATTTTATTTGTTTAATTTTTTTAGTTTTTTAATGTCGTCTCGATAAGCGTGTAAAACATAAACACAAACGTTTATATAACCAAACGATAAAACTAAACGTTAAAACATTTACACAAGCGTTCAAAATAAAAATTGTTTAAAACATTTACAAATCAGAAAATCATAAGTCAAAAGAACTGTCATCAGGCGTCGGCGTCGGCTGCGGCTGCGGCTGCGAGGTCCCGAGCTGCTGCGAGGAGGTACCGGACACACCTGATTCGTTTCGTACGAAACATCCGGGACAGGTTCCTCGCCACCGTTATCACCTCCCTCGTACTGTGGATGACTTGGCGGAGGCAAGTAAAATGACCCGGTTCTTCTACGTACTCCTGGTTCAAATCGGGTAGTGCATTCCCGTCACCATAGCGAACAACAGAGCTAACCTCCTCCTCACCACGTTCCACCACGGCTCCGAAAAGGCTTTCCGAGACGTGAGATAGGCTAAACGAATGCTCCCATTCATCCCAAACATTACCGTAGTGACCCGAAGACATCGTGGTAGCTTGGAATCGATCGGATTTTTGTGCACCGCGTTTTTAAATTTTCTTTCGTTAACTGAAGAAAGAAGACAAGGAAGAAGAATATATCTGGACCCTCTACGGCCCGTAGAGGCCTATACGGGCCGTATAGGGTTTAATGCTCCCAACAACCAGGTTTTCTACGGCCCGTAGAGCCCTCTACGGCCCGTAGAGGGTTAGCTTTTTCAGACTGACACACTGAATGTCAGACACTTCATTCAATGACCTCGTACCTCGTACTGCCTACGGGCCGTAGAGACCTCTACGGCTCGTGTAGGGTTTAAATGCACTCCACCAAACCACCTCTACGGGCCGTAGAGGGCTTTACGGGCCGTAGAGAGTTGAGCATTTATTACACTGACCCTCTATACGGCCCGTAGAGCCCTCTACGGGCCGTAGAGAGCTGTGCAAACTTACTTTTTCTTATTGTGTAAATAACATGCCTCTTTATGAATAGCTCATCGTAAAATGTTATAGTTACACAAGAGTTTTACAAACTAGTGAAAACAAAATGTTATCTATCCACCTCTCCAACCTTTTCACATGAACCTGATAATAATTAGTACGTAGATAGATGGAACACCCTCATATAGTCATGTGACTTACATATGTCAATTCCCCTCAATTCTTACATGGTCAAGCGATTCCGAACATGTTTATGACAGCATTAAACTATTGTTTAATAAAATTTGCTTTATGTAAATTGTATATTTAAAAAAAATAACTAAAATTATGAGATGAGGCTCTATTATTTGTTTTCTCTTTGTACATAAAACATGTAAAAAAGTTATAGGTATTAGATTTAAATTAGTTAAAAACTTACAAGTTGTTTTCATGCTTGATAAATAATTGTATTAATTGTGCTGTATCTGACGTGCTTAACATGGTTAGACCTATTTTCCAACCCTACCACGAGAAACAAGAACACAATTGAAATCCTTAATTGTGTTGGTCAATGTCACACCGACATATCAGTACGTGTAACCAAGACACACTTCTGTATGTCTTTTGCAATGTCATTAATTATACGATTATGTTACGAATCCTTCACTTTGTAACATGACCTTATGACCAGTACATGGTTGTGCTGGAAAACCCTTTTTTACACGCTATCTTCACATTGTACACGATCTTCACTTTCCGCATGTCCATATTGAGGGATATCTTCAAATCCATCAGTTGAAGATGATTATGCACTCATGCACACACCTATGCTTAAGAATTGCTCCTTTGAATATGTTCGTAAAAACTCCCTTCAAGCCCTCTACACCACCCCTGTTGGGCCTGGAAGGGGGAGGAAGCCCCTTGGGCGGGAGAATTCCGAATGGCGTGGGGCGGTCTTGCTTGTTTGTGATTGGTTGCATTTTTTTAACTTTAACACACACAATAATAATATTCCTTCCCCCCTCACTCCTCACAATTTTCACCTTTCACACGTAGACCCCACAAGTGCCACATGACGCTTCATCCCCCTCTTTCCTCCACCACTCCTTATGGTCTAAATATTCTTTTTAATCGACACGAATGTGGTCTTGAATTAGATGGTTGTTTTCGACATTATTCAACACCGCTTTTCATAAAAGAAAACAATTTACTTGCAAGTAACACATATTAGGATTGATCCATATATTATCCCAGTTTATTAAAACTTGTGATTGGGTATTTTCTAGAAGGCTGCATGTATGAGTTACATCATATTATGCCAAAGTAGATAGAACTAAAAGTGTTTAGACAAATTATATTGTTTACTTGTGATCAAGTGGCAACTTCATCTTAATATTATAAGAAATAAGATATTTTAATATATTAGTTGAGTGGTTAAATAATTGAACAAATGAATTAGAAACATAATATAATATGAGAACTTGGCAGAAAATTGATAAGTGTACGTAATAAAAATGATAAGGACTAGGGAACTAATTGCGTAGCCACCTGGTTAAAGTTTTATAAAATTTACAACTGAGTTCATCAAGGTGGCAGCACCATCAATGTAGTCCAAATATTAATGTTATTCTAGCGTCAAATTTGTGTTTAAAACAATATATATATGTACCCCTAAAGCACTTAATTATCGGATTTTTTTTAAGTTGTAATAGCCTTTACTACTGATATGTTTCATATATCAATCAGTATATTGTTTGTGCTTCTTTTGTTTTTAGGAGCTCATGAATTAGTTTTTGTTTTATTGCACAAATGGAGACTTTTCTAAAGTTTATCCATCGTGAAGTTTCTTCATCAAACATGTTTAACCGTGTAGTTCACTTTCAATCAACAGCCAATACTTGTTGATGATATTTTAGACGATGCCATAATATAGACTTGATATAGACTTGTGTAGAGCTTTTAAAAGTGAATTATTGTGATCATAACCAAGATGGATTGGGATGTGTTATTGGCAAATAATCTTGGTCTTCTCCAATACCAATACAAATAACAAACAAATGACTAAAATGAGGAAATTTAAAAGAGATAGGAATAGAGATTCTACATGTATCATGCATGATTTTAAAGTGGTTTAGGGCACTCTTATACGTAGGATACTTTAGTTGATGAGATGAAACTGTTAGGGTGGATGGGGCGGTTCGTGATGGCCGTGACCATCACGAACACCGCCCCGCTTAAAATATCACAGCCGTGATGGGTGAAAACTGTGATGCTCATCACGATGTATCACAAACTAAAATAGGAGGAAAAGCTGGTGGACCGATTAAATTAAGGAGAAAAAACAGCCCATTATTCCACCAAAACTCATTTTCTCTTTGTTTTTTTTTATTAAAAAAATAGTGATGGATGTGATGGAATGAGGTGTCACAAGGTGATTGAGTATGATGGTTTTTAGTGATAATTGTGAACACCATCACATGGATTTAGTGATGAAATGTGATAGAATGTGATGAAATGAAGTGACACAAGATGATTGGGCGTGATAGTGTGATGGGGATGACCACCCCATCCACCCTTACGGAAGTTAAAAGTAGTTCAAAGTAATCCAACCTGATATATTTTTGCATTCTAAGAGCCTTCACAGTAGTGTCCCCATAATTCTGTGAGGGGAAACCTTATAATTTTTTATGGGGTTGGAAGTGGTTGTGAGTGAAGAAAATGATGAATCTACTGTTTATCGGTATATTTGGTGTTATTTGAGAATTTTTTGGGGAAAATGAAAATTGTAATTATTTTTTAATATTTGTTAAAAGTGATTGTGAGTGAAGGAGAGAGAAACTGTAATTATTTATAATGTAATATGTGGTTGTTATTGGTTGTTAATGAATGAAGAATGAGGAAGCTATGTGAATGCTCTAATCACTTGAAACACGAATGTTTCGCTAAATTACATATGCTGTCTTCCCTAATCAATGTGAATGCTCTATTTATAAATGAATTTGGACATCTAATGTTTTTTTCTTGTAAATATGCTGTCTTCCCTAATCAAAACAATGAATTTAGATGATTGTAAATGAAAATTGTCGAATTTGCTATTTGGGATAGTTACTTCGTATTTTAATTTTTTTTTCTTCTGTTTTCATATAACGTATAATTTAGCTTTTCTCTAGTAATATGTAATACTTAATTCTTTTTTTTTTTTTAAAGCACATACACAAAAGAAAGGTGTATACGAATATATATTTTTTTTAAACAAAACTATATAATATATTGTTCTATATGCATATTCAAATTTACATAGTATAACTAAATAACTAAATTATATATCAAATAAAATATAACTGAATTCGCTATTCTAAATAGCAAAAGCACCAAGTTTAAAAATATCAATTTTTTTTTTTTATAAAACAATGTAAAACACTTAACTTTTAAATAAAAACTCCTCAAAACACTAACAATTAATAATATGGTTCAAAGAAATCAGAAAGTAATTACATTGAAATGTAAGAAAATTACAAAACCTTTGGGTAAATCTCAATTTCTTAACAAAATGAAATAAAAGTTAATTTACAGTTAATTAAAAGAATAGAAGAAATCAATCAAACAAGTTTAATTATAACACAATTCATCTTAATAAGGCCTATAGTAAAAATCATCCACCATCCTACCACCACTACTAATCCATGGTCTGTTTACACCATCATCTTCCGACGAAGACGAAGGCGGCGACACACCCCTCACCACCGCCTTCCGCCGCGGAGCCACCCTTATAGGCTCCACCATATCTGTCCCAATAAGATGTGGAAAATTCAACAAAGCCTTAGACCCCCTTATCTTATAGGCAGCTTGATCATAAGCTACCGCCGCGTCCTCAGGAGTCTCATACGTCCCAAGCCACACCCTAGCACCGCGCTTCCCTGGATCCCTTATCTCCGCCGCGTACTTCCCCCATGGCCGCCGCCTCACACCCCTAAACTTCCTGAACTCTTGTGGGGCTGCTTGAGTTCCATGTTCCACCTCTTCTGCTCTCTCAAGCTTCGCCACTGGCTGCACGAATGAATTGGAAACCGCGGTTGCACCATTGCTAGAATATCCATTGTTCATTGCTGGTAAAAGATCTGGGGTTTGGGAATCAAAGAGGAGATAATGTTGGATTGAGTCAAGGAAAGATAGATCGGATTCCAACATGAAAGATTGATCTTCAAACATTTTGTTTGTGTTTGTAGTGTGAATGCTTGAATTAGGGTTTTGAATTCTGTTGTGGTCTTGTAGTTGAAAATTGAAATAATTGGAATGTGGAGATCTAAGGTAGGGAGGGTGTATATATATGCGTATGGGAAGAATAACTTCAAATGTTATAAAACTATATTTACTATGTAAAATAATAATTGATGGTAACTGCCATGAAATTTCGTCAGCCATGCATGCACTGATGCAACCATTCAAATTCAAGTCAAAATTGCCACATAATATATAGAACATGTTGGTGTTCAAAAGAATAATAATGATGACTTCATGAAGTTGGGCCATCTTATTAAAATATTCTTTATAATATTGATATATACTTTTTATAATGCAAGTATAAATAAAAATATATTATACATCTTCTATTGCTATACATTGCATATTCTCTACATCCTTATTTAATTTCATTAAACTAACATATTGAGTAATCTATTTTAATAAATTGATAATGTTAATGGGCACGTGTGTATATGAACTAGTTAGACAAAGAACAAAAATTAAAATTTATAAGCTTACACTGGGCGGTACGTGATGGATGGTCCATGATGATCGTGATCATCGTGAATACCGCTCTGATAAAAATGTGATGGATCGTAACTGTCGCGCTCGTGACACCCATCATGAACGCCAACGTTCATTTAACCGTTTGCCCATTCCAAAAAAAAATTACTTTTTATATATTTTATATACATATTTACCATTTCAAAATTTCTCCTACCACATTCACAACTTCAATTTCTTCTCCTACCGCATTCCAACAATTTCAAATTCTTCTCCTATAATTTCAACAATGGTGCTTTTGTTGAAAGAGGAGGAACTTGAATTAATCATCATGTATAACAACGTATACGAAGATGGCGCATCAACGAGTCGGGCTCCATAATGTTAAAGTTTGAGCTGAGTTTGGTGTCCTTGTTGGGAGAACACAACGTATTGTGACTTAATCTCCCACAAGTATAATGTGACCTCAAATAGAAGTGTTAAACATTTGATTTTTTTTTTTTTTTTTTTTGAAAAATCAAAAATGACGCCCAAGACCCCAACCTAGCTGAAGACACGCTCATAGACCTTGCTCAAATATCGTATGTTTCTAAGGTCAGCTAAGATTTTCCACATTATTCGGTGTGGCAAATGTTACGGCGAAAATTACGTAAGGTTTAGTTACATTTTCTAGTTATTATGTAATGTCTATGTTATTTTAATTTTGATTTATGTAATGTTATTTTATTCTATTTAATTTAATGTTATTTACTTTTTAGTTTATTTAAAAAAAGTTAGTGATGTGTGATGACCACCTCTAGTAATTGCTATTGAAATGTGATAAAATGATGTCGTATATGAGGATAGTTAGTGATGGGGTTGTGATCACCCCACCCACTATAACACATTGTTCCCAAGTTTACTTGAGGAGGGAAAATAAAGGAAAATAATTAAAGGAAAGGAAAAGAAATAAAATGATGAAAAAATTACGCCGTTAGTCCCTGTGGTTTCCTTCCAGTTGCAATGTAAGGTATTAAGGTTTTATTGTTTCACTTTGGGGTATTAAAGTTCTAATTTGTTTCAATGTAGGGGATTAAGCACTAACCCCGTTTATAATTAACAGACTTGACCCTCACGTGATCTGCACGTGAGGGTATTTTCGTCTTTTTATCTCCTAAACCTTATACCCATAATATTAATAAAAAATACAAAACAATTCAAACACATTATACCTGGAGAACGAATGCACCTTTCATCTTCCACGATTTACGATCATCAGTTAGGTCAAAATGTTAACTGAGTGGATTATCAGAAAGCCTGGAGACGAGTATCATAAAGACGTTTATGGTAATATGTTGTTTTAGTAATATTCCTTTGATTGTAAGTTATGAAAAAAATACGATTTTTATAAAAAATCTTAACTTTCCAGGTCTTTATGAAGAATTGTTTTTCTTGAAGATTTATTATTGTGGAGTGTTTACTGCATTTCCTGATACTGATTATGTGAATGGTAAGTGTGATTATGTTGATTTGCTAAACAGGGAGCATTTTAATATAACTCAGATGAATGAAATTGCACAAGCACTTGGGTTTAAAGATGTGGGTCTTCTACACTATCATTATGTAGTTCCTTATCATGATTTAGATTTTGGTTTAAGAACAATACGTACCTATAGTGATGTACAAGGTTTGTTGAGGCATGTGGTCAGTCATAGGGAAATAACTGTTTACATTGAAGAAGGGGGCAAGCATGGTAGGGATAAAGCCTAGAACACCAGTAAAAAAAACTACTGATAACATAAATGTAGGAGAATCACAAGTTATAGATGCTGTGTTTGAAAGCCTTTTTAGTGAAGTTATGAATCCTGAACCCAAGGTGATAACTAATGGAGAAAATGAAGTTCATGTGCATGAAAATGAAATAGTAGATGAAGTTGATGTGCATGTAGTAGTTGACAAGCAAACACCACTACAAAGAACATCCAACTGAGAATACACATCCCTCTTCTTAACATCCCTGGCATGACTTTTTTTGAGTTCCTTAACTGTTTCATTCATTTCTTTCAGTGACTCTTCATACACTGCCACATCCTCTCTCATAGCCTTCACTTTCATCTCAAGAACAGTCTTTGAGTTCACTAGCCCTTTAATGATGTTGGTGGTTCGATTGCACAATGGAGGCTCAACCCATGAAAAAAAAAGAACATCTTGAACGCTGAAACATATAATGTACTACCATTAAAACTCATCCGATCATCAAATAGATAAAATGTGTTATTAAAATCGCCTAATTTTTAGGGTTTAAAAAAAATACCTCAGCAGAGCATTTGTAGAACTGACGACCTGGATTCTGTTCAGTCCACGACGTTTTGATTGCAGCTTGCCTTCCACATCTGCAGAACACCATTTTTTTTGGATGATCGTCGTTGATGATCGTGATTGTGATGATTGTGTTTGTGGTTTTGAAACAGGGGACTGATCAGCATTAATAAGGAGAGGTGGTATGATGGTGTATGAACGTTGGAGATAAAAAGACGAAAATACCCTCACGTGCAGATCACGTGAGGGTCAGGTCTGTTAATTATAAACGGGGTTAGTGCTTAATCCCCTACATTGAAACAAATTAGAACTTTAATACCCCAACGTGAAACAATAAAACCTTAATACCTTACATTGCAACTGGAAGGAAACCACAGGGACTAACGGCGTAATTTTTTCTAAAATGATATATATCATTTCCTTCCAAATCGAAAGAAAAACTAAACTAAAAGATTTGACCTATTTTTCTTTTCATTTCCTTTCTTAAGTAAAACTCGGGAACACAATATGTTTTGTTTTCCTTTCTTTTCCTTCCTTAAATGAAACTCGAAAACACAATTAATTTTTTTTTCTTTCATTTCCTTTCTTTTCCCTTGGCAAGTTAACTCAAGAACAACGTAAAAGACTCAGTATATATTAATTTGATATGACTTGAGTTTCAGAATCCATGGAGTTAATTCTCATGTTTTAGCACGCAATTTTTTTACCACATTCACATCCCATCTCAATATAGGCAATTTCTCTATAATTTATAGAAACTATAAGGTTTTAATCGAAATTAATACTGCAGCTCAGACATAGTAAGTTAGTAACCTAGAATAATGATTAAGGAACTGATCACTAATCATTCCTTATAATATTTGTAAGTGTTATCGAATCGAATAAAGAGAAAAGGCAATGAAAAATGAATAAACTAGAATTATTTATATTTATTTTTATTTTATCTTTACACTTAAATAATGATATTAAATTACAATTTTACTATTTTTCATATTAAATTATAACATTTTTATTTCTCTCCCATATCAAATAATAATATTATATCATAATATTTGTAATAGGTCTCTTATTTATTTAATATGTATTTTCTCAACTAAATCTTTTATTTTATCACCCTATTAATAACCATTTAATATTTACTGATCCCTTCAGGTAAATTTCTAACTAAAGTATAATGTTATAGTAACTAAAGAGTACATCAAAGTTAATTTTTAAATATATATCTTAACTATTGTATGTGTTAACCGGTTATATTATATTAATTTATTCAAATCATGTAATACACGAGTTTCTTCGACCCGAAACCCGTTTAATATACGAGTGTTTTTAAATATATAAATTTTATATTACTTGGTACTTAAAATTATATTTACTAAACTCATATAATAAGTTATGCTGAATGATTCAGCTCTTAACCATTCAAAACCTCTTAATCATTCAGACCATCTTAATGATTCAGCATTTAATCAACCAAATAGCCCCTTAGTCTACTAGAGAAATTACACTAATTTTTTTTAGATTTTAGCACTAAAATTCATGTTTAACAAGATGGGAAACAAAAATATCCCATCCTTCATTTCTCACACTAAGGGCATATATTTGTAGGATAAAAGTATTTTTATAAGAACCTTCTTCTCTCTTTCTATCACTACAAGAATTTCGGGCTTTAGGGGCGACACCTTTAGGGACGACCCGTTTTTTGGTCGCCCATAAAGGTCAACCCTATCGCCAGCCGTCGGATCAATGAGCAGATCAATAAGCCACCTTTAAGCGTACTTTTAGGCTTTAGGAACAACACCTTTAAGGGCGACTGTCGCCCCTAAAAGTCCAAAAATAACAAACTACCTGCCACCCTTCCTTCTTTCCCTCTTTTCCTTCTTTCCCTCTTTTCCTTTTTCCTCAACACAAAACTCTCTGCTCTATCTCTCACTCTCACTCGATCCCCCTCTCTCAATTTCTCATCTCTCACTCTCCTCTCTCGCAATCTCTCAAAACCTTCACTCCCTCTTCTTATTCTTCTTCTTTCCCCCACCGCCGGACCACCCCCACCACCGGACCACCTCCTCTCCATCTGCCCTCCACTCTCCCTCTGCTCTCCTCCCTGTCCCGAAAGTAAGTTTTTTTTTTTCTTTTTTTTTTGTTTTTTTTTTTGTTTATTATTGAACTATATATATGTTTAATTTTTTTTTAATAATAATAATAATATAAGTTGTAGGAAGCTCCGATCTACCAAACCCGCTGAAGATTCGCCCCTAACACCGGTTAGTAGTCACCCCTAATTATTATTTTTTATTATTTATGCCTTAAATTTTATATATAGGTTTGTATGTGTCTAAATAGGTATGTATATGTGTATTTAGGTATGTATTAAGTTTTTTATTTTTTATTTTTTTTTTTGTTTTTTATATTTTTTTGTTTTTTTTTTGTTTTTTTGTTTTTTTCTATTTTTTTTGTTTTTATATTTTTTATATTTTTCTGTTTCTTTTTTGATTTTTTTTCTTTTTTCTGTTTTTACATTTTTTTCCTGTTTTTTTAATTTTTTTTCTGTTTTTTTTATTTTTTTCTATTTTATTTTTATTTTTATTTTTATGTATGTATGTATGTATGTATGTATGTATGTATGTATGAGTGTATGTATGTATGTATGAGTATATGAGTGTATGTATGTATGTATGTATTTTTGTATGTATGTATGTATGTATGTATGTATGTATGTATGTATGAGTATAGGTATGTATGTGTGTATTTAGGTATGTATTATGTTGACTTTTTATTTTTTTCTGTTATTTTTATTTTTTTCTGTTTTTTTATATTATGTATGTATGCGTGTATGTATGTATGTATGAGTGTATGCATGTATGAGTGTATGTATGTATGTATGTATGTATGCATGTATGTATGTATGTATGTATGTATGTATGTATGTATGAGTGTATGTATGTATCTATATATATATATATATGTATGAGTGTATGTATGTATGCATGTATGTATGTATGAGTGTATGTATGTATGAGTGTATGTATGTATGTATGTTGACCTTGTATGTATGAGTGTATGTCTGTCTGTATGTATGCATGTATGTATGTATGTATGTATAAGTGTATGTATGTATGAATGTATATATGTATGAGTGTATGTATGTATGCGTGTGTGTGTATGTATGTATGTATGTATGTAGGTATGTATGTATGTATGTATGAGTATATGTATGTATGAGTGTATGGATGTATGTATGTATGTTTGTATGTATATATGTATGTATGTATGTATGTATGTATGTATATGTATGTATGAGTGTATGTATGTATGTATGTATGTATGTATGTATGTATGTATGAGTGTATGTTTATTTATATGTATATGTTAATACATATTGAGACTAGTAAGACATGTCGGAAAATTAATCCCCATTTAAAACATAGTGAGCTTCGAAATACCCGCCCGAAATTGATTTAGTAATTAATTTTGGGACTGCTTTTTGAATACTTTATCTCATTTACGATGTGAATCTGTACTACATGATTGTTTGTTTTTGAAAGATTCGGTTGGCGTTTCCTCTTTGCTCCTCGGGTATATATTATATTATATACTTGGGGGCTAAGGGGAAATGCTGCCGAATTTTTCTTAAACAAACAATCATGTAATACACATTCATATATGAGATAAGGTATTCAAAAAGTGGGTTTAGCAACCTACCCTTTAGGTGTCAATAATATGTTGCATTTAAATTATCGTGCCTTAAACCCAAATTGTGTTTCAATCACATCATCATGTCGATCGATAAAAGCTGGATTAAACTAAAGAACCGTTTGGACGTTGAGTACGAAAAAGGAATTGACAATTTCATTGAGTATGCCAAACCATTCGTCAACTCATATGGAACGATTAGATGTCCGTGTAGAAAGTGTAATAATTCTAACTTCATAGACTTCACAAAAATGACATATCATATTCGTATAAATGGTTTCGATGAGGATTACACGCTGTGGATCTATCACAGTGAAAATCCAATTACGTCGTCTCCTGGAGTTGTAGATGAGGTTAAGAGGAGAAGCGATATGAATGGCGTTATCACAGACCTTATAGCGGAGCATATGGAAGAGGATACAGACCTTAACAAAGGGGGCTCAGATACAGAGAATAGTGATGTTGGTGACAAGTTTGAATCCATGATAGATGAAGTCGAATCAGAAATATATCCTGGGTGTACTGATTATTCCTCCCTTGACTTTATATCAAAGCTTATGAAATATGAAGGTAAGGCACAAATGGACTAATAATTCGTTTGATGAGCTTCTCGGGTTTTTCCAGTCTGTACTTCCAGTAGGTAACAAGGTCCCCCATTCGCATTACAAAGCCAAAAAGATATTAAAGAACACTGGTTTGGGATATGAGATGATAGACGTGTGTAAATGGGACTGTGCTCTCTTCTGGAAAGAACATCAGTCGTTGCAGAACTGTCCTGTTTGTAATGAGTGTCGCTGGGTAAATAAAGACAGAAGTGGCAATAAGGTCCATCGCAAGGTGTTACAATACTTTCGTTTAACCCCTAGACTACGACGCTTGTATGGCTTAAGGCACACATGAAAAGATATGATATGGCACAGTACCGGACGATCATAAGATGGTATTATGCGTCATCCAGTTGATGGATCTTCATGGAAGGACTTTGATCTAAGATACCCTAACTTCTTGAGTTAACCCCGAAATGTTCGCCTAGGGCTTGCAGCTGACGATTTTAATCCTTACGGCATCAAAAGCTCGAATCATAGCACTTGGCCGGTTATACTCACCACATACAATCTGCCTCCATGGTTATGAATGAAAGAGTCCACATTTATGTAGACCTTGTTGATTCCTGGCCCTAAATCCCTTGGGAAGGACATGGACGTTTTCCTTAGGCCGTTGGTGGATGAGCTTAACGATTTGTGGCAGACAGGCGTACGTGCTAAAGACTTTGCGACAAACATGCACTTCACAATGAAGGTGACGTTGTTATGGACTATAAATGACTTTCCAGCTCGTAGCAGTCTAACAGGTTGGAGCGGGCAAGGATACAAAGCATGCCCGGCTTGCAACAAAGACACCCCTTCAGTGCGTGTAATAGGTAAATGCGTGTATGTAGGTCATTGGAAGTTCTTAGATGCCAATCATCATTGGAGAAAAAGTTCTGAGTTTAACGGGGCACACGAGACAAGACCCCCCCCCCCCCCGAGACAGTTTAGTCCCGCTGACATAGATGCTCAACATGCTCTTCTACTCAATCGCCTACCAGGCAAGCATCCACAATTTGGAGGAGTTAACCCTAATCGGGAAGACTTCGAGTTGAACTGGTCCAAAAGAAGCATATTTTTTGAATTAGAGTATTGGTCTTCTCTGCAGTTGAAGCACAACTTAGATGTTATGCATATCGAGAAAAATGTGTGCAACAACTTGCTTGGTACTCTTTTGATGAATAACAAGATGAAAGACAACTCAAGTGCACGAAAAGACTTAGAGAAGCTGAAAATTCAAAAGACGTAATGGTTGGAAAAAAAAGGGAACCAAGTGGACCTACCCACACCCAAAATACTCATTCACCCGGCATGACCGAAAGAGTTTAAAGTTTAGAGTTTATGTCAGTTTATAAAAAATGTTAAACTACTAGATGGGTTTGGATCTTGTAACACCCCAACCGATGGCGGAAACATCGAGGTGTCACGTAAGAATGAGTATACAGTAGCACATGGTATTCAAATTTTAATTTGAAATTTATTTAAAGTAAAAAAAAAATATCCAAAATTGAAATACATAATAAGTTTTGAATGGAATTCTAATACATCAAATAACCAAATAAGCATAAACTTCAATTTGTCTTCTCATGCTAACACTCTAGTCTTCACGCATCATTATTTCCTGTTGAGTTGTAAAAATGGGGGGGGGGGGGTCAACTAGAAGTTGGTGAGAATACATAAGCCATGTCAAGCAATTAAGTTTAAGAATAAAAGTTTAGCAATTCATATGTCTATCGTAAGTTTAAGTCTACATGAATAAACATGAAATGTTGAATGCACATAATCAAACCTCCGACTAGTTTAGGTCCATCCCGTCATCCACGGTTCACCTTAATATTATGTTGGAACGATAACAATCACCCGCGCTCCCCATAAAAGATGGTTAACGAATCTAGGTGGGATTGTCAATCCAATAGATCTATTATTGAGTATCGTCGGCTTGGCCATAGCTAATGATTATGTATGTTGAAGCGTAAGTCTAACTGTTGTTGTTGTCTAAATCATGAGGCATTAAAGTTTACAACTAGACATGTATGTAGAATTGCTTAAGTATAATGTTGCAAGTATAAAGAATTGCATAAACATGGTTACGTAAACTCACCTTAGCAAAGTATTAAGTCTCGAGAAAAAGTGTAAGTGTAACCCCAAAGTTGCCAAGTATTACCCTATGTATAAGGTAACAAATAAGTCTAAGTCTATCTAGTCTACAAGTATATTCTAGGGTTTCGAATTGGGGATAAGTATTTGTTTGATTAATAATCAAATTGTTTATTAAATATAAGAAAATCAATAAATAAATAAAACAAAAGTCTTAGTGTAAACTTTAGATTAAAAATGGTCACATTAAAAGGTTTTAAGTATGAAAATAATTTTTATTAAATTATTTTCCCAAAAAATAGGATATTTAGTCTATTTATTTCAAATTGTCAAAATATAACTTTAATATTTAAAAATATTAAAATTAAAGAATTTTTAAATTAAAAATTATATTTCTGTTCTAAATGGATAGAAATAATTTATATAAAATTTTGGTGCAAAAAATATTGAAAAATGGATTTATTATGATTTATTTATGATTAAAACTAACAAAAATTGATTAAAAATATTAAATAAATGATTTTTCAGAAATAAAAATCATTTCAGAAATGTTTAATGTTATATAAACTCAGAATAATTTTTGTGGAAATTTATATAATCGTTTTGATATTTTTATAGAATTTTATAAATAAAATAGAATAAACTTGAAATATTTATTATATATATTAAATAAATAATTTTTGGAAAACTAAAAATTGTATGTTAAACTTTTCTACTAGAATAACATAAAATAATTTTTGTAGAATTTATAAAGGAGTTTTAATATTTTAAAACTAATTTTAAAAATATAGGTGAATATATATAAAGCTTAAATGGTTAAAAAAAATGTTTTGTTGATGCTGAGAATCGAACCCGGGTCTGGGACTGGTTCACGTTTTAATCACAAGCCTAGCCACCAACTGGGCTAGACCCTGAGAACGAATAAACTAGATTGAAATTAATTATATAGTATATGTGAAAACTGATTTATAACCTTTTAAAAGAAAAGAAATAAAAGCTGTTTAGTGTGGGACTCGAACCTGCGTGCCCTGGTTAGCAAACAACAGACACAACCACTTGATCTGGATCAGTGGTTGTGTTTGGTTTGTTTCTGTTTTAAATAAATAATCAAGTCTGCAATCGTGTTCTTCCTCAATTCAAACCATCGAGCCCTAACTTTTGCAATACTCAGATTTACACAACAATAACCCAATTGATCATAGGGTTATTGTTGTGTAGTGGCCGATGAACATAACCCATCAAAAAAAATGAACTTACAAAAACGAATTCGTGTTAAAATGCTCGGTCAAACAGAAAAGTCAACCACGAACGATTTGAAACTTTGTAAGGTGTTTTATCAGAAATTAGAGGTGGAGAGAGATGTATCGGCGAGTAGAGCTTGCTAGGAAGTGATCAATTTATAGGGTGAGGGCTCGGGTTAGCAAAATGGAATGTTTGACCTTAATGAATACGATGACGCGATGATTGAGTCTAATTGGAATGTTTTTTACCACAATTTGACGTGCAATTGATGCGAAACTGTCAGACAATCAACCATCATTCCATATTGAGGATCAAAACGCGTTTGTATGGGTTAATTAAGGTAAATCGTCTTCACGGTTGACTTTCTAAGTCAACTGTTAATACTCCAATACGTTATATAATTAATATGTGTTGAAAACTAAGCAAGTGTGTGGTGTAGACCAGCTGGTTTGTGGCTTGGTGTTAGTTGACCCGGCTATGGGCTCGGGTTCGAATCCCCGCCCAAGCCTTTAATTTTTTTGATATTTATTCTCCATATATATATATATATATATATATAGCATAGTATTAGCGGTCCAAAATACGTCACGAAATATTTTTAAAAGGCGATAAATGATGAAACTTGGCGTTTTATTAATAATAATCGTAATGTACAAGAATTTTAATGCGAAATGTTACAGATCTAATATTATTAAGAGGGTGACAGATAACAATACTAAGGTGCTGCTTGTTTTTTGCTCAGAAGCACTTCTGACCTCTTTTGTCTGCATCACGCAGACGCGCGCAGACGTTTGGGGTCTGCAGATTGTTTGTTTTTTGGAAGACCTTTCACTCAAAAAGGTCTTCCTAACCTCTTCTTGGTGCAGACTTGTTCCAAAGTCTTCTAAGGTCTTCTTCACTTCTCTTCTCCTCACCTACCACCACCACCACTATGACAACCGGCAACTTCCGATCTACATCGACGTGATTTTTATTATTAAAAATTAAATATTTATTTTAAATATTGTTAATTATCAAGTTTCGGAAGTTTACTGACCGTTTTTACAAGTGGAATTGCAACTGATTTAATTGACGCGATTTAAACGCGTGTTCTGAAAACACGCGTCGGACATCGAAAATATTTATATTTATGCTCGGTTTTGTATTTCGAACAAAACCGACTACTTTTTTATAATTTATTAGCGGGCCTTGAATAGAAACCGAGACGTTTTACGTTTGTACGGGTTCGATACGCGGTAGAAGCCCACCTACCTAAACCCTAGGTATAAAAGGGGCATTCTTCTCCTTCTTCCTCATTAGTTGCAGCCGCAACCCCCTGCCCTCTTTCTCTACTCTCTCTCTATACTGCCCTCTCTCTCTCTACACCCTCCCTCTCTCACCCGGCTCCCTCCCTCTCACTGTGAAGCACGAACGGCCGGCCACCACCATTCTTGGTGGTGGCGGCGCTGTGAAAAGAAGGTAGAACGAGCAGGTGGGTGTTGGTAATTAGGGCTGTGATGGTGGTGGTTCAAGGGAGCAGAGGCGGCGGTGGTTTAAGAGGGTGGAGCGGGTGGTGGTTCAAGTCGGGCTGAAGACTGGTCGTGTTAGGGGCTCGGGTGTAGCAGATCCTTGGCTCGGGTCAGATGGGTTTTCGTGGTGGCGGGTTATGGTGGTCGGGAAGGACGGCGGAGGAGGTGGTGCTCGGCTGGGTTGGCTCCGGCTCAGGTCCGATGGGGCTCGGGTCTGGGTCAGATTATGGTTGTGGTTTGGGTTCGAACAAACCAGACCAGGTCTGGTTTGGTCTGGTTCGGGCTCGAGTCAGAATAGGGTTCGGGTTCGGGTTCGGGTTCGGGTCTGTTTGGTGAGTTTTGGTTCGGGTCCGATGGGTGCTAATGGTGGTCCGGTTTGTTGGATTTTGGTCACGAGTCGAGGTTGGTTCGGGTCCCTGATTGATGGTCGAGTCAAGTGTTCGGGATTGGTTTTCAACTCGGTCAGATCTGGTCCGGTTAACGCGTAGATCGAGACGCGCGCGTGTGATTCGGTATACTTTAAATTTGTATTTATTACTATTTGTAGATATTATATATATATTTATAAATATTGTGTATTTGTAAATATTATATATTTATGAATATTAGATATTTGTAAATATATTGTTATGGATGGAATACGTTTGACTCGCGAACGAACCGGATAATAAACGGAAACTATATATATTAAATATCGAACGATTTGGTAAACGATTAACTTGACGTGACTTATGGTTTCGAACTCGAACTAAATATAATTGGACTATATTGTCGGACTATATTATATATATATATATATATTGGTATATATATATATATATATATTTATATAATTAAGTGTATTTAGGTGTTGAAACGTATAGTCTCGTGAATCGGAAATGTGGATAAAAGGACTTGATGAATTGTGTTTGAAAGTTGATTTTGGGGAAAATTGTACACAACGGGTGTTGTCTGGTTTGTACAAAAACAGAGGAAACTCTGCCCAAATTTTTATAAAATCAAAGCGTAACGAACTACCATTTTTATAAATAAATTCCCCTAAGTGTTTTGGACAAATGCATTATTATATACAAATCAAAATGCTTTTAAGGACTATTTTATTCGTAGCAATAAAGATGATTTCTAAACAATATTTGAGAAAAAGTAACAAATGTTATTACTCGGTTTTAATAACTAAATTTGTACCTCCTCAAGAAGTATTTCTCAAATTGAATTACACAAAACAAATACATTTACATGATTTACGAGACAAGCTACGATTCAGGATAATTATACGTTTCGGGTACTAGTCCAACATGGTTTATACACAAATAGTAACAAGTGTGCAACTTGGGTGCTATGTTATATATGGGAATTAAGTTAAGTCATTGTCGGTTCGTCGAGTTGAAACGTATTTAGACCCGTGTTGGTACACACGAGTCTAGACAGTCGGATAGACTATCTTTTAGGCGGTTAATAAGCTAGGCTTATGTGTGATAGACTGTTAAGGTGTCCTTTGTTGGTAATTAGGGCACGAGGAAGTCGGTTGAGGTTTCAGGCTTTGTTTGCTAGCTTAACACGGAAATTAAGGTGAGTTCATGACCCCACTTTTTACTGTTTTATAAATGTTTCCGGGGTGGAAGACATGCTTCTTTTATGAAAAACTGAGGAACTTAAAACGAAACAAAGTTTTGGAAAATGAAACGGGTTGCATGAGTTTACGGCCCCTCTTTTAACTGGTTTCACTTTTCGGGGGAGAAAACATGTGTTAAAACTTATGTTTGGTAACTACTGTCATACTATGGGTTTCTATGGTTTACTATACGATCTTGGAAGTCCCGGGGGGAACCATGAATGTGCGGGTTAGCACAACGGGGAAATGTGAATAGCGCTATTGGGAGTGACCAACCCCACTCGTCGGCTTGGAGGGCCGGGCGAGTGCATATTGTCTCAAACAGGAACAACAGGTTTACTATTCGGGCACGACATCTGGTTTGCGAGTTAGTAATGGTTTTCCAATCGTAGTAGTAACAAAACATACGCCTAGCTAGCGTACTTTGGTATACATTTTGCATAGTATTGACAGGGTGAACATGGTAACACTTTTGGAACTTGGTAATGTTTGATAACATTTTGCAAAACTTGTGAACTCACCAGCTTTATGTTGACTTTTTAAGTATGTCTTTCAGGTTTAAACTTTGGTAACGGCACGGTTGGAGTAGGTGACAGTTGGGATCGGGAATCCTAGAGGTTTAGAATTGGCGTTCAGGGAACCAGAGTCTTAGATGCAACTTTCCGCTGCGCTGGCAAAGGCACCAAACGTCGCAACCGACGAGGGAAAAGTCGGGTGTGACAGTTTGGTATCAGAGCCATAGGTTTTAGCGAATTAGGTTTCTGGGTAGATATCTAGGCTTTAACCTGAGTTTGTTTTGAAGTTGGGACCAAAAATTTCTAAGACATAATATTAGTATGAACGCCTAAGAACTGGAATTCCAACCGTTGCCAAACAAGTTGCATGACTATTAGTGTATCACACTAGCTCAGCGTACATTCCTTCGGCGCAAGGAACATTTATTTTTCTTATGTGAATAGGATGTCGGTATTTTCTATAGTGGTATATAGAAAGGATAATAACACGTGGTGGTTAGGCATACCTCACTGGTGACTGGCGAGTCATTGCTTTAGATATCAGAGTGGTTATTCACATAGAGTTAGCTGAGTCATTGTTTCTTGGTATGAGGAACAATTTACTTGCTTATATATCGTGTGCATTTACGTAAAGTATATATATAAGTACGTTTCGTTAATAAAAACGTATCGCCAATGGTTGTCGACTCAAGCTTGGACGTATCTACAACGCTCACACGTGTCACGTTAGTTGGACGAGTTGGCAAAGGGATTGTTATAGCATCTGCGGTCTCGCATCCCGTGTTCGGAGTATGCCATGTCATCAAGGTCGGTTTGGGCCGAAGGCGTCTTGATGAGGCACCTCGTTTTGCTGATGATGCTGTGAAGCTGGAATGCGGACGGGAAGAGCACTCGGAAAGGTGGCGCACACGACGAACATTATATTATGTTGTATATATATATGTGTTATTATGTGAATGTAATGAGTGCTTGTGAGATAACTTATGATGGAGGTTAATAGGATGATCTGGTGAGATAAATTTTCGATAACGAAGACGTCACGTTATTGCGAATTTACAGGCACTTGATAATTCTAAGAACATCTATCGTGAGGGTATCTATGCTATTAGGTTGTTGTATATATATTTATATATATAAATAATGGATAAGGGTTTTTCATTATTTTGTTGTTACGGACGTGATTGTCGATTCTCCCCTGTTCGTGTCATTTGTGACCTTGCTTTTCTTAAAACCAGTTTAAGTTCTTGATGATCTCGTTTCTTGAACTTCTAAGGTTCATGTTGTAGAACCCAGTTATATCTTTTTGAGTACGATCTACATCTCTCTTCTTTTGTATTTGTTGCCTTCAACATTCAATCATAAAGGAATTTAATTTTTGTTGATTCCTTATTCTTTTCACCAAATTAGACACGTATTTTTGTACACGTGTCAATTGTCATAAGTTTGAATTCTCTAAACCTGTGAAGGTCCATTGTAGGGCTTCGCATCAAACAATTGTTTCATTAGTGATTTGTTTTATCATTACGTTGCTCGTAATGTTTGTCTTCTAGTCTTGCTATGTTAGGCCATTGTGGGCAATGACTCCTTTGATACTTGTCGATGAGTTTCTTTAAAGTCGACATTTCAGTTGAATCGAATTGTTGGAATTTAATACAGCACCTTGCGGTGAATATTCAATCGATTTGTTATTGCCTTAAATGCAGACACACCTTGTGGTGTGTAATGAAAAAGTTGGTGCACTAGTTGCTTCGTTGAGGTGCGCCAATAGTATTTGTTGACAGAGTTATTGTTTACACTTTGCATTCAGTAGATTCTGAAACTTTATTTCGTGCCATTTGTACCGGCAAGTCCGTAGACTATTTTTGCTGTACTACCATTGGTTCTTGGATGATATCCTACCTCAAATTTGAGGACAAAATTTCTGTAACATGGGGAGAATGTGACAACCGGCAACTTCCGATCTACATCGACGTGATTTTTATTATTAAAAATTAAATATTTATTTTAAATATTGTTAATTATCAAGTTTCGGAAGTTTACTGACCGTTTTTACAAGTGGAATTGCAACCGATTTAATTGACGCGATTTAAACGCGTGTTCTGAAAACACGCGTCGGACATCGAAAATATTTATATTTATGCTCGGTTTTGTATTTCGAACAAAACCGACTACTTTTTTATAATTTATTAGCGGGCCTTGAATAGAAACCGAGACGTTTTACGTTTGTACGGGTTCGATACGCGGTAGAAGCCCACCTACCTAAACCCTAGGTATAAAAGGGGCATTCTTCTCCTTCTTCCTCATTAGTTGCAGCCGCAACCCCCTGCCCTCTCTCTCTACTCTCTCTATAAACTGCCCTCTCTCTCTACACCCTCCCTCTCTCACCCGGCTCCCTCCCTCTCACTGTGAAGCACGAACGGCCGGCCACCACCATTCTTGGTGGTGGCGGCGCTGTGAAAAGAAGGCAGAACGAGCAGGTGGGTGTTGGTAATTAGGGCTGTGATGGTGGTGGTTCAAGGGAGCAGAGGCGGCGGTGTTTTAAGAGGGTGGAGCGGGTGGTGGTTCAAGTCGGGCTGAAGACTGGTCGTGTTAGGGGCTCGGGTGTAGCAGATCCTTGGCTCGGGTCAGATGGGTTTTCGTGGTGGCGGGTTATGGTGGTCGGGAAGGACGGCGGAGGAGGTGGTGCTCGGCTGGGTTGGCTCCGGCTCAGGTCGATGGGGCTCGGGTCTGGGTCAGATTATGGTTGTGGTTTGGGTTCGAACAGACCAGACCAGGTCTGGTTTGGTCTGGTTCGGGCTCGAGTCAGAATAGGGTTCGGGTTCGGGTTCGGGTTCGGGTCTGTTTGGTGAGTTTTGGTTCGGGTCCGATGGGTGCTAATGGTGGTCCGGTTTGTTGGATTTTGGTCACGAGTCGAGGTTGGTTCGGGTCCCTGATTGATGGTCGAGTCAAGTGTTCGGGATTGGTTTTCAACTCGGTCAGATCTGGTCCGGTTAACGCGTAGATCGAGACGCGCGCGTGTGATTCGGTATACTTTAAATTTGTATTTATTACTATTTGTAGATATTATATATATATATATTTATAAATATTGTGTATTTGTAAATATTATATATTTATGAATATTAGATATTTGTAAATATATTGTTATGGATGGAATACGTTTGACTCGCGAACGAACCGGATAATAAACGGAAACTATATATATTAAATATCGAACGATTTGGTAAACGATTAACTTGACGTGACTTATGGTTTCGAACTCGGACTAAATATAATTGGACTATATTGTCGGACTATATTATATATATATATTGGTAGGGGAGGGTTTAAATGAGAACACCCATCTTTTGTGAGAACCATGAGAACAAATCTCAGCCACTCATCTATTTCCCTTGCGTTTTATTTAAAAAGGGTAAGGTGGTAATTCTACCAATTCTTTTCTCCACCTACAACAAACATCGATCTTCTTCTTCACAAACAAATAGATCAATCTTCTTCTACAACAAACAGATCCATCTTCTTCTACAACAAGCAGATCACTCATTTTATCTAACCTTCCAATCTACCATGATAATCGACCAGTACAGAGACGTCAATCATTACAGAAACATCGAACAGAGGGTTAGGGTTTTCTATCTTCTTCTTATCATCTATCGCACGAGGGTTTTCTATCTTGTTCTTATAATATAACATTTCAATCGCATAATTCTTTCTACTTAGGGTTTTATTTCTTCATCAATTCATTATGCTTTTATAATTTCAGTTCCTAAGGTTGTTCTTAATGTGAACTTATTTGTTTTGTTTGGTGAATTGTAGTCATGGTGTCTCCTAAAGCTTTGTTGTCAAATAGGGATTCAAATTTCATTAGTGTTGCCAATTATGAGAAATAATTGGAAGTTCTGGCTGAAGAAGGTGTTGGAGCTGATAAGAATTGTGCAACAATAGCTATACAACTTCGAACTTCATTAGTGTTTTCAATTACAAAAAACAATTGGAAGTTATGGCTGGAGAGTGTGTTGGAGCTGATAAGAATTGTGCAGCAAAAGTTACAAAACTATGTCTTCGATTAAAGAAACGGGTAATCATAGACTCTCTAAATTTTCCCTTGTCGATTATACTAATCGATTTGTGTTTTTTGTTTGGTTTCGGATGCGTTGTTTTGTAACAATTATGCGTATCAAATCCATAAAACGTGATGCAGTTATAAATTGATGAACATTAAAAACATGAAATTCATGTTTCCTAGTTGTATTTATGGATCCCTAGCATTTGATTTTGTTTTTTTAAGTAGGTCGATCTATGTGAAAATGATTGTAAACGCTAGGTTTTGTGATCAATTTGGTAATTGTTCTTATTTCTTATCTCAATGTTCATTGGTATGTGTTTTTATTTGTTAGAACATTCATAGGTGCATAACTTTAACCAGGGTCCATCACCATAAGAATTGTGTAACTTTTGATGTCTCCCTTCTTTATGACGAAACTATTGAATCATACATATGGTTTTTCGAATGTTTTCGTGAAGCGCACCGAAACCAACCCAAGCTAGTTTTAACTGACCAAGACTCGACAATGAAATAAGCCATAGCTAAGGTGTTTAATGAATCTGTCCATCGTTTCTGTATGTGGCATATTATGAATAAACTTCCTTCTAAGATATGTATATATTTATGCTTATATAGGTTGTTAGGAATTTGTTCATAAGAACAATGATATGTTAGTTCTAGTTTATCTATGTTCATTTGTATTATACATGTGTACGTTTATGTTTTACACATGTGTAAATTTCTTGTTGTCACTTATTTAGGTGCATTTGTAAATTGCTTGTTGTCATTGCTTTATACATGTGTAAGTTGCTAGTTTTCCATCATATATTCTATCAAATTTCTTATATAGGTTTTTGGGAATCTGTTCATAATAACAATGATATGTTAGTTCTAGTTTATTTATGTTCATTTGTATTATGCGTGTGTAAGTTTCCGCTTTACACATGTGTAAATTGCTCGTTGTCCCTCATTTAAAGTTGATTTACACATGCGTAAACTGTTCACTGTCTTATTTATAGTTTACCTATGTTCAACTTGTATTACACATGTGTAACTGTATGTGCTACATATTTGTAAATTGCTCGCTGCCCTTATTTTCATATACATTTTGTTGGGGATGTGTTAAAGAGTACCTACTTAAGAAAACATATACATAAGCTAGTATAAAATGTTTTTTTTTCAAACATTCCATTTTTAGGAGTGATGAGAGTTACTGTATTTTTAGATAAATGCTCATATGTTGTTTATTGAAAAGCACATCCAGGTGTAAAAGATCAAATGAACTTTTTAAGACTTATTCTACTGAATCCAACACTTTGGTTAAGTTATGATGAATTTTGACACAGTTATTGACGGTCAACGCGCTCGACAACACCTTGCTGAGCATCCAATTGATTCAATTTCTCCTGTTTAATTCACTCTTTTACCTATAAAAGCACATGCATCACTTGTACATATCAGGTGCATTTTTAAATACATGAAAAAGGAGATATCTGAAGCTTTATTTGAATGCATGAATGGTAGACCAGATGTTGTTGCTGGTTTTGAACAGTACATTGTTTCTTACGGTAATTTTGTTTGTTTTATAGTTTTATTTTTTGTTTATTCTTTATATTTTTAGATATATACCATTAACCATGTGTTATAATTGAAAATATTTTCATACATGCAGGTGAAGCTCAACCCGACTGACAATATAGCTCGTTGTTTGAGTGGTCCAGGGAGAAAGTGAAGGTTAAAGGCAATAAGAATAAAAGAAAGTGCAAATTATGTTGTAAACTTTCCTACCATGATTCTCGAAACTGTCCTACAGCAAAAGCAAATTGATGAAGCTAGTCATTGTATGAAGAGAGTTTTAGTGATTAAGATAGCGAAGACAACGAAGATGTTGATGGTGAATGAAGCTTCGTTTTTAAATCTCTAGTTTTATTTTTACATAAGGTGGTCATGTATTAGGATTTTATACATATAACATTTTTTTTTGAATTTGAATTTTTATTTTGATGTTTGAATTTACAAATTTTATATTTTACTATTTCAGTGTTTAATATTATGTGTTGGGATTTGTTTTTCTTGTTTTGTAAAATTGTTTATTTTACACATGTGTAAGTGTCTCTTTTACACATGTGTAAATTACCTTTTGTCCCTTATTTGTTACGGAATTACACTTTTCCAGATTAGTTACACATGTGTAAGTGTCTTGTTTTGTTCAATTGTATATTTTTACACATGTGTAAGTGCAATGTTTTACACATGAGTGAACTGCTTGGTGTCACATATTTTTTTCTGGATTAAAAATTGAAGATTATTTACACATGTGTAAATTGCCTTTTGTCCCTTACTTGTTTTTGAATTATGCTTTTCTAGCTGATTTACACCTGTATAAGTGCCTGTTTTACACATGTGTAATCAGGGGTGAAGCTAGGTTCGCTAATCCGGAGGGGCCGGACTCAATTTTTTTCGATCGGTAGTGGCAAATTGGCGGGAACTGGACTCAACCCGAACTAAATTTACCTACGAAAATCACAAATTTCCACTACTGCGCCAAAAAACAGGGGGCCCAGGGCCACCCCTGGCCCTAAGAATGCTTCGTCCTTGTGTGTAATTCCTTGCTGTCACATATTTGTTTCTAGATTAAACTACGAAGTTGTTTTACACATGTGTAAATTGTTCAAGGTCTTTTAGTCCTAGTTTTTTTGTGTTCGGATGTTTTACACATGTGTAAGTGTCTGTTTTACACATGTGTACATTGCTCACTGTCACACATTTGTTTCTGTATTAAAATTTAAAACTGATTTACACATGTGTATATTGCTTTTTGTCTCTTATTTGTTGCCGAATTACACTTTTCCAACTAGTTTACACATGTGTACGTGCCTGATTTACATCTGTGTAAATTGCGGACATTGCAACCAAACTTAACTTCATTCTCAACAAACCCTAACTTTCCAGACCTTGCAACGAATATATTACCAACATAAACTTCCATATATCATATATCAAAAGTTATAATCCATGATTACATCAGAATAAACTTTATAATACATGTTAGCGATTTGCATAGTAACATAAAAACTAGTAATTACTCAAAATACCAGCTACTCTAGTTTTTCATTTTGTTCTTTCCAAAACTGCAATGCTTTCTGGACCACACTTTCTCAATTAATATTTGCTTTTGAAAGCACAATCTTCACGACATATTTCTTTCCAGCAATTTCAGTTGTTTCTGTTTCTTGTGTTTCTCGTTTTAAAAACCACATTCCCAATTCTTCAAATAGAATATTTTATACGCCTCCATGTGTCTCATCAAGAATACACCACAATCAATACTGTTTTTCTTTGTTGCCCAAGATAAGTTTATCTTTATTGGTTTAACCGCTTCCCAATCTTCCCATTCTGCATTAACAACCGATTTCAAGTAGTCTATAAACATGTGGCTGTGTCAATAAAGAGCATTTATAAGTTTTTATCATTTATATATTAGTAACCAAAGCAATTTTTAGGATATTTTATGTGTCATTTTTGTTTCAAGATTTACCACTTTCAGCACCATTTCTGTTTCAGTAAATGCATGGAAATGAAGTGAAACATTTCCAAATTACAAGACCATTAAGTCATTTACTTTTATAGTTATTTTAAACAAATGAATCCGCTGACTTACATATGTGTAAATAGCTTACTTACACATGTGTACACTCCTACTTTACATCATTCTTTAAAAACTTCTCGCTCTTATCCTTGCTACTCTCTGACTTTTACGAATGCAAATACATGGTTCTTATACAAGATATATTAAGCTTACAAGATATATCTGGATAAATTGTAATATAGACCTAGACATTTCATCAAACACCTCGTCTACAACTACTCAAACAAAAAATAATCCAATAAAGTCAACCCAATCGACAGTTAGACCTTAAACCTTTCATCAAACGCCTCCTCATATGCAAGAATTCAAACATAAGTAATTCAACACAATCAACGCAACGAATACTTAGACCTTTAATCAAACACCTTATTTGTAACCACTCAAACAAAAGCAACCAACAAAATCAACAAAACGCACACTTAGACATTTCATCAAACACCTTATGTGCATATACAATAACCTATTACATTCTATGAGTAAACACACAGGAAGAAATTTATAGCATCTACACAGAACGAAAAAAATCTATGCAATATATAAAAACGAACAATAACATATTCAATATGCACAAAAGTACCAACTCAAACTTAACGTGAAAAACGAAATCAGTACCTGGGTTGAATCATTAAAGTAGCAATGAACCAATTAATACAATTGATTATTGATTGAGATTGTGTTGACTATGGTTTGGAAGCACATTATTTGAATATTCTTCTTGACAATCGATGGATGGAGATAGGGGGTTTTTTTGTAAGATGATGATCAATGTACAGAAGGTAGTATCAAGAAAGGTTTATTGATTTGCTATTTTTACAATTTTACCCTTTTATATCTACTTTTATGGTTATTTACTCATTTAATTCTCCATATAATCTTAGCCCTTGATTGATCATTATCAAGGGATGAAAATGGTTCTTAGTGTTCTCACAAATTTCTTTGTTCTCAAGATAACCCTTCCCTATATTGGTATATATATATATATATATTTATATAATTAAGTGTATTTAGGTGTTGAAACGTATAGTCTCGTGAATCGGAAATGTGGATAAAAGGACTTGATGAATTGTGTTTGAAAGTTGATTTTGGGGAAAATTGTAGACAACGGGTGTTGTCTGGTTTGTACAAAAACAGAGGAAACTCTGCCCAAATTTTTATAAAATCAAAGCGTAACGAACTACCATTTTTATAAATAAATTCCCCTAAGTGTTTTGGACAAATGCATTATTATATACAAATCAAAATGCTTTTAAGGACTATTTATTCGTAGCAATAAAGATGATTTCTAAACAATATTTGAGAAAAAGTAACAAATGTTATTACTCGGTTTTAATAACTAAATTTGTACCTCCTCAAGAAGTATTTCTAAAATTGAATTACACAAAACAAATACATTTACATGATTTACGAGACAAGCTACGATTCAGGATAATTATACGTTTCGGGGTACTAGTCCAACATGGTTTATACACAAATAGTAACAAGTGTGCAACTTGGGTGCTATGTTATATATGGAATTAAGTTAAGTCATTGTCGGTTCGTCGAGTTGAAACGTATTTAGACCCGTGTTGGTACACACGAGTCTAGACAGTCGGATAGACTATCTTTTAGGCGGTTAATAAGCTAGGCTTATGTGTGATAGACTGTTAAGGTGTCCTTTGTTGGTAATTAGGGCACGAGGAAGTCGGTTGAGGTTTCAGGCTTTGTTTGCTAGCTTAACACGGAAATTAAGGTGAGTTCATGACCCCACTTTTTACTGTTTTATAAATGTTTCCGGGGTGGAAGACATGCTTCTTTTATGAAAAACTGGGGAACTTAAAACGAAACAAAGTTTTGGAAAATGAAACGGGTTGCGTGAGTTTACGGCCCCTCTTTTAACTGGTTTCACTTTTCGGGGGAGAAAACATGTGTTAAAACTTATGTTTGGTAACTACTGTCATACTATGGGTTTCTATGGTTTACTATACGATCTTGGAAGTCCCGGGGGGAACCATGAATGTGCGGGTTAGCACAACGGGGAAATGTGAATAGCGCTATTGGGAGTGACCAACCCCGCTCGTCGGCTTGGAGGGCCGGGCGAGTGCATATTGTCTCAAACAGGAACAACAGGTTTACTATTCGGGCACGACATCTGGTTTGCGAGTTAGTAATGGTTTTACAATCGTAGTAGTAACAAAACATACGCCTAGCTAGCGTACTTTGGTATACATTTTGCATAGTATTGACAGGGTGAACATGGTAACACTTTTGGAACTTGGTAATGTTTGATAACATTTTGCAAAACTTGTGAACTCACCAGCTTTATGTTGACTTTTTAAGTATGTCTTTCAGGTTTAAAACTTTGGTAACGGCACGGTTGGAGTAGGTGACAGTTGGGATCGGGAATCCTAGAGGTTTAGAATTGGCGTTCAGGGAACCAGAGTCTTAGATGCAACTTTCCGCTGCGCTGGCAAAGGCACCAAACGTCGCAACCGACGAGGGAAAAGTCGGGGTGTGACAACCACGGTCCACCACCACCACCAACCACGATCCACCACCACCAACCACGGTCCACCACCACCACCATGGTCCACCACCTACCACTGTCAACCACCACCACCACCGTCCACCGTCCACCACCCACTACCACCGTCCACCGCCACCATGGTCCACCACCACCACCGTCCACCACCACCACCACTGTCCACCACCACCATCCACCACCACGGTCCACCACCACCCACCACCATCACCACCACGATCCACCACCACCAACCACGGTCCACCACCACGGTCCACTATCACCACCGTCCACACCACCTACCACCGTCCACCACAGTCCACTACCACCCACCACCACTACCACCACCCACCACCACCATCGTCCACCATCACCACCCACCACCACCGTCTACCACCAAACTGCTGTAAAAAAATCAGTTTATTTAAATTTCAGTTAATTTCAGCAGCCTGCAGACATTAACAAACAGTCTTTTTCTTGCAGACTGTAGACCTTTTGTCCACCTCTTCTCCTGCAAATGTGGTCCGCAGACTGCAGACCTTTTCCTCCAGAAAAAACAAAAACCACCTAACATTACTGGTTTGAAATCACATGACTGCCATATTCTCATGCAAAAATTGATACCAATTGGGGTTAGAGCATTTTTGGGCAAAAATGTTTATACACCAATGGTAGACCTTTGTGCGTTCTTGTCACAACCTCAAATCCCACATGCAGGGTTTTACCGCGAGGCGCGTGACAAACCAGGATCCAAGTCAACAGTCACAATAAACAACAACTATATGAAAGATACGTAGACCTAAAATATAAACTTTAATATCTCAAAAAACGTAGCGGAAGCAAATTCAAGTTACAAGCCCATATGACAATGTAGTTTCAAAAGATTATTCAAAAACATGAACTAAAAGCCCTAGACGCCATGCAGACCCGTGCGCCTAGTCCGTGTGATGCTACCTTAGCGACCTGAGAAAAACATGCCAAAAAGGTGTCAACATATAATGTTGGTGAGTTCACAGGTTTTCATAAACGTTACCAAGTGTTACCAAATGTTACCAAAGTGTTCTAAGTTCAAACCTGTCACTACTATGTCAAGTGTAAGCCAAAGTACGCTAGCTAGGCGTAAGTTTTGCTACTACTACGGTTGGAAAACCATTACTGGACACGTTTAGCAAGTTTAGCACATGTTTAAGCCGCCCGAATAATGTTTAGCAAGTTTAGCATAGGTCGAGACAACATGCACCCGTCCGACCTCCAGTCGACGAGTGGGGCAGGTCACGCTTAATAGATCTATCCACATTTCCCCCGTTGTGCAACCCCGCACATTCATGGTTTTCCCCGGGACTTCCAAAGATCGTATAACAACTCAAAAGTAACCCATAGTATGACATAAGTTCCCAAAACATAAGTTTAGCGCATGTTTTCTCCCTCAAAGTAAAGCCAGTAAAAAGTGGTGCTGTGAAACTCACCTTAGGTTGCGTCTTCTACAGAAAAGAGTTACCAACAAGTCCTGATAGTTCCTAATACCGGGAATCTATCATAAAAGTTCGTATAAGTGTTTTGACTAATAAACCTAACGTTATCGAGTCCCTGATTGTCCAGATCATGACCACGTATGTTTAAAAACGTGTTTAACTGTTCAACCGACACACCAGACTGACCTGACATCCCGTTGGTGACCCATTACATAAACTAATCAAGTACACATAGATTACACATAAGGTTCAAGCATAAAACACTTAGTTTGCATCACGAATCGCATATACGAAGAGATTAGGTCGAATCAGTGTTTTTGGAGATTTGTTCGACCCCAACCATGCTTGGTTCGACCCTCACATGTTCCCTTCGACCCATATACGAGTTCATTCAACCTAACACATGTTCATTCGACCCTAACACAGGTTAATTCGACCTAAATCATGTTCGTCGACCAAAACAAAGTTCATTTAACCTGTGTAAATGTTGGTTCGACCCCTAGAGGCTCCATTCGACCCCACGACAGGTCCAATGAGTCTCTAGTTTGACCCTGTCAGCTGCAAACACTCTAAAGCGCATCAAATCGCATCAAAACAGTCCGAAAACGTCACGAAACATCACGAAACACAGCAGTCAAGTATAAATAACATATCCCCACGAAACCTTACCAATTTTACTCCAAATTCAATCCGTTTTAATACTTACCCAAAATGGCAAAATTATGGAAATGTCACATCATGCATGAAAACTTTACCTAATTTGGAAACTTGTCGAAATCCTTTTATAATCATCTCAAAATGCTCAGTTTAATATGTTCATGAAAACCCCCAATCGTTTTATTAACAATAACAACATGTATCAAGCCCTAAATTCAACAAAAATCCCCAAAATAGACATAATATCATCATCCATCCAATTGTAACCTAAAACAATCATAAACCAACACCAATAACAGCCCTAGATCATTCTTCTATCATATAAATAACATTTAATCATTAATCAACATATAACACATCATAAAACACCATTAACACATGTTTATTTGTATGAAAACTCAAGTTTAATGTAGGGTTTTGTTTAGAAAGATGTTTGAAAGGTTTTTAATCATAAAAACCATCTTAGAACAGATCTGGACCCTTAGGGTTGATTAAAAACGAATAAAAAATGCTTAAAAAGAGTTTTAGATCAAGAACACATCTTAGATCTTTGTTTGGAAGATGTTTGTAGGTTAGATTATGCAAAAAAAAAGGTCAAAAACTCCTTCCCCAATGATTAGAGTCGAGAGAGAGTGTTTAGAGGCGACTAGGGTTTGTGAAATGATGAAAAATTGCAAAGTATGGTATTTATAGTTACTGCAGGATTGCAAACGGTCTGACATAACGAGGGTTAAGCTTGCCACGCTTTCCAAAGCGTTTGGCGCTCTTCCATGGAGAAACTTTCAGAAGTACCCTATCCTCAACCTTGAACTCCAAAGGTTTACGACGTCGATCGGCATAACTCTTCTAACGATCCTGCGCGGCTGCCAAACGGTTACGAATATGTACGATTTTCTCCAAAGTTTCGTACACCGGTTCTGGACCAGTGAGCTGACTCTCACCCACCTCGGCCCAACAATGAGGAGACGACATTTCCATCCGTAGAGAGCCTCGAACGGAACTGCCTTGATACTAGAATAGTAGCTGTTGTTGTAAGAGAACTCCACCAACGGTAGGTGACTCTCCCAACTCTTGCCAAAATCGATAACACATGCCCGAAGCATGTCCTCCAAGGTTTGAATCATCCGCTCACTCTGACCGTCAGTTTGCGGATGATAAGCTGTACTCATATCCAGCTGAGTACCCAAGGCCTTATGCAGAGTCTTCCAGAAATGCGAAGTGAAACGAGAATCACGATAAAAGATAATAGAAACAGGCACCCCGTGCCGAGAGATCACCTCCTTAAGGTAAATACAAGCTAACCGCTCAAGTCCGTCCGTTTACTTAATAGGTAGGAAATGTGCCGATTTTGTCAACCTATTGACAATCACCCAAATCATATCGCAACCACTTGGTTACTTCGGTATTTTGGTGACAAAATCCATCGTGATCCGTTCCCACTTCCATTCAGGAATCTCAAGTTGTTGCAGGAGACCAGTGTGACATCCGTCACTTTTCCTTATTTTATTTTTATAATAATAATAATAATAATAATAATAATAATAATAATAATAATAATAATAAATAATAATAATAATGCTTATTCTAGTCCAACTACTCTTAAACCCAACACCATATAAACCTAACCCAATCAACCCTTTAAGACATGAGCCCAGTACACAAGCCCAAGTGATGAGCCCAATCAGCAAGCCCAGCAGCCACCTCCCTTGTTTGCTAAAAAAAAAAAAAAAAAAACTTGCCTCTGCCCGGATTCGAACCGGAGCAGAGGGCCGAGCCAGACATAACACCCACACGCACACACCATCTGGGCCACGCCCATATTTTGTTTTAAACCAGTTTCGCTTAATATTAATATACAAATAAACTCCTCTTCTCCTTCCTTCCTGTTCTACGAGTAGCAGCAGCAAGAGTTGACCACGAAGTTTCTTTCCTTTGACCTGCAAATTGACATAATTTTAGGATGATTAAACCAAATTATTGCTGTTGACTTAGTTGCCTAATTATCTCCGGTCCATTTCACGTCAAACATACATTTAATTATCAATAACTCGTACCAATTCTTCCATTTTTACGCGTGCACATTCAAGTCGAGGTCAACCATTCCAATTATACGATCCAGAAATCATAGCTATAAATTGAACATCACTACACTCTCTACACTCGCCGAAAATCTCTTTCCCTATCTCTAATTTCTGTATAATTCATCATACGAAGATCCTTGTTCATGGTTGACTTTTTCTGTTGACTAAGCATAAACACACGAATCGTTGTTGTAAGTTTTGTTTTCTCAATGGGTTTTGTTCATTAGATAACCACAAACAATAGCCCCATCATATCAGGGGCTATTGCTTGTTAAATCGTTCGATTGAAAAATCTAGGGCTCACTTTATTTATAAATTGGGGAAGAACACTAAGTCTGTTATGTTATTTATTTTTGATAAACAAGAAACCAACACAACCACTGGTCTGGACCAAGTGGTTGTGTCTGGTGCATTGTGAACCGGACCACACAGGTTCGAATCCCACCATAAACAACCTATTTTTTTGTGATCCTTTATATTTATATTTTCTTTATTCTTTTAAAAATCATTTTAAAATACTAAAACTATTTTATAAATTCTAAAAAAATTATCTTATGTTAATCCAATGATAAACTCTGCTGTCCAACTTTTTGTTTTTCAAAAATAATTTATTTAAAATATATTATTAATAATACAAGTTTATTCATTTATATTTATTAAATGCAATAAAAATATCTAAACAATTTTATTAAATCTCACAAAAATTATCCTAAACTTGTATACTCTTAAACATTCCAGAAAATATTTTTATTTCAGAAAAATCATTAATTTAATATTTTTAATTAATTTTTGTTAGTTTTAATCATAAATAAATCATAATAAATTCATTTTACAATATTTTTATACCAAAATTTTACATAAATTATTTCTATTCATATAGAATTGAAATACAATTTTTAATTCAGAAATTCTTTGATTTTAATATTTTTAGATATTAAAGTCGTATTTTGACAATTTGAAATAATTAGATTAAATATTCTATTTTCAAGAAAATAATTTTACAAAAATTATTTTCATACTTAAAACCTCATGTTGTGATTATATTCAACTTAAAATTTTACAAAAAGACTTTTATTTATTTATTTACTAAATTTCTTATATTTAATAAACAATTTGTTTATTAAACAAATAAACGTTATCCCCAATTCGAAGCCCTAGAAATACATATATCTTAGAGTTATTTCCCTTACACATTATCGAATACTTTAGGTTGATCATTTGGGAGTAATCTCAATTCATATTTCGTTGTCCAAGTCCAATTTCAAGTTATTACGTGAACTGTGAGTATTCCTACCCCTTTTTGCTTTTATACATTTTTGGGGTGTTACATGTACACTATTACAATTTCAAATACAAGTTTACATTTTTACAATACAATTCTAGTACTATGTGCATTGCTTACAACGTGCTTTATGCTTAGACATTACATGTAGATTACATTTGTACTTAGTGAAATCATTAACATGGTACAAGCCGACCTTAACATTGGATAGCGCTATTTGGATTGACAACCCGCCTAGATTGATTCTCCCCCTTTTTCATCGGAGAATCCGTGGCCAGTGTTAAGTTATCATCCATTTATTGGTTGAGTACACTACAGTTCATACAGTACATTATACAGTCACAGGGTTGATTTCGCTCATTTGTATGATACATAGTTTACATAATTGCACTGTAGCTTGCACTTGAATTGTATAACTTTTTAACCTACTATATATATCAAATCTAGGAATGCTCACCAACATTTCATATGTTGACCAAATCTATTTTGTACATGTTTCAGGTGCAGTTTGATCTAGTGCTTTAGCAAGGAACATTTAGTGCTATATTTTAATTCAGTTATTTCAATATTTACATTTCATTTAGACAATGTATTTTCCATTTCCATGTAAGACAATTTTGATTATTCAATAATATTTACATTTTAGTACCATGAGCTTTTGAACAATCGTCACTACGTGGCACCTCGATGATTCCGCCATCGGTTGGGGTGTTACAGATTGGTATCAGAGCCATGGTTATAGAGAACTAGGTTATTAGATAAAAAGGCCTAGACTATAACCGAACTTCAACTTTCATGCATTATATTTCCTGAATCACCTTACCCCTCATTTCCCTCTACTTTCCTTCTTCTATCTTTCCCTTCTTCTCTCTCTCCATTCTTCTCATCCTTCATCATGGTGCATAGAGATGGTGTCCTACAGGGAGTGGAAAGTTTACATCATCATGGAACGGGAGCATTACCTTCTATGAAGACACTCTTAGACATAATACCTACTCTTATTTTACTCCTTCAAAGTTGTTGAACTTTAATGAGTGTGATAAGGACACGTGCAATCTGGAAGGGTGGACGCCTGTACACTGGGTTTTCTGGCATAGGCAAGCATAGCGCATAAATCCATTTACGGACCTGTTATGCTTACCTGGGGATTCCTGGAGTGAGTGTCCACTTATAGGCTAAAGCATGTCTCCTTTGATCACCATTGGGTTCAATTCCTTTGAAAAGTCAACGTTCTTGTTGAGCTTTACGGCTAGACAAGGGCACTCCAAGTATTTTGTACAAGTTTTTCCAATAATACCCTCTCGTTTCATATACAATACTTTGCATATCATGATTGCTTACAAGATCATATCTTCATAATCATCTGTATGATTATACACTTACATTTTCTAACCTCATGATTATTAATTAACTACCTCATAGATGTCTGCTCGCCGCATGCTCCGTGATGCCAGCCAACGCCCTGTTCGTGCTTCTGGACGACGTTCTGATCGTCGCCTCGCATCTTTAGTCGCCGAGCAAATTGCTGCAGTGATCCCAAACCTTGTCGGTGAGATAACCCAGAATAGTAACAGTGCCAACACAGGGAGTACGACTCAATTTCGGTGCACTTTCAAACACTTTAACTCCTGCAACCCCACAAAATTTACTGGTGAGGAGGGTGCTACTGGCCTCCTCCAATGGTTTGAAAGCATGGAGAGTACTTTTGTGAACAGTGAATGTCCTGATGAACTCCGCGTTCGCTATGCTACTAGTGTCCTTCAAAAGGGGGCGCTAACCTGGTGGAATGGCGAAAAACGCAATCGAGGAACGGATGTTGCTTTATCATTATCCTGGGCTGAAGTTAAGGAACTCATGATCGCCAAATTCTGCCCTAGGAACGAAATCAGGAAACTAGAGGAAGAGTTCTATGGGTTGAAACAAGACAGTGGTGAGAATCTAGCGTATAATACTCGATATCACGAACTTAGCATACTGGTTCCACACATGGTCACCCCAGTCTCTCGAGCAATCGAAAAATATATCGAGGGATTACCCGACCTGATTCAAGACGTTGTCACTGGAGGCAAAGCCACTACGGTAGAAGAAGCCATCCAACTTGCAGCCACATTAACAGACAAACACGTAAGGAAAGGAAACTTGGTTAGGAAGGGCACCAAGACACCTACTGAGAAAACCACCAATGTTGTTGAACAACCTAGGACTGTTTTAGCGAAGGCCACCACTACTACTCTGAACTCTAGGAAACGAATGGGCGATAATCAGAATCATGCTGTTGTGCATCCTGTGACTCAACCTCCTATCAAGAAAGCCTACACGGGAATCCACCCTCAATGCAACACTTGCAAGTATCATCACCCTACAAATCTTCCATGTCGTCAATGCACTAGATGTGGAAGGTTTGGACACTTTGTCACTACTTGTCGAGTAATGGTTGGGACACAGGGTAATCATCAAACAGCTGCTCAGAACCCACTACAGATTACTAATGGTCGGGCATGTTATCATTGTAGAGACCCTAACCACTTGCTACCCCAATGTCCCAAATTGAACAATATAAACCTGGTGGCACATGGACAAGCTTTCAATATCGATATCAACGAAGCAGATGATCAGGATGACGTTAATCCCACTGGTTAAGCCATGGATGAAATTTTCCAAGACTCGAGAAATCCAATACCCGTGTTTTCATTTTCTTGATTCTATTATCATTTTATACCCAACTTTGTCGCACTCATTAGCATACAACATCTAGAAATTTCCTTACGTATTACTGTGTATTAACACAGATTGGAAATTCATTATATTGATTACGTTTATTTTTAATCATACAAGACCCTACCTTACATTTATTTGAAACGTTTGGACTTGATACTTAAACTTACAGATGCTTTTCTAAGAAAACATCATTGGTTATTACATGAAACTAGATTTTTCCCTTAATTTGACTACGCATTGAACATCTAATTATTCATGATACTCGTAAACATTTAATTATTCATGATAACACTTACACTTAATGGTTGTAGTATTTACAAACTTGCTTGCACAAACATACTATCAATTTGCAATCTATGTGAATAATAATTGTTGCACCTAATAGAGGTCATCATGCCTTTTTCAACAGTCGGGAGAGGCCCTACAACCTGCTCCACGACTGGTGGAGGCTATCGAACATACTCAACGATTGGTAGAGGTCACTATGCCTTTCAAACAGTCGGGAGAGGCCCTACAACCTACTCCACGGCTGGTGGAGGCTATCGAACCTGCTCAACAATCGGTGGGGTCATAGAAGGACACAAAACCCTAATGTAAGGTAAATTGATGATTCCGGTCCGGAACGTAATCATGAATTTACAGGTACGTTAGGGTAGTGTGAAATTCTATTAGAGTTTTTGGTAGGCGTCCAGTACGTTTTCAAGGTATCAAAGGTGTGGTGGGTTAGCTGCGGTACACCCTGTATACAAACACTAATGATGCGTTGAAAGTGAGATTGGAAGTTGGACCGGGAACAAACTCTGTTTAGTTGGTAGTTCAATTTCTATAGTCAATCAACTCGTATATTTATCTTAGGATTCCTAAAACTTGAAGTTTAGTGTTTACTAGATTATTAGTCTCCTTACTATTCGAGACGAACCTAATCCAATCATTAATTCACACCTATCAAACCTCTTACCCAGATCATTCGAATTTTCCAAACCACAGTTATTTTAATTTTTACCCAAGCATCCATAACCCTATGTTACTATTAACTTCGGGACGAAGTTTCTAAAAGTAGGGGATGCTGTGACATCCGTCACTTTTCCTTATTTTATTTTTATAATAATAATAATAATAATAATAATAAATAATAATGCTTATTCTAGTCCAACTACTCTTAAACCCAACACCATATAAACCTAACCCAATCAACCCTTTAAGACATGAGCCCAGTACACAAGCCCAAGTGCTGAGCCCAATCAGCAAGCCCAGCAGCCACCTCCCTTGTTTGCTAAAAAAAAAAAAAAAACTTGCCTCTGCCCGGATTCGAACCGGAGCAGAGGGCCGAGCCAGACATAACACCCACACGCACACACCATCTGGGCCACGCCCATATTTTGTTTTAAACCAGTTTCGCTTAATATTAATATACAAATAAACTCCTCTTCTCCTTCCTTCCTGTTCTACGAGTAGCAGCAGCAAGAGTTGACCACGAAGTTTCTTTCCTTTGACCTGCAAATTGACATAATTTTAGGATGATTAAACCAAATTATTGCTGTTGACTTAGTTGCCTAATTATCTCCGGTCCATTTCACGTCAAACATACATTTAATTATCAATAACTCGTACCAATTCTTCCATTTTTACGCGTGCACATTCAAGTCGAGGTCAACCATTCCAATTATACGATCCAGAAATCATAGCTATAAATTGAACATCACTACACTCTCTACACTCGCCGAAAATCTCTTTCCCTATCTCTAATTTCTGTATAATTCATCATACGAAGATCCTTGTTCATGGTTGACTTTTTCTGTTGACTAAGCATAAACACACGAATCGTTGTTGTAAGTTTTGTTTTCTCGATGGGTTTTGTTCATTAGATAACCACAAACAATAGCCCCATCATATCAGGGGCTATTGCTTGTTAAATCGTTCGATTGAAAAATCTAGGGCTCACTTTATTTATAAATTGGGGAAGAACACTAAGTCTGTTATGTTATTTATTTTTGATAAACAAGAAACCAACACAACCACTGGTCTGGACCAAGTGGTTGTGTCTGGTGCATTGTGAACCGGACCACACAGGTTCGAATCCCACCATAAACAACCTATTTTTTTGTGATCCTTTATATTTATATTTTCTTTATTCTTTTAAAAATCATTTTAAAATACTAAAACTATTTTATAAATTCTAAAAAAATTATCTTATGTTAATCCAATGATAAACTCTGCTGTCCAACTTTTTGTTTTTCAAAAATAATTTATTTAAAATATATTATTAATAATACAAGTTTATTCATTTATATTTATTAAATGCAATAAAAATATCTAAACAATTTTATTAAATCTCACAAAAATTATCCTAAACTTGTATACTCTTAAACATTCCAGAAAATATTTTTATTTCAGAAAAATCATTAATTTAATATTTTTAATTAATTTTTGTTAGTTTTAATCATAAATAAATCATAATAAATTCATTTTACAATATTTTTATACCAAAATTTTACATAAATTATTTCTATTCATATACAATTGAAATACAATTTTTAATTCAGAAATTCTTTGATTTTAATATTTTTAGATATTAAAGTCGTATTTTGACAATTTGAAATAATTAGATTAAATATTCTATTTTCAAGAAAATAATTTTACAAAAATTATTTTCATACTTAAAACCTCATGTTGTGATTATATTCAACTTAAAATTTTACAAAAAGACTTTTATTTATTTATTTACTAAATTTCTTATATTTAATAAACAATTTGTTTATTAAACAAATAAACGTTATCCCCAATTCGAAGCCCTAGAAATACATATATCTTAGAGTTATTTCCCTTACACATTATCGAATACTTTAGGTTGATCATTTGGGAGTAATCTCAATTCATATTTCGTTGTCCAAGTCCAATTTCAAGTTATTACGTGAACTGTGAGTATTCCTACCCCTTTTTGCTTTTATACATTTTTGGGGTGTTACATGTACACTATTACAATTTCAAATACAAGTTTACATTTTTACAATACAATTCTAGTACTATGTGCATTGCTTACAACGTGCTTTATGCTTAGACATTACATGTAGATTACATTTGTACTTAGTGAAATCATTAACATGGTACAAGCCGACCTTAACATTGGATAGCGCTATTTGGATTGACAACCCGCCTAGATTGATTCTCCCCCTTTTTCATCGGAGAATCCGTGGCCAGTGTTAAGTTATCATCCATTTATTGGTTGAGTACACTACAGTTCATACAGTACATTATACAGTCACAGGGTTGATTTCGCTCATTTGTATGATACATAGTTTACATAATTGCACTGTAGCTTGCACTTGAATTGTATAACTTTTTAACCTACTATATATATCAAATCTAGGAATGCTCACCAACATTTCATATGTTGACCAAATCTATTTTGTACATGTTTCAGGTGCAGTTTGATCTAGTGCTTTAGCAAGGAACATTTAGTGCTATATTTTAATTCAGTTATTTCAATATTTACATTTCATTTAGACAATGTATTTTCCATTTCCATGTAAGACAATTTTGATTATTCAATAATATTTACATTTTAGTACCATGAGCTTTTGAACAATCGTCACTACGTGGCACCTCGATGATTCCGCCATCGGTTGGGGTGTTACAACCAGATGGCTTCTGGTACTCCACCTTGACTTTAGCACAAGTCAAGCATTTGCTCACATAGGAGGCTATATCAGCCTTCATGTTTGGCCACCAATAGAGTATCTTCAAATCCTGATACATCTTGTCGAAGCCATGGTGAACAGAATACCGAGATTTGTGAGCTTCATCGAAGACAAGCTCCCATAATCCCCCAAACAAAGGAACCCAAATGTGTTCTGCAAAGTAGTGTAGGCCATCGGATCTAAGCTCAAGATGCCTATCAGCGCCATGCATAGTTTCAGCTTTAAGGTTTTCCTCCTTCAAAGCTTCCAGTTGTACAGAACATATTCGGTTAGGCAAAGAATAATGGATGGTGAGCTGTAAGGCTCAAACACGACGAGGTTTAGCAGGTTCCTTCCTGCTCAAGGCGTGTGCCACAACATTCGCCTTGCCAGGATGATACTTAATAACACGGTCATAATCGTTAAGAAGTTCAACCCAGCGACGCTGCCTCATGTTTAACTCTTTCTGGTCGAAAATATGTAGGAGACTCTTGTGATCGGTGTAAATGATGCACTTGGTACCATACAAGTAATGTCTCCAGATTTTCAACGCAAAGACCACCACACCCAATTCCAAGTCATGGGTAGTATAGTTCTTATCGTGAACCTTAAGTTGACGAGAAGCATAAGGGATAACCTTCTCGGGTTGCATCAACACGCAACCGAGACCACGAATAGAAGCGTCATAGTAAACAGCAAAATCATCCGTACCCTTGGGTAATGATAAGATAGGTGCAGAACAAAGTTTAAGCTTCAGCATTTGAAATGCCGATTCTTGCGAATTGCCCCAATCAAACTTTCGGTCTTTCAGGGTAAGAGAGGTGAAGGGTTGAGCGATCTTAGAACATCCCTCAATGAAACGACAATAGTAACCAGCAAGACCTAGGAATTTCTGCACCTCAGATGGCGTCTTTCGTGCTTCCCAGTCTTTAATAGCTTCAATCTTAGCCGGATCGACATGGATTCCCAGTTTATTAACCACATGGCCTAGGAATTGAACTTCGCGCAACCAAAGCATACAGGTGGTCTCGCCTTAAGAGTTCCAAGACTAGTCGCAAGTGTTCCTCATGGTCCGCCTTGCTCTTGGAATAGACCAGAATATCGTCAATAAACATGATGACGAATTTATCAAGGTAAGGCATACAAACACGGTTCATCAAATCCAAGAAAACCGCTGGTGCGTTACTATATATTTGTTAGGTAATGCATATATAACAAGCAGTATTATTTTAAATTTGTTAGGTCTATAATATGAAGAAAGTAAGTTCTTCAGAATTCCACCCAGAGTTATATGCTCTTTCGTTGGGTGCACAATTATTGTCCAAGACTTACACCGGTTGCATAGTCAACGTTGTTAGGTTTATGGTGGCTTCACGTGATGCAAAACGTGCAACACAAAACTCAGGGGTTATGGTGGAGGGAGAGAACGGTGAGAAATATTATGGCGTATTAGAAGAGATTATTGAGATCGGTTATCTTCATGGGTATAAAACTCTCCTATTTCGGTGCAAGTGGTACGATACTCGAGTGGGTGTTACATATGAAAACAATATCACCAGTATCGGCAAAGGACACGAATGGGACAAAGAAGATCAGCTCATATTTTCCCGGCAAGCCAAACAAGTGTTCTACATCCAAGAACCATCTCGAGGAAACCAAAATAATAAACATAGGTGGGTCGTCGAAAATGTTAATCACCGGCGAATTTGGGATCAACCACCACAGCTCGAGAATGTTCAAAACGTAGACACTGAGTTAGGCGAGGATGTTGATGTCGTTCACAATAACTCTTCATCTAATATCGGCCTAATTATTTACTTCCCCCAATACTTTCAAAAACATATCTTCTCATGCTACTGAGGGTGAGAGTGTAATCGAAGTTGATGCCCCGAGTAATGACGATAGTGAAGTTGCTGATGCTTTACATATTATGACGAGGACGATCCCGATTATGATGACATGGAGTCTGATTAAAAAACAGTAATTGTCGATAATTTCATTTATTATAATAAATCAATGTTTACTATTTGTACTTCATTTATTACATATAATAACGTGACTAATAATGTTTATTTCTAATTGCAGGACCCATGATTTCGATTTGATTTGTGGTTGTTTATTTGATGGCCGATATTATCGGCCTTGCCACGGTGGAGACGGTGCAGGGGCGCCAACACCGCCACCAGGTGGTGATGATTGGTGGCACAACCACGAGGCAGACGGTGGTAAGTCTTACAGTTGTTTACTATTTACTATTTTTACTTCATTTTCAATTCTAATAATGTGACTAATTATTATTAACTCTAATTTCACCCCCCCCCCCATAGGAGAACACGAGGCAAGGCAAAAAACCTTGCCTTAAGAAAAATAAATGATAATAAAGGTCGGTCAGACATATCATTTGATGAGGCCGCCACCTGTAGGCCGGCTTGGTGGCTTGTTCACCCAGGAGGCGTCTATGTATGTATGGCGTGAGATCCCATTGGATGTGGAAGGCGTCTATGTGTGTATGGCGTAAGGTCACGTTTTGAGTCTGAACGTCAACAGCTCGCCGAAGAAGAAGGGGGAGGAGGAGGAAGCAACTCCCAACGGTTGGATGAGGTTGGTATATATTTGTGTATGTGCGTGTTTAGTTTTCATATTTTTTCGATTGTTTGTTGGGTTTAAAGTAGGTTAAAACGAATATTATTTGGGGTGTTTGAAGGTTGGTATTTTTGAACAAGTTATGGGCAAATGCTGCGGACATGTTCGCAGGATTGGGACTATGCCCTGTCCGAGAGAAAGCCTTCCGCATCCTACGCCAACGCAAGCGCAATTTTCACGGGTATGTCTTTGTAGTTTAAATGTTAAGTAAATAGGATATTTGACCCATTTGTTATATATTTGAAGTTCATTTGTTGATAGTTGACCCATTTGGTATAAATATGTTTAGTAAATAGGACATTTGACCCATGTAGTGTATGTATGTTTGCTAAATGTTAATATTTGACCCGTTTGGTATAAATATGTGTAGTAAATAGGATATTTGACCCGTTTGGTATATATTTGTAGTTATTTGTTGATAGTTGACCCATTTGACATAAATATGTTTAGTAAATAGGATATTTGACCCATTTGGTATATATTTGTAGTTAAATTTGTTGATAGTTGACCCATTTGGTATAAATATGTTTAGTAAATAGGACATTTGACCCATTTGGTGAATGTATATTTGCTAAATGTTAATATTTGACCCATTTGGTATAAATATGTGTAGTAAATAGGATATTTGACCCATTTGATATATATTTGTAGTTATTTGTTGATAGTTAACCCATTTGGTATAAATATGTTTAATAAATAGGATATTTGACCCATTTGGTATATATTTGTATTTCATTTGTTAATAGTTGACCCATTTGGTATAATTATGTTTAGTAAATAGGATATTTGACCCGTTTGGTATATATTTGCCGTTCATTTGTTAATAGTTGATCCATTTGGTATAAATATGTTTAGTAAATAGGACATTTGACCCATTTGGTGTATGTATGTTTGCTAAATGTTAATATTTGACCCGTTTGATATAAATATGTGTAGTAAATAGGATATTTGACCTATTTGGTACATATTTGTAGTTATTTGTTGATAGTTGACCCATTTGGTATAAATATATTTGTAGGAGCAACTTAATATCATGATGACGATTCCTGAATTCCAAGCACAAATGCTCTGATTTTGTAATCAATTTTACCAATCTCAATTCCAATCTCAAAGCTTTGGAAATCAAGGCGGAAGCGGCAATAGTGGCGATCATGCCGACGAAGACGAAGACGTTTAGGCGTTTTTTGTATGTTTATTTAGTTTTGTTGGTATACTTGACTGTAAATTTTGTATGTTTGTTTAGACGAATGTTGGTATGTTTAGACAAATGTTGGTATGTTTTATATATGTAATGTTGGTATGTTTGGTTAATTTGTTTTGTTATTATTTCGTTTGATTGTGCGTGTGTGGACAATAAAAAGACCTTTAGGGGCGACCCGTTGCCCCTAAAGGTCTTGCCCAGATTGCACAGAATTTTGCCATGTGGCATGACACGTGACAAAAAACTAAATAAATGGAAAAAGAAATGTCATGTGGAAAAAGACATTAGGGGCGACACCTTTATGGGCCACAGAGGGTTTTAGGCACCAAGAAAATTTAACCATTAGGGGCGACAGGCGTTGCCCCTTAAGCTCCAGACTGTTGTTGTAGTGTATATATACACTACATATTATATTTTATAAAATGAAACTACATTATATGAAAAATATAGTTAATTGAATTTGTAATTTAACCCACGGAATTCAAATGGTTTTCATTTCAATCATTTGAATTTGTTATTCCAAACTGTTGCCGTGAATGTAAAAAAAAAAAAATTAGTTCGTGACGTAGGAGGTGGAGCATTATACATTTCATATCCAAAAACATGTATTGATAAGAGGTAAAATATGAAATGTGGTGATGAATTGACATGAATCTATATGATTAAGTTATATATATTATTTACTGATTACCGTTGTCGCCCTAGTAATTCACCGATGTAGTCACGATGTGCCGCCCCCGATAGCCAATGTGGCACTCCATTAGCGTCCAAAGAAGTAACCACAATACATATACTTACAACAACAAGGTAACAAAAATTGAAAAAATTAAAATGAAAATTAAATTTCATGTTAATTAGAAGAACGAAACAATATAATTAATAAGGCCTATAGTAAAAATCATCAACCATCATACCACCACAACCACTAGTTATTGGTCTCTTTACAACACTATCTTCTGACAAACCACCGTCTTCTGATGAAGAAGACGGTGGTGACATAGTTCTCACTGTCTTTCGTCGCGGAGCCACCCTTACTGGCTCCGTCATATTTGTCCCAATAAGATGTGGAAAATTCAACAAAGCCTTAGACCCTCGTATCTTATAGGCAGCTTGATCATAAGCCACCGCCGCATCCTCAGGAGTCTCATACGTCCCAAGCCACACCCTAGCACCGCGCTTCCCCGGATCCCTTATCTCCGCCGCGTATTTCCCCCATGGTCGCCGCCTCACACCCCTAAACTTCCTGAACTCTTGTGGGGCTGCTTGAGTTCCATGTTCCACCTCTTCTGCTCTCTCAAGCTTCATCACTGGCTGCACGAATGAATTGGAAACCGCGGTTGCACCATTGCTAGAATATCCATTGTTCATTGCTTCTGGAAATAGATCTGGGATTTGGGAATCAAAGAGGATTGAGTTAAGAAAAGATAGATCAGATTCCGACATTAAAGATTGATCTTGAAACATATTTGTTTGTGTTTTATGTGAATGCTTGAATTAGGGTTTTGAAGTATGTTGTGATTTTGTTGTTGAAATAATTGGTATATGGAAATATAGATAAGGGGTGTATATATATGTGTATGGGAAGATAGGATAAAGTATGTTGATGGTAACTACAATGAACTTTCGTAAGCCATGCATGCATATAGCACTCGAGTAGTGCAAATGGCAATATTTTACATATAAAACGTGGTGGTGTTCAAAATAGGTTTAATAACTAGAAAAAGTTGGGCTATTTTATATTTAATTTATGTTAAAATATTGTTGATTTTTGGTTAAATATCTTTTTTTTTTTTTTTTTTTTTTTTTTTTGCTTTTGTACAAATACTTTCATAAATTAAAAGATCAAAATATGCAGTTACGTTTATGAATATGTAAATTAACTACATTATTATATTATTTTAAATGAATTACCAAAGTAAGTCTTTATTCAAAGAATTTGATAGTTGTTAATGTAGTTTTATGAATATGTAAATTAAGTACATTATTCTATTAATTTTTAATTTAATGATTTGAATATAAGATTATAAGGTTCCTCATATAGAGAAAGAGCATACTTAGCTTCTGAAAAAAATAGTATTATTAGTTATTTAATTTTCATTTGAGTTCGTGTGAACGTTGTTTTTCTACTCATGTTTGCGTAGAACTATGGGCAATGTGGAATAGTACTTGTCAAAGTTTTATCTGTATAAAAGAAATTCTTGAACTACCTTTTTTTGGTCTTGAATTATTTATTATTATTTTATTTTAGCCGCTATCAAATGGCCATTGTATATTATATATAATTGAAGTATTAATTTTTTAATTAAGCTGGAACAAATATGTGTTAAACTAAATTTAAGGGTGTTGTGACAATATATTAACCTACACGTGCAAATCAAACTAAAACGTACCACACAGGTCTATGATGGAAACCATAATGGTGTGTGATGTAGTCTTACAGGAGTTGTAATATTTATTTTTGTATTAATGTATATCTATACATATAATAAACCAAAGCCATTTTAATGACATGGCACTTAAAGATGTATTCTCTTTTTTGAGTGTGTCATGTGTCATCCCATGTGGCATTGGGATATTTTAGGAAAAAAAAGTAATTTAAAAACAAAATTAGATTTTTCACCCTCATGTTTCCTCCTATAATTTTTAAACGTTAATATCTTTAATATACGAGATTTTTTAAAGAAAAAAATTACACCAAATTAACGAGCGTTTTATTATCTTTCTAACGAGTACCATAGTGCTATATAAAAAAATGAAGAAATTTTTTTGTGCAGTTTTGTTCATATTGAGAAAAAAAAACACAAAGTGTTAAGGTAAATCATTAATCATGTATAGACAAGTCACTAATTATGTTTAAATCAATAAATATGAATTTTTTTCAACCAGAGCCGAATAGGTTAATAGAGTTATATGTTGTTTTAAGTTAGGTATCAATATTGGTATGTTAGAGCTGTATATTTATTTAGTCTTTAGGATAGGTGTTAATATTAGAGTTACATTAAAGTTGTACATTCTTTTAGGTTAGGTGTTAGCATTGGAGTTGTACATTGTTAATTTATTTTAGGTTAGATATTAATATTAGAGTTATACATCAGTCTATCTCATATGTAAAATTGATGTATCATATTAAATTTCTCAACCCGGGACGCTCCCGGGGTATAATCTAGTATGATTAGAAAGGCTGTACACTTGTGTAACACTTACTATATAAGTTCAACTTAACCGTAATGGGACTCATCTCGCGCCGTACATGATTGGTAGACATATGTCTCGTAGGTTTAGTTTGATATATATGAGGCGATTGAGTTATACATATGTAGTGAGTTAAACATATATGAGGCTATAAGCAAAGGGCGACATGACACTTGGAACTTAGAAAAACAAAGCGAAGAGCATGTATAAGCTAAGATGGCCTGAAGTTATATGAGGTGATTGAGTTATACATATGTAGTGGAACTCGATCTAAATGTTTTTTCTCTACAATACGATCTAAATGTATTCACGTATAGGTAGGTAGCATCAAGATTATCACACATTAACACCATGAGTGTGGAGATGCACAAATAAAAAAAAGTAACTCGATCGCAAAGAAAGATTGTAACCAAGTGATCTCTACAACGATAGTGATCGACTAGAGACGTATATTCGGATTCTGTACATGAAAAACTGCCGTATGCAATTATGAGACCATCTTATGCTTATGAGAATACCTAATTAAACCAAGGCGTATCCAGAATGCCACCCGAGGTGTTTTTAGAGCATTAATTTTTCATTGATATTGGTAAATCATGCTTTGGTTGAAAAATCAATTACAAGAAAATAAAGGCTCCGGATATTTGCACAAGTAGCAATTTTATTCAGACAACTCTATACGGCCCGTAGAGCCCTCTACGGGCTGTAGAGCTCGTTTTTTTAACATTCTACGGGTCGTAGAGGTCCCTACGGCCCGTAGATAATCATTACCAATGATTGTATAATTGGCAATCATTTGGTAATGATTCCATACGGGCCGTACGGACCTCTACGGCCTGTAGAACAAGTCTTATTAACTTTGGCTATGAAGAAGGAAGGGATGGATGTATAGGTTTTGCCTACGACCCGTAGAGATCTCTACGGCCCGTAGGCTCAAAAAAACACAAAAAACGTTTGGGACGAGGTCCGAGCTTGGGCACATTATCGCACACACATACACAAGAGACTTATAGAAACCATGGGGACCATCTGGGCTACCAGTTCGTTGGTTTCCATATTGGAAGAAATAAATATAACATAAACGGATATTTTGTGCACCCGTTTTTTTGAAGTGTTTCGTATACCAAAGAAAGAAGACAAGGAAAAAGAATATATCTGGACCTCTACGGCCGTAGAGGGTTTAATGCTCCCAACAACCAGCTTTTCTACGGGCCGTAGAGGCCTATACGGCCCGTAGAAGAAGTGCTTTTTCAGACTGACACACTGAAAGTCAGTCTGTTCATTGAATGACCTCGTACCTCGTATTCCCTATGGGCCGTAGAGCCCTCTACGGGCCGTCTAGGGTTTAAATGCACTCGACCAACCCACCTACGGGCCGTAGAGGCCTCTACGGGTCGTAGAGGGTGTCCTCATTTATTACACTGATACCCTCTACGGCTCGTAGAGCCCTCTACGGTCCGTAGATGGCTGTGTAAACCTAATTTTTGTTAGTGTGTAAATAACACACCTCAAAATAAATTATATACTTATTTAAAATGATGAGATCATGACCAACTGAGTGAGAACTGGCCGGTTGTTATATACATAATTTAGTGTGTAGGACATTACAGGTATGTTTGACGAAAATTTTAAGAGCTTCAGCTTCTATAAGCTTTAAGCTTTAAGTTTTTAAGAAAAAAACTCTTACTAACGTATAGACTCAACAGATACCGACTTAATTTTAATTCCTGTGGCTATCTAACACACGAGCTTCACATCACATCACCAAAAGATTTGCAAAGTATACATTGAATAAATTATTATTAAGTAACCATAAAGAAATTAGGATGTCACTATCCTAAATTATTGAGAAAGTGATGATATATATTCCGAATGTCTAACAGGCGGCAATAACATCTCCACGTTGGAAAAAGCAGAAAACATATCAAGTTGGAGTTATTAAATTACATAAATACCCTTCTTTTATGCATGTACTTCTACACTCCATTAAATGCATCTGTTACTAGGCAGGGGTATATCAGTCATTGTACAAAAACGGCCGTTGATAAAATATTGTCACTCAGCCGTCAGTCCAGATTTCAACGGCCTAAGTAGGCAGTGGCATTTACGTAATTATAGATTAGAAAAAGTAAAAAGATGACAAGTTTGAAGTCAAAGGTTAGATAGATACATTGTTGCACGTTTGGTCTTTCGGTCTTTGAAGTATTAATTAATTTTATATATATATCCAATTGGCAATTGGATAGGATGCTTCTTAGAACACTTGGTGCAATGGCACGTTCTCATTGTATGTTATAACAAAGTAACTAAAGGACACCAAACGCAAATTTGGACCAACGGTAGAAGCCTATGACTTTCTTTATAAGAAGTCGTGGGTTGAATTCTCACCTTAAGCAATTTGCTCTCGTTGAGATAGGGGGTTTTATCGGTTGTGTTTCTTATAGACGGAGTGGAAAAGGGTACCACATCCTGTTATTCGGATGAAAGGTTAATCCATTTGCCAATGTGATCCTGGTATCTGAGTCTTTACTCTTAAAAAAGAAATGACAAAGAACGTTGTGTAATTAATTTAAACGGTTAATTCTCTAAATACATCTATGAAATGATTTGGGAGTTTTATGCATTATAAATAGTGATTTAAAACCAGACATTAGCATTATATTAAACCAAAAACAGCCAATTACAAGTGATACGTAGGTAAACGGGCCACAAGTTGCGTCGCTACCCCTTTTTGTTTGCAAAACCTACTCTGTTGAAAATAAAACATTGGCCCTTAGTAGCTGGAGAATTACTTTGCATAACTTTCTTCACGCGATCGAGGAGCTTGATTGCCTGCGGGGCCAGCGCTCCAAAAGTATCAAAAGCGAAGGGCACAAACACATGCTGATTCTCTAGACAAGCCGCTTCATGTTTATCCACTTTTTTGCTCTCAGCTTTCAAAACTGCCTGCCCAGCCACAAAACCCGAATCCCGGAGTCCTACCAATGGGGATACCCCAGTAATGTCAACGCACGCATGCTTGCCTTGCGCCCATCCGAACACAAGAACGGCCGTTGGCCTCAAGGCGGACCGCCCGTCAAGTGGGTCTGTCAAGAAATTCACGGGAGCCTCTTTTTTGGCTAAAATATCCGCCCTTCGTAACACATCCCATAGAACATCTCTAACCAGGTCATGTCTGTATTTAAAGCCTGGCAACTCCTTACAATGTAGGGCGTGTTCTCCAAACTTGTCTAAGCGTGTTTTTTACAGATCGGACACGGTTCGTCAACGGGGAAGATGGGAATCATCAGTCGGTATTTGAGGACCGCCCGATATTCGATAGCCGACATGTGTTGCCCGAGTCCATCAATTGGGAGTGTAGTGAGGAAATCTTGAGCATTGGCATCTTTAAGGCATTCAAACACCGCTTTCTGGCTCGAAGACATGTTAAACTCCTCCTCCATAGTCTGCATGGCTTTACAGTTAAACGCACTCGCCAAGAGTTTTTGAGGCTTTTTTGGGGCGATGTTTTTATCCGTTAAAGCCGCCCACATCTACATTGGGGAGAGAGCTGCGAATGTTGTCTAGCGCAAGCTTATAATCATCGTCCATCCCAACCACCCGTTGTTCCTTAGTATGTGTTCCTGTAGCTTCCAGGACTGCGCCCTAGAAGCCACATACGCATATGCGGACACATCTTCCGCCGAGCACAGGCCCAAGCCCCCGAGCTGATTGGTAAGGACGCCAATCGCCATTGAAAATCCCCAAAAAAAGCCCCCCCACAAACAACGATATCCTCAACAGCACCTCGGAGACCTTTGTTAAAAATGGATACTGCCTCCCAACAAAGGTCGGTTGGCATGTTCGAAGCCCAAACAACAGTTTGGCCACACCCATACATGAGCGTAGCAATAAGAGCTCACTCTGGGGGTCCCGTAACTTCTGCAAACGCCCATGAGGCCAACGCGCGTTGAGCCCTCTGGACTGCCATTGAGCTAATGTAATCCCCATCACGACTAACAGCCCCCCTAGAAGCTTTACCCCTGTCTGTGGTCTTCAGATCTCCTCAGGAAAAATACCAGACTTCGCTTTCATACCATTGCATATTGGCCAAAAGATCTCCGACTTCTTAATATTAAGCTTAAGCCCAAACTGGGGACCTTCTGCTCGAATGATGTCTAGGGCTTTAGCTACTTCTTCGGCCCTGCCTATAATCGTGCCATCATCCAAGTACCACGCATGAAAGGGTAAGGAACAGTGTTCTTCCACCTGTAGCACCAGCGGATGCAAGACAAGGGCAAAAGAAGTGGTCCTAAAGGATCCCCTTGTTGGACCCCTGTGTAGGCCCCGATACAAGTGTCTCCTACATATAGCCTGGCAGGTTGGGCGTATAAGAACTGAACCCATTGGTAGATAGATGAGCAGCGGATACTGACTTCGCGCAGAAGGATTGTCCATTCAACCTTGTTGAAAGCGTTCGAAAAATCCACAGTGAGCATGGCCAGTGATCCGTCGTCACGGAATGCATTCAAGAATCTATTCGCACTGTGGAGAATAGCCTCTGCGCCATTGGGGACCCCGACCCCATATTGAAAGTCCCCTAAGTAAGCCGACATCTCCTTCCCAATTTTACGCATTGCAACTTTAGAAACCAACCTTCGCCAGATACCTCCGATAGCAATGGGCCGGATTCCGTTATCGGGCTTTAATAAGGGGGTTAGGGGGCAGAGACAATGAATTCCGCCAAAATTTTCGGGCACAGCCCTCGCAGCCAGATGTTAACCACCTCAGTGATGGCCACAAGAAGAGCAGATGGCGGAGAGGACCCCTATCCGCACAATGCGTCCAAAATATGTTGTGATCTCAAGCCATCCCTTCCGCAAGAAGTTCCTTTGGGGAAGGAGCGGATATTCTCCAACACACATTCAGCGTTAACCTGAAGAGCATCTTTATTGGGCAAGACATGAGGCAAGTGGGGGGGGGGGGTCCTTAACCGGATGCTTATCAACCAAGGCTTTTAAGGTGGACTCCCCAAATGGTGCAACTCCAGAAGAGCACAAAACCTTAACCGCGGCCGTGAAGTGACCATCAGCAACCTTCCTCAGACATTGTTTGATATTGGCCCCATTCTCCGATTCAATTTGGCTGACTGGCCCTCTAGACGACTCTTCATTCGATTGGGAAAGAAAGGGGAGAACAAGCTCCTCCATGCCCTCGCCATCTTTCCAAATTTCTAAGGAACGCATGATGCTACTGCATTGCAAGGATTTACGATTCCCAGACCTCCATTACTTCCTGGAAGAAGGTCGGATAGTGCGTAACGTGCAACGAGGCAGCAACAACAACCTGATCCAGGCCTCAACCGACCCAGGGGAAGCCACCACCTTACCCAATGTATTTGATAAGGCCTGCGCAAATGCTAATCGACAAGACGAGGGGATGCTCTTAACTGTAGTAATCCGCATAGCAAAAAGTCTTTCCAGAAGACTGATATCTACAACCACCGTCCTACCAATATCCGGTTCGGTAGCGGGTTCGACTATTGGCTGGCTGGGCTTAGGGATCCCTATGATAAATTCACCCTTACTATCAGCATTTCGCAAGAATTTGGCGACACCATCTTCATGATGACACCCCCTATTGAGAGCATGCAAGACCATACATTGGCCACATAACCACTGATTAAGATTCTGCAAGGCGTCCACAACTTCCCCAAATAGGCCCAAATCCCCGGAAATGGCATTTCGCAAGGTTTTTTTTACCATCATCCCACCCAAAATGGTCCCGTTTAAGGTGAGCAAGCAGCCGGGAGCTACTTGATATACCAAATTTACAAGAATGAAAAAATTTAAAGGGGCAGGCTTGTCCTGCATCAGAAACGCATGGTACACCCATATCAACAGAACACCGCCGCCTTCTAACAGATGGCGACATAACTACCAAAACCCGACTCGAGGTGAGTGAGCATACGCTATCTCCCAAGATCACACCAGGGCAACTAAAAGTTGCCGTTGCCTACCCCCGGATAAACGCGATGCACCTAACCCATGGCCTGGAGGTCCCTAACTTTATCAATACCCAAAAAAACTAAACAAAGGAGAAAACTTAAACAATACCCAACAAAATAAAATGTTATTATTATTATTATTATTTATATTTTAGCTTGCCAATAATAATAAATAAAATGTGATTTAATGACCCCATAGATACATTTTTAGTATATATAGTGTGTTTACAAAATTTTAATGATATTGTTGAAGGTTGGGAGCTTCGGAGAGCTATCATGGGACGAAGTAAGTCTATAGAAAAACAACACCAGTAGCCTCGTCATGCGAGATTTACTTTGTGATCAGACTCCGGTGTAAGAATTAGTGAAGAATATGAAATATTAATAATGAATTACTTGATCGAAACGTGAATATATCTAAGTGATTTTTCGCGTATCTATAACCAATGAATGTGAATGAGAAGTTGGTGATCTCAATTGGTATGGGTTGTTATTGTTCACCATCCTGCTAGGATGGGAGATATTGTTATCATATTAGGTCTGACTTGCCGTGTCTTTTTGTCAATAGTAATTGGGTGTAATATACTAAAATCTTTTGTAATGAAATAACGATCAAAGCCTAGGGATGTTGTATGGATCCGAAAGCCGGGGTAGCGTATTGATTCCAAAACCGATAGATTCGGTACGGTATTAGTACCAGTACGAAACCGATATCATCCCTAAAGTGTTGTACCGTGGTGCCAAGTGGTGGTCCGGAAAAACATAGGCACATGGAGGTAGAGGTGCACACATAGAATCCAAACCTGTTTGGGTGTTAAATATTGGTTTCAAGTCAAACTGGTTTTCGATTTGAAACCGGTTTGGTTCCGTGCCCGTTTTGTCGGCCACGAATCAGCGCGGTTTTTTTTACCCGGTTTTGGTTTCAGTTCCATTTTAGTTCGCGTACGTGCTTTTTAAAATCATATAAATTACATAAAATTTAGCTTGTATTAACTTTTAGGTTTTTTTAAGAAGAAAATTGAATTTTTTAATACAAAAAAAAAAAATATTTGTGTTTATGGCCAAAAAATGTTTCTTTTTCTTAAACCGGTTTCGGTTTTATCTTGGTTTCAATCGGTTGTTAGCAGGTACCGGTTTCGGTTCAGTTCTGGTTTGTGGATCGATTTCGGTTCGGGTTCGGGTTCGTTTGGACAATTTTAGCGTCGCTTTTAGCCGGTTTTCAGTTCAGTTTGGGATTTTTTTTTTTTTTTAGTACCGATTTCACTTGACCAGTTTCAATTCGGGTCAGTTTTACTGGTTTCAGTTCCCGAACCGGTTTTTTTTGTGCACCTCTACATGGAGGTCCATCTAAGGTTTGGCAGTTGCAACAAATATTATCATTATTCAAGTTTCAAATCTATACTATACTACATTATAAAGGGGGAGACATGGGCAAATATGTCCAAAATGTCAAAGTTAAGATGACATATGAAAAATCACAAGTATAAATCACTAAATTTTACCCACTATCTTCCCTTTATACCCCTACTCATAAACTCCAAAGCAAATTGTTTAAGTCATTAATGCACCTTAGAAAGATTAACCAAGCCATTATCTATATCTATTTCTACAATCACATGTATTTTTTATAAATACACATAAGGGTACACAATGATAGTTATGTATGTCGTCCACCTAATTCGGTATGTATAAGGAAGGATATATAATGGATGGATAACATTTTGTAATATCCTTTGCCTTAGCTTTTGTATTGCTTTATGTATGTTTCATTCGGTGTTTACGAGAACAATTCTTGTATCATTTATTTTTGTGGTGCGGTTTAGACATGGACAAATATGTTCAAAATGTCAAAGTTAAGATGACATTTGAAAATGCACAAGCATATCATATTATTACTATATGCTTTTGTCATGTAAATGAACTTTATCATTTAGACTACTCGGAGTGGTGTGGGGGGGGGGGGGGAAGGGGGATGAAGCGCCATATGGCACTTGTGGGCCCCTTGTGGGGGGGGGGGGGGAATTGTGAGGAGTGGAAGGAGGGGAAGTGACATATGGCATTTCTTTTTTCTTTTTTTTTTTTATAAAAAAACTTTCATATATTAATAAAATAATAATAATAATAATTATTATTATTAATAATAATAATAATTTAAACCGAAAAATATAAAAATTAAACACCTTGAAAATTAAAAAAACGTAAAAAATAAAAAAACCGAAAAAAAGTAAAAACTAACAAATTAGTTAATATTATATTTTTCCATAAGGTCACGCTTCATTTGTAGCGTCATCTCTAACTCTGCCCCGTGAAGATGATCGGTGTTCATGGCGATAAATTTCATATCTTCGCGTTTTTCGCGCTGTTCTTTGATACTCAACTTTCGCTCTTTTTCCGACTCGCTTATCCACGCTTTCGTTATCGCAAGCTTTTCTTCGGGTGTCCACTTAAGGAATTGGCGGTTAGCGGCGGCTAATGCTTTCTCCTCCGGCGTCTTCCTCCTGTGACTTCTTTTTGCAGGGGGGTTTTTACCCGAAGATGATCCCGCAACATTTTGGGGTTGTGTTTCGGGTACGGTTTGCGTTAAAGGAAGTTGTGAAGGAACGGGAGAATCATTGAATGGGAAATTAGGATAAATTTGCCCACTAATGAAACCCGCATAACCCGCGTAGTCGGGACAAGGTGAAGGAATGGGTGGACGGTTTGGGATCGGGGCGAAACCGGTGGTGTATTCGGGTTTGGGACGTACGCATATTGGTTGTTCGGGTCAAAGCCTCGATTGTATGGGTTCATTTTTTGTTGAAGTATGATGAGTAGTATGAAAAATATAAGAAGAATTGTATAAAAAATGGTTGAAGAAGTGTATAAAAATTGTGAATAAATAGGTTAAAGTGGGTGTTTTGTAGTGAGAAGGGGGTAATTTATAAAAAAAAAAAAAAATTGACCGTTTGAAATTAAACGGATAGTTGAATTTTTTTTTCTTCCAACGGTCACTTTTAAAAACCCACAAATCAAATCATGCCACGTGTACCCACCCAAGCCCACGCCATCTGAATGCCCCCCACCCCTTACTCCCGCCCCTTCCCACGCCTGGCTGTGGCGGTGTTACCCCCCCCCCTTCCCGCCCCCAATCCCGCCCACTCCGAGCAGACTTAGCAAGGTGTCTTCAATGACACGGTTATGTAGATATGCAATGACCGGACAGCTTACACAAGAGTCATGTTTATGTTCATATTGGTCTGTTGTAGTAACATACCTTTGGTTTATTAAGATTTGTTCAATAATGAGTAAATGGGTTTTGTGGTGAACTGCAATCAGTTGTAAGTGGCGGTGCACATTTCTTTTCTTTTTCTTTCTCCGAATACTTGCTAAAACATAGTGTGCACATTTCTATTCTTTTTGCGTAACATGCGGCAAAAACACCTAACTATCATAATGTTGTATTGCAACCCATTTATGAATCCCGCTGCAACGTGCGGGTAAACCACTAGTACGTATTTATGTCCGAAACATTGTATTTATGTCAAAAATATGAGAATAAAGTTATTTAATATTATGATCACTTATATGATTAAAATGATATAATCAAGTTAAAGTATATAAAATTATCTATCATATTTATTTGAGCAATTAGCTTATCCTTCTTTTCTTTGAAGGTTCCTGGTTAGACATAGAATTGATTTTTCTTTTTTTTTTTTTTTTTTTTTTTTTGAAAGATATTACATAGATATAGAGAAAGGTGGAAGATAATAATGGCAAAAAGGTGCCAAATGACAAGAAGGGGGCGTTTAGGATACATCTAAATCTAGTTGATCCCACATAGCGGAAGAATGTTTTTTTTTGGCCGTTAGGTGGCAATTTTTATACTGAAATATAATTAAAAATTAGTAAAAATTTTCTTCCAATAAATAAATATGTGTGTAGTTAGTATAGTTTTTTTAAATAATAATAAAAACAATAGTGCAACTTTTATAATCACATCACGCACATTATTTAATTATGAAGAATGTTATGTGGTTCAACCGTACTTGTTTAAACCCAACCGAAATATCAAGTGTGCGCTTGGCATATCCAACCTACCATTTAAAGGTACAAAAAAAAAGACCGGAACCGGAAAAAAACGGAACCGGGTATTAAAAAAAACCGGTTTTTATACCCAGAACAGTACCCGACCCTACCCGTCATGTATGCATAGGGTATATATTTCTATGTAAAAGACCGGACCCGATTTATACCCGGTTGTACCTGGTTTTTTTTAATACCCGGAATCGGGTGAACCCGGTTTTCCAAATACCAGAAAGTATATCTCAAGCGACGGGATTATTTGGCATTTTAATGTTGAGGCGGTCCGGGAAGGAATGGTTTACTTCGTGATGCAAAAGGGGTTGCCATTTGACCACTTCGACAACCCAAGATTGACACGTCTCATCCAAATAACTATACAACCGTGTTATAATCATCTAAGTCGCATTACCCTTAAACGTGATTGTAACAAAAGAATTCAATATTCGGCATACCTGGTTTTTTTCAATACCCGGAACCAGCTTCATACCCGAAACCAAGTATTGAAAAACCGGAACCGAGTATGGTTTTTTATGCTAGGAACCGGAACTGGAACCGGTTCTTTCAATACCGGTCAAAGTGATACCCGACCCTACCCGAAACCAATTCAATATCTGGAACTGGGTATTGAAAAAACCCGATTTGTACACCTCTAGACCCATTTGTCACTTGTCACCTTTTGAAGGGATATGGTATTAAAACATTACAAATACCATACCGTCGCCCACCTAGAACAGGCTTCGCCAGACGCTTACCCGCCCGTTCTACGTCAGCGGATCGTTTCGCGCCCATCCGCCCGTTTTACGTCAGCGGAACGTCTGGCGTCCACAAACCCGTTCTACGTCAGCGATGCTTCTGTCGTCCGACGCGTGCATTCATATTCACGATCTACGTCGACGAACACCTGGCGTCCACCCGCCCGTTTTACGTCAGCGGTACACTCGACGCCAGGCGCATGAACAATCAAGGCTTCCTTGACAAGCGTCACTACAAGTGGAAGATACCTTTTGGGGCAGCTTTGGGACTCACCCCTGCCCCAAACAAATATCTCTGACACGACAGGCAGCCCCGTCAGAGTTCCTCTCCAATCAAGACTTTCCCCAGTCTGACGAGCAGAAAAGGCGATGACGTGGCAGCCTCTCAACCAAGATATCTTCCTAACAAAGCAGACTTTCTCTGTCCGTCTTGAAATCCTGGAAAGCATAAATTATTTACCGCCTGGATCCACCAATGGGCGAGCACCACGTGTCAACCGCCCATCAGCGTCCACTTACTGGGCGTCACGTGTACACGCGTCAGGACGGTAACATCTCCCCTAGCATTCCACTTTCTCCCACTTTACTAAAACCCACTTGCACGAAATGGGCCTAAAGGCTTGGGCCGGATTATGGAGACTCCTCTACCTGGGCCGAGCCCCGTTAAAGGTAGAGGATGGGCTGAGAAAGTGGGGCATCTCGGTACTATAAAAGGAGGACTCTCTTCTCCTTTTATTGGCATCGAATATCCAATACACTTTCACTCAAAAAGAATACGAACTATCGTACCTTCTTCACCCCCCCCCCTGTTTATTATACTGACAATTAGAGGCTCGGCTCTTCTAATTGGTAGTCTCGTAAATCCTTGGTCTTGCCTACAGACCCACACGTATTTTATAATCACACTCTCTTTATAAAATACGGTAGAACCACCATTCGGATTGTTCTTCTTTGAACTACTCTTAAATACGTGTTTCTTCATTGGCGCCATCTGTGGCCATACCACAACTGCTCTAACCAATAAACTTTTACAGCCAAAATCATAAAAATGACCTCACCTCCACCAGTGTACACTCCGTCCGGGGCCGTCGAAGACATCACTGACGTCACCCCATCCCGCCCAACATCAGGGGACCAACAACAACCACTTATAACCCCCAGAAATCTGGAGCCCCAGCTCACAGACCCAACTCCTCCAACTGAGGAGGAAATCGAGGCACTAAACAATGACTGGTACGAACGCCAGCGACAAATCCTCGACGCACAACTCGAACGACCCCGACGCACCGGAAAAGCACTCATGGGCTCCTCCTCAAGGCAGCCCGCAAAAACATCGGCGCCCGCCCGTCACGGGGAAGGTCCAGGGCAAACCCCTGAGGACCAGGCCCGTGCAGAGCACAACCGGTTCGACGCCGAAGACTACGACGAAAGCTCATGGGAGGACGATGCCTCTCGAGACTATCGTCATAGCCCATATTACAGGCGCGAGCGATTAAACCGCTACAACGACGACGCCACCACCAACCTGTCACTCCCATATAGACCAACCGCATTCGCAGACAAGTCTAAATTTACTCGGCGCATTTCTCAGGCACCAATCCCACCAAGACAACGTCTACCAGCCAACGTCAAAATCTACGACGGACTATCCGACCCAGATGACCACCTCGGCATATTCAATCAAGCCGGGGCCGTCATCGGTTGGACACTACCTGTTTAGTGCCACATGTTCGCCCAGACACTCACCGGAGCCGCCAGGGTCTGGTTCGATAACCTCCCCACCGGAAGCATCGACAGCTATGAACAGCTGATCTAAAAGTTTTCTCTCCATTTCAGCCAACAGCGCCGCCACAAGCGCGACAAAAGCCAAATCTCCCTTTGCAAACGCAGAGACACCGAACCTCTCGAAGACTTCATCGTACGGTTCAACAAGGAGGCCCTCCAGTTGGGAACCGGCGACGAGGCAACACGAACCTCCTTTCTATCCAACGTCAACGATGACGGCCTACAACACACTCTGCAAGAGAAAGACGGCGTCCCAGACGCTTGGGAAGAAGTTGTCCGCATCTCAAAACTCTACGCGGGCAACCAGAAAACGATGCGCCAGAACCAGAGAGGGAGTTCCAGCAACAACCGCAGCCGCGGCAATAACCGAGCATCCGTCTGGAACCGCATCTCCGGTTCCACCGATGAAGGACGATACTCAACTTCTGGCGACGCCAGAAACATCATCGGCAATAAACAAAACCGCGACCAACGCAACAGCGGGCGCAGAAACCAAGATTGGACGCCCCTCACCAAAACGCCATCCCAAGTCTTATCACAAGTCCTCTCCACCGGAGAAGTAACTTTTAAAATCCCTAAACCCATGGGAGCAAAACGAAAAAATGTTGACACCACCAGGTTCTGCGAGTTCCACAAAGACGTGGGCCACGATACCGATAACTGTTATAGCCTCAAAATGGAAATCGAAGCGGCCCTACGCTCGGGAAACTCGCCAACTTAGTAAAAAATGTCCGCGCAGGGGCCCTCCGGCAAGACGAACCTGAAAAAGCCATCAAAGACATCAGGACACATTACATCCGCGGTACCCACAGCAGACAGTGCAACATGACGCGAAGCACCAAACGGAAAACCAGCTTCCCTAACGTTGCAACTACATCTGAAACCACAAACTGGCGGGAGGCCCAAGTCCTCCTCCCGATAATCCCAGGGGGTGCCCAGTCAACGACCCCCCTCACCATCACAGCACTGTTCGGACACTGCCGAACTTACAAAATGATGTGCGACGGCGGCAGCAGCTTCGACATCATGTACCAACAGTGCTTCGACCAGCTAGACGAAGAAGACAAGGCACGCCTACAACCAGATGCGCCTATTGCTGGCTTCTTCAATGAGATAATTCATCCTATTGGCAAGTTTGACTTTACAGTCACGCTTGATGACGGCACACACAGCCGCTCAGAAGTATGCACCTTCCACGTCATCCCAGCCATTTCTTCATATGACATACTGCTAGGAAGACAGGGTTTGGCAAACTTCAATTCCACCGCATCAACTCCTCACCAAACCATGGGTTTCCCAACACCCACCGGGATCGCATACATCCGAGGTAATCAAGAGTGCCTCATGACAAACCACCGGCAGACGACACAGCAACGCTTCCACCAAGCCCACCAACCGACGAAAACTGGGTCCTCAACCCAGCCTTCCCTGAACAAACCATCACTTTGGGCCGGACCTTATCCCCCCAAGTAAAAACACACCTAAAACAGCTACTGGTGGCGAACAAAGACATCTTCGCATGGCAATCATCAGACATGGTCGGCGTCCCAAGACACATCGCCGAGCATCGCCTCAACGCATACAAAGATGCGCGCCCAGTGTCCCAGAAAAAGCGGCCACTCGGCCCCGACAAAGTCAAAGCCATGAATGAACAAGTTGACGATCTGCTAGAGGCGGGCATTATCAGAAAATGCAATCACCAAACCTGGGTGGCCAACCCAGTAATGGTACTAAAAAAGAATGGGTCCTGGCGCATGTGCGTCGACTACAAGGACCTAAACAAAGCATGCCCCAAAGATCACTACCTTCTCCCGGAGATCGATTTGAAGGTTGATTCACTCGCGCCATTCAAATACAAGTGCTTCCTCGACGCATATCGAGGATACCATCAAATTCAAATGGCCTACGAAGATGAGGACCGAACGGCGTTCAGAACAGATCGAGGGGTGTACTGCTACACCAAAATGCCCTTCGGACTCAAAAACGCCGGCGCAACCTACCAACGCCTCATGGACCAGGCGTTCATCAACCAGATAGGCGTCAACCTCGAAGTCTACGTCGACGACCTAGTCATCAAAAGCACCAGGAGGATACAATGCTTATGGACATCCAGCGCACCTTCGAACAATTGCGCAGCATCCAAATGAAACTAAATCCGGGCAAATGCTCCTTCGGAGCAGAAGAAGGGAAATTCTTAGGCGTCATTGTCACCAATGGCGGCTTCAAACCAAACCCGGAAAAAGTCCAAGCAATCCAGCGCATGCCGTCACCAAACTCGATAAAAGACCTACAGACACTGATGGGACGTCTGGTTGCTCTCAACCGCTTCCTATCAAACTACGCCTCTAAGTCTTTTCCTTTTGTTCATACTTTACGAAATGTACTAAAAAAAACACAGTTTCGCTGGACACCAGAAGCGGAGGCGGCCTTCCGTGAAATGAAGCAATGTTTAACCTACTTGCCAACTTTAACAGCACCCCTCCCAATGGAGCCCCTTAAATTATATCTATCCACGTCAGAAACGGCAATAGGCGCCGTCCTATTAGTAGAACGCAACAAAGTACAAACACCGATCTACTATATCAGCCGCACTCTAGCAGACGCAGAAACCAGATATTCGACAATGGAAAAACTCGTCCTAGCATTAGTCCACGCATCAAGACGTCTGCGAAGATACTTTCAAGGACATCCAATCAACGTCCTTACAGACTACAGGATAAACACAGTACTATCCAAACCAGAACTCTCCGGCCGCTTGGCCAAATGGGCAATTGAGTTGGGCGCACATACCATCGTCTACAAACCAAGACCCGCGATAAAAGGGCAGGTCCTGGCGGACTTCGTCGCCGAAATCCCGATCGACAAAATCCAAGACTGCAAAGACGAACAAGACCCCAAGCCCATTCCAGACGACCGAATAACTTGGTCATTATACACCGACGGAGCTTCCAATGACCAAGGCTCGGGCGCCGGACTTCGCCTTGTCAGCCCCGACAAAACAGAATTCACATACGTCGTGCGCCTAGAGTTCCCAAGCACAAACAACGAGGCCGAATACGAAGCATTCTTGGCAGGCCTACGCCTGGCACACAAAATGGGCGCAAGGCACCTCAACGCTCATGTAGACTCCATGCTAATAGCAGGCCACATGAACGGCGTTTACGACGCCAAAGACCCCGTCATGGCCCAGTACGTCGACCAGGCCAAGCTCCTCACCAAGAAATTCGTTACTTGCACCATCCTCCACATAAACCGCAGCGGCAACAAGGAAGCTGACGCACTCAGCAAAATGGCCTCCACCGCTTGGCCGCATATGGCCAAAGAGGTACGCATTGAAACCCTACCTCAACCTTCAGTACCACTTAGACAGGTCAATATAACGCAGACAGGCGCCGGGTCATGGATGACCCCTATTCAAGCCTATCTAGCAACAGGCACGTTGCCACCTCAAAAAGCGGAGGCTCGAAAAATCCAATACAAATCCCAACATTACCAATTAATGAACGGGATCCTGTACCGACGCTCATACTTAGGGCCATTACTAAAATGCATAGACGCCGCGACAGCCACCTCACTGATAAGAGAAATCCACGAAGGCATATGCGGGATCCATGCAGGGCCAAAAATGGTCGTCGCCAAAATCATGAACGCAGGATATTATTGGCCGGGTATGCATCAAGACGCCGTCAAAATTCTACGCACCTGCTTCAACTGCCAACAACACGCGCCAAATACCCTGCGCCCCAAAAACGATTTGGTACCAGTCACAGCCGCCTGGCCATTTCAAAAGTGGGCCATGGACCTGGTCGGCCCGTTCCCAATGGCCCCCGGAAAGATACAATACCTCGTCGTCGTCGTTGACTACTTCACAAAATGGGTAGAGGCCAAGCCACTCGCTTCGATAAGCGCGGAACAAATAAAAAAATTCATCTGGGAATTCATCATCTGCCGCTTTGGCTTACCCATGGAAATCGTCACCGACAACGGCACACAATTCACCGACAAAAAACTACAAGCTTGGCTAACACAACTAGGCGTCAGTCAGATTTTTTCATCCGTTGCCCATCCGCAAGGTAATGGCCAGGTGGAGCGCATCAACAGATCCCTAGTCGGAGGCATTAAGACTCGCCTAGGATCAAAGCGGACGGGCTGGGTGGAAGAGCTCCCACACGTGCTATGGGCGCATCGCACCCTCACGAAGACCAGCACTGGCGAAACTTCGTTCAGCCTAACCTACGGTTCCGAGGCCGTAATACCCGCGTAGATAACATTTCCATCACCACGGGTCCTCAATACAGACAACACAGATAACAACAAAGAGCTACGCCTCAATCTAGACCTCCTAGACGACAGGCGCGATATCGCCGCCATACGCGAAGCAAACTACAAAAAACAATTGGAACGTTACTATAATTCGAAGGTCAAGGTTTGCGAATTCGACATCGGCGACTATGTCCTCAGGGACAACTATGCCTCTCACGCAGAACGCCCGGGAAAGCTAGCACCTAACTGGGAAGGGCCTTACAAAGTCCAACAAGTACTAGGAAAAGGCGCTTATGCGCTCGAAAAACTCGATGGAACACCCATACCTAGATCATTGAATGTAGCGCAGTTGCGCAAATGCTACTTGTTAAGAAGTTTCGGTTTTTTATTCTTTCATCTAAAACTTATGAAGTTAATTTACTCTTCATAAACCAAATTCGGCGCACTGCTCACTTGTGAAGTTAATCCACTCTTCACAAGTGGCACGGCGCACTACTCACTTGTGAAGTTAATCCACTCTTCACAAGTGGCTCGGCGCACTACTCACTTGTGAAGCTAATCCACTCTTCACAAGTGGCTCTGCGCACTAATCACTCATAAAGACACAACACCTCACTTACTTATTGGGCGCACTCCTCACTTGTTAATCTACTCAGCAAATGACGCACAAACACATCAGACAGATCAACAAGACGCAGAACAAAAAGAAAATTCATTTCATTTCATTTCATCAAGCAATATTTACAAACAACAGAAAATTACAAAATAATCTACTGAGGAGGCTCATGAGCCGTCCCCGAGCTACCAGCCTTGGACTTCTCCTTCTCTGCACGCTCACGGCCCACGCGATCAGACTCCTCTACCCACCGCTTAAATTTGGCGATAGGATCAGGATCGGCCAGGCATTGCCGCACAACCTGCAGCACGGGGAACTCGATCTGCTCCAACTTTTGCAGCTGCTCCATCAGCAACTGGTCCGTGTTGACGTCGCTAAAAGGTTGCTCTTCCACAGGCGCGCCGTCCTTAGCGGCCAAGTATCCTTCCAACCACCCGCTATGGACGCCCGTGGTGCGAGCAGCGTCAACCACTTCGGCAATCTGCTCGCCCATCTTGGGCGCATTACAGCAGCGCTCATATACCTGCACATCAAACAAAGGTTAGAACAAACAAGAAATAAAAAGCGAAGAAAAAACTTAGAAAAAGATCTAGAAACTTACTGCGGAGATCCCGTCGGACATCACCCACAATGACTTCTCACAATAACCCCTTTGAGCATCCAGCAGAAGCATCTTCTCCAACTCCCACGCTTCCCGCTCCCTCGCCATCGCTGCAAGCTGCCCCTCCAGCTCGGACACCCGAGTGGTCATCTTCACCACATCGGCGTCCTTCGCCTTCAAATCATCAACAGTGGTGGCGTACTTGGAGGACAGCTCCTCCAACTCCTTTCCCTTAGCTTCCGAGACCTTCTTCTCGTCAGCTAGGGAAAGCTTGGCCTTCTGTATAAGCTGACGACGGCGCTCCAATTTCGTGTTCACAACCGCCGACGGCTTGGCCCACGCCTTATGCTTTTTAGCAGCATCAGCATCCTTCTGGCGCAGGTCGGACTCCAGCTTCCGAACCTGCTCCAAAAGGCGTATACGAGCCGACTCGTACACTTCCTTCTCCCTGGCAAGACGCTCGGCCTCACCGGCGACCGACGCCCGCTCATCTAAAAATTCACCCTCTCCTCTGTGCAAGGCATAAAGATTGCCCAAAGTCTGCGTAAGGTTCGTGCACATTTCGGAGAAGAGGGTGCCACGGTCCTGAGCCCAATGATGGGCACGCTCCGCCGGCGGCAGCGCATAGCTTACAAACTCCTCAGCCACGAAGGGATTGAGGAATCTGCAGCTTTCGGTTATACGCCACCCAGGCGTATAAACCGGAGCATCAAGACGAAAGGCAGGTCCACTGGAAGACGCCACCATGCCTTCGGCCCTTTGCGATTTTGGGGCCTCCGGCCCACCACCAGGGAAGGATGCCTCAGCGACATCCTTCTCGCTCAGATCCACAAACACGGGCCCGCCCGCTGGCCCTCTCCGCCCTGAGCACCCACACCCTCGGCCTGCTCCTTCTTCATATGCACCAAATCCTCGTGCTGTTTCAACAACACGAGGCGGCGCTCCTCTTCCTCCTTCTCCGCCGCCAGTTCGGCCAAGCGAGCCTCTTCAGCCCGCTTGCGTTCAGCCTCAGCCAAACGAGCATCTTCTGCCCGTTTGCGCTCAAGTTCGGCCTGGCGGGCGGCAGTCTCCTCCTCCTGCTTCCTCTTCAAATCAGCTTCGGCTGCGCGCTTCTCCTCCTCCTCCTTGCGCGCAGCCTCAGTCTGTCGCGCCCCCTCAGCTTGGACGCGCTCCTCCTCGAGCTTCTTCTTCCGCTCCTCCTGATACTGTCGGACAGAAGGAGGGATAGAACCTACAAGGAAAAACAAAAAGCAAATTAAGGCAACCATAAAGAAAACATCAAAAAGGCAAAGGCCCGAGGGCCACTTACTGCTAAGCTTCTTCAACGCCTTCATGTAAAAAGGCTGACGCACCGGCGGCGGCTCAAGCTCTAGATCACTAGGCTTATCCCCACCATGAGCCGCCCGCTTAGGCGACGATCCACCAGCTACGGTCTCCTCAACCGCCTCCGGTTCCTTGCGCTTGCGTGCTGCAAACAACATCAAATGTCTCAAAAAAAAAAAAAAAAAAAAAAGAGGTAAAGAACACTTACTATCAACAGGCGCATCCTCTACTGGGCGACCTTCAGCAGTCGCAACACCGCCTTGCGCCGTGGCCGAAGAAGAGCCGCCTCCGGCGCCACCTGTAGATCGACGCGAACGATGGACCAAATCAGACGATGGGTCACTCAGCTCATCGTCAGACAAGAACACATAATCAACCCCCTCCGCCGTCTTGACAGACAGCGGAGCAGGGTTGATCAAAAAACCTACTTCAAGGTTAGAGGGCGCACCTTGAATAGGGGCAGGGAACAGGAAGTTCTCCGCCAACGCCTCCATCTCCCAGACGCCGCCCTCTGGCACCGCCACATATACGGTCTTCACAGCCCGGGTGGCAAAGTAGTTAAAGAGCAAATCACCTGCGACGATACACAAAGATATGAGACACAAAACGAACTAAAGAAAAGCGGGAGCAGACACAAAACTTACCCTCCACAGAAAGCGCACCACCATCACCAGCAGGCGCTACATTGTAGCCCTCCCTAACGCCTAGACGGCTTAGCCCCAGCAAGCGCATAATACCCTCATCCAATTTATCCAAGTCATCCAGACGACTTGGATGCGCAGAGAGGTCCTGAAACCACGCCTCCTCTTGGAAGTCCTTCATAACCTCGAAGGACGGCACCTTCTGCCCAGGGCGCAGTTCCAGCTTGGCCATCTCCACTGGGATGACCTCCTTCTTCACAAAGAAGAAGCACCTCTTCGGTACAATCAGGCTCACGCTCTTGGATCTCTCCACAAAAGAGACCCAGCCCGACTCCTTAACCTCCAACTTGTAGAACACACTGAAGTGTTCAAACTCCGGCTGCCTCCTCAGGGCCCGACAAGTGGCCTCGAAGTGCATCACCCTCATCACCCCGAAGGGGCTCATCTGAGAGACGTGCACTCCGTATCTCTGAAGGACAGAGATGAAGAAGCGAGAAACCGGCAACCGGAATAACCCCTTCTGAAAATATGCCTCATATAGGCATATTTTCCCTTCCGGGCAGTCTACCGGAGTTTGCCCTTTCTCCGGCAACTCCGGGTCCCATTCACGAACAATACCAAACCTCTTGACCAAAGACCTAAATTTGTCTTTGGACCAGGAGATTTGGGCGTCTTTCATAGACAGCTCCGCCTTCTTATCTTCGGATGACATCTTCGACGACGAATCAGAAAAACCTAACTTTTTGATCGGAGAAACAGAGAAAACGAAGGAAACTTAGAAGAAATTTCGAAAGATGAAGAAGATGAAAGAAATCCAAAGGAGTTGGACGACTATTTATACCCATCGCATTTAATGCAGGTAATTATGATGGGCAGGCTTTTTCACGCAAAGGTCCAATCACAGGCAGACACGTCGCTCAACCCACGTGCTAAAACGGCCCATGCGCGGCGCGTGTCTCACTCGCGAGACGGTCTTCCTACCCCAACTGGCAATTGCTGCCGATGACTGACACGTGTACACCCACGTCCAAAAAAAAGATGACGATGACTGACACGTGTACGCCCACGCTCAAAAACCACCATCAACAGCTGTCCCCACTCACCAGGTGTACGACACGTGGCGACCTAGCAACTCAACAGTCGTACTAACTGTCAGACACGATCTCCAAAGCAGGTCTACCAACTGTCAGGCACGTCTTTTCAAATTCAAAACATTCCCGCCTTTAATTCACACAAATCCCAAGGAGACAAATTCAATGCGGAGTAAATGCAGGCGCAGACTGCGACAAAAAATGACTTTTCATCCCCCCTGGCCGCGCAAAGAGGGGCAACGCCTATCTTGGCTCAACGCCTGCGCGCCAGAACGAAAATTTTGAAAAAATCAAATTCCACAACCTCTGGCCGCGCAAAGAGGCCCAACGCCTATCTCGGCTCAACGCCTGCGCGCCAGAACGAAAATTTTGAAAAAATCAAATTCCACAACCTCTGGCCGCGCAACGAGGCCCAACGCCTATCTTGGCTCAACGCCTGCGCGCCAGAACGAAGATTTTGAAAAAATCAAATTTCACAACTTTTGGCCGCGCAAACACGCCCAACGACCATCTTGGCTCAAGGGTTGCGCACCAAACACAATCTATGCGCATTCCGTCATACGCCCACAGCTTGATCTCTGTGCGCGCACCAGTTGACGAAGAATAAACAAAAACACACGTCCACTTCGGTACATGAAAACCCAGTGACGACTGGATGTCGCTGAAAGTACACATGTGAAATCAAGTCCAGCACTCCCCAAAGATACAGGTCAGCATTGGACTGGGGGGACTTGAAGGGATATGGTATTAAAACATTACAAATACCATACCGTCGCCCACCTAGAACAGGCTTCGCCAGACGCTTACCCGCCCGTTCTACGTCAGCGGATCGTTTCGCGCCCATCCGCCCGTTTTACGTCAGCGGAACGTCTGGCGTCCACAAACCCGTTCTACGTCAGCGATGCTTCTGCCGTCGACGCGTGCATTCATATTCACGATCTACATCGACGGAACACCTGGCGTCCACCCGTCCGTTTTACGTCAGCGGTACACTCGACGCCAGGCGCATGAACAATCAAGGCTTCCTTGACAAGCGTCACTACAAGTGGAAGATACCTTTTGGGGCAGCTTTGGGACTCACCCCTGCCCCAAACAAATATCTCTGACACGACAGGCAGCCCCGTCAGAGTTCCTCTCCAATCAAGACTTTCCCTAGTCTGACGAGCAGAAAAGGCGATGACGTGGCAACCTCTCAACCAAGATATCTTCCTAACAAAGCAGACTTTCTCTATCCGTCTTGAAATCCTGGAAAGCATAAATTATTTACCGCCTGGATCCACCAATGGGCGAGCACCACGTGTCAACCGCCCATCAGCGTCCACTTACTGGGCGCCACGTGTACACGCGTCAGGACGGTAACATCTCCCCTAGCATTCCACTTTCTCCCACTTTACTAAAACCCACTTGCACCAAATGGGCCTAAAGGCTTGGGCCGGATTATGGAGACTCCTCTACCTGGGCCGGGCCCCGTTAAAGGTAGAGGATGGGCTGAGAAAGTGGGGCATCTCGGTACTATAAAAGGAGGACTATCTTCTCCTTTTATTGGCATCGAATATCCAATACACTTTCACTCAAGAAGAATACGAACTATCGTACCTTCTTCACCCCCCTGTTTATTATACTGACAATTAGAGGCTCGGCTCTTCTAATTGGTAGTCTCGTAAATCCTTGGTCTTGCCTACAGACCCACACGTATTTTATAATCACACTCTCTTTGTAAAATACGGTAGAACCACCATTCGAATTGTTCTTCTTTGAACTACTCTTAAATACGTGTTTCTTCACCTTTAGTTAGTTAGATTCATTCATTCAACTCAACACAAGTGCTTTTGTATTGATTACATGAAAGTGCATGCAACTTTGACAACTTGACTCTTCCTGCCAACTAAGCTTAAACAAGCTCGGCTCTAAAATCCTAACCTTAAAGGGATGTTGCTAAACGTACCTTTCTACAAGTTTTTCATCGCAATCTTCATGGATATCATGAGCTTTATTATCAAAGTTCATAAACTAATAGACCATTCATTATTATCGCAATCCGTGGATAAATAAAAAGCAAGAGCTAGTATAATACTTCTTTTTAACATTGTCATGACTTATGTAACTTCTTCTAAAAGAAGCAAGATAAAAAGGGCTACATGAAGAAAAATGGATTCCATTTATATGCAAATATTTATTTTATACTTGGTACATAAGTCAAGATTAATTATTTAGAGTAAAAGATCAAATACAAAGCGTTTTTCGGTAAGAACTGTGAAAATCAAAGGGGTAAAAAAATTTATTTTTTTTTAGAATTTTTTTTTCCTATGTGCTTAAACATACTTTCTAGATGAATAATACAAAAAAAATTAAAAAAAAATAATTTTAGTGTAATTACGTCATTAAAGTAAATACACTAAATTACATTAAAGTAATTATGTAATTACTCTATACATAATTACTCTACACCAATTTTTTTTTATTTTTTTTAGTTTTCAATACTATAATACATGTTTAACAATATGAGAAAAAAAAATTTGAAAAAAAAAATAAAAAAAAATACCCTCCTTTGATTCTCACAGTTCTTACCAAAAAACAGTTTGTACATGATCTTTCCCCTAATTATTTATATGTAAATGACTTTTTAGAGAGTGTTTGAGTGTCCATTTTTTTCCCTCCTTTTTAACATATGACTTATCCAATAAGTCAAAAGTTAAAACAAAAGTGTTTGGGTAATTGTCTGAAAAGGAACTTATGAAAGATTTTGTGCTTTAAAAAGGAGAAACGAGAAGAAAAGTCATAAGTCACAATTTGTGACTTATAAGATTAAGGAGCTTTTGAGGTGAGAAAAGTCGTAAGGAGAAAAGGAGAGCCAAACATGCTCTTAGTCTTTACAAAAAAAATAACATTTAAGAAAAATAAGGATTTTTATAGGGGGCGAATTTGAGAGCTTTCAAAGTGATATTTCTAGGGAGGGTATGAAAAGTAACAAAGGAAGTGCGTTTAGCTCACCCCAACTATAAAACCTAAATTGTAGTTCTTTAAATACACGAGTTCCCCCCCCCCCCCCCCCTCTCTCCCCCGAGCTTCATGTACCAAGTTTGACTAGTTACTACATTTAATAATACAAGTTGAGTTCAAGGTTTGGATATAGAACTTCAAACGACACGAGCTCATATTCTCTTAACTTAACGATCCATGTTTGAGTTTAGACGAGCTCAAACTCAGCTCGACTCGACTCATTTGCCCATAACCACCTAACCACTAAGCTATCAAAGAAGATGCATGAAATGTCAGCATCATGATTTTAGTTCCTCTTGAATTCAAGTGATGAACAGATATCATTCTAATTACTTCAAAACAATAAGATCTACTAAAAAGTTTTTTGTAAAAACCATATACAATGTATCTCCAAAATTATCTTCAACAGAGATTGTTTTATTCACAAAAATAATAATAATATTAATAACAGAGAAAAGTTGGTTAGGGGATGTACAAGATGATGCCAAGGCTAGCCTGAGATTCTACGGCTCCACTGGCTCGAGCCCCTCTTGCGCCGGGGTCTAGCCGCTCTCTTATTTGTGTTTTCTGGGGTGGTTAATTTCGAAATGGAACGTATTTTTAGAGCCGGTTGTTCATTCTGGCTTGAATCTTCAGAAACCGAAACAGGAGCCGTGTTATTGTTTTCCTTTGCGTCCTCCGGTACCCCTAGCTTATCTGTAGAATGAATCTTCACAGCCCCGGAATCTGTTTGTGACTTCTTTGCTCTGCGGTTGTATATCAGAATTCCATCCGTACTCTGCATAAATATAAAAATAGGCGGGTTTATGACGGTCAAAACAGATTTCGGTCATGTGAGCAACTTTAATACCAGTCGGGTCATGTCACGTTTACTAAAACAACTTATTCTCAAGTTTACTTTTTTTATTTATAAATATGATTGCAGATATTATATAAATATAACTCACTCGTTTTCTTGAAGCATCGTGAGACTGTTCCACGGTTTCATTTACATCTTGAACATGCGTGGACTCAGAAGCTGCATTTTCAGGTTTGACAATATCATCACCCGTGTTTAATTTCATTAGCTGGGATGCAAATGTAGAAACTATAGAGGGTCCTTCCATGTTGGTTGGGAAATCCGGTTCCCCAACAGGTCGAGTCAATGGATTATTAGATTCTTGTAAGATCAAGTCCTCGGTCGATGAGATCCTTCCAGCATTTTCGGTCCTTAATGTGTAAAGTCTGTCCTTCATTTTAGAGACCTGTGACTGTGAAGCTTCAATCTTCCAGAGTATTTGTTCCAAGGAATAACCATCTCTGAAATCGAGAGATAATAACTCGTCGGCGACTCTAAACTCGTTATACACGTTCTTAGGGGACGATGGACCTGCAAGGAAAACTTTATCCCATAAAACCATGATAAAAATGACCAATTGGGATGCCCTTTACCCGAAAGTGAATCTTAAACTCGCATAAAAAACAAAATTTAAATACCAAACACTCGTTTACACTTTTAACGATTCCATAATTTTAAGAATTCCAGGTTTGTAAAACTTCCAACATTATTTATTTTATTTTAAGATTTAAAATACTATATATTCAATTTTGATGCAGCTAAACAGGTTTGGCTAGTCAGGAAGATATCACCTACGCGATACCCATCCCAAACCAACAATTTTTTTAAAAATAATCCCATCCTTGTCCCCTACCGGAACCGCCCCAAATGTTCCAGGTTTCAAGTTTTTTTTACCGTCCCTAAACTAACGATATGCAATCTCAACTGCAAAGCAAACACTACCAAATATTTGCCCAAATGTATAGCAGAAGATTCTTGGTTACCTAGATTAGTCTCGTCATCATCAATTGTTGGACCATGAGCGGGGGACCTGCAAGTAGCTGCACATGACACATATTAATCTCATAGCAACCATCTAGATATCACAGATATGACCCGTTTACTTATAAAAGAGTAGATTTAGGCATTTGGGCGATGGTTTGTATCAATACATATCAAATGTACGAGATAACGTAAATGAAAGACGAGTATTACCCAAATACGAGGATATGTTGTGATGTAACATGCAAAATTCTGTGTCTGACTCTTCAAGTCTTTTCCTTATCTTCCTCTTCATCAGTTTTTGTCTTTGCAAATCATGAACAAAAGGGATACACCTTGCACAACGACCTTCTAACTCAAAGTTTTTGTATTTCAACAGTTTTGTTTGCTTATGTTTTTCAATCTCTTCGTCATACATGATGGCCATTGACTCGAACTTCCTAAGCTGCAATTCAACCCATTTACAACGCCACATAATCGGTTGTACAAACTTCCTCCAATGAGATGTCACCCTTTTCTTCCTGAAAATTCATCATCATACGCATGAAACAATAAAAACAAATACTATATTGTTCCTCATTTATTATATTTTACTAGATGTTTTGAATTTATTACTTAAAAAAGAGATTATAGAGACATTACCTCAATGAATACAAGTCACCTGATCCACCTAATGTGCGCATTGGTGCAGCGTTCCCACGTAAATCAGACATAACCTCGTTGTCACTTTCATATCCATTAGTTCCGTGATCAGAAAAGGTGTCACCAAAAGAACTTGAACAAGCGGTGGCATCATCAGATTGAGGTTGACCCGAACCACCCTCGCCACCATTTTTCCAGTTTATTGCGTCAACACCCATACCCTCATGCTTACGTTCAGGTTTCATGTTTTTATCGTTAGTTATTATTACAAAAGACGTATGGGCTTTACTAGTCGAAGCTTCTCTTGCGATTTCCTTCCGTTCTTTTAGGTCCAAAACAGGACCCGTGTCATGATATCAGACAACCGTGATCATTCTTATTTTAGGAAGGCATTTGGTATTCTTAAAAATATGTAAATAAGACTAAGCTCAGTTAAATCAAACCAGGCACAAATGGAGTATCTAAATATAACCTGCATAAAAGATTAAACATTGGTAAAAACAAATTCAATATATCTTCCATTATGCAAAAAAAAAAAAAAAAACACACACACACACACACAAAGTTCCGCACTCAGATACTGCCTAGAATCATAGTAGTCAATGGTGCACAAGGAGCTTGCCTAGGCACGCAGCCCGACACAGCTAAACCGCCTTGCATCCAACAAGGCACTCGGCCATATTCGATATTCCTACTAAAACCTGTCTGTAACATCCAAAAATGGCCTAGATTCATCCAAAAAAGACCTAAACATGCCTAAACCCCTTAAAATGGTATTATTATACTGTGCGCCCTCGCTTTTTAAGCGCCTAGACTCCGGGCGAGGCTTAGAGGTATTCAAATCATCTCTGGTCAAATTTTTTCAATCGATCGTCTATTTTTTTTTTCAAATAGTCAAACACGTTGCTCGTTTAATTCATTGATTGTCATGTTTGTTCAATAAGAATTAAAAAAAATCTCAGACCCATTGTATACGAGTCAACTGAATAACACGCCACATCAGACAACACTACATGCATACCATGGAACCGCATAGCATCAACCGCAACAACGCAGTTCCATCACCGCATCAAACACACCACATTATGCACGCCTGATGCGTGGATAGGTTACCAAAAAATTAAAACATGTTAATTCCAGTTTCTAAACTAATTAGGGTTTCAAAAAACCAATATCCAAAATTAAACCATAATTCTCACTGAAACAAACATAATCACATGCAGTCAGACATCAATAACCACACAAGATTCAAATATTACACATCACAAGACCCAATTATGAAATTAGGGCTTCAAATTAACATACCCAATTCCTAAAATTAGGGCTTTTTGTATATACCAACCAAGATTCACATAGTTTATTAAAACCAACAATTGAATTTTAAATTTTATATAATAAACCAACCTAACAACTAACAAGTAAATTAACACATACAGAGTCCAAATATAATAATACTCTGTTTTTTTTACTGAATTATTAGGTAAAAAAAGGATGTAACTTTTTTTAAGGATATACTTACTTGGTCTAAAACGGTGTCGTATGGTGGTGGTGAAATTGGAAGGAGTGTGGTGGAAATTAGTTCCGTCAAGAAAATCTTGACGGAGGATTTAACGGAGAAGATGTGGAAATGTTCTGTTTTTTTTTTTTTTTTTTTACTTTTTTTATTTGTGGTGATTGTTACTTGCTGCTCACGCTATTGCTGACGGATTTGTTTATGTGAATTTATTATCTTTCTTAATTTAAAATATTTTCTTAGTTTTTGACTTTTTGTGATGATCATGAGATAAAATTGACACGATCTTCTTCATTTGGTAACTTATTTACCCTTTTACCAAACAAGTGGATTTTTTTTTTTTGAAAGGAAAACTTCATTAACAAAACTCGCTAATCCTTAAAGCAAGGACTAAGCGAAAAAAAAAAAAACAATACATCAATCCAAAGGGAAATTACACCAAGTTTTCCAATCCTTAATTTCCAACGTGATCTATTACGAATCCAAAAGTATGCCTTCGCTTTAATGTTTTCCACAAGCTGAACCGGATGCCTCTTTTTGTCATTAAAAACTCGTTCATTTCGTTCGTTCCAAATCATCCAAATGGTTGTATACCAAATGCCGCGGAGGATAAACTTAGAATTTTTAGACACAGTTTGACATTCCGGGACTTTTAGCAAATCCGGAATATCAAACAAGAAAGAATGGCTGATCCTGCACCAGTTTTCCACCTGAAACCAAACCTCGTTAGAGTATCGGCAACCTGTAAAGATGTGCGAAGTGGTCTCCAAATCCTCAAAACATAAGCTGCAATCGGACTGTTGAATCGGAATTCCCCGTTTTATAAGCTCAGCCGTAGTGGGGATACGATTGCGCGCGATCCTCCAAGTAAGAATTTTACACTTTAACGGAACCCATCCTTTCCATTTTACCCCAAGAGTGCCATCTCCCACAATCGGACTAGCGAGTAATCTTTTGGCCGAAGCAACTGAAAAAAGGCCGTCTTTTTCTTCGCTCCAACTCCAACTATCAGCGCCTCCTTGCCATTCCAAATTGAAAATATGATGCAGGAGGTCAAATAACTCGCTGATTTGCTGATGGGTTTGCGGCTCGTATCTCCATTCCCACTTGAGTTGATTGTTCCCATCTACCCAAACAATCCTGTCGCGAACTTTGCACCATTTGTTTTTATCAAGTAAGAAAAGGTTAGGATACAAGATCCGAAGAGGAGCCTCTAGGAGCCACGTATCACACCAAAAATTGATATTCCGGCCATCACCAAGCTTCCCAACAAAACAAGAGTTTAGGCGCCGACCATTAGGGAGTAAAGATTCACCTGTTTTGACAATATATTTCCAACAACCCGTCAACGAGGCATTACATGGCAATAAAGACCAAGGTCTACTAAAGCCATGACATCCCAAAATAATTTTTTTCCAAAGACTACTACCCTCTTTCTTGAACCTCCAAGTCCACTTTAGCAATAAAGCTTTATTAACGTCTTCAATCTTGGAAACGCCTAACCCGCCTTTGCACTTAGGAGTAGTAACAACGTCCCAAGCGACCCACGAAATTTTATTCTCAATGCCGGGCCCGGCCCAAAGAAAGCGTCTCATAATTTGCTCAATGTTTTTCACCACGGCTATTGGGGCTTTATAAAGTGAAAGACAGTACACCGGGAGGCTTTCAAGAACCGATTTCAACAGAATCAAACGGCCTCCAATAGATAGGTGCCGAACCTTCCAAGAGGCAAGCCGGTTCCGGATCGTATCAACCACCGGGTCCCAACTTTTAACCCGAGTCATCTTTGCACCAACTTGGATACCTAGGTACGTGAAAGGGAAATTTCCACGTTTGCAACCAAGGAATTCCAACATGTTATCCAACTCCCCGTCCGTCGTACACACACCATAAATGTTCGATTTATGGAGATTGATTCGGAGACCCGAACACAAATAGAAAATACGAAGGATACGCGCGATATTTTTAACATTCTCGAACGACCAAACCCCCCATAATCAGAGCATCATCCGCGTACAAAAGATGACTCACATCCAACTCATTACTAGCCAACCGAATACCTTTAAAAACCCCCACGTCTCTAGCTTTATCAAGGATCCAAGACAAAGCTTCCATAACAATTAAGAAGAGAAAAGGTGAAAGAGGATCACCTTGACGGAGCCCCTTTTCACATTGAAAATCAAACGTAGGGGACCCATTAACCAAAACGGCCGCTCTAGAGGACACGCAAATACCTTTGATCCAATCACACCACTTCATAGGAAAACCCATTTGAGTCATAATAGAGATTAGAAAATTCCAATTGACATTGTCATAGGCCTTTTCAAAGTCTATTTTCAACAAAAACGCTTTCTTGTTTTTTTTCTTTAGAAACGCCACCACTTCATTAACCACAAGAGGACCATCAACAATAAAGCGATCCGATAAAAACGCCGATTGAGCTTCAGAGATAATATTTCCCATCACCTTTTTGATACGATTAGCAAGAATTTTGGAGATAACTTTACTAATCATACCAATAAGGGTGATAGGTCTATAATCTTTTAGGCCCAAAGGAGACTTCACCTTCGGAATAAGAGTAATAAAAGAAGACCCGCAACCTTGATTAATAACGCCAGTCTCATGAAATTCCTGCATACTATTAACAAAATCATCCTCGAATAGGCTCCAAAATCGTTTGACAAAACGAAAGTTGAAGCCATCCGGACCCGGAGCCTTGTTAGAGCCACAATCAAACACCGCCTCTTTGATTTCTTGTCTAGAGAACCCCACCACCAAAGAAACCCGGTCCAAATTGTTAAGCTGTTTGATGCCTGCACAAACCAGATTTGGGCGCAAAGGGATATTTTCTTTAAAGTGGGAGCGAAAAAATTTTAATACCTCACATTTCACAATCGCCGGCTTAGTGACCCAAGCACCTTCAATCAACACACCCGGAATCGAGTTTTGAGCTTTTCTACCATTCACAATATTATGAAAAAATTTAGAGTTTTCATCTCCCAAAGAAGCCCACTTGACTCGAGATTTTTGTCTAATATCTCTAGTCTTGTGAAGCTCGATACTATCTAGCGCCACCTTGCATTCATTCCAAATCCACGCGTCGACCTCCTCCACTTCTTTGGTCTCCATAATTCGTTCCATTTCTTCTTTTTCTTCTCGAAGACGCATTTCTTCTAACTTTTCATTGGAACTCACTTGCTGAAACCACTGTCGCAACCTGTTTCGAAGAGCACCAAGTTTCTTTAGGAAATTCACATCGGCCGGACCTTGAGCCTCCCAAGAAGCAAAAACGTCATTAACCACTTCAACACAACCCGGACGATCAACCCAAGAATCAAACATGCGAAACGGCTTGGGCCCAAAGTTGGAGTCCACAACCGTGAAAAGAAGAGGAGAGTGGTCTGATAGGTTCCTATTCAAGACACGAACATAAGCATTCGGCCACTTGTTGACAAAATTTTCACAAACGAGGAACCTATCGATACGACTCCAAGTACACACCCCCTTTCGGCAAGACATATAGGTGTATCTAAAACCTTTCTGATTGAACTCCCTTAACCCCACCTTATCAATAAAATTGTTGAAGTCTCTAGTGCACGCATTAGAATCAATAAGCTTCTCAATTTTAGACCAAAGTAACCTTTTTTCATCATTTTTTTGGGAGCATACACATTTAACAAGTTAATACGAACCGACCCCGCCATAAGAAAACCCCCAACGTGCAGGAAATTGTTATCTTTAGTCACCTTATCTTTCAAAAATACCTTTGGGTCCCATATATTAATCAAGCCACCCGAATTGCCATTAGCCGCAACAAAATCAAAATCACAACCGGATCCTCCCCAATAAGCCGAAACTAGACCGGGGAGAATATTGTTACTCATCGTCTCTTGCATACCAATAAAGGAAACACCATTATCATTTTTTAATTTTTTGATCCAACCCGGCTTACCATAACCACCAATCCCTCTAATATTAATAGATAAACAATTCATTTCTTCACCTCTTGTAAACCTTCAGTAGCGATGGAATCCTGTATCAAAACATGAGATTTAGACAAGTCCGCACCAAGAATATCACCCATAACGATTGTGGCCTCCACTTCTGAGTCTTCGGCACCATGAGAAGCATTAGTGTTCGAAAACGGAGCAGCGTCAAGGGGATTAACCAGCCCAAGCTCAACAGCACTTGGCTGTGAGTTCAGGTCCAGTCTATCAAACTGGGCTGGCTGAGCGTTTAGGCCCAATAGGGGATCAAGCCCGAAAAGATCTTCACTATGTTGGACTCTGAATTTCTTACCCACCTTGGTTTTCTCTAGGCTGCTAGAATAAGCAGGATTAACTTGGCCCACGGAGCCCAGCCCACCTTTCTTTTTTCTTTTATTAATACTCGGCCCATTTAAATCCTCAGGCCCATCAAAGGAGCAATTGGCCTCAAAATCAAAATCCTGACCAGGAATAAATTCCTCATTATACTCCACAATCAAAGGAGTTCCATCTTCATAATGATTGCCCTCATAATTGGCAATAATGTCACCATCATTGCCAACATTAATGCCATCATTAAAAGCATGCCTATCGTTGACCTGCTCGTCAGCCATCTTTTCCGGCGAATCGTTGACTTGAACGTCGTCATTGGTGTCATGCATGCAACTATCTACGTCATCAACAGTGTTACTACAATCATCCTCCGAATAAGATGGGACTTTGTAAAACTCCGGGACCCAAACATTTTGATCTTCCGTCACCCATATTGAGAATTTCTTATCCTTCCAGACAATACTTATTTCATCTTCAATTCTTTTGCCATCACCGGCAATGATTCCCACATGGTCGTAAGAAAGGTCCCCATCATCGTCACTTCTGTTGGGAGTATGAATAACCTTGCCAACCGCATTCCCTATATTGTTAATAATCTGAGACGACAAAAGATGTAAGGGGATACCCACGATCTTAACCCAAGCCAAGCGTTCAAACGCAAAAACTTGGCCTTCCCACAGATCAATCGATGAAAACCGACCTAACACTTCTTTGGCTGCTTCACGAGCTTCTAACGCCGTCTTGTTATCTTCGAACGTAATCAAAACTGATAGACGTCCTAAATATTGAATCTTACCTTTACCGGGGCACAATTCATTAAGAATGATGTAGATGTTTTTCAAGGCATCTAAATCAATCAAACGTACAACCAACGCCCTCCCAATAACGTCGTTAAACGCCGTGAAATTATCATCAATAATAACAGTTTTTCCGACCTTTAGAGTTCCTTGTCTTCCCAGTAGTGTGTCTGTGAAGGACCGGGAACCATTAAAAAACGAAGGAGGCGGTTTATCACCCTTACTACCCTCTTCTTCTGCGTAAGACTTCTTCTTAGAGATCTCCGGATCCTGACGAATCTCCCCTTCCTCTAGTGTGAATCTTGCAATGTTAGCCTTCAGCCAACGCTCTCCAATACATGTATTGCGGATCTTTCGTATAATCTCTTTAGAATCCTTAACATCTAGAAAAGAAACAAACCCGAAACGATTACCAAACTTATCTCTTTTGCGTGCAATGTAGATATCATAGATATCCCCATATTCTCGAATGAAGTCCGCTAAGTCTTTCCCGCTACATTTCTCCGGCAGATTAGTAATGAAAACCTTTGTGATTCTTGAAAGAATGGTGGCCGGAATTTTGGACGTCCGGCCAGTCATACCTCTAGAGAGCGTTTTGTCTTTTTTAATAGTAATTTCTAATTTTTTTTTATATTTGGAGGTTGTTGAACTTAATTCATGAAATCACCAAACAAGTGGATTTCTCATGAAAATTCGTCCGGTATCAATTTTGTTCGTTATAATTTGATATTTAATCGGCACTAGGTATAGAAACCGAAATAATATACCTTGATATCAAAACGTTTTACATACTAATGTTGGTACCGATCTATGCAATCAATATCGATGGGATATCGGCGGGATATCGGTTATCGGACCTTGGTTGATATTTGGTGTCAAATATCGGTGGCAAATATTGGTACCAATATTCCGCCAATATTTTGATTCTCAAATATCGGTCATAGCGTCGTATTTTCAGATTTTGTTTTTTTTTAGGCCAAATTAAACTAAAACCCCATAAAAATCATTTTTTGAGAATAACCCCATAAAAACTAAGAGCCTAAGTGCTTAAAACGCTTCCAGAACCCTAAACCGAACAGTCGAACACTTCTAGGTTGCGAATTGGAGTCTTGACTTTTATATATCTAGACGTATATAAAAAAGGCACGTAGCACGAACATACTCAAAATTTAATAAAACATCGTATTTTAAAAGTTATCTATACTATTATATAATGGGTTCTGGACGGGTAAAATAGTCATTTGATATTCATCTACATGGGTAAAATTGTAATTTTATTAAATTGGCAAGACATGTTTAACAAAATAATTAAATCTCTATTGATAATATTAGACTAATAATATGACTATTTGACCAAGATGATATTAATTGAAACACCATTTCACTTCATCTCTAAAACATGATTTTTTTTATTTGAAATGAAAGAGCAATCGAAGAGTTTGACATAATCCATTGATTTTATAAGAGCAAAATATATATGGTCAATTCTTCAAAGACTCTTTTGCATATTCACATGAAGAAAAAAAACGGATGAAACGGTTGTTATCGTAACCAACCACTTAGATGCAAAACAATTATTATAATTGAATCATCGTTAAACCCATTTGATTAGCAATTCGTAACCTATCGGAAACAATTGAGTTTAAAGCCCAAAACCCACACACACCAAACAACCTTTGTACCTCTCGGCTCTCTCTATTTCTATGTGATTTCAGACTAAAACCCACCATAACAACTTGCGACCACACATCAAGTAACCACGGTCCTAGGAAAGTACGGTCTTTGGTGGCGATCAAGGTGTAGCAGCGTCCGATTTAGACCGGGAACCGTGGCTCATATAAGTCTGATTCAATGGATAAGATCACTTTTGTAGGGGACCGATCAGCATCGTCCTATTACAATTTGACAAAAAGACGGTAGATGGAAACCTAACTTGGCTTCTGTACTTATTAAAAATAAACCACGATAGATAAATGTTGAAATATAATTAACACTTTATTAATCTGACATATTGGTTATTTAGGACATTATTGATGATCCAGGGCAAAAGACACATGGGGAGATGATGCCAGAAGAATTTGGAGAAGATGTCGAGTACATTGAACAGAAGAGAACAAAAGGTTATTAGGTGGTGATTCGGGCTAAAAGATGCTAAAACCCGGATATTACAAGGAATTGGGAAGTAATGACGTGAGCCACGAATGGGTCGGACAAATTGAACCGTGTGCATTTCACGAGTTAAGAAACACAAATAGAACTTAAATTTTATACCAATACTTACCTCAATAAATCACAGTTTCAGAAATCACTATGGGTATGAATATGTATACATATATGAAAACGTGTATTGTGGAATGTCATGCACTGAAGGTGTTCGGGTTGGGTTCACTGATTAAGTGATGATTTTTGGTCGACTTAAAGCATGATTTGTTGTTAGATAAGTAATTATACATGTTATTTCCTAACTTGGGTCTTTTTGTTGTTTTTGTATTCAGATTTTTAGGTTTTTTTTTTTGTCATTGCTTTTCTTTTTAGCCAGAGCAATGCATTATATCTTAGGGTGTTTAGTTCTCTCTATTGTTTAGCTTTTGGCCACCATGTTTAATAAGTATTCAAATTTGAACTCCAATAGTTTTTTAATTGCAAAATGGACTATAACTTTTTTTTTTTTTCTCGTACTTACAATTTGACCTCACAAGAATCCATTTTAAACATTCACATTATATATGTCATAATTTTATTATTATTCCTTTTACAACTTTTAAAAACACAATGTTTTATAAATTCCAAGTGCACCGCTTCGATGCGTTTATTTTATCTACATCTCCATTTAAATTCTACTCCTAAAATAAATTTTACGTTATTGCTAAAATAATTTTTTTGTTACCTCAAAATAATTTTTATGTTACTCCAATCAATTTTGTGTTACGTTACTCGAAAAATATATTGAACTTACACTAAACGTCACTTTCTAAACCAAAAGTTCATATATATTACTAAACCCAACTCCCAAAACCCTAAATCCAAACCAAACCCCCTTGACCCAAACAAGTAAATGTATTTTATTAATTATAACATCTGTTTGACTTTGCACTGTCTGGCCAGTTGGTCGTGTAGGAGGTGGTGCATGAATGGGCGGTTGAGGGTTATGAACGCATGTGAATGGATGAAGATGTCACACCCTCAAATTCCACTTGCAGGGTTTTACTGCGAGGCGCGTAGCATACCAGGATCCAAGTCAACGGTCACAATAAACGACAACTATATGATATGAAAACAACGTAGTAAAAGTAAACCAAACAGTTTAAACATTAGACAAATCAACAAGAACACAGCGGAAGCATTTTTAAAAAGTTTAAATCCAAAACCATAAGTAAATAGTTCAAAGTTGAAAAGTAATGTTCGACATGATTGTAACACCCCAACCCGATGGCGGAATCATCGAGGTGCCATGTAGTGACGATTGTTCAATAGCTCATGGATTAAAAGTGTAGATATTAATATATTGATTAAGTAGTTTATTACATTGAAAGAAAAATACAAGATACAATAATTCTAAAGTAACAACTAAAACTGAAATGTAATGAATCCAAATTTAAGTAAAAATCCAAAAGCTTAAAAGTCATCTCATAAATAACCTGAAACATGTATGAAAATAGTATATGTCAATACAAAAATATATTGGTGAGCATACCCTGTTTTGAATACATATAGTAGAAAAAGTGTTTAGCAATTCATGTGTTGTATACCGTTTGCAATTATGTTATAAGTAGTATCCGGGTCAAAACCAGCCCTAATAGAATGAGACTAACACATGGAAACCATTTTTAGTATAATGAATCACAAGACAATGACCAAGGTCTCTCAATAGAGTCACAAGGGGTATATACCATAGTACTATTCATTGAAATGCCAGGCTCTCAAAGGTTAATAATTTTGACAAGTCATAGACACACAAATTAACATAAAGCAAACACACATGAGAATTGCATTTAGTAAAAGAATACCATTTAGTCATAGTGTACATGAATAGCCCCAAAAGAGTAAAACATGAAAAGGGTGAAAGATATACTCACGGTTTTTGCTAAGCAATAAATCCAACAAAACTCATCACAAGATAAACTTGGGAATTCTGAAGAATTCAACCTATATATATATATATATATATATATATATATATATATATATATATATATATATATATATATATATGGTAGGGATCCTAAGAGAACCAACCCCTATTTGAGAACTGAGAGAACCATTCTGAGCCACACATTTCATATAAAGGCAAAAAAAAAGTTTTTTTTTTTTTTTAATCGCACATTTTTTTTTTTGCTTTAATCGCACATTTTTATGCAAGGAATTTTTTTTTATTTTTTTTGATTTTTTTTTTCATTTATACATATGTGTATATAACATTTTTCAGCTATACATATGTGTATATTTCAGTTATACATATGTGTATATAGCATTATACATATGTGTATAATGCAATTATACACATGTGTATACTGAAAAAAATACAAAAAAAAAAAATTCCTTACATATAAAGCGGCGATTTTTGCAAAAAAAAAAATTTTTTTTTTTTTTTTGCCTTAAAGAAATGTGTGGTCCAGAATGGTTCTCTAGTTCTCAATTTGGGGAAAGGTTCTCATTTGAACCAAATCCTATATATATATATATATATATATATATATATATATATATATATATATATATATATATATATATATGGGGAGGATTAAATAAAAACCCACTTAAATTGAAAAAACTCGGTAAACTCTGACTTTCCGAACTTTTTATCATCTGAAAAAATTAAGGTATGTAATATACATGTTTTTAAGAGTTTTGAGCCAAAAAAAACAAAAAAGCGCCGAGTGGATATTTTTTTAAAAAAATAAATAAGTTTTTTGTGTCACATATGTAACAAGTCTGTTTTTGTGTAACATACGTAACACAAAAAAACTTATTTATTTTTTTTAAAAATATCCACTCGGCGCTTTTTTGATTTTTTTGGCTCAAAACTTTTAAAATCATGTATATTACATACCCTATTTTTTTCAGATGATAAAAAGCTCGGGAAGTTAGAGTTTACCGAGTTTCTTCGTTTTAAAGGGTTTTTTTGTGGATACTTAGCCTATATATATATATATATATATATATATATATATATATATATATATATATATATATATATATAAGAATACTAATGAGGGAAAATGGCTTAAAAGTCTACGACATCTATAATCTAAGGCATTAGGGTTTTTGCGAGTCTTATGTAGGGAAGATGAAGTTTTTATGATAACTCGAAATTAATAATAATTTTGAATAAGATATAACATGATTTAAGATCAAATATCTGTAACACCCCAACCGATGACGGAAAGATCAGGGTGCCACGTAGTGACGATTGCTCAATAGCTCATGGTGACTAATAATTGTTTCAATAGATTATTTAATTAAATTACAAACATTACATACAAATCAAATAGGTTCAAATAACAATAACAAGTTTATTTTGATTGAATCTAAGATTTCAACTCCTATGTGATCCACAAGCAAAAGCTAAAACCTCCAAACAACTGAATACTTGAAACATGTTAAGTTTGGAAAATGGAGGGGGTCAACTATAAATAGTTGGTGAGAATACATAAGTTTTAAATAAAATAGTGATAAGAACTCATGTAGCAATTACTGTGACAAAGAATTAAACAAAGATAGTGTGTGTGAACATGATCTACTGGTAGCTCAAGTCATTGTTTTGTACAATCAACCCTTGTGTCGACTGAGACCTAACTCGCAAGTTAGTTAAATGTTGTTACTGTTTCGATCATCCCTGAATTTATGCGGGGGATGGGCTTGTCAGACCTATAGCGCTATAATCTACACAGGCGGCTTGATCAAAGTTAATGAACGTACTGAGGCGGACTATATACCACAACCAGTTCACAAGTATAAATTTATAGTATGATGCAAAAATATAATTGCATAAGTTTCAAACATGTTTCACCCAAAAACGATGAAAACGGTAAAAAAGGGGGATATGTAAACTCACCTTAGCAAGCAAGCAAGAATCCCAAATATGCAATAGCAAGTATACTAGTTTCCAAAGAAATCACCCTAGATTAAGCATCACAAAGTCTAAGAATAACAAGTCGAACAAGTCTAATAAGTCTAAGGTTTCTCGGTCGATCGATTAGTGTTCTCTAGTTTTGGAGAAGACACTTAACTGTTAATGCTTTAGTTAAAAATATATTAATATTTAACATTATAAATTTTTACATAGCTTAAAAGATATAACTTTTAAAAGTATGAAAAATATTTTCTATAAACTATTTTCAATTTATTTTGTATTTAAAACAATTTATTTTATACAAAAGATTTAAATAAAATAATAGGATAAATATAAAAGTATATATGTTTTTTTTTCTCAAAAAGTTTATATTTTAATCCATTAGATTTGAAATAATTTTTGAAATTTTTTGGCTTTTGAATCATCAAAAACGGAGTTTTTATGACTTAGTTATGAATAAAACAAGTTTTATATTATTAGTTTGTATTAAACAACAATAATATAACAAAAAAATCAGTTGTAAAAATATTGTAAGTAATCGGTCCTCACAAGACTCGAACTCGAGACCTTGAAGTTGAAAAGCAAGGCACCAACGCGCTGGTCTACCAGATTAGTTTGATGTTACTCCAGTTATAATCTTTATAAACAACAATACAGACTCAGTTTTTTTAAACAAAATGAAAAGCTCAAAATCGGTTATCAGAAGGTTCGAACTTGGGTCTGTGCCTCTGCTAAACGGTTTTAGAACCAGCTGGTCTAATTGACCAGTTGGTATATTTTCGATTCAAAAACATTAAAAGCAGATCTGATGCAGTTCATCTTCCCCAAATCAATAGCTATAAACCCTAACTAATCATCGATCCAATTCATCCATTATAGGTTCCGATTGAAAGATGATTCATGGGGGCTTCGTTATCAGACCATATCCGACCATATATGAATAATTAATCGAAAATAAACTTACAAGTTAGGCCGATTAAGGGCTAGATAACCCGAACAACGAACAGGTTCGATTCCGAACAACAAAGGCGACGAGAACAGCAATAAACCAGGGGGTTTAGAAGGCGATAATGGTATGAGTATAACTCGGGTTTCGATTTTTATAAAAATAAACGAATTGAAAGGGTTTATATATTAGTATATGGTTCGTTTTGAAATATCTTGGATAATCACGATTTAACCGACTTAAACCTGTTATTATCTTCTAATTCGCAACAGATAAGGTCGGTTTATGGTGTTGATCAAGATTAGGGAGGCGATTTGCATTATCCGTTCCATATTATCAGTTAATTGAATCAATTTCAATAGTTTTAAATGGGTTTTTATTTTTTTATTTTTTATTTTTTTTTACATCTTGACTTTTCTATAAGCCTTTATAAGTTTAAGAGTATAAAAAAAATGTAAGGGTGAAATATGAATGAAAAGTCAACTAAAAAAATACGCGATGTTACAATATATATCTAAGAAAATATAAACTCTTATGTTTTTCACACTTAGGAATATTTATGTTTTATAACAAATTATATCAATAGAACAGATTTTATAATTTATATTTAATTAAATAATTTATTCTGACTAATTAAATATAAATAAGCTAGAAATACAAGATATGGTCCAAAAATAATATTTTTATGAAAAATGATTATTTTCTGAGGTAAAATAGTGAAAATAATTTTTTCTATATTTTTTCTCAATTTATTTGCATTTAAAACAGATTTAATGAATTTAAATAGCATTTTAATGATTAAAAATGGCAAAAATAGCAAATATAACTATTTTCTAGGAAAGTAAATTTTATTTCAGTTTATCATACTTAGAAATAATTTCCCAGAAATTTTGAGATTAAAATCTTTTAAAACGAATTTTTAATCAATTAATTATGATTAAAACAATTTAAATCAATAAAAATACGAAAATACTTTATTTTCCAGAAAATAAAAATGTGATAATTTTCTTTAGGGTTTCAAGTTGTTACACCTAAATTTTCATAATTTTGGATCAAAAATCAATTTAATATGAATATTTTAAGTTTATTTGTATTTTATATGATTAAACATGGTTTAATTAAAAGTATATAAAAAATTATAAAAATGGGTGGGGTTCATAGGTCTCGAACCCGAGTCCTTTAGTTTCAAGCACACAAGACTTACCCACTAGACCACCTTATGATTTTGTTGTAAACATTAAAAATAAATTTTTTTTAACATAATAAGATTCATCATCTTCTTCCCCATTAATCCGGCCTAACCCTAACCCCGAATTTAATCTGGCCTCAATCGTAAAGTTAATGCTCTGGAAACATAGGGCTATTAGCAATGGACAATCTAAGAAGAAAACGACATCAAAAATTAACACTTACAATAACGATTTGAGCCGAAAACGAAGAAGATGTCGTCGAGTTCATGAGACCAATTTGCAAAAGATTTGGACGTGATTTGGAGCATTTTTATGAGGGTTTATGTCGTGTAGGAATTGGTGAACGATTTGGAAGCATCAATTTATGGAATTGTTCAGTTATAACGCACGTTTTGATCTTGTTATAAAATCCGGCAGTTACACCACCTCTGTTCGTTTTACATCGTGTTTAAAGCTTGTTATTATCACATTTATGGTCTGGAAATCGTTACACAACAATGGAGAAATGCTTTGATGGCATTAAAACGAATAATAAACGAGGTTTACACTGTGGCCAGAATCAAGGGTCGCCACTGTGATACACCGCAATTTCAGGTTCTCACTTTAACTAAACTCTAGTTACTTGTAGTTACATTCCTTGCATTCTACTTAACTAGGGTTAGCTAGATAGGTCACACGTTGCACAGTTATAGGTTAATAACTGCATGAAGTGGTAATTCGGGGAATTACCAAACTATATACATGAGTATATAGATAATTGACATTGATTGCAATTACGTGTTTCGGTGAATCTATGTATAAACTGTATTTGATTACGTGAACAAAAATTAAACGCACTATTAAAAACCGTAATCGAGGAACCATTAGGATGGTTGGGGCCTAAATACATTGGGTCACGCTTGGCATGGCACAAAATAGCAAAAACATCGAAGAAAACAGGCTGTACAATGAACTGGGCCACCCTAAACGAATAAATCCATTCCGAACGGCCGTTCGGAAAACCCGAACGGGTGTTCGGCGTGGGCTGCAAGCTTAAACCGACTTTAACCCCTTCTTTAAGCAATCTTAAGCCTCAAGTACCTCATAACCTTAACCCTAATTGTCCCTGGCAGCCACCATACGAAAAATACACTCCATAACCTCTGCCATAACCATAATTGATCAAGCTTTGGAGCTCTAATTATGTTTATGTCACCCGAACGAAGAGCTTTAGGTATATCATCAAACCTTTTGTGTTTTATCTTCTTTATTATGTTATAAAGCACCATAAACAAGATTGTCCAAGATCTGAAATAAACTTACAAAGATTAAAACATGGTTTTAATGGTATTAAACAAGGTCTTGTGTGTTATTATGTGTTAGATGTTATGTTGTTGTATGATTAAGGATTATTGAACATCTAGGGTTTATAGATGATAATATTTACCAAGAAACTTGCATGTTTTGATCAGATTGATGTGTGACAAATCTTGTATGATGTTTATTTGATGTTTATTTGATGTTCTTGATTGATGATATGCAACTAGGGTTTGATATAGTTCATAATATTGCATGATTAAAATCTGGACATAATATGAATGTCGAATTGTAGGACCTGTATCATGACTTTAATAAATCTGTTTTGATCGATTCTTTCCATGAACATGTTGTACAAGGTCTTAGCTTTTTAGAATGGGCAAAATCATCCGATTTGGACATCGGTTGATATGTTTTTGGAATTTTCTTTGATTAAAGGTCATATCAGATTTTCGGATTAGTATTTTGGGTCAACTTTAAACGACCATGACTTGAGTTTTACAAAAAGTTAGGTTATGAAATTTGGACAGTAGGTCGAAATTGGTAAAACTTGGCTTTTCCAAGTGGATTCATCCCGTTTGGATGAATACACAATTTTTGGGAATTTTTCTACTAATCTGATCTGTTGTGAGTATTTTCTTGGCCTACCTGTATTGTATGATTTTTCATAATTTTTGTGTATGGTTTTATCCCGAAATAAAAATATGGACTTGACCGGTAGACCCTCTATAATACTCAGTAAAATTTTGAGAGTCTAACTCATTGGATAAGTATTTTTTATAAATTTGTTTTAATGGCGCATAATCTGTCCTAAAAACGCAGATTATGTATTGTACGCTTATGTGTCTAATTGGAGTCCTATGTGACTTGTATTTGACATTGTAACACCCCATCCGATGGCGGAAACATCTAGGTGTCACGTAGTGACGATTGTTCAATAGCTCATAGACTAGAAATGTAAATTTTGATACATTAAATGGAATAGTTTATTACATTGAAAGAAATACAACAATTAAAACTAGCAATCTAAACCAAAATACAGTAAATCTCAATCTAAGCCTAAGTTCCAAAAGCTTAGAAGTGATCTCATAAGAACCTGAAACATGTTCGAAAATAATTTGGTCAATACAAAAATGTATTGGTGAGCATACCCTGTTTGAATACATATAATAGAAAAGTGTTTCGCAATTTATGTGCTATGATATTTGTAATATGTAAAAGGGTCAAAATCAAGCCTCACATCGTTCAATAATCGTTCACACATCGTTCAATAATCGTTCACACATCGTTCAAGAAAAACCTTAACAATGACCAAGGACTTAGCTCGTTCACGTAAGTCAATCAAGGGAAATAATTCGTAGTACTACTCATCGTTAGGTGCGGCCCAAAGGTTAATGACTTTGACAAATCGTTCATACAATTCACATAAAACATATCAATGAGCACATTGCTTTATAAATAACACACATAAGTTTAATAATAATGGTACATGAGTCACCCCAAAAGAGTAAAACAGTAAAAGGGGAAAGATATACTCACAATTTCGCTAAGTATAAATTCCACGAAAGTTCGTCGTAAAGGATTTAGAATTCCGAAGAACTCAACCTATATATGATAGAATACTAATGAGGAAAATAACTTAAAAGTCTAACGCAACCAAAATCTAAGGCATTAGGGTTTACTAGACTTGTGTAGGGAAGATGAAGTTTTTAATCGTAACTTGAACAACAGTTTTTTTGAAATAAATATATCACGATTAAATATGTTACTAATACACTTTTGTCTCCCACACTTAGAAACATTTTCTATTTTATAGAAAAATATCCACGAAATAGATTTTATGATTCATATTTAATTAAACAATCTATTATATCTAATTTAAATATAAATAGAATAAATAATACGAGATATGATCCGAAAATGATATTTTTATGAAAAATAATTATTTTCAGATGTGAAATACTGAAAATAATATTTCCAGAGTTTCTTTCGATTTATTTGTATTTAAAACATATTTAATGAGTTTATATAGTGTCTTAATGATTAAAAATAATAAAAATAACAAAAATAATCATTTTCGAAGAAATTACATTTTATTTCAGTTTATTATACATAAAAATAAATCTCCAGAAAAATTGAGGTTAAAATAACTTAAAATGAATTTTTAATCATTTAATTATGATTAAAACAATTTAATTCAGAAAAAATATGAAAATAATGTATTTTCCAGAAAATAAAAATAGGATATTTTTTTAGGGTGTCAAGGTGTTTCCCCTAAATGTATTTGTATAAAAATAAATAAGAAAGGAAAAAAAAAGAATACAAAATCTGAAAAAAAAAAAAAACTCAAAATGCTGTTGTAGTGATTTGAACCATTGTCCCTTCCCTAAAGACTAAAGTACCCATAACTTAACCACTAGACCATATGAATATTTTGTTGATTTTAGTTAGAAATAAATCTTATAAATATTGTTTCCAATGCATCTTCTTCCCCAAATCAACAAGCAAGAACCCTAACCTTAACCTATATCTAATGAACCCAATTCAGAACGCGATTATGCTCTGTAATAGAGGGTTTTTGATCGGGGAAGGTGCAGAATTACAATGGCATAAAGAAGAGGATCTTACAAGAACAAAAAGAGGCGAAAATTTGATGAAGATAGTCGTGAACACAAGCATCGATTCAGAGGTTTTCTTAACTGATTTTGACGTGTTTTTTAGTGGGTTTGCAAAAGAAATCGATGCAGAAACATTAAGCAATGGTAAATTTATAATCACACTAAAGAAAACAGACGTTTGATGCGATTTAAAGTTTCCGGCGGTTACATCTTTAAACTCGATTATTGGCACATTAAAGCTTGTTAATACACGTTACAAATAATTGAAAACTCGTTGATATACTGCTAGAAATGTACGGAATCAATGAAAACATTAAATAAGTTGATTAAGTGACTTGCCGGAGCTGGTTCACCGGAAAAGGGACGCCGGAAAAACGCCCTGCTGCCCCCTTTTCTTATTTTTTTCTTTTTCAAATTAAGTTTCCAATATTGACACTTATGGCCCTTCCTTATGAACCTTGTTAGTTTAATAACATTTTGGTTATCTTTTTCTTTATAAAAACTAACCAACCTAACCAAACTAACTTTAAATCTTTTAAGCTACCCTTATTAAATTAAAATAGAATTATTTTTATAAGATAACATGATTTTACGTTTATAGTACGTTTTATATATCAACACGTGCGTATACAAAAAGCATACATACACCATTTTAAAGGAAAATTTAAAATAAAATAAGATAATATTTGATGAGGACTAGAGGTGTAACTTTAAAACAAACGGAGGGCTAAAATTGACAGCTTGCTAAGAGGTGAGGGTGACGGATGTCACAGACATGAACTTGTATGAGCACTTATATGAGGTGTATATGAAGTGCATAACTGATGTTAATCATTGTGTTCACCAACGGGTCCGTAGGGTCTACTTGTGCATTTAGAATCATTAGGTGTCACTTACACGGTTTTGAACTTTTAAACGTCTTGGACAAACGGGTTATATGGTGTATTGATTGTACACATATACTCACTTAGTGACACATGTAAATATGTAATAGAGAGTCGGTAGCACATCTTATTTGTGAAGTTTGGATTATTTGCTTGCATCCTAAGGTGAGTTTCAGCACTCTTTTCTGAAAAGCATGCGTCTCGGGGAGACAACTTACTTACTTTTTCATAGTCCGGTTTGGGACTACTTTTACACATCCCGGGTTTTGGGGTGCTATGGTTCATGGGGTGAATCTGCTTTTACTAATTCATGTTTTATGTCCTTTGTGAACTAAACATACTCTATCACTCTAAAGTCCTTATTATATTATTGGGTTAATCGCTGGAGGCGAACGGGGTATTAGTTGATAGCGCTATTAGGTTGTGCAGCAACCTCATGCTTGCGGTGCTGGGAGCACGGGCATGAACTTTTGACCATGCTCTTGAGGAGCTGACTAGTGTTGATAGACACTAAACTAAGGCAGCATAACGTAAGTTAACACACTATATGTTCCCAATAATCAGCTGTTTAGTTACAATGAGTGGGTTAGCTACCCCTGGCATGTGAATTAGTTGTTACGTGGTCTTGGAGGCCTACGCATTTACTTGTTGTTACGTGGTCTTGGAGGCCTACGCATTTACCTGTTGTTACGTGGTCTTGGAGGCCTACGCATTTACTTGTTGTTACGTGGTCTTGGAGACCTACGCTTTTACTTGGTTACGTGGTTTTGGAAACATGCGCGTTTACTTAATCACCTTCTTTACTTTGTGAACTCACCAACTTTATGTTGACACACGATATATATGCTTTTGCAGGTAGTTAGCTTCCGGTGCCACGATTAGAAAGCACTGCACACTTCACTGCATTTAGGTCTAGGCATACATCTAAACTTCAATTTATGCTTTTACGTTTTCTTTCATATGGTTTTATCTTGGGCGCGTTGTTTTGCGCATGGTTTTAAAATATCTATGTTTGGTTTATGCTTCGGCAACTTAACTAAACTTTTTGGTAAACGTTAAACTTGATTTTTGAAAACGAACTAACTGGTTTGGGCATTTAGAGCCGTTCTTATGACTTATGGCTATGGGATCCTGGTATATCATGCGCCTCGCGGTATAAACCCCGCAGTGAAAATTTGAGGGTGTGACAGCCACCGGTGACCTCACCTACCGGAAATACGTGGAGTGATGCAGGAAGGGTGGGAAGGTTTAAAACTTTTGGATTTTGGCAGAAACATCCCCCAAAGTATCATAACTTGATGTTTTTGATGAGAAACTTGCAAATTCTTATATATATATATATATATATATATGGGAAGGTTAGAATAAAAACCACTCAAATTGAAGAAACCCAGTAAACCCAATCTAGACCATTGATCTAAAGTGATCAATGTCCTAGATTGATTCTAAATTATTTTAATACATTTATTTAGGTAGATGTCAAAGAATGGGTTAAAACGTCAAATGACATTTTCTGAAAAAGCATCTATGACAAGTTGACCCCACACATGTCACATCATCTCTCTCATACTTTTGTGACCATTGTCCTAAATCTGTCAGGACGTCGTGTTACATATGTAGTGTTGCATACGTTAAAATTGCACAGACTCTGGTCTCATATGTGATTTCTTGTTTCATACGTTAAAACACATAGATTGTATAAAATCAATTAAAAACTTTACAGATCAAAAACATTCAAATGTACACAAGTATGTTTCTTACAAAGTGCTAAAAACAATCAAAACGGTCATTACAATCAACAAATGCTAAAAAAAACTATCATAAAAAAAATTTGTCTACATTTCATTCTTGATAATCATCTTCATCATTAATGCAAAAAAAATATGTTCACCTGCAAAAAGAAAAAAAAAATCATCAATTTACATGTAAGCCACCCCCCCCCCCGGGGCTTAACGTATGTTAAACATCTGGATTAAAAAAAACATACGAAACAGATACAAACATACATCCCAAATACTCCCTCTATAATATGCATTACATTCGTGATAAGTGACTTTGTATTGATTAATATACGCAACGTAGTTCTATTGTTACATACGAAACAGATGCAACATAGATTTGATCCCATGATTAGTGACTTTTGTTTTAATTAATATATGCAACTGGTATTGAAAGTAAAACATGTATAACTCATGAAAGGTCAAAAAAATCAAACCTTGGTATCTGGTAAAAAAAATCAGAAACTAATTTATACCAACTTAGTTCTGCTGTTACATACGAAACAGACGCAACATAGATTTGATCCCATGTGTAAACTCATGAAAGTAAAAAAATCAAACCTTTGTATCTGGTAAAAAAATCAGAAACTAATTTATACCAACTTAGTTATGCTGTTACATAGGAAACAGACGCAACATATATTTCATCCCATGATTAGTGACTGTTACATACGAAACAAACACACCAATAATATCACACTATTTCAGGTGGATAAAAATCTGAATTGTATCACAAACTGTCATCATTATCCCATTCTATAAATTAATACGAATGTTTATAAAATGGCATAAAATTTTTTTATTAACCCATTATCCCATTCTAGAAATTAATACCAACTAGTTAATATGTGAATAATCGTACGTCTATAGTTATGTACAGTGGCGAAGCTTGACCCGAAGGTTCGGGGGGTTGGAAGTCACCGGGGGTCAGAAGTCACTAGTTTCGGGGGGTCGAAACCCTATATTTTCAAAATTTTCTATACGAATACTATATAATCGGAACTTCTGCGCGAAAAATCCGGGGGGGTCGGCCGCCCCTCCCCGCCCTTACTATGCTTCGCCAGTGGTTATGTATATAGTTTTAAATAATAAAATGCTAAAATTTTATATTTAACAAAAGCCCGTAATAACTAACATAAACAACTAATGAAAAGTATAAAATATAAATAACAATATCAAAAAGTTAAATAAAAAATGAAAATCATGATATCCATAGTAATTGGATATAGTGTAAGTATATGAAGAAAACCTTAGTTATAGTGTAAACCATGAAAACTCATTTTGTGGCTTAGAATGAGCCACATCACCCAAGAAAATAATGATTTAATATTGTGGAGAAGGGTATAAAAGTAATTTCCTCACCTTGTCACTTCACCATCCTTATCACCTTCTCTCTCTCTCTCCATATATATATTGTTTCTCAATCTCTCTCTTCATTTTATTTTCAAATTCAGATCATTCCATCCTCTCTCTACCCTCTCTCTGTCTCTCTCTAGAACCACTATCACCACCACCACAACCACCATCGACCACCCTAACCACCACCATCTACCACAATAATCATCGCGTAACCAATAAACACGACCACCATCATCTATCCTCTGAAAACAACACAACCACCATCGTCATCATCTCGAAAGATCCTACAATAGAGCATCGAACAACCAATAACAGAGCAACTGATGAACGCTCCTACACAACAGAGCATCGTCATCATATCAAGGTTATTTTTATTATTATTATTATTATTATTATTATTATTATTATTATTATAAGTTGGATCTGGATCTGGATAATTTGGTGTTGATCAAACTTGAATCTTGATGAGTTTTCAAATATTTGTTTGTGTTTTCACTAAATTTCATATTGTTTCTCCTTTGGAGGTCTCTGGAATCTTTGATGAGTTTTCTTTGAAGTTGACTTATGAGTGCGAAAGTACATATTGGAGATAGATTGTAATTTAATGACTTTTTATAGTTTTATGTTTTTGACTCATTCTGACTAATTTTAGTGATTTTGAATGAGTTGGTGTTTTTGCAAGGAGGGGATGTTTAATCAAATGCTTGAATTGAAAAAAAAAACTTATGCACTCCATGTGTTTGATGAAATGCCTAACTGGGTTAACATGTGTTATTCTGTTGGTATGTTAGATGTTAATGGTGAATGTATGGAAGGTAGTTATAAGGATTTTGTGTTTTGGATATATGGATGTCCATTTAAAGTTAATGGTGAATGTATGGAAGGTAATTATAAAGTCTTTTTGTGTTTTGGATATATGCACTTCATGTGTTTAATGAAATGCCTGACTGGGTTAACATGTTTTACTTCTGTTAGTATGTTAGAAGTTAGCGGTGAATGTATGAGAAGTTAGTTATAATGTATTTTGTGTTTTGGACAAATGGATGTTCATTTAAAGTTAATGGTGAATGTATGGAAGGTAATTATAATGTCTTTTGTGTTTTGGATATATGCACTCCATGTGTTTGATGAAATGCCTGACTGGATTAACATGTGTTACTTATGTTAGTATGTTTAGATGATGAGTTGGTCACACCGTTTAACACCTCATCTATTGTTTTACAGTTAATAACGAAGACCCCCCCCACCGGTTATGTTAACATACGAAGTCCAAGGAAGCCGAGAAAAATATGTAGAAAACCTTTTGAATAGCGTCTTCTTTTTGGTATTCAATTTATAGAATTACTAGATTTATTTTATTAAAGTGGTTAATAGTTTGTAATGATACTTTGTAATAACGTGTGTTAATAGTTTGAATGCTTTATTTCTTAGTAAACCTATTAAGTTAAAGTGGTCAATAGTTTGTAATAATACTTTGTAATAATGTGTGTTACCAAATAACACGTGTTAACCTATCACGCAACATTAACACATGTTACCCTTTCATGTAGTTCATTTGAATTCATGGGCAGGTTTATCTCTTTTTTCAATAGTTTGTAATGATAGTTTGTATGCTTTTTATTTCCTAGTAAACTAATGAAGTGAAAATTATAGTGGTAAGCAAGATAGGGTAACATATGTTAACAACAGGCAACTTATAGATACCTTTGATGCAATCTTTTTTTCATAATTTTTTGATTCACTAGCAAGATAGGAGGGCATGTGAGATGGGATAACACATGTTACAAAAACTTCATTTGTGCCTAGTAAACTTTTACTCTTTAGGTGAAATATTCTGCCATGTGATGTACAAATATCAAATATTTATATAACCCTATAATGGATGGTAGGTGTTAGTTTCCGTATGTGGTCCACTGTTAAACATGTGTTATTCCTAACACGTGTTATCTTATCATGTGTTAAGATGTGTTACCCCTAACATGGGTTATCATATCTCGCATACCCTCCCATCTTCTTTGGGAATCAAAGAATTATAATAGGACATCCATAAAAGGGTTTGAAAACGGTGACACAGTCGATCAAAACATACAAAAAAAAAGGTAAGAGCAGACAGACAAAAGGGACAACAAAAAAACTAACATGTGTTAAATGTTGCCACATGATAAGATAAGGTTCAGGCCAATAATATGTACCAACCAATGACTGACTCATGCATTACTAATAGGAACTTAAATCAAAAGGGGACACCAAAGTCGGGCCACATAGTTTTTATCCATCACGTGTTAACATGTGTTATCCCATTTCATATGACCTCCCATGTTTTTTTGGGAATCAAAATAAACTGTACCAGGAGTTTGACTTACCATTACAATAGGACATCCATAAAAATAAACTAACATGTGTTAAATGTTGTCCCATGATAAGATAAGGTTCAGGACATTAATATGTACCAACCAGTAACCTGGTTCATGCATTACTAAGAGGGGGTTATTAATAGGAACTTAAATCAAAAGGAGACACCAAAGTCGGGCCACATAGCTTTTATCCCATATCATATGCCCTCCCATTTTTCTGGGAATCAAAATAAACTGTACTAGGAGTTTGACTTACCATAACAATAGAACATCCATAAAAATAAACTAACATGTGTTAAATGTTGTCACATGATAAGATAAGGTTCAGGACATTAATATGTACCAACTGGTAACCTGGCTCATGCATTACTAATAGGAACTTAAATCAAAAGGAGACACCAAAGTCGGGCCACATAGCTTTTATCCCATCATGTGTTAACATGTGTTATTCCTAACATGTGTTATCCCATCTCATATGACCTCCCATGTTTTTTGGGAATCAAAATAAACTGTACCAGGAGTTTGACTTACCATTACAATAGAACATCCATAAAAACATCCATAAAATAAACTAACATGTGTTAAATGTTGTCACATGATTACATAAGTTTCAGACCAAATTTTAGTTTCCACTTCATAAGTTTATGAAGAAATAAAGCATACAAACTATTAACACATGCTATTACAAAGTATCATTAAAAACTATTGACCATTTTAACAAAATAAATCTAGTAATTCTATACATTGAGTACCAAAAAGAAAACACTATTCAAAAGTTTTTCTACATATTTTTTAGGCTTCCTTGGACTTCATATGTTAACATAACCGATGGGGGTCTTCATTATCAACTGCAAAACAATAAATGAGGTGTTAAGCGGTGTGACGAACTCATCATCTAAACAAACTAACAGAAGTAACACATGTTAACCCAGTCAGGCATTTTCATCAAACACATGGAGTTCATATATTCAAAACATAAAAGACATTACAATTACCTTCCATACATTCACCATTAACTTTAAATGGACATCTATATATCCAAAACACAAGAAACCTGATAACTACCTTCCATACATTCACCATTTCTAACACACTAGCAGAAGTAACACATGTTGACTCAGTCAGACATTTCAGCAAACACATGGAGTGCATATATCCAAAACACAAAAGACCTTATAACTACCTTCCATACATTCACCATTAACTTCTAACATACTAACAGAAGGAACACATGTTAACCTAATCAGGCATTTCATCAAACACATGGGGTGCATATATCCAAAGACAAAATACATTATAACTACCTTCCAATCATTCACCATTAAGTTCTAACATACTAACAGAAGTAACACGTGTTAACCCAGTCAAGCATTTCATCAAACACATGGAGTGCACATATCCAAAACACAAAAGACATTATACATAACCCTTTTCTTTAAACAATATAAACCCTTTTTCAACAAAAGACATTATAATTACCTTTATATACGTTCACCACTGCCTATTATTATATCTACGAAAAAAAGACATGATTAAACATGTTTTGGGTCACACTAAAAATAAAGCAAACCAAGTAAAAAAAATCTTTCCTCTTTATTGTTATAATATAGAACTCATCAAACACACAAAGAGGGAAACCTATCAAACACACAAAGAGGGGAACCCATCAAACACACAAATCTTCTATCTTTATTGTTATAATACATAATCCCTTTTTTAAACATATAAATTAAATTTAATCAAAAATTTATATACTAAAATAGGGGAATCCGTAATCGATTCAAAACCATAGATAAAACCCTATTACCTTTTGTGTAAGACAAAAAATGATTGATAGTGAGAGAGACGGATGAGTGGAAAGAAGGATGAATGACAAAGGGTTTAGTTTGATGATGATGGGTTTTATTGTTGTGACAAAGAGGAAGACAGAGATACAAGTTAGGTTGTTGATGATGATGATGATGATGATGATGATGATGAGGGTCTACTTTGATGATGATGGGTTGAGAATAAATGAGGTTTTTACTTTGATGATGATCGATCTTGTTGTTGTGAAGAAGAAAAAGCACATGGATGAGAAAGAGAGAGAGAGAGAGAGAGAGAGAGAGAGGGTTTGTTGTTGGTTGTAATCGTATAGGGTAAGAGGGCGAGTGAGAGAGAGAGGGTTTGTTGTTGTCTTGAGAATGGAGAAGAAGAAGTGAGAGAGACAGAGATGAGGGTTTGATTTTAGGTGGGATGGGGAGAAGAAGAAGAAGTAATAGTTGATGTGATGGAGAGAGAGAGAGTAGTTATAATATTATTGTTGTTATCTTCTAAGATTATCATATTACCCTTTTGCAATATAATAATACTAATTCAAACAAAGAAGTCTTCAAATCAATATCATCCATTGATCATATTGGATGGATGGTCAAGATCAAGTTTCCATGGTTTCCACTCTAAGAGTGGGTTTTCATAATATCCATCCCCATAGGATATATATTTATATTTGAGATTTTGAGCTATGATAATTAATTAAATAATAATGTTTGCATCACACCAAAATTTAATAAAACAAGACAAAGACAAATCACTTTTTGTTTGTATCCTTTAAACGAAATGTTTTCTAAATAAATATGTAAAACATGCATTTTACATTTTCAGGGGCACTACCGTAATTAAAACAAAAGAAACTGACTAGTTGAGGGACAATTATGTAACATCACCATGTACATCCCTCGTATTTTGTTAAATGGTTTACAGGACTCAAAGAAATCTAATAACCAAACATTGAATCTAGAAAACATTTATACATCGAAGAAATCTCAAAGGACTCAAAGAAATCTCAAAGAAATCTGCATTTATACATCGAAGCTAGGGAGCAGTTTCAAAAAATAGATCGAAGGTTTGGGGTTAATGAAACTTACAATAACAGAGGTGTATTATCAAAGGAAACAGTGCTTCGTCGGTGGGAACAGTAGCGTCGGGGAAACAGTCGTCATCGTTTTCAAGCTTCTTCAAATCCCCTGATTGTTTAAGAGAAATAGTATATAGAGAGAGAGAGAGTGTGTGTATGTATGTATGTGTGAGAAAGAGAGCTTATTTATATAGGAGGGAGAATAAAAGATTCAAATTATTAAATGGGGTAAAAACAAAATGACTAATGTACCCCTTAAGACATAAAATAGTATATCTATTAATGGGTGATGTGGAACAAGGAGGGCCACTAGATGGGTTTGCGGGAGTTTCTTCAAAATTTTGAGTTTTTTTTAGATACTTAGCCTATATATATATATACATACATATAAAGAATGTAATAATCATTACCAAATATAAAAATTCATAACTTATATAAAAACATTTCTTTGAAACTCACATTTATACAAGTTCACGTATGTATATATATATTTTTAAACGAAATAAAACATTTTTGAATTCGCCTTTTATTTGATTTATAAAATAAGATTTCAATATGTTACAAAATAAAATTTGGGCAATGAAAAGAATAATGTTCAAGATCTTACTTATTAGCAAGGTTGTAGAACTCGCTAGGCGCTAGTCGGCCGGTGGGGTGGGGACTAGCGATTAATCTGGATTAATCAGGATTAATCGGGATTAATAGGATCGGACTTTCTATGTGTAATTTCACAAATTTATATATATATAAAATGAATTATATACTTATTATGTACAATTTTACAAGTTTAGAGATCAATTGTAAAGTAATAAAGATAGAGGGGGGTTAAATGTTAAAATACCAAAACTTGTTAAACCTAAAACCCACCCTATCATATAAAAGCTGCCTCTTTCTTCCCTCTTCTCTATATCAGACTTCAGACTACATACGCCACCACACTCCAAAAACCCTAGCTCTCCAAATTCGCATCATGTAGCTATTTGGTGGGTTTGATTTCTGGAAATAGAGACAAGTACAAGTCCGATCTTGGTTTAAATCAAGGTAAGAACCTGCTAAACTTCTGATTTTGACCCAAGTTTCACCCAAAATTAGGGTTCCGATTTGACTGATTTGGCCGATTTTGGCCGGCTTGGACCGGCTAGGACCGACCAGCGACTAATTGAGTGAATAGCTCAAAATTAATCAGTAGCTGGCCGATCACCGACTAATCGCCGACTAGTCGTCGGCTAGTCGCGATTTTTACAACCTTGCTTATTAGTACGCGAAAACGAAAAGTACAAGGACTAGATTTGACAAATTGATAAAAGATGAGGGTGACGGATGTCACAACGATGCAAGACAAAAGACGGATGTGGTGGACTCTAGTGCATCCTATTCTTGTGCAGCTACCTTAGCGACCTGAGAAAACATGCTATGTTAGTCAACACATAGAGTGTCGGTGAGTCACATAGTTTAAAGTTCATAAAAGTAAGTAAATGTTTGTAAACCAGATCCAACAATCCTTACATCTATACCTCATGCTAGATAGACATCGTTACATGATACTAAGGCGTTATGAACCATTTCTGAATGTTAGAAATATGCACCCGTCCGGCTTCGAGTCGATCCGAGTGGGGCTTGCCGGGCCTAATAGATCTATTCACACTTTCCCGCTATGTATCCATATATTCATGGTTCAAAAGTTAGGAAAGGACTTAAATTATGTAATGTCGCTTAGTACCCATGTGATACAATGTAATACTGTGGTCTAAAGATAGTGAAGTTTGTACCGCATGTTTCTCCCCCGAAATGAAAAACACTAAAGATGAGGTTGTGATACTCACCTTAAGTTGCGTCTTCAAGGAATAAATAACCAGGATTGTTTGGTAATTCCAATTACCGGAAACCTACCATAAATAGCCTATAAATGTTTGTCCGATGACCAGGGCCGACCCTGAAAATTCAGGTGCCCTGCCCGAGCTGTAAAAATTATGCCCCTTAGCCTTAACGAAATAAATAATGTAAACTATATTTTAAGCTATGATTAAAGTAATATCAAATTGATGGATCAAATTTTATTTTCCACGTAGGTTGTAGTTTAATGGTAGAGGGAACAAACCCTCTTGGGGGAGGTTGGGAGTTCGACTCACATAAAGGGTGAAAATATAAAACGGTGAAAGTTTGGCAGTTATAAAAAAATTTGTTTCGTAACAAAAATAAAAGTTAAAAAGGAACTCAATACCAACCGGTAAAAAAAACAAATAAGTGTGAGCCCTATTCATTTCATAATCTCCATCCTCTCTAGTCCTATACTCATTAATAAAACTGCATTTTTTTTCTCAAACCATTTCATTTTCTTCTCTAATTCTTAACCTCTCTCAACATTTCTTTACTTTCTGTTTTATATAAACTACCATTCACTTTAATTAATAATTGATTAACAATTTTGGGGCTCAAACATACAAAAATCCATCGAATTAAGAGCATCACTCTTAAGAAAACTTGGATTGCCAGAGGGTCAATGTGCCCCCGAGAAATTGGGCCTAGGCCAGGAGTCCTCCACGCACCCCTTAAGGGCCGGGCCTGCCGATGACATGTTTGTCTAATACCCCAAGTTGTCCAAAACTTGACTTCATACGTTTGAAAACATGTTTGAATGTTTGACATGACCATACATGACTCGACATCCCGTTGATGACCCGTTATATCAGTTCATCAAGAATATACAGTTAACACAAGTAATGCACATAAAACACTTAATTCACACCAAAGATTCACAATTTTATACGTTGGTGAGAATGAGACTATTCCAGTCTCATTCACATCCTTAGACCATGTTAATGGGTTTTAAAATTAGCCATTCTCATCGTCAAAATGGACTTTGATAAGAATGAGTAGATGTGATGAGAATGGGTTTTTGTTTCTCCCATTCGCATACTTAAACTATGCGAATTGGTTTTAAAATTAGCCATTCTCATCATCAGAATGGACTTTTAATATGAATGAGTTATTATGATGAGAATGGGTTTTTGTTTCTCCCATTCGCACACTTTTACCATGCAAATGAGTTTCCATTCGTACCTGCACAATTGTTAAGCTATTTTGACGAACATAAACCCTTCAAACCCAATCGAAAACTTCACGAAATGCAACCAAACACTATAGTCAACCTCATCTACCCTAATAACATGTTACTACACCTATTTCAATCATCAATCCAGCCGTTTCACATAACAATTCACTACTTTACCCAAAATGGCAAATTATGGAGATGTCACATCAATTGCATGAGAAATTTACCCAAAATGGAAATTATTCAAACAACATAATTTCCAAATTCTTAAACACATATTTACTCACCCTAATGAATCCCCAATCATATTATCATCATCATGTTCATGTTACAAACCCTAGGTTTATAACATAAACCCCCAAAATAGGTAAAAGTCAACAAAGCACAAATTAATCACTCATACATCAATATATCATGTTCCAAATCAGTCCTAAATCATCTAAACATCATCCACACATCATTTCATCAATGCAAAACACATAAGATAGTCACCAACATCATTTACACTTGGGTTTTTGTAAGAAAACTCATTATTTAGGTCTAGATCTATTTTAGAAAGATGTTAGGAAGGTTTTTTATTTAAGAAAACTCTTTATAATCAGGCATGTACACTTAGGGTTTATAAAAAAAATGTATAAAACTGTATTGAAAATGGTTTAGATGATTTACACACCTTGAATCTTCACTTGATATTGATATAAAACCTGTTTTAACTTTAGGATCCAAGAAATACGGGCAAAAACTCATTTCTATAAGTTTGGGTTTGAGAGAGAGAGAGAGAGCACTTGGGGGTAGGGCTGTAAACAAACCAAACGTTCAGCGAACAGTTTGTGAACTGTTCGGCGGGAAGTTCGTTTGCGTTCGTTCGTTTAATAAATGAACGAGCACAAACAAAAAATTCCGTTCGCTTAGCTAAACAAACGAACATGAACAGAGGCCGCGTTCGTTTGTTTATGTTCGTGAACGTTCGGTAACGTGTTCGTGTATGTTTGTTTTTGTTTGATAGTTCATTAGGGTTTTTAATTTTTTATATATTAATTTAAGTATTTCAAATTTTCCAGTGGTAGATTATTTAACATATATTAGTGTATCACATGTTAATATTACTTTAACTATTTTGACTAACTGTTATTGTTGATGGATTAAACGAGGATTTCAAGCTTAATATGATATCTCTATGTTTTTATAAGACATTATGTGATCAAGATTATGTCACGTATATTTGGGTAATTGGATTAGTATATTCTGGGTGGACAATGTTAGCGATAAAAAAATGTGAATTTTCAGAATTTAATGTATTAGTTTGTGCTTGATTTTGTCCAGTAATGCTTATTTGTGTTCGTTTACGTTCATTTTTGTTTGTTTGTGTTCGTTTTTGGCCGACACCTAAGTTTAGCAAATAAATACAAGCGAACATGAACAAAAATCTTGTTCGGTAAGTGTCCATGAACAGTTCGTGAACACGTTATTTTGTTAATAAACAAACACGAACAAAAAATCTCGTTCGGTAAGTGTTCGTGAACAGTTCGCAAACACATTAATTCGTTAACAAACGAACACGAACAAGGCTTTGTTCGTGTTCATTTGGTTCGTTTACAGCCCTACTTGGGGGCGAGTTAGGGTTGTGAAATGATGAAAATAAGGCAAAGAGATGTATTTATAGTCTGCTCTCCTTCGCACACTAAACTGTGCGAATGAGTTGATCGTCATGCGAATGGGATTCCAAGATACCCAATTCGTATGCTTTATCATGTGAATGGGAAGTTATGCATTCACATGCGCATCCACGACCCCAAATAGCTATTTTAACACATGTTAACACATCAATTCACATAATTATGCATTCACAAGTTGTTAATCGATCATGGAACATATAATACTTGATAAGTTATCTTAATTTTGTAATTTCACCAACAACGGGACTCAAGACTCGTGTGTACGTGTGTGGATCCCCAATGATTCCCCGAATCATTGAACTATGGACAACTATAAACATTATGCAAGTGTGAACCAAGTCCCGATGATTCCCCGAATCATCGAACCAACTCAACTAACCCATTTAAGTACGTTATATAAAATGTTTTGCTAAGGTAGACTTGTATGTTTGTAAAAAGTATTAACCTGAGTTTGCCGGGTGTCACAGAAAAGGTGGAATTTTCATTCAACATCATTTTGGAACTTAATGGGTTAGAGGCATACGCACTGATTCAGATTTATCATGTCAAGAACCAAACACACTTAATGCTAACTGATTGAAAGGTAACCTCTTAATGCCTTGGATTCTTGGAATGAAAGACAATTCCAAATCCGCTTTGTCTACGAACAAGGAAGCTATAATTAATGCAACTATGAATCTCATGGAGAGTTCAATCTTGGCTTAGGATGAACGTTGGCGGCATGCTTAACACATCCAACTGGGATGGGAAATGGTGTTTCCAGTGACGAAGTGGGTGAGTAACGCGTAAGAACTTGACATTGGGAAGGGAAAAACAACTGAAAAGGACTACTAATACCCTGTAGGCTAATGAGCAAAATGAGGAATCTGCCAAGGAAGGCCTTGCATCTTATTAGCTAGTTGGTGAGGTAATAGCTTGTCAAACCCTTAGAGCATTCCTAGTAGAGCCTCCATATTATATAGAGTGGGTATAAGTGGTTGTGAGTAAAGGAGAGAGAAAATATATAGAGGAGACACTGTTCATCAGTAAATTTGGAGGAGACAATGTTCATCCTCCATAATTTTTTTAATATTTTTGAAAGTGGTTGTGAGTAGAGGAGAGAGAAAATGTAATGATAAAAGTATAGAATAAATATTATTAAATAAAAACAAGTAAGAAAATGTGGTATTTTTAGAGTAATTATGAAGAAAATATGAAGATTTTACTGTGAAGCTCTTAGTTTAATTTAATAAAGAGTACTAAAACATAGTTAAAGTTAAATAAATGTCATTTTTTAATAGATATCATTTTCATTTTAACCCCTTAACTTATAAACAATGTTTATCCGAGCCTAAAAACTTATAAAAATCCCTGATTTCCTATTCCAGAGAGAAAGAAGGGGAAGATTGAAACTAAGAATGGGAGAGCATGTGGAAGCAGACAACGCAGAAGCCATCATCACAAGAATCGAACACAAGTCACGCAAGATCGAGAGCTTACTCAAACAGTTAGTCACTTCCCTAATTTTATAAAAAAAAAAGATTTGTATATTTTTCTTAATATGGAGCTAATTGATGATCAGATACAAGCCTGTTGAAGCCCTCAAGACTGCTCTTGAAGGATCTCCTCCCAAAACCAGAGATGAAAGATGCAAGGTAACCTCTTTAATCTTTAATTAACAAGATCTTGAATCTTTAATTTATATATCATTTGGGTCTATTTTGTTTCTTCATCTCTGTTTTGTGTGGATCCAAAATATGTTTTATTTATTTTTTTTTTAATTTTATTTTGGCTTTAAAGTAACAATTGATATGGGTATTTGATTGAGGTATATATATGTTATAAATAAATGAAATGAACTTCTTTTGATTGTTGAAGCAAGCTGTTCTTATCAGTGGCGAATCTTGACCTGAAACTTTGGGGGTCGGAAGTCACTAGTTTCGGGTGTCGAAACCTTATATACCAAAAAATTTCTATACGAATACTATATAATCGGAACCTCTGAGCGAAAATTCATGGGGTCGGCCGCCCCTCCCCGTCCCTAAAATGAATCGTCCCTGGTTCTTGTGTCATGTTATACAAGGCTGTACGTTGTGGCTCGCGGTGAGCACCGCCGTGACTCTTAAGTAACCCGGTCACACCAGGCTGTTGTAGCTGGGGTGTGCACTGGCGCGACCACAGCCTACAAATTCCTTTCTTCGTGCGGTGAGCCTGCTCGCCTTGGCTCGCTCGCGTTGGGTTAGCGTGGGCATATTATGGCTGGGGTGAGCATGGGGCTGTTGTGGCTGCTCGCTCCTGGTCGCTCGCGTGTCCACAACACATAGTCTAAAGTTGTGATTTTGGCTGAATGCTAATTGTTTTGACTTTTTTTTTTCACTTCAGAGTCAAAATTGATATGGGCATTTGATTGGGAAAACTGATTTGACAGTGGTGAATATATGAGATGAACATTTGGTTGTTCAAGCTAGCTGTTCTTGTTTCATTTTAGATAAAGTTGTGATTTTGGCCAATTGCGAATTATGTTGACCTTTTTTCTTTCAAGATCAATATTGATACAGTCATTCACTCATTTGATAATGGCGTAGTAAATATATACAGTGAATTTTCTTGATTGTTCAAGCAAACTGTTCCTGTTTCGTTATAAGGTTTTGATTCTGTCTTCCTCGCTTGTTTGTAGTCTGCAAATTGGATCGTTGTGCACAGAGCTTTAATGGCTATCAAAGATGTGGATCTGATGTTCTCCTCCTTGGACCCTGAGTACTACGATATCCTCATGAAGTTAGTCCCCTTGTTTTATAAAGTTCACAAAACATAAAAAGTTAAACTGAAATGAAGTCGTTTTTCACAACTCGACAGGTATTTGTATAGAGGATTGTCTACAGGCGATCGCCCAACATGTGACCAATGCTTGCGGATTCATGAAAAGCTTACACAGAGAGCGGGTCTTGGATGCATTCTTCGAGCACTCAGTGACACTGTAAATACTGTTTAATTTCTGCAATTCCCATGATTATAAACGAGGTTATCTACAAAGTAAATCATGTTTCTTTCATTTAATGTTTGCCCATATCTCCTTGAAGGCCAGTCTTAGAGATATTATTTGATATCTTCTGATACGACTGACGACATCGACATGTTTAAAAGAAAATTAAATGTCAATCTTTATGTATAACATTTGGGACATGATCACATGACATGACTTGGATTTAGAGTGGTTTTGATAATATATAATATACATTTACTTAATGTTAAACTGTCCGAAAATGTAAGGTTTTTGTAGGGAAATTAGATTTAAATGCTCCAAATTATTGCTCGTTGACCCATATCAGTCTCAACTATCACCTTGACTATCAATACTCTTAACTTTACACTTTGTTTGTTTTGTCACCCCCAAACTAACCAAACACTAACTCCGTTAGTTTTTTTGATGACGTGACATTTTTCCTACGTGACATGCTGCTATGCCACATAGGAAAAAAAAATGTCACGTCAGCATGCCATATAAGAAAAATTGTCATGTCAACATGTCACGTAGGAAAAAAATCACACATCATCATGCCACGTAGGTAATAAATGCCACGTCCACATGCAACGTAAGAAAAAAAGTCATGTCATCTAATGAACTAGCTGAGTTAGTATTAGGTTAGTTTCGAGACGACAATGCAAAAGAAGTGCAAGGTTGGGACTTGGAAGTATTGGTAGTTAAAGTGATAGTTGGGAGTGATATTGGCTAATGAGTAATAGTTTGGAATATTTAAATCCAATTTCCCTCTTTTTTTTTTATTGGTGACCATGAGAACTCGTTAGTTCACAAACGACCCTCCAATACCATGTTGATCAGTGGGGACCGATTAAAGCGTAGCTTGCGCTAGGAAGGTGGCCTTTAAGGGTTAACATAGGTAAACACATCATGCTGCGGCGGTGGTCATATAGATTTGATGATAGGTTATGTGATGCGGGAGCAGATTGAGGATTATCTGATGATATGAGTAATATTTAATTCCTTAATTATCGAGTCATTTATTAAATATCGTATCTTTTATTTATGTGGTTTATTCATCTTTATCTCTAATGTTGTTAGGGTCTTGTATAAATAGTGGTCTTGGTAAACATTTATAACTAGTTTTTTATTTATCGTCTTTGATTAGTTAATTGTTTTGAGCCATTTCATCGCTTCTGAAATTGCATCAGCATGATTGTGGCTCGACATTGAAACGAAGTAGGTCTTTTACGCTGCTTGGACTCATCGAGCTATGCTTTAGACCTATGTTATTTTAAGATTATGTAATTTTGCTAACTAAAAATATTTTAAGGTTAAAATTTCGGAAATTAAAAAAAATTATTTCGTTGTTTTCAAATAAAATAAATTAAATAAATGTTAGATTAAAAAAAGTAAAAAATGGGAAATTAAAAAAAAGTTAAAAAAAAAAAAAAGGAGAGGGCTTTATGGCTGTCACTCATTCCTAACAACCCCCCACAAAAAAAAAAAAAAAAAAAAAAAAAAAAATTAATAATATTTTAATCAATTTCTACACCCCTTTCTTGTACACTTAATTAAACAATAATATTTTAATCCCCATCAAACCCCTCATTCACTACACACCTACTTTATATAAAGCTCCTATAAAACTCATTATCTCACTTTATTAATATTTTAATCCATCAAACCCTCATCAAACCACATCCATCACCCTCACTACACATGGTCTGAAAATGAAAATAAAAATAAAAATAAATCATTGGGTTGTCTTAATTTAATTAGCCAACTTTTAATGTGAATATGTATGGTTTTGGTTGTTTGGACATCCCTTTTTTATTTGAACATCCCCTTTTTGACCAGTATAGGACAATACAAGTCGTATAGAGATGTTTCAATCATTGGCAATTAAACTTCTCCTTACCTACCAAACTTATCTATGAGTAGTATAGGCTAATACAACTCATAGAAGGGTTGTTTTTCAAACTGAATTCCATGCATTTACAGAGAGTTTAGTATGAACTTAGGGAAGTTTAGTAGATGAATACGAGTTGTATAGGCCAACATGGATCATATTAGGGGATTTACAAATTTTTTTTGGAGATGTACAAATAATATCACCCATATGTATTAGTTGGCCTCACTCCTATAACAGACAGATACCATGAAACAAGGGCAATGCCCCTTTGGTGATATGAGTATTGAGTATTTAATGGTTAGCGCCCCATTTCACTATCTAGTGTGGCTGGTTTTAGCAACTAACATGCAAAGCCACAACACATACTCTTAGAGTAAATTACATAAAACGGTTGTGTATGGTCATATTATGTTTTTGGTCTTATAATTCCCAAATTTACACTTTTGGTCCCAGTGTTTGCTCAAATGCAATACAGATGGTTAATGAAATGGACGGACATTAAATTATTGCTATTAGTTCGTAAAAAGTCTGTTTTAGTGTTTTACCATTGATGCTTGTTGCTACAACAAATATCGAACCGACGTTAGTACAGAGTCTCACGGTGGTAAAAGGGTTGAAGGGTTTAATTTCACCAAACCCAGGTCGTGATGTCCCTCTACGTTGTTAAACGTAGATGGGAGGTTTAAAAGTTTTAATGCTTTAATTGTTATGATTCTGATTTGAGATAAACTCAAAGTCAAAATATTGTGTATAACTTTAAGTGAAGTGTTATGTGATTTAGAGAAGATATCACACGTGAAGTATAATAGTAGAAGAGAATAGAAGAATGAGTGTGTAAGGTGTGATCAGGTCACTGATGGAGTGTCTGATTTATAGGGAAGGAATCTTCTATTTGAGGAAATGATAAACTCTTGATCCAAGTAACAACTTGGGGACTTTCCACTTAAGCCGATAAAGGCTTCGGACCTGCGGTCAATGCAATGTAACCCTTCCATGTGCAGAGTGTGGGCAGCTGGAGGAGTCAACCGAGGAAAAGTGATGACAAGACATGTCATTGATTTTGTTCTTTCTGCTTGGTGGCAGTACTTGTTTACTTTTGAACCCTTTTAGCTTTCAACCTTTTAAACCGGCTAGTGTAATATAATTAATTTATTTAATCTTAAACTACCCACGTCATCAATGCTAAAAACTAAAAAAAAACTAAATAAGTTAAACTAAAATGATACGTTAACCCATAATGAAAAATAGCCCCCACTCAACTCCACAGTCTCCACTAGCGTGTTCTTTGTAGATCAAATGCACCTCCACCGGCCATATTAAATGATTAAGAATCACATATAACACTTTAACTACCGAATCATATAGATAAATATATAATATTTTTCACATATAACTTTTAATGTGGTGACCAAAGTTTTGATAGAAATCTATGACAATAAATAATATTGTTTTAGCAAAATTATATGATAATAAATTATTTAAATCATGTTATTAGACTATGTGTTGTAATGGGATGAAACCTCAAAAAAAATGTGTTTCCGGTTTTCCACGTACGCGGTAGGCAAAGATGGTTGACATTTCACCTTTCATTAGGTTTGTTGTGGTGAAATTTTTTTTTTAAAATGAGGGAGTTTCATTAATTTGGCTGGCCACTTTCAGGACCACGATGGATACCACGAAAACAAGGGCAACACGCCTTTGGTGAAGGGAGTGTAATGGTTAGTGCGCCCTTTACACAGTGCTGGTTTTAGCACCCTACATGGAAGACACAACACATAGGGGTTGTTTGGCAAGTGCTGAACTAGTAAGTACTGAATGGGTAAGAGGTCTGAATGGATAAGAGGCTCTGAACCAATAAGTGCTGAATCAGTAAATTGTTGTTTGGTTAAACATCTGAATAGATATGTAAAATGACTATTTTAGCCTCACCTCACCTCACCCCACCCCACCCAAATAAGGGACATCAATCTTTATTTTTTCATTCAACATCTACACATTGCTGAACCATTCAGTCTTAATGGGTTCCATTAAGAGGTTGGTTTTTTTTCAACCAAACACCCTTACCTCTGAGCGATTCAGAGGTTGCCTCTTAATGGAACCATTAAGAGGTCAACCAAACAGCCCCATACTCTTAACAATAGAGTTAATTGCATTAGTTCATGTATATGGTCATATTATGGTTTTGATCCTTAATTTATTAATTACACCTTTAGTCCCACTGTTTGATCAACCGCAATACAAATGGTTCATAGAATAAATGGACATTACTCATTACCTCTTGGTTTGGTGGTATGGTGTCATCCCTTACAAATGTGAGGTTGTGGGTTCAAATCCTTACAAATACAAGATTAGATAGAATAAGGTGGTATAAAATTTGTCGTTAAAAAAAAACAATAAATGGACATTATATTATCTTATTAAGTACGTGTAAAAAGTTTGTTTTACCATTAATGATGCTAAAAGACTAAATAAATAAAATAATAAAACATAACCAAGTCATCATATTTGAGTTGATAAGCATAGCTGAACCATTCAGCATTTAGGGGCTGTTTGGTTGATTAAGTGCTGAATCATTAAGAGGTCTGAATGGTTAAGCGTTGAATCATTAAGTTGGACCTCTTAATGGTTAGTTTTCTTGTCCCACGTTGGTAGGGAAGCCTCATTAAGGTTCAGCCTAGTTCAGTGCTTAATAGTTTAGTACTTAATGGTTCAGCAACATCCCAAATCTTAATGATTCAGACTTAACCATTCCATTCAGAAGCTGAAACAAACGCGCTGAATGCTGAATCATTCAGCGCTGAATGGTTAAGAGCCTCATTAAGAGGCTACCAAACAGCCCCTTAATCATTCAGAGCCTCTTATTAGCTTAATGATTCAGACCTAAATGGTTTAGAGGCTACCAAACAGCCCCTTAATGATTCAGCTCTTAACCATTCCATTCAGAGCTGAATGGTTTAGAGCCTTATTAAGAGGCTACCAAACATGCCCTTAATCAACCAAACAGCCCCTAAGACTTGGTGCATTCATTCAGATGCTGAAACAAACAGTCTGAATGTTGAATGATTCAGACCTAAATGGTTAAGAGGCTGATTAAGAGGCTACCAAACAGCCCCTAAATCAAGATCCACAGCCACAAGTTTGCCCGAAGAATAAGCACTGGCTCGGTTCATCCTCTCTTGTGGATCTGGGTTCGGGTGTATCGAACAGATTGGTCTCAGAGGATGGTATCGGTGGTGATGTTTAGTTAACAGAGAAAGAGAGGGCTTGCTGGTTTGATTAGTGAGGTTATCGGGTGTTATTACTAGTCATTGATATGCCTGGTCCGAAATAGTTAACCGAAAACCGGGGTCAATCAAGAATGATAACCGGAGGAGGAGACCTGAGGTCAACGGGGAAAAGGGGAATCAGGTCTGAGAAATGTTCGGTGAGGGTGAAAAGGGTCAGTTGGTGGTGTTGGTTTAGTCCGGTGGTGACTGGAACCGGAGGATGTGGTTGTGGGCCGACGGTGGGTGGACTGAAGAGGACGACGACGGTGACGTGGACTGAAGAAGACGACGACAACGCATCAGATCTGTTATTATTATTATTATTATTATTATTATTATTATTATTATTATTATTATTATTATTGTGGTGAAGGAGAAGGGAGATAGTGAGGAGAGGGTGGATGATGGAGGAGAAGGGAGATGGTGAGGAGAGGGTGGATGATGGGGGGATGATGATGATGATGATGATGATGATGGAGGGATTTGTTATTATTATTATTATTAGGGTTTTGATTTTGATTTGAAAAATATGAAATAATTATATAAAATGCCACGTCAGCTTAAGTTGTACACGTCAACATGCTCAGTCAGCAGCCACGTCAGCACTAACTAACCCAGTTAGTGCTCAGTTAAAAAAAGTTTACCAGAGGCCAAATGTTCGAAAGTTGGGATTATTATTTGGAATTTTTGAAGTAGGGATTATTATCGGCCAACGGTTGAAACTTGGGATTATTAAAATCCAATACCCCTTATTTGTTAAGATGAACTTTTCACTTAATGGCTAAACAAAAGACCTCTATTCTTCACTAGCAAAAGGCCATTTATGTATGAAATGAATGTGTGTCTTTTTGTGTGAGATTGATTAATTTTTTCTTTTGTACACTGCCCATGTGAAATTTGAAAGATGTTTTTTTAATTAAACTTGTGAAATGTATGAGGAGATCAGACCACCTAACTATTCAACCTTTTAAACTTAAAACTAACCACCAACTATACTATTTTATAGTTGAGCTAAATATGTATCTGGGTCATTCATAATTAAATGTTGTATACAAAAAGAAAATATTTAAAGATTTTTAAATTATAATTGTAATTTAATTTGTCCTTATTATATGTAATAAGAAATATAAAGTTTGCATTATTCAACCTGTGTATTACACGGGTCTATAACCTATTATATATATATATATATATATGGGTTGGTTATGGTATAAAGTGTTCTTACCTAAGAAACGTAGGAAAATGGGTCTCAAACAACCTCCGATTGAGCTCATTCCAGCGGCGTTGGAACCAGCTTATCGAATCCTAACCCGAAACCGTAACCCTTTAACCCTAAACCCAAAGGCTAAAGCCTATGCTAAACAGTAAAATTAAAACTATCAATCAATCAATCATACCCAGTATATCCCACGAATAGAAAACTATTGGTAGGGTCAAGGAATGGTGAAATGTAGGCATACCTTACCTCTACCCATAAGGATAGAGAGGCTGCTTCCAGAGAGATCCTAGCTTAAAAAAAGAGGGCAGAAGACAGGTAAACATTGAACATCATACAAACATGTAAACGAGACGACAACCACATGTAAGTTTCACATTACTCCAGAAAACAAGATAAATAGATACATAAATCAAAATAGGTTTAGAATTCCTATAGTTAAGGTCTCATAATAAACGGTTATGTTACCTAAGTGTCAAATCCTAAAAGTCACTTACTTTAATCCTACTTCTCCACGAACTCCTATCTTGGACCATGTCCTTAGAGAGGTGCAACTTTATAAGATCCTGTCTAATCCGCTCATCCCAGGTCAATTTAGGTCTGCCCCTGTTCCTTCTCCCCTCTACAACGCATGCTTCCACTGCTCTATCTGGCGCTGTTTTTCGTCTCCTCTCACTACTAGAAAACTGGGCTTTTGTCACCATATTTTCGGTCGCTAAACGATAGCAATTGCTGTGTTGCCACCATTTTACCACCGAAAAGGTGGTGGAAAAAGCCCCCGTGTTATTTGTCCTAATGCCACCAAATAGCGACCATTTTAATATTTTTCTACTAAATTTTTGCCACCACAAAAAAAAGTCAAAAAATTTGTGACCGCTCCTTGTTTTCTACTGTCCACTGTATTTGCTCCTTGTTTTCTACTGTCCACTGTATTTGCTACCGAGTTGTGACGGCTTTTTTGCCACCATTTAGCCACCCATATTCCTCACCATTTAGTCACCTTGTTTGCTACCGAGTTGTGACGGGTTTTTTTTGCCACCATTTAGCCACCTAAATTGCTCACCATTTCATGTTTTTTTGCCACCGTTTTCATACCATTAAAACCATTTAGTCACTGAAATCTATCACCATTTAGCCACCATTTTCATTGAATATAAACATTTACTCACCTATACTTTTCACCATTTAGCCACCATTTTCATTGTAAACAATTTAGTCAATAAGATTTTCCACCATTTAGTCACAGCATCAATCAAAATTACATTTCAATAAAATTACAAAACTGCATAAACCATTCCAACAAATTCAGAAATCCAAAATTTATATAAAACATCTTTGTCTCAGTATTTACTGTTTAAAATAAAAATACCAACTGAAATGTCAAATAACCGAAATCATCCTAACATGATAAATATCAAAACATTCAAAACCAAGTGTTTGTAGCCTATTTTTGAGCTGTAGCTGTTAACATAGTTTCAATTTGTGACATCCTATTATTCATAGCATCCTTTTCCACCTTATCTTTTTCTTTCTCAGCCAACAATTCCGCAATAATTCCATCTAACCTTTCTTTTTCTTCGTTGTTTTCCTTAATGAGCTCCTTGATAACTAAGTTCATCTTTTCAATCTACAAAACAACATAAGAATTGAATCAAGAAGTCAGGATTAAAGAAAACTGATAATGGGTCAAGATTGTTGTAGAAAAACAAAATCCAATTCTAAGTTACAATCTAAGTGCTATAAGGCCAAATAGCATGCGGTATGTTTACATACCAAGAATGAAATTCTACCTAATGTCAAGTTACTAGTATATGTGATTTCACTTATATTAGAGATTAGAAACTTTTTAATTTTAAAAAATTAAGGTCTAAAAAGAATAAACATACCTCAGGGTCTTCTCTGTCATGTACACACGGGTCACTAACACTGCCTAACCCGTACACTTTTCCTTTATTCTTGCCCACAGCTCGTGACCACAAGTCTTCATCAAATTTTGGATGCTTGCTACGTTCTTTCCCATACTTCTCCACAAGAAGCCCATCATATTTAACCTGTTGGGATGAACATATAACTATATTATTCAAATTTCATTGTAATAAACTTTTTCTTTGGAAATATGTTTTTTGGATTTACTAATCTGTCAACTTACCCAAGTCTCCTCTGCCCTATCGTCAACCCAGACCAGATTTTCTGCTTGAACGCCCCCTTTTGAATCAAGGGAACTGCTACAACTAGGATCTTTATCCAATGGTCTGCTTCCTTTCTTGCAGTGTGACTGCTTCCACATCTCATGAGCTGACAGTTCATGCCCAAGTATCTTATCCTACAAATGTTGAAGTTATAGTTAATAAAATGATAATATATTGACATGATATATATACTAAAAGAGGGTAATTACCAGTTTTTACTGTTTTTCTTTTCGCTGTCACATAGGTTTGAGATCCTAATGTATGTTTTCCCTCGGTTGCCTTACTTCTAATATCTTTATTTCTTAAAGACTTTGATTTCCACTTAGGTGTGTTCCAATGGTTAACCATTTGTTCCCATATCTCAGATTTTATCCATGGTGGTTTAAAGTCAATAAGAACACACATGTCGTCTCCAGCCTCTATATGTTTTTGTTTCGCGATAGCTTTAGCCTCATCTCGTACTGTTCGCAACAAATTGGGGAATTTACTAGCAATGCACTTCTCCCAGTACCTATAAATTTGTGCATTGTGTTTCTTTTCCCACTGAAAATGCATCTATGAAAATAAAAAACTTTAAATACACATACAAAATGATCCAACAAGTTAAATAAAATTTCACTTATATCACACACCTGGAATCGCTCAAATAACCGTTTTCTGTCGTCATTAGAAACATCTTTTCAGCTTTCCCATGGACCGGACCACAAAGCCTTTAAGTTTGATGAAATAACTCGGGTAGCATCCCCTTGGTTACTAAATCTATAAAATGAAAAGAATGAATGCAAAAGTATATTATTACATTTTATATACATGAAGAAATTTTGTATTTGTACTTACCCTCCTTCTACAATCCAAATCCAATCGCGATTGATTGGTTCAGGTACTTGAACTCGGGATGCGCTTCCCCGCCTCACGGGAGCAACATGAAAAGCAGACTCATCATGATCACGAGCACTACTTTCAATGGGAGAATTCATCACATGATAAATAGACTCATCATCACCAACACCTCGATCACCAGCTTGATCACCGCCACCTCGCCCAACTCCTCGATAACCAACTTGACCACCACCTCGTAAAACAACTCGAATACCACTACGCCAAACCGTTTGATCACCAACTACACCATTACCTTGACTGTTACCTCGTCCAACACCTCGTTCACCAGCTTGACCTTCATCTTGTCCAAAACCTCGACCAGTACCCCAACCACTAGCTGCAACACTACCTCGCCCCATAGTATGTGCCATAGTATCTATAACAAAAGCAATTATAAATAATTAGAAAAACCATTAGAAAAAGAAAACTAATTACAATACAATTCTTTGAATGTTAGACAACTAATTAGCAATAAAAACATTATTTAGATGGAGCCTCGTTCACCAGCTTGACCTTCATCTTGTCCAAACCTCGACCAGCACCTCGACCACTAGCTGCAACACTACCTCGCCCCATAGTACATGCCATGGTATCTATAAAAAGCAATTACAAATAATTAGAAAAACCATTAGAAAAAGAAAACTAATTACAATACAATTCTTTGAATGTTAGACAACTAATTAGCAATAAAAACATTATTTAGAAGGAGCCTCGTTCACCAGCTTGACCTTCATCTTCTCCAAAACCTCAACCAGCACCCCGACCACTAGCTACAACACTACCTCGCCCCATAGTACGTGCCATGGTATCTATAAAAAAGCAATTATAAATAATTAGAAAAACCATTAGAAAAAGAAATCAAAAACCTAATTACAAAAGTAAGAAATCAAAAAGTTAAGAACAACATTGAACGAACTAATAGATACAAACAGTTATAAACTATACCCTATATATCGGTTCCGGTTAAAAAACGGCTACAAACCACTATTGTCTTTACTTCTTTTAGTTCAAATACGCTTTTAAACTCAAAAGAATTTTAAAGCTATATGTAGTAAATGCAAAAAAAGAAAAAAAAACTACACGGGATACTTCTAATGTTTCACAAAACTTATGTTCGTCGGAATAATAGGGGAATCCAAGTAGATAACTCTAATATCAACCCAAGTCGATCTGTAATCTTCTTACTTTTAATTCCTTTTAAAGACACTTCTAGCCAAACATCATACACGGGACACTTCTAATGTTTCACCATAGAAAACTCTAATACCCTCCTTATCTTCTTGACCCTTGATAAACAATTTATTTGCCATAATTCAAAACAAGATTTTCAAACAAATTAAATATATAAGAAACCCTAATATAGCATCACAACATAAACGGCTTCTACGAGTATAAAATTAATAGAGAAATAGAGGATGGGGATGTAAGGGAAATCAAGAATTATACCTTTGGAATGGTGAAGGTGTTAGGTGATGGATTGGAGGTGGCAGTTATGGTGGTTAACGATGGCGGAGTGATGGTGGTTATGACGGTTGAGAGAGAGAGAGAGAGAGAGAGAGAGAGAGAGAGAGAGTTAGAGAGTTAGAGAGAGAGACACAAGAATAAGCTCAAATCAACCATGCATTAACTGTCATTATTAACGGTATTTAACAGTCCACAACTAACTAACTATCAAGTTTACATTCTAACACAATACCCCCTTATTATGACAATGTTACATTTTAGCCCCCCGACTATTATTATTATCACTTATCAATACTCTCCCCTTATTAGAAATTTTGCCCCAAAATTTTAAAATCAAAACCCTAGAATCTCAATCCCATCTCTTCCAAATCCTCCCATGATGCCTCTGATAATGGAAGTCCTTCCCACTTGATTAGCACCGCAACTCCCACTCTATTACGTTTCCTGATCATTCTTTTCTCCAAGGCCGCTGCAGGGGTATACAAAAATCTGGGTTGGGAGGTAAAGGAATAACACTGGTGATTGGACCTTTAGCCAGTTTAAGCAGGGACACATGAAAGACAGGATGAATTTGCGAATCAACCGGCAAATCCAGTCTATAAGCAACCTTACCCAGCTTCTCAGTAATCATGAAGGAACCAAAATATCTTGGACTAAGCTTATTGTGCTTGGTGGATCTTAGAGAATTTTGCCGATATGGATGCAATTTCAGGTAAACAAAATCTCCTTCTTTGAATTCTCTTTCTGTGCGATGCTTATCTACAATTTGCTTCATTTGATTTTATGCTATCAATAGAGTTTGTCTCAATTGTTGAGTAAGCTGCTCCCTATCACACAATTGCTTATCCACTCCTCAAATGAACAGTCTTTAGGCACATAGGGTACAAAAACAAGGTGTGGGTAACCATACAAATCCTGAAAAGGTGACATTTTTAATGAAGTATGGAAATTTGTATTATACCACCACTCGATAGGGATAACCACTTGAGCCAATTTGTGTTAGTGCTAAGAGTCATACATCTGAGGTATGATTCAATGCATCGGTTAACCACCTCTGTCTGGCCATCTGACTGAGGATGGTAGGCTGAAGACATAGCCAGCTGAATGCCATGTAGCCTTGTAAATTCCCTCCAAAAATTGCTCAAGAAAACTGGATCACGATCAGATACTATTGTTAATGGCCACCCATGATACTTGATAATGTTATCTAAAAACAGTTGAGCCACTGTTTCAGCTGAATAAGGGTGAGCTAAGGGAATAAAGTGCCCATACTTGGTAAGTCTATCAATGACCACCAGTATAGTGTCTTTTCCCTGCACCTTTGGAAATCCACCAATAAAGTCCATTGAAATGTTTGAAAAGACATATTGAGGGACTGGAAGAGGCTGAAGTAATCCAGGACTTGCAACAGTTTCATGTTTAACTCTTTGACAAACTGCACATGATCTGATAAACTGTCTTACCTGTTTATGCAAGCCCTTCCATACAAACATACTCTGAATCATCTGGGTGGTAGCATGAACCCCTGAATGACCACCCATTGCAGAGTTATGACAGAGATCTATAATATGCTCTTGTCGGCTCAAGTCATTTCCCACCACAATCTTACCATTCTTCTTTAAAACTGTGCCATCCCAAGAATATTTGTGCACTGCATTCCCTGTCATTAACTTGTGTATCTTGCTTTGAACATTAGAATCATGCTGCCAAGAATCAATGATCTTGGTGAACAAAGAATTATCCAAGGTAGATAAAGATGTCATACACAAACTAGGCCCTTGAACTCTTGAAAGTGCATCAGCCACTTTATTCTCTACACCCTTTTTGTATACAATTTTATAGTCAAAGCCCATAAGCTTAGAAAGCCACACATGTTGAAGAGGTGTAGTTAACTTTTGTTCCATTAGATGCTTAAGACTCTTTTGATCTGTCTTAATTATGAAGTGGTTTATTGACAAGTAAAGCTGCCAATGTTTAACAACAAATATAATGGCCAAGAGTTCTTTCTCATAGACAGACAAGGACTGCTGTCTAGGGGATAAAGCTCTGCTGATAAAGGCCAGAGGATGACCCTCTTGCATAAGAACTGCTCCAATTCCTAGTGCTGATGCATCTGTTTCTAGCACAAAAGATTTAGAGAAATCTGGAAGTGCTAAGACAGGAGGAAAACATAGGACATTCTTCAGAGTATTAAAGGTTGCAGTAGCTTCTTTTGTCCACAAAAAACTATCTTTCTTTGTTAAGGATGTTAAAGGTTTTGCCAAAATACCATAGGATCTTATAAATCTCCTATAATATCCAGACAATCCCAGAAAAAAACCCCTCATTTGTTTAACTGTTGTAGGTAGTGGCCAAGCTTTGATAGCTTCTATTTTCTTAGGATCAGTTGCTATGCCCTCTTTACTGATTATGTGACCCAGATACTCAACAGATTCCCCACCAAAAGAGCATTTAGAAAGCTTAGCATATAACTGTGCATCTCTTAGAATATTCAAGACTTCTCTAAGATGAATCAAGTGCTGATCCATAGTCTTGCTATAGACTAAGATGTCATCAAAAAATACCAACACTGATTTCCTTAATAAAGGTCTGAATGTATGATTCATTAAGGCTTGAAATGTAGCAGGAGCATTGGTTAAGCCAAAGGGCATAACCAAAAACTCAAAATGCCCTTGATGAGTCCTGAAAGCTGTTTTATGAACATCTTTAGGACACATTCTTATCTGATGGTACCCAGACCTAAGATCCAATTTAGAAAAAATAGTTGCACCCCCCAACTCATCCATCAGATCTTCTATCAATGGAATAGGAAACCCATTCTTGACTGTTGCATCATTCAATTTCCTATAGTCTATGCACATTCTCCAACTTCCATCTTTTTTCTTAACTAATACTATAGGTGCTGCAAATGGGCTAATACTGTCTCTTATTACCCCTGTTTCCAGTAACTCATTGGTCATTTTTTATATGATGTCTTTTTGAGCCAACTGGTACCTATAAGGCTTTTGATTTATAGTCACAGCTTCATCTTTTAAAGTAATGGTATGATCAAATGCCCTGTGAGGTGGCAGTGTAGTGGGTGTACTAAACACATCATCAAACTCTTTTAACAGGTCATCTAGAGCTTTAGAACTTACAATATTAGTGACCACAGATTTGTGTTAAAAATTTTCAGATTCTTCTCCCACCTTAAGACTATAGACTTGTCCTTGTGAAATCTGACCTGTGGTAGACAAAATATTGTTCATGACTTCCATAGAACAAAGTGTCAACTTATTATTCCTGATGCCCTTAAGTTGATATGTTTTATTCCCCACCCTGAATTGCATTGTAAGATCCTTGAAATTCCATACAATATTACCTAATGGCAAAAGCCATTGAATACCCAATACCATATCATAACTAGCTAATGAAATTACCAACACATCAACTTTAAACCACAATCATTGCATCTGCCACTCAAAATTCCTACAAACTTTTGTACAACACAGTGGAATTCCATTGGCAACCCCTACTTTCATTGGATTAATTTCTTCCAATACACACTTAAGTTTAATTGCCAATTGTTCATCTAAAAAATTATGAGTGGAGCCTGAGTCAGTTATAATTTCTAAGGTTTCAGTACCAATGTTTCCTACTACTTGCATAGTAGAAAAAGAAGGTACACCAGTAAGGACATGAATGGAAATGAGAGGATCAGTGGCTGTGGTATCAATGAGTGTATCAGATTCTTGATTACTATCCTCCTCAAAGTCATCCCCTCCTTCAATCTCTAAATTGTACAACTGTTTGTTTGGACATTTGTGTGTTGAATAGAACTTCTCAGGACACCAAAAACATTCTCCTCTTAGCCTTTTTGCTTCCATCTCTTTTGTTGGTAGGTTCAGTTTGTTCTTAAAGGTATTGGTTTTTGTGTTCTTTGGTGGTGTTGGCAATAAGGAAAGATGATTTGTATTGGTAGGTGGTTTAAAGGTTGTAATAGGTGTAGGATTAGGATAGTATTTTCCTATGTTGTTAGAATAGGTTCTTGGTTTAACCAATAAGGCTTTATCTGTGAGATCTTGTTTCTTGGAATATTTATAGGCTTCCTTCATGTTTTTGGGTTCAAACATTCTCACAGGACCTGCCAACTCAGGTTTTAATCCATTCAAGAATATGCTCACAGCATATTCTTCACAAATATTCACCCTCAATAAATTTTCATCAAACCTTTCACAAAAGTCTTCTAATTCCCCTGTTTGTATTGTTGAAGTCAAAACCCCCATTGCATCACTATACTGATTTGTGGAAAATCTTTCAGTGATATTGCCTAAATACTCAGACCGTAAGCTCTGATACCAATGTTAGGTGATGGATTGGAGGTGGCGGTTATGGTGGTTAATGGTGGCGGAGTGATGGTGGTTATGACGGTTGAGAGAGAGAATTAGAGAGTTAGAGAGAGAGAGAGAGAGAGAGAGAGAGAGAGACAAGAATAAGCTCAAATCAACCATGCATTAACTGTCATTATTAACGGTATTTAACAGTCCACAACTAACTAACTATCAAGTTTACATTCTAACACAATACCCCTCTTATTATGACAATGTTACATTTTAGCCCCCCGACTATTATTATTATCACTTATCAGAAGGATTGCCTAAAACCCAACTTGATGGCTGCCGTAAGATGTTTTGGTGGAGTAGAAATATTATGGGATGAAACTTTTGATTTAATTTAGTTTAGCTAAACCCTAATAAACCTTTTTTAGAACTTACTCCATAACTAAATGCCGCTCAAAATTTCACGTGTTGTGACCGCTAATGAGGTCGGGAATAAAACATATTTTTTTATATTCCATGTATGACGAATTTGCCACGAATTTGATACCACAAAAAAAAAAAAAAAACGGTGGCAAGATTTTTGATGATTTAGCTACCATACCATACAACCACGGTTAATTTGCATTTACGTGAGAAATTGGTGGCTAAATTTGCTATCGTTTTTTATCGGTCATAAATAGTGGTGACAATTGCCTAGTTTTCTAGTAGTGTCTTTACATATCCAAGCCATCTCAATCTCCCTTCCTTTATTGTGTCTGCTATCCTAGCCACTCCTAACCTTTCTCTAAAAACCTTGTTTCTAATCCGATCTAGCCTTGTGTGCCCGCACATCCACCTAAGAATCCTCATCTCTGCAACCTCCACCTTGTTTCTAATCCGATCTAGCCTTGTGTGCCTAGCACTCTGTCCCATACAACATAGCAGGTCTAACTGCTATCCCCGCTTTCTGTCTCATACAACATAGTAGGTCTAATTGCGGTCCTGTAAAACTATAAACCCTAAAAGTTAAACCCGAAAGGCTCAGATAGTAACCCTTTAACCCTAAACATTAAAGCTAAACCCTAAGGCAAGGCAAGGCAGCCCGAGTTAAGACAAAGCCCACAATAGCACAAGATGACGACTCAGAGGATGTTGAATAAAGACGGATGGCACAACTTGATTTATGACCAAGGATGCTAATTTATGTTTCTTCCTTTAATTTTATATATATATATATATATATATATATATATATATATATTTGACTAGGGTTTGATGAGTCGGATCTAACGCCGCTTGAACGAGGTCAATCAAAGTTAAATAGGTTAGATGAGGAACTCATATGCTTTTTTTTATGAATAAAAGCAAATCAGAGTTCGCGAGTTCGAACTAAGCCTTTGAAGGACATTATGGCAATTTACTACACATTTACTACACAATTTTCAATACATTTTCTACGAATATATGGTGTAGGGAATTTGCGACGCATTTCCTACGCAATTTCCTATGCAATTACCTAAGTATTTGTCTCTATTGTGCAGCAAATTTGTTAAAAAAATAATGTTTTTTTGTCGTTACAAATGTGTAGCAACTTTGTCAAAATTTGTGACGCATTTTTTTTACATAAGAAAACTTTTGTAGCAAATAGCCAATTTTCTAGTAGTGTATGTTCGAGTCTTATTTTGTTATGGTTGTTCCTTGTTCTACAATTTTGTTAAAAATTGGTATCTTGCTGTTTAGCCATTAAGTGAAAAGTTCATCTTAACAAATAAACAAAAGACCTCTATTCTTCACGAGCAAAAGGCAATTTATGTATGAAATGAATGTGTGTCTTTTTGTGTGAGATTGATTAATTTTTGTTTGTACACTGCCCATGTGAAATTTGAAAGTTGTTTTTTTAATTAAACTTGTGAAATGTATGAGGAGACTAGACCACCTAACTATTTAACTTTTTAAACTTAAAAGTAACCAACGACTATTGAAACTATTTTATAGATGAGCTAAATATGTATCTGGGTCATTCATAATTAAATGTTGTATATAAAAAAAATATTTAAAGATTTTTAAATTATAACTGTAATTTAATTTGTCCTTATTATATGTAATAAGAAATATAAAGTTTGCATTATTCAACCTTTGTATTACACTGGTCTATAACCTATTATATATATGGGTTGGTTATGGTATAAAGTGTTCTTACCTAAGAAACGTAGGAAAATGGGTCCCAAACAACCTCCGATTGAGCTCATTCCAGCGGCGTTGGAACCAACTTATCGAATCCTAACCCGAAACCGTAACCTTTTAACCCTAAACCCAAAGGCTAAAGCCTATGCTAAACAGTAAAATTAAAACTATCAATCAATCAATCAATCAATCAATCAATCAATCAATCAATCATACCTAGTATATCCCACGAATTGAAAACTATTGGTAGGGTCAGGGGAGGGTGAGATGTAGGCATACCTTACCTCTACCCATAAGGATAAAGAGGTTGCTTCCAGAGAGACCCCCGGCTCAAAAAAAGAGGGCAGAAGACAGGTAAACATTGAACATCATACAAACATGTAAACGAGACGACAACCACATGTAAGTTTCACGTTACTCCAGAAAACAAGATAAATAGATACATAAATCAAAATAGGTTTAGAATTCCTATAGTTAAGATCTCATAATAAACGGTTATGCAACCTAAGTGTCAAATCCTAAAAGTCACTTACTTTAATCCTACTTCTTCACGAACTCCTATCTTGGACCATGTCCTTAGAGAGGTGCAACTCTATGAGATCCTGTCTAATCCGCTTATCCCAGGTCAATTTAGGTCTGCCCCTACTCCTTCTCTCCTCTACAACACATGCTTCCACTGCTCCAACTGGCGCTGTTTTTCGTCTCCTCTTCACATGTCCAAACAATCTCAATCTCCCTTCCTTTATCTTGTCTACTATCCTAGTCACTCCTAACCTTTTTCTAAAAACTTCATTTCTAATCCGAACTAGCCTTGTGTGCCCGCACATCCACCTAAGCATCCTCATCTTTGCAACCTCCATCTTGCGTGCGTGCGTTTTCTTTATTGCCCAACACTCTGTCCCATACAACATAGCAGGTCTAACTGCGATCCTGTAAAACTATAAACCCTAAAAGTTAAACCCTAAAGGCTCAGATAGTAACCCTTTAACCCTAAACCTTAAAGCTAAACCCTAAGGCAAGGCAAGGCAGCCCGAGTTAAGAAAAAGCCCACAATAGCACAAGATGACGACTCAGAGGATGTTGAATAAAGACGGATGGCACAACTTGATTTATGACCAAGGATGCTAATTTATGTTTCTTCCTTTAATTTTATATATATATATATATATATATATATATATATATATTTGAATAGGGTTTGATGAGTCGGATCTAACGCCGCTTGAACGAGGTCAATCAAAGTTAAATAGGTTAGATGAGGAACTCATATGCTTTTTTTTTATGAATAAAAGCAAATCAGAGTTCGCGAGTTCGAACTAAGCCTTTGAAGGACATTATGTCAATTTACTACACATTTACTACACAATTTTCAATACATTTTCTACGAATATATGGTGTAGGGAATTTGCGACGCATTTCCTACGCAATTTCCTATGCAATTACCTAAGTATTTGTCTCTATTGTGCAGCAAATTTGTTAAAAAAATAAAGTTTTTTTGTCGTTACAAATGTGTAGCAACTTTGTCAAAATTTGTGACGCATTTTTTTTACATAAGAAAACTTTTGTAGCAAATAGCCAATTTTCTAGTAGTGTATGTTCGAGTCTTATTTTGTTATGGTTGTTCCTTGTTCTACAATTTTGTTAAAAAATGGTATCTTGCTGTTTAGCCATTAAGTGAAAAGTTCATCTTAACAAATAAACAAAAGACCTCTATTCTTCACGAGCAAAAGGCAATTTATGTATGAAATGAATGTGTGTCTTTTTGTGTGAGATTGATTAATTTTTGTTTGTACACTGCCCATGTGAAATTTGAAAGTTGTTTTTTTAATTAAACTTGTGAAATGTATGAGGAGGCTACCTTTTTTTTGGAAGGCAAATTTCATTAACACCAAAAAACAAGCATGATCTCCAAGCTAGAGATAAGCTGCCAAAGTACAATTACATCAAATTGAAAGTAAAATTATACCACCCTTTCTAATCAATCGAACCCTGCTTATATTGTAACACCCTAAAATTTCTAAACCGTATTTTATGATAATATAAGCACACGAGGCTTTTAACTAGAAAATAGTTGACAAAAGATAGGAGAGGCCATATTTGCCAAATGACCAAACTTGAGTTTTGTTAATATTAAAAACAAAATATGGAGATGAACTCCATATCCCCAAATTCGTTCATAACACACACACATACACCAAACCCTAAGAAACTCAAGAACAAGCCTAAATCAAGATGGAATCAAGGGACTTTTGATTTCATTAGCCCTAAAATGAATCATCCAAGCATAATACACACCAAGGTAACCTTTTGTTTGGATAATTTTAATGGTATGTTCATGCTTGGTTATGATGAAAAATCATGGGTTTTTATACAAACAAAAATTAAAGGCTTGCAAAGGTTACTCTAGTATGAGGAGACCATAATACATGATAATTTGTGTGTGTTAAGCGAAATCCTTATGAGATGATTATATCTTTGCAAATTCATGTTATAAGATGAATTGGGTTTCTTGGTGGATTGGTAGGAACCACCTTTAAAGCATGAAATACTAGCTTTTGTTAATACTTATCAATGATAAACTATAATTTAGATGTTTATTGGAATGTTAGTAATGTTAATCTTGGTCAAGGATGGATCCATGAGGTCCTTAAGTCCTAGAATTTAAAGTTATGAAAAAATCATGCCTACCAAGTGTTTGATAAAATGCCTCAATGAAACTCGATTTCACTTGAGCATGAATAACTTGGTGAAAACATGTTTGTTGGTAAAACATGACCAATAATGCTTATAGACATGTAAAGACTAGGCTCTAACAACCTAAGTGATCGTTCACCTCATAGGTGCGATTACAAGAAACTTTGGATAGCCGGAATCTCGGAATGAGGTAAAGAGGAAGCACGCATAAGGTAAGTCACTCGATGGCTTAAATCTCAATATATCCCTAGTATGTTTATATTCTTAGTTATACCTTTGTATGTATATTTGAAACTAGTCGTTGGAATGTCACAAAAGAAGCTTAAACGAGATTCATAATTCATAGAAGACGGCCTTAGAGGAAGGTTGTCAATATCCCATTTAGGCTAACGGGTCAATTGGGTGAAACACTAGTTAAAGAAGGACCGAAAGCAAGGGTCAACATTATGCCAATATCGATTGTCGTTAATTGCTTGATTATATTCGTAGAGTTTATGTTAGTAATCTCAAGCTAGTCTAGAAGCAAAAGGGGCGCGAGCTAAGGTAAGTCTTTCTAGGACTCAAATCTCGTACTCATACCATTGTGATATTGACTTGCTAGGCAACCACTCCCTAAGTGATAAGTGACCGGTGAATCCGTTATACCAATGGGCAATGTAGACCGGGTGCTTGAAATTGCGCATAAATGGCCCACGGGGCCATAGACGCTAAGGTAGAGCCACAACGGCATATTGCCCAAGGGAAATCTTGAAACCTACCTCTAGTGATGAGGGATTAATCAAAAATCAGGTCATGATTCGATTGGGGAGAGAGTTAGGATGAATGGGGATACTAAAAGGTAACGAGGACAAGTTCCCGATAAGACCCATTTGTCCAAGCTTAGTCCAAACCCGCCATTGGTAAGTGTTGGGTGAGCTAGAACCGGATAGTTAGCTAATCTCCCAGGTGTGAACCTTGACTATGTCTTTAGATTAGCATATGTCTAGCTTTGGTCTTGGTTTTAGGCGAATACTTCTAAACGGGTCGATTTGGATAAAAACAACATATGCATGTAATAACCGAAAAGGGAACTTGATCAATGACGCTCAGCCTATTTTTGTATGATTTTCTTTGTTTTGGAGCCGTAAGCTACGGGCGGTCTTTTCCTACGCCTTAGGCTGGTTGTTTTATTCAATTACTTGACTAAATTAACACACATTCATGGGTTTGTTTTTCATATTCAACCCTAGGTATATAACTCGGAGGATGGATGATGATCAAGCTCATTTTCTGAAGAACCGGACATTGCATCGTGTTAGCTTCCGCATAGACTCTTGATTTTGGGTTTAAAACTTAAGCCCATTGGGTTGAAATCATTGTGAATAACCTAGTACTTATGTCAAGTGTTTCAAAGTCGTGTTTTGTACATATTTGTTAACGTCTTAACATGGTTTTGGTAATCGTATCACATGTTCAACCCTTATTTTATTCGTTAAACGCAAGTAAATGGGTTAGGGTCTTACAAGTGGTATTCAGAGCCCAAGGTTAAGCATTCGGTTCAAGCTTGATCATCAATCCGGTAAGGAATTTATTTCCAAAAATAATTTAGTCTAGTTGATTAGCATTATACATCACGATTGAACACAAGTCAATCAAGAATTAAATTTGGAAAAGGTACAATGAGCCATAGAACCCGGATATACGCCAATTACATGGTCATGGTGAGCTAAGGCTCAGCCGAACCAGAAACTGGGGAAAGATGCAAAGAATACTTAAAACTCGGACAAATTCCAATCACACGGTCATGGTGGGCTAAGGCTCAACCGAACCGGGAATTGGAAGGCATGATCGCACCAACAAGACTGCGCGATCGGATAAAACACAAATAGCTTAATAATCCGGGTATACAGAAATACATTAGACAAACTAACAAGAATGTTTTTATTAAACAAGACGCATGACCAGAAATTGCCCACTTGGAGAGTACCGTGGTGATTACGATAAGATCACTGTGTCATGTGTGGATTGCTTACCCTAGCCAGGTAAGTGTTAAACACATGGTGCGGTGGGCTTCTGATGATCTACACGTCTACCCTTCACGTGACAAGGACTGGGTTAGGGGAGTAAGGCATATTCAACATTTCCAAAAATATAACTCGCGAGGTCATATAACAAGGAAGTATTGCCAAATAACGTAAGAGGCCGGGTAGACCGGGTATGTAAAACCGATGCATAAACGACCCGCAGAGCCGTAGAGCCAAAGGTATTACCACAATAGTTACACGGATTAGGAAAATAGACTTGAACCTTAATCAAGGTTGAGTCATAAACAGATTCAGTTCAACAATAGACTTGAACCTTAATCAAGGTTGAGTCATAAACAGATTCAGTTCAGAAATAGACTTGAACCTTAATCAAGGTTGAGTCATAAACAGATTCAGTTCAAAAATAGACTTGAACCTTAATCAAAGGTTAAGTCATAATAAAACTCTAACCTTTATGGAAGGTTAAATTCGTAAATAGACTTAAACCTTAATCAAAGGTTAAGTCATAATAAAACTCTAACCTTTATGGAAGGTTAAATTCGTAAATAGACTTGAACCTTAATCAAGGTTAAGTCATAATAAAACTCAAACCTTTATGGAAGGTTGAATTTGTAAATAGACTTAAACCTTAATCAAGGTTAAGTCATAATAAAACTCGAACCTTAATAGAAGGTTAAATTCGTAAATAGACTTGAACCTTAATCAAGGTTAAGTCATAATAAAACTCGAACCTTTATAGAAGGTTAAATTCAAAAATAGACTTGAAACTTAATCAAAGGTTTAGTCATAATAAAACTCGAACCTTTATAGAAGGTTAAATTCATAAAAAGGACTTGAACTTGAATAAAAGGTTGAGTCATAATCACATTCGGACCTCAATAAAGGTTAATCCGTAAAAAGGACTTGAACCTTAATCAAAGGTTAAGTCGTAAACACACTCAAATCTTAGTTAAGAGTTAACACGCAAATAGACATGAACCTTAGTCCAATGTTAAGTCCTAAATACATTCAACCCATAATCAAAGGCCAATTTCCTGAATGGATTTGGACCTTAACCAAAAGGTTAAATAATGATCACCTTGAGACATAATCGAGAATTTACTCGTAAGTAGACTTGAACTTTAATCAAAGGATCAAGTCATAATCACTTTTGAACCTTGAGGAAAGGTTAACCTGTAAGGAAACTTGAACCTTAATCGAAGGTTAAGACATAGTCAAACTCGAACCTGAATGAGAAGTCAATCAAGCAGTAAAAGTCGAACCTTAACGAAAGGTTAAATCATAAACCACCATGAACCTCATCTAAAGGGTAAACTTTTAATGAGTCTAAATTGTACCCGAGGGCCAACTCGTATACTAATGGGAGCCCCGTACCATGGTAAGACAAAAGCCAAGATTCGGGCTAAGGTTAAGTTACACTTAAACTTGACTTGTAATAAATTCATGAATGCCTACGGGCAAATGTGAATTATGAGTCACATTAATCATAATAAATTCGTGAAAGCCTATGGGCTAATGTGAACTATGCGTCACACTAAATCATAAGGATCCGTGAAAGTTCATGGGCAACCAAGAACTACTTTTCTCGCAAAAATTGGAATGCGACGAAAACAGATACACATAGGACAAGTGTGAACTATGATTCACACGAATCTGAGCTAAAAACAAGGTATTATATTGTAAAACGAAGTGTTAAATAAAAGAAGAAATTAAATGCTAAATCAAAAGGGGGATCGTAGAAGACCCTGGAAAACGGAGGTGCATCCGCACCAGAGGAATGATCCTAGCCTCGAGCAAGGATCGTGTGTGAGTAAACGATGAATGATGTGATCTAATAAAGACATGTTAAAAACAAATAAAGCGAGATAAATCTCATGGGCTTTAGCATGATATGGATGAACAGGCAATCTAAACTCTAAATCAGATAGATGGCTGTGAATCATAGAAATGAAGGCAATGCCTTCATAATAAACCCAACGCGGCCTGCTGAATCACTATGCATACGAATACTAAATAAAGAAAACACAAGCAATAGACTTGTGCGTCTAAACATGGTAACGTAAAACCATGAAACACAGATGAGCAAGAACTCTGTTGAGAAAAGTTGAATTGATGTATGGGTCAATAAGCCTTAAGGGACACAAATAAACAGAAACGGATCATAGTTCAATAACGGGCCCTACAAGGCTAGACCAATAATGGAATTGCCTTAGATCCAAAGTGTTCCGAGGAATTAAATAAAAACATAATCCGGAAGGGGACGTGAAGACGGGGTGTTATATACGAAATAATACCTAGATAACAAAAAGAGTCGGAAGACTCGGGTTAAATCTCAAATAAGATGCTTGCAAGATCTCGAAATATAAATTTGAAATGCTAGATAAGAAAGGATCACGAACCCTATGCTAATTCTTTTGATAGGATAAAAATCCTAAAAGCCCGAAGCGTTGGGGCAAAATATAATAGGTGATCAATCGCCTAGAATTTATTTCGACTAAGAGCGAAATATACTAAAATTCGGATTAGATAAAACCAAGTGAGTTAATGAATGCATGAGACAGGTGCAGTGCTATCTGAGGTATTATATGGAGGATTCCATGGAATATTCTAACTCTAAATGAGTAATGCGAAATACTAGCCTAGCACTAAACTAGGACATTTGCACGTTGAAAGATCCCACATCGGTTGGGAAAGGGAAACAAACACTTCCTTATAAGGGGTGGGATACCTTCTCTGTCGTACGTGTTTTGGCCAGTCCTTCGGGGGTGAGACCAATGCAAAACCCTGTGCTTGGTCACAGTCTAATACGGTTGGGCGGGCAAAGCGGACAATATACGATACGAGTTACCTTAGGCTATTTCATCCTGTTAAATGAAAGTTGAACTTTTATTAAGTCCAACAAATCTCAACTCGGAAGTTTGATAGACGGTGTGTAGAAACGCATTATAAGTCGTAGTCCTGAGATTGGATGACTAACTAAAGCATGTGACTTATGAAACTAAGTCTATTTGTAGCCGAAAACCCTGATGAATTAACTATTCACATAATTAGCAATCATATAGTAACAGAACGAATGATGAACCATCAATAGTCTAGTTATAGCTAAGCGATCATCAGGATGTTCAAACGAGTCAAGTGTAGTCATCACGACTAGGACCAGAGGAATGCCTAAATATAGCTAAGCCTAGTGGCAAGTGAAAACACTACCAGAAAGGACACGCGGTGTCTAGGTCAAGGAAAACGTGAGGCATGGAAAGGACTCGATGTTTTCCGGTAAAACCATGGCATTATAAGAGGCCCTAGAGCCGAAATCAAATTGAAACTAAAACCACGTTGAGAGTGGGTGACGATGTTCGAAAACCCATTATGGTAACTAAACCGAATATGTGCCTCAGTGCATAGAAATGATTCCAAGTAAGATAAATAGCCAAATAAATTCCCTAGTGGATGTAAGGGATCCAAACACATGAAGGAGTCAAATCGCTGACGTCTGGGCAAACCATGACACCTACGGGTGCCTGAACTAGAATAATTCCCGGCAAGGGTAGATAAATGTGTACACGTTATATAAGGGGTGTATTCTAATTCAATTAAAATAAACCTCGTCGAGCGGGGATAAAACTCAAGATTAACCATGAGGCGCGACCCATGGGAATTCGTAGATATATCCGGTTTCGAGGACGAAACCCTCTTTAAGGGGGTGGAGTTGTAACACCCTAAAATTTCTAAACCGTATTTTATGATAATATAAGCACACGAGGCTTTTAACTAGAAAATACTTGACAAAAGATAGGAGGGGCCATATTTGCCAAATGACCAAACTTGAGTTTGGTTAATATTAAAAACAAAATATGGAGATGAACACCATATCCCCAAATTCGTTCATAACACACACACATACACCAAACCCAAATGAAACACAAGAACAAGCCTAAATAAAGATGGAATCAAGGGGATTTTGATTTTATTAGCCCTAAAATGAATCATCCAAGCATAATACACACCAAGGTAACCTTTTGTTTGGCTAATTTTAGTGGTACGTTCATGCTTGGTTATGATGAAAAATCATGGGTTGTTATAAAAACGAAAATTAAAGGCTTGCAAAGGTTACTCTATTATGAGGAGACCATAATACATGATAATTTGTGTGTGTTAAGCAAAATCCTTATGAGATGATTATATCTTTGCAAATTCATGTTATAAGATGAATTGGGTTTCTTGGTGGATTGGTAGGAACCACCTTTAAAGCATGAAATACTAGCTTTTGTTAATACTTATTAATGATAAACTATGATTTAGATGTTTATTGGAATGCTAGTAATGTTAATTTTGGTCAAGGATGGATCCATGAGGTCCTTAAGTCCTAGAATTTAAAGTTAGGAAAAAATCATGCCTACCAAGTGTTTGATAAAATGCCTCAATGAAACTCGATTTCACTTGAGCATAGATAACTTGGTGAAAACATGTTTGTTGGTAAAACATGACCAATAATGCTTATAGACATGTAAAGACTAGGCTCTAACAACCTAAGTGATCGTTCACCTCATAGGTGCGAATACAAGAAACTTTGGATAGCCGGAATCTCGGAATGAGGTAAAGAGGAAGCACGCATAAGGTAAGTCACTCGATGGCTTAAATCTCAATATATCCCTAGTATGTTTATATGCTTAGTTATACCTTTGTATGTATATTTGAAACTAGTCGTTGGAATGTCACAAAAGAAGCTTAAACGAGATTCATAATTCATAGAAAACGGCCTTAGAGGAAGGTTGTCAATATCCCAATTAGGCTAACGGGTCAATTGGATGAAACACTAGTTAAAGAAGGACCTAAACCGAGGGTCAACATTATGCCAATATCGATTGTCGTTAATTGCTTGAGTATATTCGTAGAGTTTATGTTAGTAATCTCAAGCTAGTCTAGAAGCAAAAGGGGCGCGAGCTAAGGTAAGTCCTTCTAGGACTCAAATCTCGTACTCATACCATTGTGATATTGACTTGCTAGGCAACCACTCCCTAAGTGATAAGTGACCGGTGAATCCGTTATACCAATGGGCAATGTAGACCTGGTGCTTGAAATTGCGCATAAATGGCCCACGGGGCCATAGACACTAAGGTAGCGCCACAACGGCATATTGCCCAAGGGAAATCTTGAAAACTACCTCTAGTGATGAGGGATTAATCAAATATCAGGTCATGATTCGATTGGGGAGAGAGTTAGGATGAATGGGGATACTAAAAGGTAACGAGGACAAGTTCCCGATAAACCCATGTGTCCAAGCTTAGTCCAAACCCGCCATTGGTATGTGTTGGGTGAGCTAGAACCGGATAGTTAGCTAATCTCCCAGGTGTGAACCTTGACTATGTCTTTAGATTAGCATATGTCTAGCTTTGGTCTTGGTTTTAGGCGAATACTTCTAAACGGGTTGATTTGGATAAAAACAACATATGCATGTAATAACCGAAAAGGGAACTTGATCAATGACATCTTATAAGCATGATATAATGGTGTCAAATAAGTCCCCAAGTGTTCCTAGGAAGGGCCTTAAACATGGGTTCAAAAGGATCCAAATCCCCTTTAAAAACTAGTCAAGATGTTAGTTTCACAATTTTTTTGTGCAGCAGCATGCGCCTAGGATGTAACATTTCGCATTGGATAAAAATGACAAGTTTTATTATTATTTACATTTAATTATTTTTGTGGCATTTTGAACCCTAATACAATGATAATTATTCATATATATATATATATATATAAAGGTTTTTAATAATAATAATAATAATAATAATAATAATAATAATAATAATAATAATAACTAATATAATGGTTGATCTAAACCAAACCTTCAAACAAAAACAACCCAAGCCCACTTCTGATAACCCATGATTTCAGTAGGCCCAACAGTGACCCAGCCCAAGAAACTAAGCCCATTACCCCCTCCTTCCCTTTTCAGCTTTATAAAAAAAATATGTTAGGGACGGGGATCGAACCCGGGTCCCTAACCGGTTCAACATACAAAACCACACAACAAGCTGCTCTAACCTTGAAACTTGTTTCAATCAGGGAACATTATAATTATATCATGATTTAAAACCATCTCAGTTGACTTGGAAAGTCAACTGAGATCCACGAACTTACCAAAACCATCAACCTTAATTCGTAATTGATATATGATTGGCAATGCACCGTGATAACCGGCCTATTCTGACTCATATCTTCATCAATTGTCAATCAATTGTTTCCAATTTTGATTATTAACGCGTCAACTTTAAGGGCGAAGTCAAACATTTCCAATTCTATGATCTAGACATTAACACTATAAATTGGGCATCAGTGGACCATCACAAGTCGCCGAACATCCTTTTCCAACCCCCAATTTCTACATTAAATCTGTTTTCTGGTGTTATTGATCGTGTTTTTGACTTCGGGCTTGACAGACCAATTCGTATCTTAATCGTGATTGTAAGTGTGATTTTTGTTATGGGTTTCAATTATCGGAACTTACACAACATTAACCCCATGATTTATTGGGTTAATGTTGTGTGATTGTATCGATTGCAAATTCTAGGGCTCGTATGTTTGATATTTGGGGAAGAACATGATTCTCGTATGTTATATATTTTAATTAAACAGAAACCAAACACAACCACTGGTCTGGACCAGGTGGTTGTGTCTGGTGCCTTCTATACAAGCCACGCGGGTTCGAGTCCCGGCTGTGGCACACTTTTTTTCTTATATTTTGTTTTTAATCAAATCAATTATATATAATACTTATAATCTTATAAATTCATTTTAAAATGCTAAAACATTTTTAAAAATTCTACAAAAATTATTTTGTATCTATCTGATGAAAAGGTTTAACCCACAATTTTTAGTTTTCAAAAATTCATTTATTTAATATATTTAATAATTAAATCAATTTTATTCTATTATATTTATAAAATTCCATTAAAATATCAAAACAATTTTATAAATTTCTACAAAAATTATTCTGAGTTTATATAAGGATAAACTTTTCTGAAATGATTTTTAATTCTGAAAAATCATTTATTTAATATTTTTAATCAATTTTTGTTAGTTTAATCATAATTAAATCATAATAAATCCAATTTTTAATATTTTTGCACCAAAAATTTATACAAATTATTTCTGAATATTTAGAACAGAAATATAAATTTTAAACTAATAATTCTTTAATTTTAGTATTTTTAAATATTAAAGTTAAATCTTGATAATTTGTTATAAATAGAATTAATATTCTATTTTAAAGAAAATAATTTTGTAAAAATTATTTTTATACTTTAAACATATTTTTGTGATCATCTTAAATTTAAATTTTATAAAAAGATTATTGTCTATTTGATTTCTAAATTTCTCTTAATTATCAAACATTTTTCATATTAATTCAACAAGCATTTATCCCCAATGCGAAGCCCTAGAACATATACATTTGTAGACTAGATAGACTTAGACATATTTATTACCTTATTATAGGGTGATATTTGGCATTGTTTGGGCAACGCCACTATTCAATCTTTTCAAGAAGTATAACTTTTGCTAAGGTGAGTTTTACATAGCCCCTTTTTATTTATCACCATTTTTGGGGTGAAACATGTTACAACATCATTTATGCAATTCAATCATCAATGTGTCTATGTGTTTTTCTATGTTGCATTATGTCTTGAACATGACTAGGGTAAGCACAATTCTAGCATAATCATTAACACTGATCAGCCGACGGTATACATTGATAGATCTATTGGACTGACAATCCCACCCGGATACGTGCCTCCTACAAAGGTAGCGTGGGTGTTTGTTATCGCATAACATATTCGAGTGAACCATGAGCGTATGGGATGTACCACATTATAACAGTCACAAGGGTTGATTATGCACACGATTTATTTCTAGTATGTTTTCACATATGGACTAGATTGCCATGACACATGAATTGCACAACATTTTTATTCAATTATCAAAACCTATGTAATTCTCACCAAATTTTGTTGACCCAAAAATATTTTCAAAATTAACATGTTTCAGGTAACAATGAAGCTGAGGCTTGAGTTTGCATATGGATTATACATGAAGTTATTATTTGGAGCTATTTGAAGTTTTGTTATTTGATATTATGTATTGAAATTCTAGACAATCATTTCACTTTTGAATTTATTATGTTTGAATAAATTATTTTAAAGTTAATTTATACCATGTGCTACTGAAACAATCATCAATACGTAACATCCCGATGTTTCCGCCATCGGTTGGGGTGTTACATAGGACGCCCAGACATGCGCCTAGGACGCCCGACTGATAGACTCCGGACGCCCAAGACCTTTTGGAGACGCCCATTAGGACGCCGGGCAACGTCCTGGACGCCAGAAGTGCGTCTAGGACGCTCAGCCTATTTTTGTATGATTTTCTTTGTTTTGGGGCCGTAAGTTACGGGCGGTCTTTTCCTACGCCTTAGGCTGGTTGTTTTATTCAATTACTTGACTAAATTAACACACATTCATGGGTTTGTTTTTCATATTCAACCCTAGGTATATAACTCGGAGGATGGATGATGATCAAGCTCATTTTGTGAAGAACCGAACGTTGCATCGTGTTAGCTTCTGCATAGACTCTTGATTTTGGGTGTAAAACTAAAGCCCATTGGGTTGAAATCATTGTGAATAACCTAGTACTTATGTCAAGTGTTTCAAAGTCATGTTTTGTACATATTTGTTAACGTCTTAACATGGTTTTGGTAATCGTATCACATGTTCAACCCTTATTTTATTCGTTTAAACGCAAGTAAACGGGTTAGGGTCTTACATATATCTACTCTTAAACCACATATATCCCAACGACTTAATGTCCGAGACGATCTTAACCGCCTCTGTGTCAATATCAGAAAAAACTTTATGGCTAAACATCAAGATACCAATTTTTAACAACAAAAGGCTAAACTTTATGGCTAAACATCAACGACTTAATCCCAACGACTTAATGTCTGAGACGATCTTAGCCGCCTCGTTTCTAGCCTTCCAAAGACGCCAGCATGTTAAAATAAGAACGCCATACACAGCCTCTTTCTTTACATCCGATGCCGGCATGTACTCTATCACCTTTACAATATCCTTTATAGAGAAGAAGAAAAATGGAGCGATGTTACACCACGAAGCAAAGGCAAACCAAACTCCTAATATCAACCTGCAAGCTGTAAATAAATGATATGCCGTCTCTTCAACTTCACCACAAAAAACACATAAGCCATCTCCAACATTAATATTTCTTTTACGAAGAGCACACAAAGTCGGAATCCTATCCATAATAGCCTGCCACATGAACACATTGCATTTACCTGGAATCCAATTGCTCCATTTATAAATATAATCGTCTGGTGTATCTTGTTCACCTTTAAGCCATTTACGAGCAGCCTTGACCGAAAAATCGACCTCCGGACCATCATGCCAGCTCCACGAATCATTCTTATCAACTAGAATCGTCTCAGCCACCCTCCCGTGCAAGATAAGAAGTTGATTAACCTCCACATGTGAAGTTGGGTAGATCTTCCAATTCCATCTAACCAAACACCTTCCATCGACCATGACAAACTTGTCTTCAACCATAGAGAATTTATCACGCTCTAGTCCAAACAACTTTGGATACATCAATTTTAACGGTCCATCTTCACACCAAGGATCAATCCAGAAACGCACTGATTTACCATCTCCAACATTCCCTTTGATCATGTCAATAAAGCTTTTATCTTGAACCTTCATCCGAGCCCCGAAGCTGACAATCTTACACCACGTTCCTGGAAACCTTTTGTTGTAAGGGATCGGCTCCCAACGTCTAACCGAGGCATGTATCGCATCTATAACTCTACGCCATAGCGCCCCCTTTTCAACTCGATAACGCCATAACCATTTTAGAATTAAAGCATTATTACAATCATCAAATTTCTTAATTCCCAGACCTCCTTCTTGTTTTAGGTTTTGTAACCACCTCCCAAGCTACCCAATATATTTTATTTTTTTCCTCATTCCCTCCCCCACAGAAACCTTCTCATGATAGCCTCGAGCTTTGCGATCACTGTCACTAGCGCTTTATACAACGAAAAGTAATAAGAAGGAAGACTCTCTAAGACCGAGGAAATTAAAGTAATTCTCCCAGCCATAGATAAAATGGTAGCCTTCCACCTCGACAATCTTTTCTTGAAAACTTCAATAATCGCCTCCCAATTAGTAATCCGATTCATATTGGCACCTACCATAATACCCAGATGTTTAAATGGCATCGATCCCGCTCTACATCCCAAGCCACTCGATTTATCATCAACCTCTTCCAACTCTTTACCCACACCATATAAAATAGATTTTTGCAAGTTTATATGAAGGCCCGAACACATATGAAAAAGGCGTAAAATTCTCCTCAACGCTTTGAAATTAAAATTAGACCAATCTCCCATGACAACTGCGTCATCCGCATATAAAAGATGAGAAACTATAGGACCCCCATTTGGTAACCGAATCCCATCAAACGCCCCACTATCACAAGCTTTGCGAATCATACATGACAAGGCCTCTATCACAATGATAAACAATAACGGAGAGAGTGGATCTCCTTGTCGAATGCCTTTTTCACAATTAAATTCGAATGTAGGATATCCATTCACAAGAATAGACGACCGGGCCGATAATAAAATACCTTTAATCCACTTACACCATACCTCGTGGAAATTCATTTGCCTCATAATGGATAATGAAAATCCCCAATTAACGTTATCATAGGCTTTCTCAGAGTCGATCTTAAATAAAAATAACTCTTTACCAAGCGTTTTCGCCCATGAAAATATCTCACTAATAATAAAGGGACCGTTAAGAATGTACCTCCCCGTAAGAAACGCAGATTGTGTTTCACTTGTAATCGTCCCCATCACAACTTTGATTCGATTAGCAAGAATCTTTGAAATCACTTTACTAATAACACCAATCAAAGTAATCGCCGATATTCGCCCAAATTAACCGGATCATTCACCTTAGGAATTAACGTCACAAATGAAGAACTTACACCTCTACTAATGGAACCAGTAGTCGCAAAATTCTGCATGATAGCCACAAAGTCTTCGACGAACAAACTCCAAAACCGCTTAATAAACCGGAAATTAAAACCATCAGGTCCTGGGGCTTTATCACTCCCACAATCAAATAGCGTGTCTTTAATTTCTTTCTCAGTAAACGATTTCACCAGGCCATTGGCATCCTCTTCAGAAAGCTCACCAATACCATCACAATTTAAATTCGGCCGAACATCCATATCTTCTACAAAGCGCTCTTTAAAAAATCGATACACCTATTTTTCACTTCAGAGGGTTTAAATACCCATGAGCCATTAACCATCAAACCTGGAATGTTGTTACACGCTCTCCGTTTATTCACCATACCATGGAAAATAGGCCGAATTCTTATCGCCATCTTTTGCCCATCGAACTCGCGCTTTTTGACGAATATCTCTCGCCTTACCCAATTCCAACTCCTGAACTTTCTTAGACGCTTCCTCATAAACCCACTGTTCAGCTTCAGTTAAATCCCTCTCCTCGACCAAAGCATCCAACTCCGATAAGTCTTGCTTAAGATTTAGCTCCTCTTCAGATTCAATAAAACAAACCCTCTTTCTCCAATCGGCAATAGCTTGACGAATCTTCTTAAACTTGTACATAAGTAACAAATCCGGGGGACCCGTACCAGAAACATCTCTAATGGCGTTAACCACAACCTCCTCCAAATCGGTCCTAGAAAGCCAAGAATTAAAGAATCTAAAAGGTTTTGCGCCATAATTTCGCGCAACCACCTTTAGGACTATAGGACTATGATCCGATTTATCCCTACCAAGAGCCCGATACTCCGCATTCGACCAATCGTTGAAAATGTTCCAGGAGACCAATATATGATCAATCCGACTACATTTGTTCCCCGATATAAAAGTAAACTTCCTGCCTTTCAGATGAAACTCGTGTAAACCAAATTTATCAATAAACTCATTAAACTCATTACTAACCGACACATGAAACTTAGAATTTCGCCTTTCTAAACGGTCTCTAACACAGTTAAAATCACCTCCAATAATCCAATATCTATGATCCGACACAACCCACCTCTCTAACTCTTGCCAAAGAGTCCACTTATCGACTAACTTCTGAGGAGCATATACATTAATCAAAACCATGTCTTTCCCGGTCTCCTTCAATGTGCCGCAAATACAAAGAAAATATCTATGCTTCTCAATCGAATTCATCGTAAACTTTTTAGGATCCCATACTGATAGTAGCCTTCCCGAACGACCTGTGGACCCAACCCAATCAAATTTGAACAACCCATTTCCCCAAAAGCTCCAACATTTACCCCGTCTAATGACCCGAATGGCGTCTCTTGTAACATGATAAAATCGACTTCATTAGTAATTTTTAAACCCCGAATCCATGAACTTTTCTCTTGACATCCCAACCCACGAATGTTAATGGACAAAGCATTCATCGTTCAACCCCTTGTAAACCTTCTTTGATAATAACTTTTTCCACCACTTCTTCATACACTCCCAAATTACTAACCCCTACTACATTGGACATCTTCATAGTTCCATCTAACTCTTCCACAGTATGCTGAGACTTGCAAGTATTATCAAAAACATCTTCAACAACCTGTTGCCCCACATCAGAATTTATCAAACTAGCATCCTCACCATTGCCCGCTCCATTTAAGTCGGGTATCAAAAAACTACTCTGCAACCCACCCGAAGTGTTTTTGTTATGCTCTGTATTACCCGTTTCGCCCACATTAAAAATAAAACTGCCGATATCGTACGGATCATTATCATTACCTTCCCTAATCCTCTTTTTTGGTCTTTCGATACCCGTAGGCGAGTTAGACTTACTTTTACCCGTCTTCTTCCTAACAAAGCCACCTTTTTTTTTTCTTGTATACCCAACGTGGGGACCTTCCACAAACTGTTGCTGCTCTGTTAGTGACACCGACGGGCCACTTACATCAACATTCAAGGAGCCACAATCATTAGTAACCGGTTCCTGTACCTCAGTTTTAATCTTTTGGTCGTTAGCCGCATCGGAGTTATCTTGAAGTCCAACATCCATCTCCTCAACTTGTACCTCCGGTTCGTCAAAATCGCCAATACAATCAGGAATCCATTCACCGAGCTCCTCTTCCACCAAAACGGGTAACAATTTTCCTTTCCACTGTATGGATACTAACTTGTTAATTTTTTCGAACTGTTTGCAAAGTACTCCACCACAAGCATAAGACACGTCATCCACGTTTTCTGGAAATTGCACCGTCTGAATCACCGACCCAAACTTCGAAGCAATAGTATCGAACAACTTAGTAGTAGCAATATTCAACGGAACGCCATGAAACTTAAGCCACACAACTCTTTCTCCCTCCAACTGTTGTCCCTTCCCAACTGCTAGCGATTGAAATGTTTCTTTCCACATATTTTCATTACCCATAAAGTTCATTGCATCCTCTACATTCTCAAAGACAACCATAACATGAAAACCCCCGATGTACTTAATCATAAACCGAACCTGCACCACCTTGTTAAGCCATGTCTTTGATCCCGTGAGTGCATGCAACATAATTACTCGACCAATGAGCCCGCTGTCAAACCATTGCTCAAAAGCTACAGTTTCATCATCCACCATAACAACAACCGAATTCATATTAGGTTCCTTATTGAGTAAAGTGTCTCTGGATGTTCTCCCCGCATCAACTGAAGAGCCAGCTTGAACATCCACCATACCCGTTTCATTCTCCGTATGCTTGATACCACCCTCATCTCCATTAACAGTTACCGGTTTCCAAGCCATAATCTCCTTATGTTTCAAATCAACCCCATCAACAAACCTAGCCAACACTATGTAAAGTTTATACGTACCTATCCACACATCCTTGAGACCAGTCTTCCAAATTACCTATATTCCTATCCTTCTTGAAAGACACAAATCCAAATCGCTTACCCATTTTATCGTACTTTTTTGCAATGTACGTACCCTGAATTGTACCATAAGATTTAAGAATAGATACCAAATCAGTAGAAGAACACCGAGGCGGAAAATTAGAAAACGAAAAACTTCATGATCGACTCGTTATCGTTACTCCTTTGTTGTTGTTGTTGTTGATGCCTATTCCTTGTCTTGAACGGCACATCGTACCATTGATCTACCTTGAACTTTCCCTTGCCCGTCATGATGAAAAGAAAAAAACCCTAATCGCCCAGGATCGCCACTCCTATTTTTTCAGATCTTTTTAATTATTCAACCTTTTAAACTTAAGACTAACCACTAACTATTGAAACTATTTTATAGATGAGCTAAATATGTATCTGGGTCATTCAATTCATAATTAAATGTTGTATACAAAAAGAAAATATTTAAAGATTTTTAATATATAACTGTAATTTAATTTGTCGTTATTATATGTAATAAGATCAATTATAAAGTTTGCATTATTCAATCTAATTATTACACGGGTCTATAACCTATTACATATATGGGTTGGTTACGGTATAAAGTGTTCTTACCAAAGAAATGTAGGAAAATGGGTCTCAAACAACCTCCGATTGAGCTTATTACAGCGGCGTTGAAACCGACTTATCGAATCCTAAACCGAAACCGTAACCCTTTAACCCTAAACCCAAAGGCTAAAGCCTATGCTAAACAGTAAAATTAAAACTATATGTGACATCCGGCAAACTCAGGATAGTAACTTTTGTGAAACTAGTAAGTCTACCTTAGCGGTCATGTTTACATAATACTTAACTGGGTCAGTTGAGTCGTTACGATGGTTCGAGGAATCATCAAGAGTAGTTACAATGATCCGGGGGATCATTGGGAGTCGGTCCATACCCATGTGTACAAGGGTAGGTGATTTGTAGAATCACTGGATTTAATGCACACACGCAAGTCTCGAGTCCCGGGAATTGGTGAACGAATGTGAACGTGTTAGTTCTCATGCATTATGTGTTTATAATCATTATATGACTTGTCGGTATGTGAATACGTGCTTATATATGTTTAAAATAGTGTTTAACGCGCCGAGAACCCACACACACCTGCAAGGGGCGATTAGGATTCCTAATCACCCCCTACAGGGGTGAGTAGGAGGCTACTCGCCTCAAACAGGGGTGAGTAGAAATCCTACACGCCTGTAACAACAGGGGCGACTAGGAACGCCTATAAATACCACCCTTGACTTGTGAAACATCATTTGTGAAACCCTAACTCGTCCAAAACCTCTCCCACACCACACTCAACCTCTGGAACTCGTTTTTGCCCTAAAACCTACCATTTCAAGCTCTACACACTCCCTTTAGCATAATCTAAGGTGTGTTATCCATCCTAAGCTTTTATCATGTTGTTATTTTGATCCCTAAAGGTCCAGACCTAGTTTGGTGTGATACCCCGCAATTTCAGGTTCTTACTTTAATTAAACTCTAGTTACTTGTACTTACACTCCTTGCATTCTACTTAACTAAGGTTGGCTAGATGAGTCACGTGTTGCACAGTTATAAGTTAATAACTGCATGAATTGGTAATTCGGGGAATTACCAAACTACTTACACGAGTATTGAACCCCGGACGTTGGTGAATTGTGAAAATAGGTAATTGTTTATTAATTGATTGACATTGATTGCAATTACGTGTTTATGTGAAACTGTGTGTAAACTATATGTGATTACGTGAATATAAACCGAACGTGTTATTAAAAACCTTAATCTGATATGGTTCAAAATAGCGAAAACATCGAAGGAAACACGCAATATGTAACACCCCAACCGATGGCGGAAACATCGGGATGTCACGTATTGATGATTGTTCAGTAGCTCATGGTGAATAATAAATTTCATTAAATGATTTAAATAAATTACATACAATTGTTCTACAAGAATTCGTACATCAGAATGAATAATACTATGCACACATCTTCAAGCATTAACTCAATCTTCAAGCAAGTATAACCTGAAACATGTTAAGTTTGAAAATATTTTGGGTCAACAAAAGTTGGTGAGAATACATAGGTTTTTGGATATAATTGATAACAATAGTTTGTACAACAATCACAGTTGTATAATGATAGAGTATGAGTCCGACATGTAACAATGCGTCTTTGTACAATCAAACCTTGTGTCGACTGATGACTAACTCGCAAGTTAGTTAAATGTTGTTACTGTTATCAATCATCCCTGAATTTATGCGGGGGGATGGGTTTGTCAGACCTATAGTGCTATAATCTAAACAGGCGGCTTGATCAATGTTAATGATTGTACTGTGTCTTTTTGTTACAGTCAAATGATAGAATGAGTAAATGATAGTGTAATTGAATCACAAGTTTCAATAATGTAAGAATGAGTAAATGATAGTATATAAAATGTTTAAACATGTTTCACCCCAAAATGTAAAACAGAAAAAGGGGCTATGTAAACTCACCTTAATGATAGTGTTGAATCCCTTGATATAGAATAAATGTGGCACAATGATTCCAAATATCACCCTATGTTTAAGGCAATAACATAAGTGTTTAAAAGTCTAAGTTTTCTATTCCAAAGGTATTCTAGGGTTCCTAATTTGGGGATCATCAATTGATTTATGATTAAATTTGAATAATTCAAATAAATAAATAAATAATTAATGAAAATGTTTTCTGATCAAAATTAACTAAAACAGTTGAATTATAATGTAATAAATGTGAAAATAATTTTTATAAAATTATTTTCTTAATTTATGAATATTTAATTATTAATACTTATTTGACAAAATATTACCTAAATATTTAAAAATATTAAAGATTATCAATTTTGAATCAAAAATTTATATTTCTGATCTAAATGATTAATAATAATTTATGTGAAATTTTGATGTAAAAATAGTGAAAAATGAATTTATTATGATTTATTTATGATTAAAATAACAAAAATCGATTAAAAATATTAAATAAATGATTTTTCAGAAATAAAAATCAATTCTGAGATGTTTATTGTTTTATAAGTTTAGAATAATTTTTGTGGAATTTAATAAAATCGTTTTGATATTTTTATAGAATTTTATAATTATAATAGATTTAAATTGTAATATTTATTATATATAATAAATAAAAGATTTTTGAAAAACTAAAAGTTGGGTATTAAACTTTATCATATTACTGACTTAAAATAAATTTTGTAGGATTTATAGACCATGTTTAGTATTTAAAATCTATTTTTAAATATAATTGCAGATTTATATGTATAAAGGAAATCAAAAATAAAAGACCATAAAAAATCGGCCACTGCTGGACTCGAACCAGCAACCTGTGGGGTGAAAACCCACGCCCAGACCAACTGGTTTGGGTGTGTGTTTGATATCTGATTCAGTTTCAAAATTTATTTATAGTTTATCCAGAAAAAACCCAAATTAGTTCATATAAACCCTAACATCCCAATCGTTCAATTAACTAGGTAATCGATACAGTTAATATCAGAAACGATAGGGCTTTTATTCCTAAGCTAAAAACCGGCCTATAACTACTTTCAATTGTAAAACTTACTTGATGATTGAGGTGGAACGAACGGGAAAAAAAACGAGTCTAAGAGCTTCAACTTCGTGTTACAGAGGGTTGGTTAGGAAGGATTTGTAGTTGGGATCACTTAATCGGCACATATAGGTGCTCTTGGAGCCCTCAATTTATAGTGTAATCGCTCAATTAACAATTTGGAAGGTTTGACTAAGGCTCGGTCAAACCGAGCAATAAACTTAATTACGCAAGTATATATGGCACTATAAGCTTAATTGGATGCGAAAATGATATATTAACCATCAATCAAATTTAATTGTGACATTGGTTTCTATCTAGAAGCATAATTCGTGGTCAATGTTCAAGTGGATGGTTATGGGGGTGCCGCAAAATCAGCAGTGGAAGAAGCAGACAAGGGGGAAAAAGCCTTGTATACAAAACAGTTTGGGATTAAACCAAGTATGAACTGTGGCTCAGTTGGTTTAGTGTGTGTGTTGTGTTTGGCTCGGCTCCGGTTCGAACCCCGGCAGGAGCACCCTTTTTTTTTTCTTTTTTCTTTTTCTTTTTTTAAAACAGAAGGGCCGGGTATATGGCTGGGCTCAGGTTTGGTCCTTTGGTTGGGCTTGGTTGGTGGGCTTCGAATTTAGACAAAGAATGGGTTTTATGTTTTGGTTTGGTTAATAGAAGAAGGTAAGGATGTAATACTAAAGTCTAGACTTTTAAAATAATAAAAATCTGATTTTTTATTATTATTATTATTATATATACATTTGTATATATATATATATGTATATATATATATATATATATATATATATATAAGTTGTGAGTTAGGAAAAATAAGGACTTAGGTACATTGGTATAATATTAATGATAAAGATGTAAGAAAAAAAAAATAAGGGTATTAAAATTTGGGGAAAATTTTGCGATGTTACACAATACACTGGACTGGGCCACCCGGAACGAGCCGAGGCCAAGTGAGCGGCCGCTCACTTGGACCGAGCGGTCGCTCGACGGGAGCTGACGAGTTAAACCGACTTAAAACCCTTATTTAAGCAATCTTAAGCCCCAAGAATCTCATAACCTTAACCCTAATCGTCCCCAACACCCCTTTTACGAAAAATAAATCCCCTAACACCTGCTAAAGCTCAAGAACATCATTCGGGAGGCGTAGAAGGTCTTCGGTTGGTGATCTTGAAGTGCTTTCGGTATAACATTCAATCTTTTATGCTTTAATCTTCTGTAATATATTTTTAACATCATAACAAAGTTTTTCCAGGTCTGAAATGTTTTTATAAAGATTAAAACTTGATGTTTGTAAAGGTTTAATAGTTTAAACATAATGTTATGTGATGATTATTGTATGTGTTGCATGATATTGCTTGTTCTTGATGTTTTAGACTTCTAGGGTTTATGACTGATGATGTTTAATATATATCTTGCAAGGTGTTTGTTTTGATGATTTCTTTGTATGATCATGTTGTACAAGGTCTTAGATTTTCATAATAGGCAAAATCATCTGATTTGGACGTCGTTTGATATGTTTTTGAAATTTTCTTTTATTAAAGGTCTAATCAGATTTTCTGATTAATATTTTGGGTCAACTTTAAACGAACATAACTTGAGCTTTACAAAGAGTTAGGTTATGAAATTTCGACAGTAGGTCGACATTAGTAAAACTTGGCTTTTCCAAGTGGATTCATCTCGTTTGGATGAATACACAATTTTTGGGATTTTTTTCTACTAATCTAATCTGTTGTGAGTATTTTCTGGACCTAGCTGTATTGTATTATTTTTCATAATTTTAGTGTATGGTTTTGTCACAAGATAGAAATATGGACATGACCAATAGACTCCCTGGAATATTTAGTAAAATTTTGGGAGTCTAATTCATTGAATAAGTATTTTTAATAAATTGGTTTTCACAGCGTATTATCTGTCCTAAAAACGTAGATTATGTTGTGTACGCTTATATGGCTATTTGGAGTCTTGTATGACTTGATATTAACATGAACTTGTATTAGCACTTATATATGATGTATATGAAGTGTATGAGTGATGTTAATCATAACATTCACCAACGGGTTCGTAGAGTTTACTTGTGCATATAGAAACACTAGGTGTCACACACACACGGTTTTGTATTTTAAAACGTCTTGGACAAACGGGTTATATGGTGTATTGATTATACACATATACTCACTTAGTGACACATGTAATAGGAAGTCGGTAGCACATCCTATTTGTGAAGTTTGGATTATTTGCTTGCAACCTAAGGTGAGTTTCACTACTTTTTCTCGAAAGCATGCGTCTCGGGTTTGAGACAACTTACAAAACGTTTTCTTGTCCAGTTTGGGACTACTTTTACATCCCGGGTTTTGGGGTGCTTTGATTCCTTGTGTGGATCATGTTTTCGCTTCCTTATGTGGATCGTGTTTTCGATTCCTTGTGTGGATCACGTTTTTAGTCAGTTTTGCAACTTTAACTGTCCTTTATGAACTAAACAGACTCTATCACTCTAAAGTCCTTATTATATTATTGGGTTAATCGTTGGAGGCAAACGGGGTATTATTTGATAGCGCTATTAGGTTGTGCAGCAACCTCATGCTTGCGGTGCTTGGGGCACGAGCATGAACTTTTGACGACACTCTTGAGGAGTTGAACTAGTGTTGATAGACACTAGTACTAAGGGATTTTAACGTATGTTAACACATTCTGTATGTTCCCAATAATCAGCTGTTTAGTTACAATGAGTGGGCTAGCTACTCCTGACAAGCTTAAAACTGATGACTCTTATGACTTTTGTAGTCGTTAACTTTACACTCGTTATTTAAACTGTGAACTCACCAACATTGTTTGTTGACCCACGATATACATGCTTTTGCAGGTAGTTAGCTTCCGGTGTCACGATTAGAAAGCACTGCACACTTCATTGCATTTGGGTCTAGGCATACATCTAAATTCCATTCTATGCTTTTACGTTTTCTTTCATATGGTTTTATATTGGGCGCGTTATTTTGCGCAAGGTTTTAAACTATCTATGTTTGGTTTACGCTTCCACAACTTAACTAAACTTTTTGGGTAAACGCTAAACTTAATTTTTGAAAACGAACTAAATGGTTTGGGCATTTAGAGTTCGTTCATATGACTTATGGCTATGGGATCCTGGTATGTCATGCGCCTCGCGGTATAAACCCTGCAGTGGAAATTTGAGGGTGTGACATTTTGTAAAGTTTATATCTTTGAAAACCTTTGAAAACCGTTTTAAAACAAGTCTAATCCCTTATATGAGTTATATGTGAGGTATACATGCAAAGAACGGATTTTTATGATTAAAACATGGGGATTCTTATGTGTTTGATGTTCTACTGATATGGATAAGTTGATTAGGATGTTTATCTAGGAGTTTGAAGGTTGGTTGATATGATTTGATGATTGTATGATGTTAGGGTTTGTACTAGGATGATGTAGTAACAGTAGGATGATGATTTGCAACGTTGTTATGTGATGAAATCCGGATATTTGCCATTTAGGGTAAGTTGTGCATGCTTGACATGATGTTTTCATAATATTACTCCATTTTGGGAAATGCTTGCAATTAGGGTGATAGACTGACGATAAATTGGGGGGGGGGGGTTTCATTTAGAATATGTTGTTTGATGATTTTGGATTGATGTTGGGTGTTTTTACATGTTTTGGATCTGATTTGGAGGGTCGAACGTGCGAAAAGTAGCTCCTGGACTGCAGGAGGCGAGTAGGATTCCTACTCGCCTGTCCAGGGGCGAGTAGAAATCCTAATGGCCTGTTTGATTTCCTAATTGCCTGTTTGATTCCTAATCGCGTGTTTTGATTTCTAATCGTGTGTTTTGTTGCTGTAAGTGTATTTTAAGATCCCGAAACATGGTTTGACACCTAGGAACATATTGGGAACCCCGTGACATGTCTAGAGACCTGATAACACGTGTTTGGAGTCGTATATGCAATATGTGAATTGTATGCAAGACTTGGTGAACTATTGTGCGTGTTAAGTGCATAGTTGCATAGGAATGCTTGTTTTCTTGTATTTGGCTAACATGTGGTATGTCGGGTCACCAATGGGATGTCGGGTCCTGTCTTTTCCGGTCGGGTTAACGTTCAAACGTGTTTTCAAACGTAAAATGGTTATGGTCTAGACATTCAGGGACTAGTTAACCTACGGGTTATTAGTCCAGGTACTCACACACATCTTATGATATGTCGCTAATACTAGGGACTGTCATTTGCACTGTCTGTTGTTTATTAAAAAAGAACGCAACCTAAGGTGAGCTCACGGCCCCACTTTTACTAGTTTTGTTTTCGGGGGAGGAACATGCTTATACATTTTGGATTCACACAATCATGTTATACTATGGTTTTCATTATGTACTATACGTCTCATCTAAATCCCAAGGAAACCACTAATACTGGTATGTAGCGGGGAAATATGGATAGATTTATTGGGCCTGACAAACCCCACCCGGGTCGACTGGGTTGGACGGGTGCATATTGTCTCGATCACACAAGGCCTACTGAAGATGACGGTAGTCTGAAGGGTACACACTATGGAAAAATCACAGTCAACAGTGGTTTCAATTGTAGTAGTAATATACTTAACGCCTAGCTAGCGTTCACACAACATAGTAGTAATAGAAAGGGTTTTTAAAGACTGATAGAACGTATTATATAAAACCTGTGAACTCACCAGCATTATATGTTGACATTTTGGCATGTTTTCTCAGGTCGCTAAGGTAGCAGCACATGGACTAGGCCACGGGTCTTGCATGGCGTCTAGGATCTTCTAGTTGCATGTTTATAATAAATATTACAGACTATGTTTATCATGTTTTGGGGTTGTAAACACGTTAAGGCTTCCGCTACTGTTTTTATGTTATAAAAAACTTGGTGTTTTGGTCTACGTATCTTTCATTTAGTTGTCGTTTATTGTGACCGTTGACTTGGATACTGGTGTGTCACACGCCTCGAGGTAAAACCTCGCACGTGGAATTTGAGGGTGTGACACTATAAACCCTAAAAGTTAAACCCTAAAGGCTCAGATAGTAACCCTTTAACCCTAAACCTTAAAGCTAAACCCTAAGGCAAGGCAAGACAACCCGAGTTAAGACAAAGCCCACAATAGTACAAGATGATGACTCAGAGGATGTTGAATCAAAGACGCATGGCACAACTTGACTTATGCTAAGGATGCTAATTTATGTTTCTCCCTTTAATTAATTTTTAGTATGTTTGGTTTTACTTTGGTCTTTTCTTAGTGGTTCCCCCTCTTAGGTAAAACACCCTGAAAAGGGATGCACTCGTATGTGCTCTTTTTTCAGTTATCAATAAAATTTTGCTTGTGGTACCACCCCTTTTTCTCAAAAGGGGGGGGGGGGGAGAGGTTAAAACCTAAGTTGAATTGCCGTAATTCTAAATTCTAAATCCTTATGTTAAACACCGAAAGTAACATCAAAAGGTAAACCCTAAAGGCTAAACCATATATATATATATATATATATATATATATATATATATATATATATATATTGGAATAGGTTTTGGTGAGTCGGATCTAACGTCGCTTAAACGAGGTCAATCAAAGTTCGTTTGACCCTGTTTTCTAGGTTTCCTAGGATAAGATCATTTTGTATTTGATCTAGTTTGAATAAAATATGGTGGTGTTTATGTATTTTTTTTTTTTTTTTTAGTTTAAAAGTAAAATATATGAATAAAAAGAAATAGATGCAAACTAACTTTATATTAAAAATGGAAAAGGAAATTTAATAGAAGGAACATGAAGGACACATGAGCCTTGCCTTGACTTCTATATTGGCTTTGATAACTAAATCGTGTTCTTCATTTATAACACCGTTATTCAGTTGACTATAAAGTTTTCCATAAATCGTCTAGTATTGCAATAATCAACATGATGTTTTAACAAGGATATATTGTAGTTTTCATTTTAATATTGTTACATAAATCATAAATGTATAATTTAGTTATGTAACAGTTGGTTCAACTTTTTACCAAACTCCCATTGTAAATAATCATAAAAAAATGTACGTTTTATAAATTTATTAAATACCGTCATCAATAATCAATAAAAATAAACAAATAAGACGTCTATTATAATATTTTTTTTTTAACGGCCAACAAATTGGAATCACTCACGGAACACTGGAGTATAATCGTGCCACCAATGCTGCCACGCGATCATATTCCGCCACCAAGTCACCAACTTATGAGGAAACTCATAATAATTATTAGAAAACCCCTTTTGTGAGATTCAAACCCATGACCTTATGGTTCCTAAGTTTTATCTCAACACCAAGATAAAGAAAAATAAGGAAAATGCAACTGAAACCAACCGATTACATAAAAGTTTATTATGCTTATAAGTATTTATTTTTGGTTGGATCGTTAATATGATCGTAAAGCTTGGTTTTTTTGTTACCTTGAGTGTTATCAAATATGTCTCTACTCTCTACTGAATAAATATAATAATAGATTTTTTAATCTTATACAACAGCGTTGATTACAAAATACTGAAATAAATCAATTTTGTTATAAAACCAATCACGAGTTCAAATAGTTTACATCAATGTTTTTTTTATAAACAGGCCGGTTATAGAACTGGACGTTTACCGCACCTTAGCGGTCTACTAGTTGCAGCAATGTCAAAAATCGGACGATGTCATAAGCAATTTATATATGTGTTAGTTGCTAATTCAAAACAATTGTGAAACCACTTTTATCTTTTTATGTGTATTTACGTTGTTAATATGAAGGTCTAGAATACTATGGGTTTTTGAAAGAAAAAAAAACGATAATAAACTTTGAAAATTGATTCAACCACCAATATTGTTAATCAAAGGCCCCGATGAAAACCATCAAGTCAAACCGCTTGTGTACGTAGGTATTTCCTGGTTCGACCTGTCCGGTACAACCATTCCAAGAACCCTAGTTTAGTAGTTTACCTAGTCTGTTAATGTTGGAGCCAATTGGATCAAACACGATAAAAAACGAAGAACAATACTAGACACAAAGTTTTTTTCTTATTGATCAAAAACCACATATAAAACATTCATCCTACCAATCTATTTATACTAAACCAATACTTTTTTTTTTTTTTGACCGGCCAAACACCCACTGAGCGCCCCCCAGTGGCCATAGACAAGGGCTCAACTGGCCCACTCCAGACCCAGAGGGCATTTGGAAAATCCCAGTGCGGGAAACCCAAGACTCGAACCCGAGACCTTGGGGGAAACCCTCACACCTCCACCACTCCGCTGTGGCTTCATTGGCTTATACTAAACCAATACTAAAACTCAAATACTTAATTATCTAATAAACTAAAACTATTTAATTAAACTTACATTTATCTCTAGTTTAATTCACTAAGAATTATCATAACGATCATTCAACTTTTGACTCCTTTTACTTTTCATTCAAACCTGAGATTAAACCAGCATTTAAAACATACAAGATTTATGTTATATACAAGATTTGTACAACATAAGTTGAAAAACATATGTACATTTTCTTTATAAAATAACCATCAAAATTAATAAAAAAAAAATTGAGATAAAATATGTTGGACCTACCACTACTAATAATAATGTGAAAGATAAAAAGATGCAGAAAACCACATGAAAAGTGCATGGTGGATTGCCATTGTGTAGGTGGTGGTGGTGGGCATGATATTTATAGACATAAATATATAAGACAAAATGTTGATATATATATAAAACCATTCATACCATAATACCACCAACCCACCACCACCATTCACCACCTTCTATTTTTGTGCATCATTTGGGTGTTCATTCTTTCTTATAAAACAAACCAATATGGAGATGCATTCAACTCAAATCAACCAAATTTCATATAACAACTCTTCCTCCATCACCACTACCACTACTACTACCACTACTACTGCAACCACGATAAGACGTCGAAAGCAAATCAACAATGACAATGAGAAAAAGAAACTATGTCGAAATGGTGGTGGTGGTGGGGAGGGTGGTGAACACCACCCAACATATCATGGTATAAGAAAAAGAAGTTGGGGCAAATGGGTGTCCGAAATACGTGAGCCACGTAAAAAATCAAGAATATGGCTTGGAACATATCCAACAGCCGAAATGGCGGCTCGAGCCCATGATGTGGCGGCTCTAGCCATAAAAGCCGGCTCGGCTAGGCTCAATTTTCCTAAACTAGCACACCTACTTCCTCAGCCAACCACAAGGTTAGCCAAGGACATCCAAGCCGCAGCCGCAAAGGCAGCCGCCATGACATTTGACAATGGAGCCGAGCCGGATAGCCACAACTTTGGAGCCAACCCGGATAGCCAAGATACAATGGGGTCCGATGATGATGATACATTTTTCGACTTGCCGGATATTTCCCACCGCCACGGTGAACCTGGCGGCGGCGACGGGTTCTTTACGGCTTTGTCTTGGCAGCTTGTAGCCGGTGTGGATAACGGCTTTAGCCTTGGAGCCGAGGAGCCGTTTGTTTGGGAGATATACTAGCTAGCTAGCTTATAGTAAAAAGATAAATAAATAGTTTGTGTAAGTTGCTAAAATATACACATACCTTTTGGATTTATATATCGTAAATTGTTATTGTATGTTTGAGAATTATCATATATTTATTTATTTATTTTGGATTTATTGCTATACACATGATTCGCAACCTTATTTACAATTTTACATGATATGATAAGCAACCTTTATGTACAACACAACAAACTTAAAAACCACGTTTATAAAGAAAATAAACATACAAGTACCATACCCTGATTTTATGATATGTAATTTTTCATAAAAAAATAATGAGATTTACCAAAGGGCTTGTAGCTCATTAGTATATTCGTTATGGTATATAGTCCCTTCACATAGTGAGGGTTCAAGTCCCAAAGTAAGTAAAGTGAAGTATTTACGAAAGTAAGTTAAGTGAAGTATTTACGAGTAGATTAGTGTATCGCCAAAATGAAGAAAAAAAAGATAAAAAAAAAAACAATAGTTGTGGTTTCTTTTCATTATATTTTATAATTAACCTCTTTTTTCAATATTTTACGATTTTTTCACCCTCATGGCCATTCTTTCGATCATTTGGTTTCATCAATAGTTAAGTTAACTTCTTTAATTTCACATTAAAATTTTACTTCAATCTATAAACCCTCTCATGTGTATTGTCACATTGTGTAAATGTAGTCGAGAATTTAATTATCTTCAAATTATACAGGCGTCCAAATATTTTATTATAATGTGTGTATGAATACAATTCAGTGTTTATCTTAAACAATTTTTTTACATTGATATAGTATTATAATAAATCCATCTATTCATTCATATATTAATTGAAAAATGTAATTATAAGATTTATATATGTGAAATATCTTAGTTATATTTACACTATTCACATGTAAAGTATCCACATAACATATCTGGCTTGATCACATGCCAATCCACTAATTTGAAGACACTTTTGGGTAACATGCAATGTTTGTTCTCGTTGTTCATGAGGTGCACGACATTGACCTAGCCACCTAGGTACCTTTTAGATATTTACAAACCTAATTACTTGCACCTTTCTTTTACTTCAAGTGACGTCGTTGTTTACACTGTTCATTACAATGTAAATCAAGCATCAAACGTGAATGGGGCTATATTCGTTTATGTTTGTTAATAAATAAATGAGATCGGACAAGAGAATAATGTTGAAGGAAAAGATCAATATACGAGCAGGGAAAAATATTAAAAGAAAAGATCAGCATTCTAAAACATAAATATTAGTATCCAAATTATAGTCTAAATAACCACAGTTGACAATTTGGTGATTAAAAACTTAGGAGATGTGTGGCGCACCATTAAATGTTGAGCCAGTAAAAAGTCTGACTGTGTAAGAGACTGTGAAGAATCAAATGTTGAACCACTAAGAGCACATAGAAGTGGTGATGGTGAAGTGGTGGTAGGTCCCAGGAGGTGTGTGTAAGTAGTCGGGTGAAGGTTATGGGCACATGTAAATGAAAAGGAGATAAATTTTCATTTGGTATAATTCTGAAACTTAATGGGTAAGAGGTTTAATTAGTGTCTAATTTAGATGTGTTTTTCAAGTGAATCAAACACATTTAATGCTAACTGATTCAGAGATAACCGCTTAACAGAATCATAAAAATGTGCTACCAAACAACCCTTAGGCCATGGGGTGTGGGGGAAGGCCTTGGGTTGGTCACACCGCTCCCAGGGACCGTCCCCATCATGACCGACTCCCATTCGATGAAGGCACGGGCTTATTTGGTCAAATTGTGTCGTTTGAGATATACGGGGCCTTCCAACGCTAACATGGAGGCATATCCTCCATACCCTAGGACCATTTCTTAAGTAATGGCCCTACCTCATGCTGATGTGGAGCACCATTCTTAAACCCTTCTAGAAAAGTACAACTACAAGCATTAAATTTCAAAATGGAACCATCGGCAATTCATTATCATTCTTACATCATGTTGTCATATTGATCACCAGCTCATATATATATATATATATATATATATATATATATATATTAGCTTATATCTCGGGAGCGTCCCGGGTTGAGAAATCTAAGTAAAGTGAATAAAATTAGAAGTATCTAAACTATAAAAATGACATCTATATAGCAATTACCTGTTAGAGAGCGTCCCGAATTGAAATATCTAATATGACAACATAATTAAGGACTTACCAATATATGATTAATGAATATTATTTATTATTATAATTATTATTAGTATTATTATTTTAAACAAATCTCTGCCATAAGTTATCATATTCTAATATAAAAAAATGGTAATTGGGTCGGGTATCACCTAATCCCAGGCCCGACCCAAACCCACAATTTTTTTTAAACTAATTCCAAACCTGACACAATACGTGTCGGGTTACAAAAAATAGTCGTTTTTTTCTTCGTTTTTTTATATAGCATTGTGGTTACTCGTTGGAAAGATAATAAAACGCTAGTTAATTTGGTGTAATTTTTTTCTTTAAAAAATCTCGTATATAAAAGATATTAACGTTTAAAAGTTATGAGAGGAAACATGAGAGAAAAATTAATAAAGTTTTAATATTTACATTTAGTAGATTAGGTATTTAATAGATTATGTTAAATCATATTTAAACCATATTTTTTTTAATTAGTTTAGAATTGCCACATCACATCCTATGTGACATCTCTCATAAGAGAGATTGCATAATATTATGACATGTCATCAAAAATGCTTTGGTTTATTATATACTAGCTGATTACCCCGGGAGGGTCCCGGGGTTGAAAAATCTAATTTTACGTGATAACCTATTGTAAATGGCTCAAGTTAACTAACCACAAAATCTCTCAATCATTGCATGTTCATAGTATTCTAATCAGTAATAACTCATATTCCCTAATCTAAATTCTAATCAGTAATCATCTAAAGAATCACTTATGTAAGCTGCAACTATTAAAAAACTCATCATATCTCTCTAATTTCTCACATTCTAATGGCTCTTATAATTCTTAACCTAATCAACTAAGCAAACACTTAAGTTGGAAGTTGTAATCATTGCATCTCATTATGCCACGTGACATAATCAAGAGATGGTTGATGCCACCATTGAACGCCACGTCAGCAACTATCATTTTTTTTTTCCGGGAGCGTCTCGGGGTGAAAAATATAACCATTCTAATAATACTAATACTAATAGTAATAATTTTACTCTTGTAATTAAATAAATAAATAAAAAAAATAATCTTGCTATAAGGTGACACCATGTGTTGCAGTGTTGCACGATTCTTTCTCCTAACTTCTCTTGATGAAGTATACCTAGTAAAATTCCATGATAACATGGCGATTGGGTTGATTTTCAACATCGTAGATAAGAACCTGGTTTTAAAAAAAAAACATGATTAATGAATAACATGAACACTTTGTATGTTTTTTCCTGTATGAACGAAACCCCACAACAAATAGTCGATTTTTCTCCGTTTTTTATATAGGACTATGGTACTCGTTGGAAAGATAATAAACGCTCGTTAATTTGGTGTAATTTTTTTCTTTAAAAAATTCCGTATATAAATGATATAAACGTTTAAAAATTATGGGAGGAAACATGAAAGAGAAAATATTTAAATTTATTTTTAAATTTTTTTTTCCTAAAATAACTCAATTTAATTTAGGGTTTTATGTTTATCTTTTTTTAATTAAAAAAGGAAATAGTTCAAAAACACTAAAATCTTTCAATTATGATGCCACGTGGCACTCTCAAGGGAAGGTTGAGGCCTCCATTGTACGTCACGTCAGCATATACGTTTTCTTTTATATATATACTAGCTGATTACCCGGGAGGGTTCCGGGGTTGAAAAATCTAATTTTACGTGATAACCTATTGCAAATGGCTCAAGTTAACTAACCATAAAATCTCTCAATCATTGCATGTTCATAGTATTCTAATAAGTAATAACTCATATTCCCTAATCTAAAACCTAATCAGTAATCATCTAAAGAATCACTTATGTAAGCTACAACTATTCAAAAACTCATCACATCTCTCTAATTTCTCACATTCTAATGGCTCTTATAATATCTAACCTAATCAACTAAACAACACTTAAGTTGGAAGTTGTAACCATTGCATCTCATTATGCCACGTGGCATAATCAAGAGATGGTTGAGACCACCATTAAACGTCACGCCAGAAACTATCAATTCTTCCGGGAGTGTCCCGGGGTTGAAAAATATAATCATTTTAATAATACTAATACTAATAGTAATAGTTATTACTCTTGTATTAAATAAATAAAAAAATAACATTGCTATAAGCTGACACCATGTGTTGCAGTGTTGCGCGATTCTTTCTCCTAGCTTTTCTTGATGAAGTATATCTAGTAAAATTTCAATGATAACATGGCGATTGGGCTGATTTTCAACATCGTAGATAAGAACCTGGTTTAAAAAAAAAACATGATTAATGAATAACATGAACACTTTGTGTGTTTTTTTTTCTGTATGAACGAAACCCCACAAAAAATAGTCGATTTTTTCTCCGTTTTTTATATAGCACTATGGTACTCGTTGGAAAGATAATAAAACGCTCGTTAATTTGGTGTAATTTTTTTCTTTAAAAAATCCCGTATATAAAAGATATAAACGTTTAAAAAGTATTGGAAAAATTATGAGATATAAAATTTTAAATTTATTTTTAAATTTTTTTTCCTAAAATAACTCAATTTAATTAAAAAAGGAAATAATTCAAAAACACTAAAATCTTTCAATTATGATGCCACGTGGCAGTTTCATGGAGAGGTTAAAGGCACCATTGCACGCCACGTCAGCAATGTTCAATTCTTTTATATATATTAAAAGATATATTATATATAATATTAATGCTTTATTATATTAACAAATAAAAATGTTTATCAGATAATACATATACATATAAACAACCATAAAAAAAAAGGTAATGAACGAACATAACTTGTATGCATATCCTTCAATTAAAAATCTATTATCTATTAATCTATTAATATATATAAAAGAATTGAACATTGCTGATGTGGCGTGTAATGGTGCTTCATCTTCTCCATGAAACTGCCACGTGGCATCATAATTGAAAGATTTTAATGTTTTTTGAATTATTTCTTTTTTAATTAAAAAAAAAGATAAACATAAAACCCTAAATTTATCTTCTATCTCTCAATTCTCAATTACTAAAATTAAATTGAGTTATTTTAGGAAAAAAGAATTTAAAAACAAATTTAAATTTTTCTCTCTTATGTTCCTCCCATAATTTATAAACGTTAATATCTTTTATATTCGAGATTTTTTAAATAAAAAAATCACACCAAATTAACGAGCGTTTTATTATCTTTCCAACGAGTACCATAGTGCTATATAAAAAACGGAGAAAAAAACGACTATTTTTTGTGGGGTTATGTTCATACAGAAAAAAAAACACAAAGTGTTCAGATTATTCATTAATCATGTTTTTTCTTTTAAACCAGATTCTTATCTACGATGTTAAAATTCAGCCCAATCGTCATGCTATCATTGGAATTTTACTCTTCTAAAGATGGATAGGTATACTTCATCAAGAGAAGTTAGGAGAACGAATCACGCAACACTGCAACACATGGTGTCACCTTATAACAAGGTTATTTTTTATTTATTTAATTACAAGAGTAATAATTATTACTATTAGTATTAATATTATTAGAATTGTTATATTTTTCAACCCCCATCATGAATTCTACATCTATATAGGTCAAAGTCAAATTGTAACATATTTTAAATTACGTGAAGATGATTATATGTTGAAGGTTATCCTTTTAATACTGTATTATGTTTAATATGGTTTATGCTTTTTATTTTTTTAACTTTTTAAATAAATGTTTTTTTAACTAAGATTGATTATGTTTAAGTTATTTACGCTTTTCATGATTTGAGTTTTCTTCTTTTATCATTTTTTTTATCATTTTTTATTAAATCATATTAAATTTTTCAACCCCGAAAGTTCCCGGGGTAATCAGCTAGTAAAAAATAAATGACAAAGTAATTACTCCTATATACTTTTAGTCTCTTATACATGCACTTAGAGTAATTTAAACTCTTGACTTTTAAAATAGATGAAAATTACCTTACTAACATATCCCTTAGAACATGTGTAGTTGTGGGGGGTGGGGTGGGGAGGGATTTAAGGCCTTTTTTTTCTGATTGGTTTATGTGACAGTTAAGTCAGCATGTGGGCTTGAATTCAAAAATAGGGTGTAGTGAGGAGGGAATAAATTTAAGGCTCCCTTCTTGATTGGTTGGTTATTTTTTTTTTATTAATTAAGTAAAAGAAGTTAAGAAAAACACAAATAAAATTAAAAAAAACATACAAATAATATTAAACCACACAAATAATATTAAAACATTAATTAATTAAACAGTACATAATCCTAAATTAAAACAGTACATAACTATGGAGAGTAGTTAATCCCAAATCTTCCAGTGTGTACTCCGACGAGGACAAAGAACGATCGCTATCACAACCGTCCGACCTAGCATCCGAGCGGATGCAGCAATAGTCAGGACTTGGAAGGTCGGCAGGCTCGTTAGGATATCCATGTTGGATCAGTTTGCTCTTTTTGCTAAGTAAGAACTTGCTATCTTGACACTTAAGTGTTTAGCAAGTCCTTGTAAATCAGATTATAAGCACAGCGGAATGTTATAAGTTAAAGCAACACTTTTTACACTAAGGCAGAGTTATAACTCCCCTTGATGTTTGAAACTAATAAATGACAAAGTATTTATTATGAATCTAAGTTGTAAATGAGAATTAGATACTTAGAAAGATTCACAATAAATACAGAAATGGAATAGAACAATGAGAGTGTTTGAAGGATTTTTCTATTAAAATCAATGTCTAAAATAGAAGGTTGAAGCCTCCTATTTATAGACGTTTACATGCATGTATCTTGCCTAAAAAGCAAGTACAGAAACTACAGTGACAAGTTGCACAAGTTGCAACATTGAAAGAAACAAATACAGCTAAAAAGTAATAATAAACAACAAACTACTGATGCAAAAAGGCGGTGGGAAATATCTATTGCTAAGTGCTGATGAAGGACAACTACTGAAGAGTAGTTTTGTCTTCAGTACTTCTGAAGTGAACTTGTCTGGTTTGGACTTCAGAACTTCTGCAACTTCAGCACTTCTCATATCTTCTAATCAGCAGTTTCTTGTCTTCTCTTTCAGTACTTCTATACTTAGCCAAAATGACAGAAGTGAATTAGACTAAGGTTTACAAAAGTGGTTTCACCAATCCTCTTTGTCCTAACAATCTCCCCCTGGATTGATGAAGCCAAAACCTTACTAATTCCTTATGTGTTTCTTCTGTCTTGAACAATCTTCCATATCTCTTTGTACATGGTGTTCTTGAGCTGGTTTAACTGACCATCAGATAGAGATCCTCTCTGTGGTTCTAGATGTTGAATTGTGAGCAGGTCTTGTGTTGACAGTTTCTTCAGATCATTGATCTTCTTGTAAGCCCTGCTTGAGAGGTCTCTTCTTGTCAACAGTACTGAGTTGTTATCAGTAAGTGACCATCTGATGATAGGGATCTTTGACTTGTTAAAGTCAGAAGAATAGGGAACCAGACTTGTCCTTGGGTTGATGGTCCTGAGTGCTGGATGTCTTCAGTTTCAGATAGCCTCAGGTGGGATTCTCTTCTTGTTGTTGTTGCATATCAGGCATCTGAACAGTTGGGAGATGGTGTTCAGTCACTACTCTGGTATGCAGCTTTTCTTTGATGGTCTTTTGTATTTGATAAGCAAAAGTGGAAGGATCCCTGAATTGTGTTAACAGAGGTTTCTCCTCAATGTCAAAATCTGAATGGACTATTGAACTTCCTTCAAGTAGTACCATTTTAAAATCAGTTTTGACATTGTCCTCTGCCTTCTTCTTCTGAGTAGCAGTTCTTCTAGATGCACCAGAAGTTCTAACTACTGATCTTGAAGGATCAGCAGTTTGAAACTTCTCAGGATTTGCAGCCTTGGCAGCCAAGTATTTTCTATAAGTATCCATCAGTCTTTCTTCTTTCCATCTGGATACTGAGGCTTTTGAACCATATCCTTCTGCTACTAACTCTTCTATTATCTGGGCTCTTGGCCTTTGCATCTTTGCTTGTGGCCACTTTGTCTGCAAGCAGTTGTGCTCTTCTTGTCAGCTCTTGCATAGAGAGTCCTTTGAGTGTAAAGGCTTTAGTCTTGCTGTTCTTGGTAATATAAGACACCAGTTGTTGTCTTTTATCTGTTCAGCAATCTCATCAAGGCTAGCCTGCCTTTGTAGTTCAGCTGCATAAGCCTGAAGTTTTCTTCATGGCTTAAATCCAAATCATCCCTTTCTTCCAGAGATTTCCAAATCTGATCTTCTCTGGCCTTCTGTGGCTGCAATTAAGCTCTTCTCTAGTAGTTCAGCTGATTGAGAGATAGGAGAAGGGTTTAATACATCATTGTAGTAACAGTTGTAGGCCTGATGGGATCAGATGTTGGTTGAATGGGAGCAGTGGTTCTGGAAGGTTCAGTTGTTTGAGGTTTGGAAGTGTTAACTTCTGATGTGCTGACAACTGCTGATGGTTTGTCAGCTACTGAAGGATTGTCTTCAGTACTTCTGATTCTTCATCAGAAGTTTTGTCATCAGAAGTTTCTTCATTTTGCCTTAGGGATTCTTCAGATGTTTGGGTCTCATCTTCTTTCTCTGCAGCTTCAATTTCTTCTATTGAGACACCAAACTGTTGGCCAATTTTTCTTTCCTGGCCTGATCTTTTTGATCTCTTTCAAGGAGTGCCACTCTTGCCCTTATCCTGGCTTGGAATGACTCCTTAGGTTCCCTGATCTTCTCCCCCTTTTTGGATTCATCAATTTTAACCCTTGAAGCAGAGGGTTGGGAGAATTGTCCTTGAAGATGAGCAATCTGTTGCTGTTGAAGTCTATTTTGTTGGACAGATCGTTCATCTTGGTCTTGATCACTCCAAATTGGTTCTTGATGGACAGCTCCAAGTCAGCTGTATATGTTTGGAAGTGATTTCTGATGAGTGTATTCATCATGTGGTACAGGGGACCCTCTGGGCTGCATAGCTGGTTCAGGTCTATGCTTGTTTGCCCAGGGAATTGGGTAGGCATTTGTTGTGAAGGGGTGTTTTTGGGAGATCCTCATGTTGTACAGAGGATGCCACTCTAGGGGTTTTAGGGATTGAGTGGGCTTTAACCTGTGTAGAGGTGACTGGCTTCTTGAGCCTGGATACCTCTGCAACAGGACCTTCAAAAGTGTCGTCAATTCAGTAGTTTGAGTGTGTGAAACATCATCCAAAACTAATGGAATCATCTGAATCCCTGATGTTGCCCTCAATGAGGACTGTCTCAGTTAAATCATGAGCTGAGCCCAACTCAGTTCTCTCATGAACCTCTTTTTCTTGGTACTGAGGATTTCCTACTTCAGGCATTAAGCCTTCATCAGTAGTTGCCACATCTGAGGTCTTAGCTATGTTACTTCTATCCTCCTCAGATCCACCACTGGGTGGTAACTGAGTAGTAGCAGCCTCAGATGCCCCAAGAGTCTCTAAAATTGGGCTTAAAGACTCTGGTCCACCCTCATCTCTTGGGATAGGGCTAGAGATGTCCACATCCATGTCTGATGTGGGTAGTTATGTCCCCTGTTTGTTGTGGTTGTAGGGGAGTGACATGATCAGATGGGACATTCTCTTTTAGCCCAGAGAGAAGTTTGGCAATTTCTATTGCCTCTTGTTCAGAAAATTTGTGGGTTGGTTCAGTAGTTTGGGCAATAGGTTGTTGTTCAGTAGTTTCAAAAGAAGAGTGTGTTTGATATGTTTTTCTAAGTCTTTTTCTTTTGAATAGAACAGTTTGGGTGCTCTGGTGGGGTTTGAGATGGATGGGACTGAGAGGGGTGTTTCAGTCTCATCTATTTGAAGAGCAGAATGCTCATGAGCATGTTCAGGCATCTCAACCTCCTGAACAGCTTTTCTTTTGGGTTGTGTGGGGTGCAGTTTTTGTTGGCTTGGGCTTTTTGGCTTTTGGTGGTGTGAGTTTGGGAAGATGTGGGCTTCAGGGGGACTTGTTGTTGTTCTCCCTGATCATCTTCTGGCCAGGCAGCCGTTTTGTTATGCCTTGAGTATGCTTGTGATGTTAAAGGATTTAAAGTTGAAATTTTTCCCACAAGCACCTCATTACCCAGTTCCCCTATTATGCATTGCATAATGAACCTTGGGTATAACAAAAACTTTTTCTTGGTATTATTGTGATGTAACACCAACTCATTGAAAAATAGTTTTGATGCCCTGAATTTAGTTTCATTCACAATGGAATGAAATATTGGTTGAAAAGTGGAGGGCATCTGGTCATAAGACCCTGTTTTTGGACTCAAACACATAATAATATAATGAAACAAAAGCTTGTATTTTGGTTCAAAATATTTTTTGAATATTGTAGCATGGGAGAGAGTACCTTGATAACCACACTCAGTCCATGGTTAGATGAATATCAGTGTTAGCAACATGGTCAGGGGCAGTTACATCATCCAGACCCAGTCTTGTTGCTAGTGTGGCCGGTGTGATGGTCAGTTGTTTCCCTTTTATCTTTGAGTTTGAGAAATGACCTCATCACCCATTGTAACCGTCTCAGCATTTGCCCAGAACTCATTCAGAGTTTCAGTGTGAATTGGTGGGTTTATTGTGAGAGCAGTAAATATTGGGATTTGACGACAAGATCAATGATCTCATCGTATTGGGACCAGCCTTCTTGTTTTTCAAGAAAGGCTCTTTGATTGTGTCCCTGTTTTAGAACTAGAGCCATGTGGTTTGGGTTTTTTGATCGAACAGTGGATTTGCAACGTATAGGTTATTGAGAGAGTTTTTGAGAGAGAAGGAGGGATATTTTGAGTTTGAAAGGATAAGTGTGTAGAAAAGGTATTTATTAGAAGTTTTAACCGCTTGAATCTTCTTTATTTAAAGAATATATATTTTGGTAAAAAGCCCTTAGGTATAAAAATCAGAGGTTTAAAATATATGATTAGGTCAAACCTCTGATGATGAAGGGAAAGTCAATTTCCCTTAACTCTATCAATTCTGCTCATCAGTCAGATTCCCTTTTACTTCATCAGTTACTTCAACAGTCCCATTTTCTCTTCAGCATTTTAACATCTGATATAAATTTTTATAAATACTTTATTCATAACTTCTGAAGGTTATTTTATCAGAAGTTACACACTTTTTCAGAAAATTATCCCCCATACTGATGATTTTTGTTCATCAGTATTTCTCCTCAAACTGATTTTGTTTTTCAGAAGTTTTGTTTCAGACTTTTGTCTTTTGTAAGTGAAAACCAGAAAAAAGAAGGAAAAGGTTAACTTGGATTCCACCAAGGTAAACAGGATGGAATCAAGGATGGAAAAAGGAAAAAGAAAATTTTGATGCATAACAGTAGTGATTGATGTAGAAGTTTGATGTAGATTTGGGTAGAATCAAGTGTTAACTTGGATTCTAACTGATATGCAAAACAAAAAAAAATAAATAAATAAAGTAAACACTTACAAATTTAGCATTCCAAGCATGGATACTAACTTCTGAAATGTTGATGTGTCAAGGGGTTTAGTGAAGATGTCAGCTATTTGATTAGCTGTTGCTACATGCTTCACCTCAATCTTCCTTTTCATAGCAATCTCTTATGAAATGGTACCTGATCTCAATATGTTTGGTTTTTGAGAACTGTACCGGATTTTGAATGATGCTAATGGCAGATTTGCTGTCTACAAACAAAGGTGTCTTGGTCTCTTTGATTCCATAATCAAGAAGTTGATATTGGAGCCATTGTATCTGTGATGTACAACTTGCAGCTGCAATGTATTCAGCTTCAGCAGTTGAAGTTGCAACAGATGTTTGCTTCTTTGATGCCATGACACTAGACAGTTACCCAGAATTGACAACCACCAGATGTTGACTTTCTTGTCATCTTACACCCTGCATAGTCACTATCTGAAAAAGCTGATAACTTGGTATTGCTTGAAGCAGGATACCAAATTCCCAGTGTTGGAGTTCCTTTCAGATATCTGAAAATTCTTTTGACTGCTATAAGGTGTGATTCCCTTGGTGCTGATTGATATCTAGCACAGACACATGTTGAAAACATAATATCTGGTCTAGAGCAGTTAAATATAAAAGGAACCTATCATGCATCTGTACATGGTTTGATCAACCTGTTTTCCTAGATCATCAGGTTCAACTTGTGTGATTGGTGTCATGGGAGTGGAACATGATTTACAGTCATTTAAAGAAAATTTGTTCAATAATTCTTTAAAATATATTGATTGATGTATAAAAGTTCCCATTTGTTTGTTGTTTGATCTGCAGTCCTAGAAAGTACTGCAGTTCTCCCATGGTACTCATCTCAAATTTGATTGCATGAGTTTCTTAAAATCATCACACAGTTTTGTGTTTGTTGAACCAAAAATGATATCATCAACATAAATTTGAACAAGTAAGTAAGACATGATTTCCAACATGTTTAATGAAAAGTGTTTTATCAATGCACCTCTTGTAAAGTTATTTTTGAGTAAAAAGGTGGAGAGTGTATCATACCAGGCTCTTGGAGCCTGTTTGAGCCCATAAAGAGCTTTGTCCAGTCTGTACACCCACTCAGGATGAGAAGGATCCTCAAACCCAGGTGCTGACAGACATACACCTCCTCTTTGATTTTCCATACAAAAATGCACTTTTCACATCCATTTGATAAACTTTAATTTTGTTGGAAATGGCATAGGCCAGAAATAACCTGATGGCCTCAAGCCTTGCAACTGGAGCAAAGGTTTCATCATAGTCAATTCCCTCTTCTTGAGAGTACCCTTGAACTACCAGTCTTGCTTGTTCTTGATTATCATACCAGCTTCATCTTGTTTGTTCCTGAAAACCCATCTTGTACCAATTGGTTGCTTGTTTTGAGGTAAAGGACAGATTTCCCAGACCTGTTGCTTGTTGAACTGAAGCAGTTTCATCTTGCATAGCTTGCACCCAATTATTGTCTTTGAGGGCTTCCTGGTACTTCTTTGGTTCCAACTGTGAAATAAAGGCTGAGAATAGGCAAAAGTTGGAGAGCTGGTTTCTGGTAAGAACACCTGTAGCTATATCACCCATGATTTGATCAAGTGGATGATCTCTGTGTTCAATCAGTTGTTGTAAACCACTCACTGACAGGTGTAGGTGGCTCTTGTTCTTCAAACAAACTACTGAGGTCTATAATATCTGGTTCAGCAGTTTCAGCTTCTTCAGTAGTTGCAGGTGCTGAAGCAGATGTTTGAGTTTGGCCTTCAGTATTTGTTTGATCAGAAGTTTGAAAAACTTCTGATGGTGTTGTAGTTGACTTAATGACTGTTTGAGGAGTCCATGGTGTAGGATCCTCATCTTCAAACCTTTGATCACCATAATAAGTAGGTTTGGAAGAAGTAGCAGTCTTTTTCAGGTCCAAAGTGAAAGTTGTCAAGGTCAAAGAGTTCAGCAGGATGTGCTGGAATAAGAGTGTGTTTTTGACTCATTGAACTTGACATTCAATGTTCTTCTACTATCCTGGTGAGAATTAAAAACCTTGTAGGCTTTTCTAGTTGAAGAGTAACCAAGAAAGTAACCTGAGTCAACTTTGGCAGCAAACTTTGAAATAGATTCCTTGATGTTCAAGATGAAGCATTGACACCCAAAAGCCCTGAAAAAGGAGATAAGGGGCTTCATGCCATGAAGAACTTCATAGGCAGTCTTGGAATGTCTCTTGACCACAAGAACTCTATCTGAACATAACATGATGTGTTAACTGCTTCTGCCCAAAAGTACAATGGCAGTCCAGAATCAGCTAACATTGTTCTTGCTCCTTCTATCAAAGTTCTGTTCTTCCTTTCTACTACACCATTTTGTTCAGGAGTTCTGGGAACACTGTATTGTCTAATAATCCCTTTAGACAAACAGAATTCATCCAGAGTTTTGTTCCTGAACTCTGTCCCATTGTCACTTCTAATGGTTTTGACAGTTAGAGAATATTGTTTCTCTACTTGTAGAATGAAGAACTTGATGATTTCAGCAGCCTCATCCTTGAAAATAAGAAGAATACCCATGTGAATCTTGAGTAGTCATCAATGATGACTAAGCAGTACTTCTTTTACCAAGGCTCATAATCTTGACAGGTCCAAATAAGTCCATATGGAGTAGTTGAAGACATGCAGTTGTTTTTGATTCTTCAATAGACTTATAGGAGGACTTATGCTGTTTTCCCTTTAAACAGGATACACAGTGTTCTTGACACTGGTATACTTTCAAAGGTAGACCTCTGACCAAGCCCATTTTTGTGACTTTATTTATGGTTTTAAAGTTCACATGGCAAGTCTCCTGTGCCAGAGATCTGTTTCTGAAGTTGATGCCCTTGAGAAGAAAACAGGCAGTGTTGTTCAATACTTTGTCTTTCTCAATGTCCACTGCATAGACATTGCCACATCTTTTGGCAATTAGCAAAGTATGATCTTCTATAATCTTCTCTATCAACTTCTGGCCTTCTGGTGAGATGATCTTGCAAGCTGTCTTTGTGAAAAGGAAGAATATCCTTTATCACACATTTGTGACACGCTCAGTAAGTTGTATTCAAGGTTTTCCACCAGATTGACCTTGTCAAACTGTATTTTGCCAGAGGAGACATTGCCATGTCCTAGCACATATCCCTTAGCATTGTTCCCAAAGGATACAGATCCTTCTCTTTGGCTGATAAAATTGTTTATCAGGTATCTGCATCCAGTCATGTGCATAGAGCCTCCACTATCAACATACCATATGCTGTTTAAGCCCCTGGAAACTCTCTGCACATAAAAGCAAATTAGTTAGATTTGGAAACCCAAGCCTGTTTGGCTTTGGGTTTGCTCTTGAGAACAGTTACAGCTTGTTCTTGACCAGGTTGAGAAATCCATGTCTTTTTGGCAATGGATTTTTCATTAAGAACCATGGTGGTATCCTTTTTAGGACCACCATCAACCTTGGTCATCAGTAGTTCTACCATGTTCTTTAGATTTTGAATCTCAGCAGTTTGTGAAACTGCTGATGATTCTGGTCTAACTACTGACAAGGAATTTTGAGAAAAAGATTTTGGTTGAGATTTTATCTTTTTCTGAGAAAAGGTGTTTTCAGGTTGTTGTTTTCTTGGGTTTAAAGACTCTTTCATAATCATTTCTGATTTGATTTCCCACAACCTGTTGTTTAAATTTTTGATTGAACTGAATTCCTTTTCTGTATCTACAAAATTCAGTTTTGTGGTTGAACAGGCCACAAATTTCACATTCTTTTGCCTTTTGTTTTTGATCTAAAGGCAAATTTCTGACAGTTGTGAAAAGATTTGCTCATCAGTAGTTTTCAGGGTCTCAACTCCTGAAGTAGATGAAACTACTGATGGCTTGTTGTCAGTTTTTGTAAATACTTCTGAAGTACTTTCTTAAAAATGCCAGGATTTCTGTTTAGAAAGTTTTCATGGAAAGATGTGCATTCTTTCCCTTCAGAAGTTTCATTTGAAACAATTCTTCTCCATCTTCAGTAGTTTTGGGAGAAAAATCTGTTGGTGTTTCAACATGATGGTATCCTATGCCAAACTTAACATTTGAAGCACTTTGTTTGTTTAGCAATAATTGATACCCCCTACAAGATTCCACCCATTTTTCACAGTGATCCTGGTGTCAGCAAGCTCTTGTCTGACATCTCCCAGGTCATTTAGCATCATTTTGATTTGTGCTTGGGTTTCAATAGCAGAGTCAGTTAATTTAGAAACTTCTTTTGTTTTAGCACACAGTTTTCTTTCTAAATCACATTTTATCTGTGTGTATTTTCTTTCTAAATCATTGGCTTTGCTTGTAGGTGCAGGTTTGTCTCTCTTATGAGAGCAAAAGTTTCTTTGCAAGAGTTTGAGCAAAGTTTTGTCAAAGATTCTTTTGATACCTGAGACAATGCAGACTTTGAAGTACAGCCTTCAAATGCCATTAAGGCAAAGTTCTTTCTGCCATTGTCTGGTTCTCCCCAGTTGATGTCAAACACTTTGTTGTCTGCATCAGGATTGCACTCTGTGGTGTCATAAGGGAGACTGCTCCAGTCAACATACCCTGAGGTAAAGAGACTTTGTTGAGGGGTTGTTGAGGCTGTGGAGGAAGTTGAGCAGCTGGAAAGGGAGGGATTGATTGTTGGCTCTGCATCTGTTGAGCAGGCACTTGAACATATTGTACTTGAGGCATATATTGCTGTTGAGGAGCTTGTGCCTGTACAAAATGAGCACTCCCTTGAGTTCCATTGTTCCTATTATAATTGGGGTTATAGTTATTTCTAGATTGTGATTGGTTAAAGCTAGAGCTTCTACACTCTCTAGCAAAGTGTCCCAACTTCTGACACTTGTGACATCTCAGTTTAGATTTGTCAAAACCAATTTTTGTATTACTGGTCAATCCTGGAAATTTCCTTCCTGACCTTTTATAAAACTTGTTAGTTTTTAATGCTTAGCATGGCCAGTTGGTGTAATATGTCCATTTCTTCTAAGTCATCACTGCTAAAATTTTTCAAATCATCCATGATAAAACATAGATTATCAGCAGTTTGACTTTGGTCATCATTGTCATAACCTGGGAAAGATCTTTCTGATGAGATCCCAGTGGTTATGTCAATATTGTCATAAGATCCATAGGAACAAGTTGGTGAATCTTGTCCCAAAAGTGCTGTACTACCTGGTAGGTAGTCATCAGCAGTTTTACCAGAAGTTTGTAATTTCTTCTTTTGATCGATTTCTCTCTCAAAAGTAAGTAATCTCCCATGGAGTTTTGTAAGAGTGAGGGAGCTAAAATCTGGTGAGGATCTTAAGACAATGGAGTAAGTTTCCCATTTGTCAGGTAAAGACCTCAAAAAATCTATGTAACATAGATACTGTTGTATAGGTCTGACCATTTAACTTTAGCTCAGAGATTAATGAGGAGAATCTTTCAAATTGTTGAGTCAAAGTTTCCCCATTAATATAAGCAAATGTTTCATATTGTTGAGCTAAAATTTCTCTGGTGTTGGCAATCACCTCTTCAGTTCCTCCAAACTGTTCTTTAAGACAGTCCCAAAGTTCTTTGGCACTTTCACAATGTAAAAGGCCAGAGTATATTTCATTTGGGAGAGCCATTGCCAACATAGAGAATGCTTTAGCATCTAGCTCAAGTTTTAGGAAATCCTCATCTGTATAGTCTTTGGGATCCTTTGGAATCCCTTCTTTAGTTTCAAGATTTATATTACTGGTTTGTGAGGACCATATATCACAGATCTCCAACAACCTGTGTTGGTTTGTGACAAGGTATGTGCCATTCTCTTTTGCCATATATTGTACTCATTTCTCACAAGCATGGCAGTTTAGTGGCAGAACCAGTATTATGTGGATCCATTTTTAAAGAGTATAGATTTGTCAGATGACTCTTTTAAGTGATGGATTTTGATAAAAAGTGAACTTTTGATCTTTTTATTGAATATCAATAAGAGCTTTGTGTCTGATTCTCAATTTGTTAGATTGATATGTGATCAGATAACCAATGCTCTGATACCAATTGTTGGATCAGTTTGCTCTTTTTGCTAAGTAAGAACTTGCTATCTTGACACTTAAGTGTTTAGCAAGTCCTTGTAAATCAGATTATAAGCACAGCGGAATGTTATAAGTTAAAGCAACACTTTTTACACTAAGGCAGAGTTATAACTCCCCCTTGATGTTTGAAACTAATAAATGACAAAGTATTTATTATGAATCTAAGTTGTAAATGAGAATTAGATACTTAGAAAGATTCACAATAAATACAGAAATGGAATAGAACAATGAGAGTGTTTGAAGGATTTTTCTATTAAAATCAATGTCTAAAATAGAAGGTTGAAGCCTCCTATTTATAGACGTTTACATGCATGTATCTTGCCTAAAAAGCAAGTACAGAAACTACAGTGACAAGTTGCACAAGTTGCAACATTGAAAGAAACAAATACAGCTAAAAGTAATAATAAACAACAAACTACTGATGCAAAAAGGCGGTGGGAAATATCTATTGCTAAGTGCTGATGAAGGACAACTACTGAAGAGTAGTTTTGTCTTCAGTACTTCTGAAGTGAACTTGTCTGGTTTGGACTTCAGAACTTCTGCAACTTCAGCACTTCTCATATCTTCTAATCAGCAGTTTCTTGTCTTCTCTTTCAGTACTTCTATACTTAGCCAAAATGACAAAAGTGAATTAGACTAAGGTTTACAAAAGTGGTTTCACCAATCCTCTTTGTCCTAACAATCCACCACCCATATCTTGAATGTTTGAGATAATTAGTTTTGTGTGTTTGTAGTTGTGTTTATAAAATGTAAATATAGTGTGTTTGTAGTGTTTTAGTTGTGTTTTATAAAATGTGGTGTGTATATATATAAATTGAAAAAAAAAACTAACCATTTAATTTTAAACGTTGTGGGGATTTTTAAAAGTTTTGACCATTCAATGTGATATAGTCAAACTTTGTCCACGTGTCAAGACTGTATTCGATGTTTCCTTCATCGTTCCAGCGTTAAATTCATAACGCTCAAACCAAATTTTAAACATAGCGCCCCTATGTTTCGGTGTTTGGGGCGCTAAACTCGAAATCACGCCCAAAATATACCGCCCCACTACGGTAGGTCTTGGGAATAGGTCATTCAACTAAAATGAATAAAAAAAATTGTTGCCCGCTCGTTTATGATATGTAACAAATTGGTAATCAAGAGATAAGAGCTAAAGATTGAAGATTAAGAAGAAACTTAAGAGAAGAAGAGGTTAAACCTAAATCAATAGCTATATTATTCATCACTAATACATGTATTTATACCACATAATACCAACCATCTTCTAACTAACGTCTAATTATGCATATTGACTATTCGATCCCTTATACTATTTTGTATGTAACAATACTCGCCCTTTATAAGATTTTTGTCCTCAAAAGTCAACTAATCACAGGTATCAAAAACTTGAATGTAAGACCCTTACTAGTTACACGTTATTAACACTTAAACTTACGTGTTTTGGCCTTAATCAAAAATCACAACTGATTAAAACTTTAATCATTATAAACAACAACCCATTTAAAGACTTTGATTTGATAGGAACATTCTACTTTACATTTTAAGTATTACAAACCAATACTATGGTTTGTGTTTTAAACGGAAATCTATTGCGGAAGCGTATGAGTGTTCGGGTGTGTCCGGCTCTTCTCACGACTTGATCCTTGCTCCGAGACATCCATTGAGTGTATACCTAGTGTCAAACATAGAATGAAGACACTTTAAACAATTAAACGAGGTTTAAACTACAATTAAAAACATTCAAGGTATATCTAAGGAAGTTCGCGTTTTACCCGGCCGGGCAAGCCTCTGACCTGCACGGGCTGACATGCTGGAACTTTAAGATTTCTCATTTTAGAGCTGTGACCCGCCCAGGTCAATATGTGACCCGCCCGGGCTAACCTGAGATTTTAATCTCCGAATTTTGACCCGCCCGGGTCATAATGTGACTCGCCCGGGCTGACCTGAGATTTATCATCTCCGAATTTTGACCCACCCGGGTCAGAATGTGACCCGCCCGGGCTGACCTGAGACTTATCATCTCCAAATTTTGACCCGCCCGTATTAGAATGTGACCCGCCCGGGCTGACCTGCTGGAACTTTATAATTAAGGCATGAATACTTATGCCTTCACAAGCCCAACCCTTCACTATGGGCGTTTTTGGACATCTGTGACATACCCAAGATTATTTTAGACCTGCATAGATAAGTTCTATCAAGATATATATTTCACTTCTCGGTTTTGACCCATTAGAATCCACTTAGTTCAGTTTTAACCGTTTGACCCGTTAACGCCTTAGGTTTAACACAACCTTATTTAACCGTTCAAAAGGCATAACAATCATATAGTCAACCCGTTGGACACTTGTTAGACTAATCAACACTATCTGATTCACTTATTATGACTTGGTTTATGGATTTAGCCTTTAGTAAACCTTTAGAATTCCCAAAATACCCTTAGAGTTCTATATTTTGTTTTAGTCACCCGTAGGCGACACAACTCGGTTCTCACCCATTATTTTAACTCGTTAGCATGTTTGAAAACTCCTAAGCCCTTGGCGGACTTAGCATTTTACCAATTTCATGAATTCGCCATTTTAAATCGCATCTAAGCGCATTAGCGCGCATTAGACACATTTAGAGATAACGTCTCACCGATTTGGCACCACACTTCACGTGGGTGGTTTCATCAACTTAATTATTCGCCTAAGGCCACATTTTATACTACGGACTTACCCGGTAACGTCGACTCATTTACATGCTTATCAAAGCATCCATATGACAACGTGGCATCAAGTGCCCTTTTTCTTCCAACTTAACAACCTGTGTAAGAATCTCAATTCACACACATTAATAGCTCGGGATCCAAATGGTATCACATCACCATTTGGCCCGCCTAACCTTTTTAGATTCTAATGCTTAATATGAAAGCATTAAGTATCAGATTCGATTGATGTTCACACCATCTTTTGACCCGTTTGTCTTATCTTTCTAACACTCAAAATTTAAATCTCAAATCTTGGGCTCAAGTGATATTAACCTCACTTGACCCATTATAAAACACTCATTATCTATTTAGACATCCTGAACCGGTCTTAACCATTTTCTTCTATCTTGGCGATTCTAACTCATTACAAGCTAGAATCCTATATTCCATATCCCTTTTATGCATAGTTTGTCGGTTCTTCACTAACAACATTGAATCCATATTTTTATGTCTTTGCACAATCATTTGGTTGCTAAGAGACTAATGTAAGATAAGTCACTTACCTTGGCCTCAGTTATGCATTCCATGATCCATTTGCTTTGTTGGGTTCATCCCATCCAAGCTCCCACCTAGCTTAACAAGACCAAACCTTCACAATACTCACAAGATCGGTCATATTAGCCATTTCATCAAACGACTACTATACCTCATGATTTTATATATACCAATTCATTTATAATTTCTATTTGGTTAGTTGACTTTTAAAAGTCAAACTACCCTTTACATATCTATATGCACTAACATAGGCATTAGTCCTAACCATGAACTAGCCTTTAATTACTTATCAATATATTAGATTTAGTGCACATTCCATCTTCCAAATCATCATTTAGGCAATTCCATTTTATCAATTACTTACATTCCTAACATAACATTTTAGTTAGTAAGGCTTTTTCGCATAGTTTCACATATTCATAATTTCATATCAACTAAGCATTTTATCAAACACTTAGTGTGCATACTACATTTTTCATAATTCTCACACTCACATTTAGCAAGTATCTAATTTATGAACTCATCATCAAAACATCATTCTAGCCATTAGGTCTAGCTACTTCAATATTATCTTGCAACTTTACCAACACATAAGATTCATGCAATACATATAGAATACAATTCCTATACAATCCATGCCTAAAACATAGATTTCCTTCAATTTTAGTAACATCAAAGCTACTAATCAAAGGCAAAATCATCATCTTTAAATATAAGCAAACTTCTAGCAATTTTAACTCATTCCTAACCATTTGGGATGATCAATATCACTAATAATCAACAATATCACGAATTTAACATACTTTGCTCAAAACCCACAAGTGGGTTTCGAAATTTATACCAATTGGGGGGTAGGGTTCTTACCAAGGCACCAAAACTTGTAGAAAACTCTTAATTTGTAACTCATCAAGTCTACCCTCAAAACCCCCTTGCATCTTTGCATTAATTTGTGATATTAGGGCTTGGTTTGGTCTTGGACGACATCCCCTTGGCTGAATTCGTTTTTATGCCATGGGGTGTTTCCTTGAACTTGTTATTATCCCACTATTTACAGAAATGGCCCTTCAAATATCTCCCAATGTCCCTTTTATTTAGAAACTTAACTAAATAAGCTAGTTTCTATTATTATTTGCTCACTTATAAATAATAACATCAACTAGGTTATTTCCATGTCAGAACATAACCCACATGCTTATTATCTAAGGTCCATTTTATTATTTTGTTAATCATGTATAATGGCGTAATTAAGCGAAACGGGTTTTTGGGGCGTTACAAGTCTACCCCCATTAAAGAGGTTTCGCCCTCGAAACCTTTGTTTTGTTTTTTTTTCTCGGCACTACACTCTGAATTTTATTTTCAATTATCATTTGAAAACTATTCACTATAACTTAATCCGGGCCACTACCCTATAGGTAGTAACCTCCATCTCGGGTTCGCGGCCCTGTTTCCCCCGGCTTTAGCATTTGATATTTGCATTCATGAATTTCTTATTCTACTTAACCTCGAGTCCCTCGACTCTTTTATCTGCATAGACATCATTTTATTATGTCCGATCTAATTTCACATTACTGCATGATCAAAAGCAAATTCCGGTAGTATAACTTTCTTTGGCTATTTCCTCGTAGGCGTTTGGATCATAAGATCGTTTCCCTACCTAATGACCTATATAAAGTCTGTTTTCCTAACCAATGAGCCATTTTCCATTATTGACATCCCAAGGATGTAATATCCTTTCCTTTCCACACATTTTCTGGTAGGGCGTTAATTTACCCATAATCCATAATTACTATGCACATATTTTCAAACATATGTACATGCAATAATAACACACATTTTCTTTATTGAGCGTGGGCGTTATACCTGACTCCATGCCTTATTTATTTATCCATTTCTTTCTATTTTCAGCTTATCAATTATGATCATAAGACTGTGATCGTTTTCCTTTTATTCTCTGCTTAACTAATCATGATCATAGGATCATGATTTTTCTTTCTATTCCTGGCTTTACTAACCATGATTATAAGATCATGTTCATATTCCCTCTATTTTCAGCTTTTTCCAATCATGATCACAAGGTCATGATCATTTTCTTTCTATTTTCAACTTTACTAATCGTGATCACACGGTCATGATCATTTTCTTTCGAACTTTCAGTTTTACCAATCATGATTATAAGATCATGATCATTTTCTTCCTATTTTTAGCTTTACTAATCATGATTACAAGATCATAATCGTCTTCTTTCAAGTTTCATCTTTACTAATCATGGTCATAAGATCATGATCGTTTTCTTTCAAGTTTTCAGCTTTATTAATCATGATTACAAGATCATGATCGTTTTCTTTCAAGTTTTCAGCTTTACTAATTATGATTACAAGATCATGATCGTTTTCTCTCAAGTTTTCAGCTTTACTAATCATGATTACAAGATCATGATCGTTTTCTTTCAAATTTTCAGCTTTACTAATCATGATCGCAAGATCATGATCGTTCTCTTTCAAGTTTTCAGCTTTACTAATCATGATCGGAAGATCATGATCATTTTCTTTCAAGTTTTCAGTTTTACTAATCATGATCACAAGATCGTGATCGTTTTCTTTCAAGTTTTCAGCTTTACTAATCATGATCACAAGATCATGATCGTTTTCTTTTTATTTTGTTTTCTTCTATTTTAAGTTTTACTGATCATGACCATAGGGTCGTGATCATTTTCTTTCTACTTTCCTTTATCTCTATAGTTTGCGGTATCTAATGTATTTCGATTTCTATGTTCAATATCACTATAATGGTTCTAAGATTTACAATAGTAGGCATATCATCTATATTTTCCTTTTATTCTTACTTCTATAACAGATTCTTTCATTCCAATTTAATCTTTACAATAGTTCCTAAAGGCAACTACGTTTTCCTTCTTTCATTCATCATTCTAAACCATCAATTATAAATCGGCTTGAGGGTTTTTTTTCACGAGTGTACATAGACTCCACATGCTACCCTTTCCATTTAGTATTCAGCTTTAGGGTTCCCATGTGAGCACTTAGACTCCACATGCGACCATTTCATCTCAATATTCAGCTTTAGGGTTCCCACGTGAGCACTTAGACTCCACGTGTAACCAATTTAATTCAATATTCAGCTTTAGGGTTCCCACGTGAACACATAGGCTCATGTGTAACCATTTTAATTCAGTATTCAGCTTTAGGGTTATCCGCCCTTGTCGGGTGATCTGTTTAACCCATCTATCACCCTTTTCCCCACCAACCTAATCTTTGCCACATGGAAGGTATATGTGTAAACCACAAGAAGCTCACGATATCATGTTTTCAATACTTACCTAGCCAGGGTAAGTAATCCACACATGACACTCGTGATCTTATCACGATTGCCACGATACATTCCAGGTAACAAATCTCTTAGGTCATCGCTTTTATTTAGTAAAAACCTTTATTCTTGTTATTTAACAAAAACAAAGTTTTTTCTTTGCAAAATTCTTTCGAATCATTTGGAGTGTACATATCTTTTCTTAGTTTCACTACATGTCCATACGTGACTGTAGCTCTGTCAAATTACTATAACTTTCATCAAAAGTAGTCAATCTCATTCCCATTTCTATATTCATACTCACTTTACGCATTTTTTCCCAATGGTGATGCATATTATTCTATTCCCAACCCCTTAGTTTGAGATTCACACCTTGGGTGGGTGCTCCATCCCAGATTTTTCCCAAATCTTAATTCCGTGTACGGAATATCATCCTCTAGATTAATCTTATCCATATTACTACTCGTACCTTATTTAAGAGCGTGCACATAAGGCTACTCTCCCATGATAGATCTTCATTACTAATTTATCATCCTTCATCATCATCTTTTGTTGAGTCCTTTATATGCAAGCTTCATGGCCATACTTTTGACTCCTCATCCATCATCTTGGATGAAGTTATTCACTTTCCTGTCATCACAGGTTGCGGCCTTGAATTTCTACAAAACTTGCAAACATTAGTCATATCAATTTCAATATAAGTCCGTAACACAATACGGAGCATTTTTACTATACTTATCAACAAAATTTCTCGTTAACTATTTCAATCTTCGACTAACCTTAGGTTTCTCTAACCATCGTCTACTACTTCCTTTCGGGAAACGTATTGTTACACAATTTCCCTTAGGTTTTATTTATCACAACTCTATTTCTATATCTTTTTTGTTACTATGAGAGCAACTTACCGGATTTACGCGACCAAGTCTCGAACCGAACACCCTCTAACACTTTGAGCACACAGTTTGAGTCCAAGTATCCTTCTCGACACTCGGATCCCTCAAACCAATGGTTCTGATACCACTTGTAAGACCCTAACCCGTAAACACGTTATTAACACTTAAACTTACGTGTTTTGGCCTTAATCAAAAATCACAACTGATTAAAACTTTAATCTTCAAAAACGACAACCCATTTAAAGACTTTGATTTGATGGGAACATTCTACTTTACATTTTTAAGTATTACAAACCTATACTATGGTTTGTGTTTTAAACAAAAATCAATTGCGGAAGCGTATGAGTGTTCGGGTGTGTCCGGCTCTTCTCACGACTTGATCCTTGCTCCGAGACATCCATTGAGTGTATACCTAGTGTCAAACATCGAATGAAGACACGTTAAATGATTTAAACGAGATTTAAACTACAATTAGAACATTCAAGGCATATCTATGGAAGTTCGCGTTTTACCCGGCCGGGCAAGCCTCTGACCCGCCCAGGCTGACATGCTGGAACTTTAAGATTTCTCATTTTAGAGTTGTGACCCGCCCGGGTCAGTATGTGACCCACCCGAGCTAACTTGAGATTTTAATCTCCGAATTTTGACCCACCCGGGTCATAATGTGACCCGCCCGGGCTGACCTGAGATTTATCATCTCCGAATTTTGACCCACCCGGGTCAGAATGTGACCGCCCGGGCTGACCTGAGACTTATCATCTTCGAATTTTGACCGCCCGGGCTGACCTGCTGAAACTTTATAATTAAGGCATGAATACTTATGCCTTCACAAGCCCAACCCATGGGAGTTTTTGGACATCGGGGACATACCCAAGATTATTTTAGAACTGCATAGATAAGTTCTATCAAGATATATATTTCACTTCTCGGTTTTGACACATTAGAATCCACTTAGTTCAGTTTTAACCGTTTGACCCGTTAAGGCCTTAGGTTTTACACAACCTTATTTAACCGTTCAAAAAGCATAACAATCATATTCTCAACCCGTTGGACACTTGTTAGACTAATCAACACTATCCGATTCACTTATTATGACTCGGTTTATGGATTTAGCCTTTAGTAAACCTTTAGAATTCCTAAAATACCCTTAGAGTTCTATATTTCGTTTTAGGTGACTAACTCGGTTCTCACCCATTATTTTAACTCGTTAGCATGTTTGAAAACTCTTAAGCCCTTGGCGGACTTAGCATTTTACCAATTTCATGAATTCACCATTTTAAATCGCATTTAAGCGCATTAGCGTGCATTAGATACATTTAGAGATAACGTCTCACCGATTTGGCACCACACTTCACGTGGGTGGTTTCATCAACTTAATTATTCGCCTAAGGACACATTTTATACTACGGACTTACCCGTTAACGTCGACTCATTTACATGCTTATCAAAGCATCCATATGACAGCGTGGCATCAAGTGCCCTTTTTCTTCCAACTTAACAACCTGTGTAAGAATCTCAATTCACACACATTAATAGCTCGGGATCCAAATGGTATCACATCACCATTTGGCCTGCCTAACCTTTTTAGATTCTAATGCTTAATATGAAAGCATTAAGTATCGGATTCGATTGATGTTCACACCATCTTTTGACTCGTTTGTCTTATCTTTCTAACACTCAAAATTTAAATCTCAAATCTTGGGCTCAAGTGATATTAACCTCACTTGACCTATTATAAAACACTCATTATCTATTTAGACATCCTGACCCGGTCTTAACCATTTTCTTCTATCTTGGCGATTCTAACTCATTACAAGCTAGAATCCCATATTTCATATCCCTTTTTATGCATAGTTTGTCGGTTCTTCACTAACAACATTGAATCCATATTTTTATGCCTTTGCACAATCATTTGGTTGCTAAGAGACTTATGTAAGATAACTTACTTACATTGGCCTCACTTATGCATTCCATGATCCATTTGCTTTGTTGGGTTCATCCCATCCAAGCTCCCACCTAGCTTGACAAGACCAAACCTTCACAATACTCACAAGATCGGTCAGGTTAGCCATTTCATCAAACGACTACCATACCTCATGATTTTATATATACCAATTCATTTATAATTTCTATTTGGTTAGTTGACTTTTAAAAGTCAAACTACCATTTACATATCTATATGCACTAACATAGGCATTAGTCCTAACCATGAACTAGCCCTTTAATTACTTATCAATTTTTTAGATTTAGTGCACATTCCATCTTCCAATTCATCATTTAGGCAATTCCATTTTATCAATTACTTACATTCCCAACATACATTTTAGTTAGTAAGGCTTTTTCGCATAGTTTCACATATTCATAATTTCATATCAACTAAGCATTTTATCAAACACTTAGTGTGCATACTACATTTTTCATAATTCTCACACTCACATTTAGCAAGTATCCAATTTATGAACTCATCATCAAAACATCATTCTAGCCATTAGGTCTAGCTATTTCAATATTATCTTGCAATTTTACCAACACATAAGATTCATGCAATACATATAGAATACAATTCCTATACAATCCATGCCTAAAACATAGATTTCCTTCAATTTTAGTAACATCAAAGCTACTAATCAAAGGCAAAATCATCATCTTTAAATATAAGCAAACTTCTAGCAATTTTAACTCATTTCTAACCATTAGGGATGATCAATATCACTAATAATCAACAATATCACGAATTTAACATACTTTGCTCAAAACCCACAAGTGGGTTTCGAAATTTATACCAATTGAGGGGTAGGGTTCTTACCAAGGCACCAAAACTTGTAGAAAACTCTTAATTTGCAACCCATCAAGTCTACCCTCAAAACCCCCTTGCATCTTTGCATCAATTTGTGATATTAGGGCTTGGTTTGGTCTTGGAAGACATCCCCTTAGCTGAATTCGTTTTATGCCATGGGGTGTTTCCTTGAACTTGTTATTATCCCACTATTTACAGAAATGGCCCTTCAAATATCCCCCAATGTCCCTTTTATTTAGAAACTTAACTAAATAAGCTAGTTTCTATTATTATTTGCTCACTTATAAATAATAACATCAACTAGGTTATTTCCATGTCAGAACATAACCCACATGCTTATTATCTAAGTCCCATTTTATTATTTTGTTAATCACGCATAATGGCGTAATTAAGCGAAACGGGTTTTTGGGGCGTTACATTGAACATATCCATCTTGACCTATTAACCTCTTGAGTGCAGAAATTGATTGTGCAGCCCTTGAAACCCACTGCGCAGCAGCTGCAAGCCTCGACCCCAACCCATCTGTGGTCCTCGAAACCGATGGTCCCATAGCAGCAGCATTCGGAACCAACTGGGCAGCCCTTGCAGCACTCGAAACCCACTTTGCAGCCTTCAAACTTATCCCAGTTGCAGCCTTATGTGGTATTAGCGGATTGAAAACAATAGTCATAAAAGTCCATTGTACCCATAAAGATAGCAGCCCTTGAACCCCATGGTACAACAGCTAGAGACCTCGAATCCCATTCAACTGCAGGATCGCATTTCTGTAAGCCGTATGGAAGTCCATCAATGGATTGCGAATACTTTAAAACTCCATCTGCACAAATGTACTTCAGAACTCCATCTACACAAATGTCTCCCAAATTAAAGTAATAAGTGTGATCCAGCTTAGAAGTATTGAACACAGGGTCAGCCCTTTTTTTTATCTGTTCCCAGCGGCCACCCCTGTTCCCATTTGACCGAACCAAGATGCCACCCCGGTTCCTATTCAAAAGTATCCACCAACGACTGGTTCACTTTTTCGTGTTCATTTTCGTGTTCACTTTTTCCTATTCATGCCATTCCTAACACTCTCAAACCCCTCAAAAAGTAACTTGGTTGCAATATCAACTTTGGTAAGTTATGCACAATTAATATCTTTTTCATAGTTGCTTGAATCAACACCATCACACAACTTTTGAATATTCGAATTTTGATCTAAAGAGATCATTTCCTGTTCATTTTCTTTTAAATCCTCACTATCACTTGAATCTTGACCAATGGTTTCTTGTATTCCAACCCTATTTTCAGATTCATCACAGTTTTGAATCTCAAAATTGGGTGAGAATACTTGAAATGAATCCAAATTGAGAACCCTTTTCATGTCGTTCAGATTTATGATCATTTTCATCATCATTCCCCACTTCAACCACATTCTCCAAATCTTGATTTACAAAATCATTTTCAATTGAAACTTTATTGTTCAACGTTTGATTCACAAAACCAATTTCAGTTTCCAATATGCCCTTACGATTTTCATGAAATCTTTTGACAACTTTATTGCCAAACAATGTAGAATGTACCTTATCTTGTCGCTTTGCCATGGCTATAGCATCTTCCAAGGTTCTTGGCCTAAAAACTTTAACCAGACATCCAACTTCAGGCTTTAAACCACCAACAAACAAACTGACAGCCTGATCTTCTGATAATGAAACCTTTGTCATAAAAGAATCAAAGAGTTACAGTACTCCTCAAAAGAACATGTTTGGTAGTGATTTTGTAATTGAAAAATATTATTATCATTATGATTGTTGTTAGGGTTTTGAGTGGTGATCTGTTTCTGTAGTTCAGAAATTTGTAGTTTCAATGTATCAAACATGGTTTGTAGGTGAAGGTTCAACTGTGTGATTGTATTTTAATTGTCTTCTTGTAAAGTTTGTGTGTTCTTGATCGCTTGTGCATTTTCTTTCAGTGTTTTTTTTCGAGTTTTTCCATTTATAGTTGTTAAGATTGAACAGGAAGGACTTAATCTCAAATTGATCAAACCCTAGGTATTGAAACGAAGAAGATTGCTGGAGGAACAGAATGAACGGAGAAAGAAAACAAGGTGTGGATTATGGTGGTGGTGATTATGGATATGGTGGGTGTTTTACAATGGAGTTTAAGGTGGTGGTGGGATGACCGGAATCACAGGTCACCGGAAATGGAGCGAAACTACTCTGATACCATTTGATATGTAACAAATTGGTAATCAAGAGATAAGAGCTAAAGATTGAAGATTAAGAAGAAACTTAAGAGAAGAAGATGTTAAACCCAAATCAATAGCTATATTATTCATCACTATTCACTAATACATATATTTATACCACATAATACCAACTATCTTCTAAACTAACTTCTAATTATGCATATTGACTATTCTACCCCTTATACTATTTTGTATGTAACAATTTACCACATCAACCAATGGGGTGGTGGTCCATTGACAAAGGTAAAGCCTTTAAAACACCTAGGTTGTGGAAGGTCTTGGGTTCAACTCCCACATACCACATGATTTAAAAGAAATTAACCTTTCAAAAAAAAAAAAACAATTTACCACATCAGCAAAATTTTAAAGTAACTTGTTACCATACACAAACTAGTCACTAAATATTCGATTAGTTTACAACTAGAGTTTCCATAAACTTCTTACCATACACAAACTAGTCACTAAATATAATGATACAAACTTTAAATGTCCTGAATAATGATACATATTGTAACCATTATTTTCTTGAATGTCCTGAATAAACGATCGATATACGTGATATGTTATTATTATTACATCAGCCCACACTTGCTTACACATTTAATCATTTCAACATTTTTCCCTTTTAGCTTTTTTTTTTTTTTTTTGAAAGCATACTTCATTACCACAACAAAACGGCTAGAGCCAAACAAAACAACCCATCAAGTTACATCAAAATTACACCATTGAGTCCAATCTAACCTATCCTTCTTCAATCGACTATTGTACCAAAGGAAACTAATAGCTTTAACATCCAATAACATCTTAAAAATCTTCGCACTCCCTTGATTGAAAACTATCTCGTTTCGGGTCACCCAAATCTTCCAACACACAATTATGAAAATACCATACAACATACCTTTCCTTAACCTTGAGGTTTTCACATGATCTGCCATCTCTAAGATACCCTTCACTGAGAAACTATACACCGGGGGGATATTGAGCCAATTTGCGACACCTTGCCACAACCCATGAGAAACCATACACGCCGTGAAGATATGATCTGTAGTCTCTTCAACCTCTCCACAGAAACGACATAATGAGTCAGCAATGTATACATTTCTGCGAGACAAAGCATTTTCCGTAGGGATCCTATCCAAACTCGCTCGCCACATAAAGACATTACATTTATTAGGAAGCCACTTGCACCATTTAAAGATAAACCCATTTTCCCCTCTTTCGTCTCCACATAACCATCTACGAGCCTCCTTCACCGTGTAGATAATGTTGGAACTTGCATTCCATTTCCACGTATCTTCCCTGTTTCCCAACCGGATCATCGCCACCATTCTATGGCATTGAACCAATTCCGCCAGTTCGTTAGATGAGGATGGATATCTCTTCCAATCCCAATGAACAATACCCGCGTCCATATCTCTACCAATACGATCCGAAACTTTGCACCACTTGTTTTTTTCCAAGCGAAACAAATTCGGACAAATATCTTTCAACGGCTTATCATTGATCCAAGTATCCACCCAAAACCGAATGTCCACACCATTCCCAACCGAACCACGAAACATGTTAATAAATCGGACCCCTTGAACTTGCGTCTCGTATGCTGCCTTCACCATCTTGCTCCACGGCCCCGAAGATTGCTTGTTCCAAGGGACCATATCCCATCGACGAATAGAAACATGGAGCGAATCAATCACTCTTTTCCACAAAGCGTTGGTTTCAGTCTTATATCTCCACACCCATTTGAATAACATAGATTTGTTACAATCACCCAATTTATTTAAGCCCAAACCACCTTCTATCTTCGGTTTAGCCACCCTATCCCATGCCACCCAATGAATCTTTCCAATCTCATCTGTTCCTCCCCAAAGAAAGCGCTTTATAAGGCTTTCTAGTTCATTAAGAATCGCCACCGGAGCCTTGTATAACGAAAAATAATAGGAGGGAATACTTTCCAAAACAGATTTCACAAGAACCAGACGCCCCCCCCCCCCCATCGAAAGAACCCGGGCCTTCCACATAGAAAGACGCTTTTTGAAAACCCGAACCACCGGCTCCCAACTATTAATACGAGACATATTACCCCCTACAGTGATACCCAAATATTTAAAGGGAGCGTCCCCACTTCTACACCCAAGCCCCACAGCCTTTGCTTGAACCTCAGCAATATCTTTTCCAATACCGAATAAAGTGACCTTATGTATATTAATTCTCAAGCCAGAACAAAGATGAAAGACACGCAACAATCTTCTAAGAGAATTAAAATTAAACTGAGACCACTCACCCATAACCATGGCGTCATCTGCATACAGTAAATGTGATAATATAGGACCCTCATTAGGGAGGCAGACCCCATCAAAAGAACCGATCATACACGCCCGACGAATAATGCTAGAAAACGCCTCCATAACAATAATAAATAAAAACGGGGAAATAGGATCGCCTTGACGAATACCTTTGGTGCACTTAAATTCAAATGTAGGGGAACCATTCACCAGAACAGAGGACGTAGCCGAAGATAATACACCAAGAATCCAATTACACCATTTAGAAGGGAATCGCATTTGTTGCATAATAGCCATTAAAAATCCCCAATTAACATTATCATAGGCTTTTTCAAAATCAATTTTGAAAAAGAATAATTCTTTCCCCCTCCTTTTTGCCCAAGAGATAACCTCACTAATGATCAAAGGGCCATCCAAAATATACCTTCCTTTTAGGAAAGCCGACTGAGTCTCGAAGGTAACCGACTCCATAACCGTCTTCAGTCTATTAGTTAAAACTTTGGAGATCGCTTTACTAATAACACCAATCAAATTAATAGGACGATACTCACCTAACCCCACCGGATTATCCACCTTTGGAACCAAAGAAATGAATGAAGAACCAACACCCCTACTAATCTTTCCTGAATCATGGAAATTCTGGAATATTTTCACAAAATCATCTTCAAATAAATACCAAAACCTTTTAATGAACCGGAAATTGAAACCATCCGGCCCTGGAGCTTTGTCACTGCCACACTCAAAAACTGCGTCCTTAATTTCCTTGCGCGTAAAAGGAACAACCAGAGACTCGGCTTCAACATCAGAAAGGAACTTCAAGTCATCGCAAATCAGTTGTGGTCTCTCAGGAATATCTTCAACAAACTTGTTCCTGAAAAAAGAAAACACTGTAACACCCCAACCGATGGCGGAAACATCGGGATGTCACGTATTGATGATTGTTCAGTAGCTCATGGTGAATAATAAGTTTCATAAATGATTTAAATAAATTACATACAATTGTTCTAGAATTTGTACATTAAATTGAATAAAACTATACACGTATCTTCAAGCATCAATTCAAATCTTCAAGCAAATAGAACCTGAAACATGTTAAGTTGAAAATGTTTTGGGTCAACAAAAGTTGGTGAGAATTACATAGGTTTTTGATAATTGAATAAAAATGTTGTGCAATTCATGTGTCATGTCAATCTAGTCCATATGGGAAAGAAAGCTTGTTTGTATATTTATATAATACGGTCTGGGTTTAAAACAAAAGTGAGTTGTGGATCAGGTGGTGGTGTGCGCGTGTGAGGTTAGGCTTGGCGCGGGTTCGAAACCCGGCCAGAGCCCTTTGTTTTTTTTTTTTTTTGATTAAATCTAAAAGGAGGGGAAGGAAAGAAACAAATGGGCCGGACACTGGGCCTGCATCAGTTGGGCTTCAGAAAGGAACAAGGGGTATTGGGTTTGAGTGTGTGGGCTGGACCATGTAGCTGAGTTTGTTTAGCCAAAAAAAAAAATTAAAAACTTAAAAAAAAAGCTGATTATTTTTATTATTATTATTATTATTATTATTATTATTATTATTATTATTATATATACATATATATATATATATATAAGTTGTGTGGTCGGGAAATAAAGCTTAGGCACATTATACGTTTTCAAATCTGAAAATTTTTGCGATGTTACAGTCTCCCCTACTTTTAGGAACTTCGTCCCGAAGTTAAGAGAAACACTAGGTTTGCAATTGGTCAACTACCGGAAACCTTGATAAAATTTCACACTACCTTAACGTACCTGTAAATTCGTGATTACGTTCCGGACCGTAATTACCAATTTACCTTACATTAGGGTTTTGCGTCCTTTTATGACTTTACCGATTGTTGAGCAGGTTCGATAGTCTTCACCAGTCGTTGAGCAGGTTGTAGGGCCTCTCCCGACTGTTGGAAAGACATGATGACCTCTACCAATCGTTGAGTAGGTTGTTTGGTAGTCAACTAATTGTTGTACAAGTAAGCATGTATGATCATAGATATAGCAATTAGTTCATATTAAAGCAAGCATGCACACAGATGTTATAATATTACTTGAATTTATTACTTGAATCCAAAAAGTGTCAATACATAGAATTAAAGGTAGACAACATTTAAATGGTGGGACTTGCTGTTAAGTAGCTGGAGGGTCTCGATCTCGGTTTAGTTTAGGGCATCGGTTACGGTAGTGATTTGGGTCCCCACATTCATAGCATTGACCATAGTTGTATCGACTAGGATTATCAGCCTGAGCAGGGTTGGTGGGTTGATTGGCATTAGGGTTTGGGGTCTCGCGACATGTGTTGACCAGATGGCCATACCTACCACAATTGGTGCACACGCGACATGCTGAAACAGTGGGATGATGTCGATTGCATGTGTTACACAATGGAAAGTTTCTTGTATAAGGCTTCTTGTTGGAGGCTTGTGTAGTGAGGTTTACATTAGGATTCCTGGTCTTACGCTTCTGATTCTCGGTAGTTACTGCGGCCACAATACTTGTTTTCTTGCCCTTCCGAACTAAGGTTCCGTTCTTTATGTGATTTCCATCGCCATTTCCATTTCTATTGCCGTTCCCATTCATTGGGATGACTTGAGCCAACAAGTTAGAAACCAGAGTTGTGATTTGTTGTGCCAATTGTTGAGAAATAATCGTAGCTAGTTGGGCATCACCTCCATGATTAGTGTTGTGGTCGGGATTGTGGTTGCTGCTCTCTTCTTCATGATTGTCACCACTGTTAATGCGAGTGCTGTGGCGTGGAGACATGATCTGTAAGGAACACAATGAAGTCTCAATGAGGCATGAAATGAATGAGGTAATATAAGGAATGTAATCATTTAATCATTAATTAAAACGAATAAACGAAAACGTTGACTTATCAAAGATTCCAGATTCTAATAACATATGAAGACATGCTTTAGCCTATAAGTGAACACTCATCCCGAGAATTCCCAGGTAGGCATCCGGGTCCCTCGTCTGATTGGGATATATGCGCAATGCCAGTCCTAGACAGAAAACTCAGAATACAGGCATTCACCCTTCCAGATTGCACGTGTTCGTTATTAAAATCTAGAACTTCAACGAGATCTCAAGGTGGTTCAGGTTAAACCTGAGGATTTTGTCTTATTAGTCTAAGAGTGGATCCAGTGATGGAGAGCAATCTTCTTGTAGGAATGAAAGTAGGGATATGAAGTAGGAGGGAGATAGAGAATAGCAAGTAAAGGAAGCAAGTACTTGTTAATTCCTATGGTTATAGACTAGATTATTTTTCTAATAACCTAATTCCCTATAACCATGGCTCTGATACCAATCTGTAACACCCCAACCGATGGCGGAAACATCGGGATGTCACGTATTGATGATTGTTCAGTAGCTCATGGTGAATAATAAGTTTCATAAATGATTTAAATAAATTACATACAATTGTTCTAGAATTTGTACATCAAATTGAATAAAACTATACACGTATCTTCAAGCATCAATTCAAATCTTCAAGCAAATAGAACCTGAAACATGTTAAGTTGAAAATGTTTTGGGTCAACAAAAGTTGGTGAGAATTACATAGGTTTTTGATAATTGAATAAAAATGTTGTGCAATTCATGTGTCATGTCAATCTAGTCCATATGTGAGAACATACTAGAAATAAATCGAGTGCATAATCAACCCTGATGACTGTTATAATATGATACATACCATACGCTCATGGTCCAATTGAATATGTTATACGATAACAAACACCCACGCTACCTTTGTAGGAGGCACGTATCCGGGTGGGATTGTCAGTCCAATAGATCTATCAATGTTTACCGCCGGCTTGTACGGAGTTAATGATTATGCTAGAATGGTGCTTACTCTAATCATGCTCAAGACATAATGCAACATAGAAAACACATAGACACATTGATGATTGAATTGCATAAATGATGTTGTAACATGTTTCACCCCAAAAACGGTGATAAATAGAAAAGGGGCTATGTAAAACTCACCTTGGTAAAATGTTATATCTGTTGAGAAATTTGGATAATTGTGTTGCCCAAATGTATCAAGTATCACCCTATAATGAGGTAATAAATATGTCTAAGTCTATCAAATCTACAAATGTATAAGTTTCTAGGGCTTCGAATTGGGGATAAATGCTCGTTTGATTATTATTAAAAATGCTTGATAATTTAGAGAATATTTGTAATTAGATAACCAAAAATCTTTTTATGAAATTTAAATCTAAGATGGTCACAAGAATGTGTTTAAAGTATAAAAATAATTTTTATAAAATTATTTTCTTTAAAATAGATTTTTAAATCCATTTATTTACAAATTGCCAAAATTTAACTTTAATATTTAAAAATACTAAAATTAAATAATTATTATCTTAAAAATCATATTTCTGTTCTAAATATTTAAAAATAAATTGTATAAAATTTTGGTGCAAAAATAATGAAAATTGAATTTATTATGATTTAATTATGATTAAAACTAACAAAAATTGATTAAAAATATTAAATAAATGATTTTTCAGAAATAAAAATCATTTCTGAAAAGTTTAATGTTATAAAAACTTAGGATAATTTTTGTGGAAATTTAAAAGATCGTTTTGATGTTTTTATAGATTTTTATAAATAAAATAGAATAAACTTGTAATATTTATTATATATAATAAATAAAAGATTTTTTGAAAAACCAAAAATTGTATGATAAATTTGATTATCAGAATATCATAAGATAATTTTTATAAAAATTTTGAACTATGTTTGCTATTTTTTAATAATTAATTGTATTTATGTAAGATTATTTATTCAAGAAAAACAAAACTAAATTTAAAACAAAAAGGATTAAAAAGATCCGGCCCTTGAGGGGCTCGAACCGGAGACCTCTTGTTACGCAGACGCGTCCCAGACCAACTGGTCTGGACGGATTTTTGTACTAGACTTCGAAACAGAAATCATTTATTAAAACAATTACATTATCCCCAAATTGGCATGAACCCTAATAATCTAATCAACCTATATACGTGATTATAGGCCAATTAATCATGGGGCTTATGACATACTAGGGCCGATTAACAATCTCAACTAAGGAATTGGATACTTACAAACCAATATCGTGTGATTCGATGTAGTCAACAAAAAGTCAACTGTACGAGATTCTTTGAAAACGATAGCTTGTTTACAGAATTAGGGAGTGAGGGTTTGTTTTGTGGCGAGTATAAGGTGGACTGAAAGCCTCAATTTATAGTGGGAGATTCAGGTATACGAAATGGTAATGTTTTGACCCGTCGTTAATGCATGCGCGTAAATGTCACGAATTTGGTAAGAATTGAATATTGATAGCCGTGTGAAGACTCAATAATGGCCGCTAATCACGATTGCGAGTCAACTACGCGTTAATGGAACCATATTGATTGGTCAAAGAAAGGAAAAAAAAATAAAACAATCATATCTGCTACTGCTTGTTCGTGGGAGGGGAAAAGGGAAAGAAAGCTTGTTTGTATATTTATATAATACGGTCTGGGTTTAAAACAAAAGTGAGTTGTGGATCAGGTGGTGGTGTGCGCGTGTGAGGTTAGGCTTGGCGCGGGTTCGAAACCCGGCCAGAGCCTTTGTTTCTTTTTTTGATTAAATCTAAAAGGAGGGGAAGGAAAGAAACAAATGGGCCGGACACTGGGCCTGCATCAGTTGGGCTTCAGAAAGGAACAAGGGGTATTGGGTTTGAGTGTGTGGGCTGGACCATGTAGCTGAGTTTGTTTAGCCAAAAAAAAAAAATTAAAAACTTAAAAAAAAAGCTGATTATTATTATTATTATTATTATTATTATTATTATTATTATTATATATTCATATATATATATATATAAGTTGTGTGGTCGGGAAATAAAGCTTAGGCACATTATACGTTTTCAAATCTGAAAATTTTTGCGATGTTACAAACACCTCGCGTTTAACCAACGCTGGTTTAGATATCCACGTCCCGTCTACAAGAATACCCGGAATATTATTAGACACCCTTCTTTTGTTAACCAACCCATGAAAAAAGCTTGAGTTTTCATCCCCATCCGTCGCCCATTTCACCCGAGCCTTCTGTCTCAAATCTTTGAGTTTAAAAGCATCTAACTCTTTAATTCTCTTACTACCTTCGCATACAATCCACTGTTCGGCCTCCAGGAGATCACGAATTTCCACCTCCTTATCCAAAACATCCATATCTGCCTTAACCGATTGGTACTCCTCATCTTCTTCCTTTAAAAATTTATTCTTCCACTCCACGATCGCGTGTCGGACGTGTTTCAGTTTGTGTAACCGAAAAATATCCGGGTCAGCTATCTCAACAAAGCTTTCCGCCGCACCCTTCACAATCTCGTCAAACCCAATACGATCTAGCCATGAGTTATAAAACTTAAACGGCTTGGGACCAGAATTACGGTATTCAACTTTCAAAACCAAAGGGCTGTGGTCCGACTTTTCCCCGGCTAAGGCTCGATACTCCGCATTAGGCCAGTCGTTCAAGAAATCCATGGACACAAAGATTCTATCTATCCTGCTACATTTATTGCCAGAAACATAAGTAAAACTCCGACCTTTCAACCCGAATTCATGTAAATCCGCCCCTTCCAGAAATTCATTAAACTCGTTAGAAGAAGCCGCATCGAACTTGGAGTTATTCCGTTCATTTCTGTCCCGAACACAATTAAAATCACCACCAACGACCCAATAAAAATTATCTCGCTGAATAACACTGGATAACTCTTCCCAAACGGCTCTCTTATCATTCTTCTTTTGAGGAGCATAAACGTTCACCATCCCCACATGCCTACCGCTACTCTTAATAATACCATACACCACAAGAAAATTCCTATGCTTATGAACCGACGTCTTTTGAAACATTTTATTATCCCACATAGAAACAATTCCCCCTGAACGACCTGTAGCATCCACCCAATCCACCTCAAAAACCCCTCTCCCCCAAAACCTACCCATATCCATGCCATTCATTGAAGCTAACTGAGATTCTTGGAACATCACAAACACCACCTCATTTGCCACTCTAATCTTCGATATCCAATCCGCTTTATCCACCCCTCCCCCCATACCTCTAATATTTATGGACATAATATTCATTGATCAACCACTTGAAAACTCTCTTCGTTCACAGCGTTCACAAGTTTTTCCTCATACTTTTCCATATTCTTTACACCTAGGTCTCTTGCGAATAGCATCGTATCTTCGACCTCCCTTCTTATCAAAACTTCCCGGTTCACTTCCCCCTTATCAGCACCATCCATATCTACATCCGACTTGTTTGGCAGCACATTTATCGAGTCAGCAGCATTTAAGTCTGGAGTGATAAATGCTACCTCATCCGGACGTTGCGAGCCATCTCTATCTCCCATACCCCCATGATCTTGATTTGTGAAAATAAACCGATCAATGTCGAAGATGTCGTTATCTTCCCGGAACCGTTTCTTGGGTCTATCCTTCTCCAGCGGAGACGACGATCTACGTAGAGCCCCTTTTTTCTTAGAGTATCGTCCCCCCTTTCTTTTACCACTTTTAACAGTAGCCGAACCCCCGACAGAATCATCAAACACACCATTAAGGTGTGGTAAATTAACACAATCATCCTCCTTGGTTCCAGCATGATCCTCCTCAATAATCATATTACCATTATTTCCAGCAGTATCCCCCACCTCAGGTTGACCTACCGGAATTACTTCCTCTTCTTCCTCCAAATCCACTATACATTCAGGAACCCATTCTTCCAAGTCTTCTTCCACCTGGACTACAAATGATTTCTCTTTCCAGACCACTTTACATGAGCCGGTAATCCGTTCTTTCTTGTTAGGGATAATGCCAACGATGCTATACGAGATATCCCCATCATCCGGAAATTGAGCCGGCTGTATAACCTCACCAAAGACTCCAGCAATACTATTAAAAACCTCCTCCTCAGCAATGTGAATTGGCAAACCAATTATCTTGATCCACGCAATCCTATCCACCATAATAGTTTGTCCAACCCATGACTCTACCATAACAAAGTATTCAGTCCACAGATGTTCCAATCCCATGAACCTCTCCTTCTCCAACATATACATATTTAAATGATTAAATCCTATCCTTACCCACCTTAACTCAACTTACTTTTTGTTTTATATACTTGGATCCGGTACCTGATAACTCATTAAGACCACTCGTAGTGGGGCTAGATTTGGGCGTGATTCCCCTCATCCACGCCCCACAACGCCATGAACCACCAACCCCCCCCCCCCCCCCGGTGTTATCAAAGCAAAACTTGCCATGGCGTGGAAATTTCTCGGCGTGGAATTGTGGTGAACGTGGTCCCCTTTTTGTGCCAATCATAGTGAAGAGGGCATGAATATTCACGCTCGAGTATAGAGCATAGTTCGAATAATCGAATTGCAAATCCAATATAGCTTATATTTTGGATTCCTGTATACTATCTAACAAATTTTAGGTATGTTTTAGAATCCTCATTTTCATGAAATTTGCCAATTCGGCATCTGTGGTTTGTCATTTCGCCAAACCACAGTGACCAGACCTTAAACACCACCAGCAGAAAGTACAACCTTACAAGTCTCTAAACTACTTTCCCGAAACATGATTGAAGCGTGTTGACTATTTTCACAAGTCAATAACATGTTCCTGGAACAAACAAATAACCCACCAGGGAAAGATGAAATCAAAAGTTTTTGATTCATAAAACCAGTAAATGATGATATTATTATTATTAAGTACCGAGTTGCTAAAAACATGAATTGGAAATCATACCAAACAACAAACTTTCACTACACTAAAATCTAAAACAAACTGCAAAATTAACAAAACCAGAGGCACTAAAATCCATATTGGTTTCTTCGGTATTGTTCCCGAGAAACATTTTTTCATATTATACATCTGAAGCTATGTTCAGCTGCTCGCGCCATTGACCTGAAAACGCCAATCAAATGTAAACAGGTTTGACATCATTAGCACCAAAACTTGCAGCACAAATAGGGCACTTTCGATGCCGAGTTTCAATGATCTTCTGGACACACGTGTTGCAAAAAAGATGATAGCATTTTGTGATGACCACCTGACAAGATGAAAAATTAGGATTAGTAACGCGAGAGATATTCTTGTGTTTAGTTTTGGGTCAAAATGAACTAATGCAAAGTACTCTTCCTTTTTAAAGGGTTCTTTCTCCATTTGAAATGGTAAAAGTTTCATTTTTTTCAGTTCTTATTTAAGATATATTTATTACGTGTTTACTCCATAGTTGTCAAAGCGCTTAGGCGCACTCAAGGCGCATAGGCCGAGCCCGGAGCCTAGGCGCATAGGCCGAGCCCGGAGCCTAGGCGCATAGGCCAAGCCCGGAGCCTAGGCGCAAGGCGCATAAAAAACGACGGCTTTTTATAATTAAGCGCATAGTATAAAATACAAATTTTAGGGATTCTAAAGATGTTTTAGGCTCGTTTAGGGCTACTTGGGATGTTTTAGGGTTGTTTAGGACTTGTTCATGACTCATTTAGGATGTTTTAGAGGTTTATGCAACTTTTAGCCTGAATTTGGCCGGAAATCAGCCCTGATACTGCGCCTCAGTGCCTAGGCGCGCGCCTCAAAGGGCGCAGCGCACTTGGTGGGCCTTGAGCCGCGCTTTTGACAACTATGGTTTACTATTAAAATTTGTACTATTAATATAAATAAATATGCAGTTTTCTTTGATTTGTTCATCTATATTCAGATATAAATTTTATTGGAAACTGAGTTGTAACTAAGATAAAGTACTTTTTGGTCTTGTAATAATTCTAGAACCAAAAAAAAAAAAAAAAACTCATTTTTATTATAAATACTGAAATGTTGATAATTTGTTTAACAGAACTCTATAATCAGATATATATCAACTATTACACATTATTAGCGAAAAAAGTTGCATTGTAAACAAAATGGAAAAAAAAAACATTTTACTGTTTCAAATGTAGAGAGAACTCAATTTACTTAAAAACTGCACTAATTCAAAGAAAAAATACTATACTTGTATAATAATTCCTCTGATGGGGATTAATTTTTCACACATGTTTTTCCTAAGGGCAAAGTCGTCACTTTACTGATTAATTTTGGGCTAATCACTTAATTAATCGGTGTCGGACCATATTGATCCAGGGTTGTAAAAATCGCGATTAATCACCGATTAGTCGGACCAAATCGGTCCTAGTAAGACCAAAAAAGCTCAAAATTAGGTCAAAAATGAATTCGAACGGGTCAAAACTGGAGCAAATCCATCAAATAAAACAAGTTCTTACCTCAAAATTGGATGATAATACATGATTTAGAACCGAAGTCGATTTAAGTTTAGGTATTTTAATATTTAACCCCCCTCCAATTCACTAGTTTATATTTGGCCCCTAAACTTCTAAATTTATACATGTAAGGTATAAAATTAACATTATATATGTATAAATTTGGAAAAATATATACTAATACAATCCGAATAATCCTGATTAATCCCTAGTCGTTACCCCACTGGTCAACTAGCGCCTAGCGAGTTCTACAACACTGCCTAAGGGTTAGACGATCAGTCATCATAAAGCTCGGGTTAACGCATAGATTTATAGTTACAATTTTTATATATAATTATATAATTATACACACAAATATAATTACCTCTTTTGGCCTGTCAAGACAAACACTGCATTTGAGTATTTCCTTATATTCTTTGAGCTCCTGTTGAAGCTTTTCAACAACTGATGACCCATCTAAGTCTGACGTCAGACGCAAATGCTTTCTCCTGGCAGCTTCTAACTCCTCTTCGACTCTCTTTCTTTCAAACCTACGGAACATAGAACATGTGAAATAACTCAAAAGTTTTCATCTGCGAAGATGATATGAGGAAATCTTGTGGACTAACACAAACACTAAACAGTATTTTACCATAATGATTACTGATGGGCATACAACTAAATTGTAATTGAACATTTGGAATATACAAAAAAGAACCAATAACTATCAATTGAGCAGGCCAAAACAGGTTGGATTTGGTTGACCATAAAGAAAACAATAACTATCAATTGACAGGTCGAATTGGGTCGACCAGGTTAGGTTGGCCAGAAAGCAACTAGGACTATCAACTGGGAAGATTGAAACAGATCTGGTGCAGATTATATAAAAGAAACAACTACAGATTAGGCAGGTCAAAACAGGTCAGGTTGGGTTGATCAGAAACACCTTTCTTTACAAATCTTCTATAAATAATTAGTACACTGAATATAATTGCAAATATGCATTTCTTAATTACCTCTCTTTATATAATTCGATCTGCAAATCCATGAGACTAGCTCGACTTTTGTCGACCTTAATCTGCGATTCCTCCAAAGAATCCATTACCTGCTGGGATGTTCTTCTAATATCATACAGTCTCCTTTGAGTATTTTCTACGGCAGCCGTCTTTTGAACCCTAGTTTCAGACAGCCTCTGAATTTGATCTGAACATAATCTCATCTACAAAGCACAATTCATGACTCAGTATCTTGACAAAAATAATAAACAGTTTATAATGAACAGTTCAAGTATCATGGTTCAAAACAGTTGTTTGAAAAGACCTGATCTCCAATTCTCTCGGCTTTTGTTTCACAGAAATTGATTAGTTCATTGCCCTGTTGAATCTTCCTTTCTACAGTTTGTTTATCCAGGAGAAGAGAATCATGCAGCTGTCTTGCACGCACTCCCTCCAAAACAAGCTGAAACAAGATGGTAGTATCTCGTGGTGGTTACTTTTAATTAATAATACTTAAATAACTTAATGTATTATTAGTAAAGTGGAAAAGTAATTACCTTAATGTTATAGTCATCTCTCTCAGTTATTTGCTGCAAAAGCTGTTGATTGTGAGTTTGGACATCATCATACGCCTGGCCAATTGTCTGCACAAACAGAAACCAACAATATTACCATCTATTTTTGCAAACATACATAAAAAGATCCATCAACAAACCTCAATCTCAGAAAGGTAGGCCTCATTCTCCTGATGCTTGGACTCGAGGACATCTGTGAGTGTACATTTTTCCCTTAAAACAGAGAATAAGAATGTAAAATGTCAGCAAATACAGTAAGCATATTACTAGAATGTAAAACACGTAAATCATGAAGCTAAGAAACTACTTTTTGGATATTTCCAATTTCTGCCTGAGATCAGCAATCTTAGCTTCTGCAGCAGCTAACATTTGCTGAGATGCTGCCTCTGCTTCAATCGCTGTCTTGACTCGTGTTTCTAAGTTATGCTCATCAAGTGAATATTGTAGGTTCTGAACATGAGCCCAAGCCTTGTACTCCGAGTTCCTAGCCTCAAGTAAGTCCCTATTATCACCAGAAGTCTTCTTCAAATTATTTTTATATTTTATATATTTTATATATTTCATAATTCATATTAAAGAATATTGACCAATAGAAGTTGATAAGAACAGACAACCAACATTTTAAAAATATATTACAAAGGTTAAGACTCGTATATATATCAAAAAAGGATCTCTAGATTTGCTTAACCTAGAATATATTGTATCCCGCTTGTACACGTCCAAAACAACCTTCAACTCCAAGTCACTCTCCTCCAAGTCATGTATCTATAACAAAGTTAACAGAAGCAGACAAAAAAATCAGAGGCGTTATAGTATTTTTCAAGAACAAAGTATGGCAAGTTTTAAGTTTTAATTCCTCGATAATAATTCACAATTATAGTAATTAAATAAAGTTGTAAGAATATAGAATTGCAAACCAAGCTTGTAGTAGCATACTTAAACCAATGCAATAAAACAACACAGCATAGCAACTCCTAAAAATAAAAAACACAAAAACATCAAAAAACAAGAACATACAGTTGCATGCAGTTTCTGTATTTCAGCAGATTGTGCAACTGATCTGCCAGACAGCGCTTCCAGCTCTTTCGTCTGTGTGATGCAACCAAAACAGAAGTTAAAAAAGCTGCTACTTCATCTATTTAAAAACAAAAGAATCCATGTCATCAGGCACACCCACCTTCCTATCCAGGATGACGGTAAGAGATTGAACATCAGCACGCAACGATTGAACATCTGAAGAATCCTCTTTGTGTTTTCTTAGTTGAGTTTGCATATTTCCCATATCTTGGGGAAAGAAGATACAAAAGTTCTAAATTTTGCAATGATCTCTTTCCTACCTGAAACAAACATGCAAGAAGTTTTACTTGTAGCATGCTATGTGACAGTTAAACAAAAACTAAAATGACACACACATATATATACATATATCGCTTAACTCTATATACCAGGTTCTCGTGATGCTTCTTCCAACTTAGATTGAATTAACTTTTTCCTATCAACTTGTTTCTGTATCTCCATTTGCAGATCCCTAGTTCTAAAATCAGAAACAGCAGAAGATTGACGTAAAACATCCCCAATATCATTCTTCATGTTGAATTCTTTCTCCCGCCACCCAAGGTTATCTTTCTCAACCTAAATACATTGTAAATCGTATTTAGTATGGTCCATAGAAAATGAAGCAAATTATTAATGGAACTACCGATAATATACAACCTGCAATGTTTCGTATTGAGATTGATGCCGGTTTATGTCTGCTCTTGCCTTAGCAATTTGATCGTTCACCAAGACAACAGCTTCAGAGGAGAAAATGCCTTTCACATTCTTTATGGTACTCTGCCATATAGGTATAAAGAATCAAGAACCCAAGTGCCATAAACTCTTAAAATGCCATATGATCAAAACCCATAAACCAACCTGCAAGCCGGATAATTTTTTCAAAATTTCCTTTCTTTCTTCATGTAAGCGTTTAAGTTCTACTTGTCGGGATGAAGCTTGATCCTGCTCAAATGGTTAAACCACTTTATCTTAGTATTACTTTACAGCGCAACTAAGATAACAAATAAATGAAAAAAGAACATATAATCCACCTGTAATTCCTTCAATAAGGACTCCATATCATGTATATCCTTTTCTTTTTCTCTTGCCCTATCATTAGCAACACGTTTATTTCCAAGAAGCACAGGAAAAATGCCTCCCTTTGCTGCATCCGTCTCTGCTTTAAGGGCAGCCAAGTTCTTATTGCTTTCTTCCAATTCCGCCATGGAACACTCCAGCTCACCTTCAAAAATATCAAAATATCATCTTCAACCACTGATCTCAAAGCCAATCTAGACAAATACATGTTAATAAACAAGAATCACAAATGACTTCAGCACAACAGTATTTGTAACTTAGACAATATGGACGGATCTGGTGGGTTGTGTAGCAGGTGGAAAGAGTTCTGGTTAAAAGGGGTTATTTCTTAGTACAGATCTGTTTTGTCCATTTCTTTTATTTTACACTTAACTACTTAAGTGATTATGAGTTCAATAAAAAAATTACAAAAATAATCTAAATCTTTCAATAATAAACAAATTTAGGATTAAAAGGTCGTATGCCATAGAAACTAGATTTTGATCCATTCCGGTTTTAAGAAAGAAAAAATTACCGGACCTGTTTTGAGATGAACCACAACCAAACGGGTCAAAATTGCCACCTCTGCCTAGATGCCTTTAAAGGGTGGAACTTTATAGTAGTTGTGTCCATCATAAGAAAAAATATGACCAAAAAACTTTTAAGAAAACGAAAACTTACCCCTCAGTTGTCTAAGCTCAGACTTGTTCTTAGCATCAGTATCACGGTGGAAATGCATCTGCTTTGCCATAGATCTATGCTTCAAATGCATATCACCTATTGCTGATCTCATATTCTTCACTTCCTTCTGTAACTCAATAGATGAATTTGGCCTGCATGACCCTACACAAACAGCAATATTTGTAAATAATAACTTAGCAGACAACACACGACTCACACATCAGGGCAATTAGTCTTAGAACCTTCTGGAACTTTTTTTATAGCTTCAGCATACAGTCCATCCTTCAGATTCCATAGACTGTCAATGGCGTGAACAATATTGCTTAAAGTATTCTGAACTTTGTTGCCAGCGGAGCTCCGACATTCTTGTAGCTGACTTGGAATATCATTACTCGTAGAGCTACTCTCGGTTGCACCTGTTTCAAGAAGTCGGTGCAGAAAGACATCCTCTGGAGGACATGATGCTTCTTCTGGCAATAAATTATACATTTAACCCATTAACACATTCCACTTAAAGCCAAGGCATTTATAGAGTGAAAATAAATATCTAGCAAAATTTAAAATATACAAAGTATACAGTAAAAATGCAGGATTGCAGCCATTTGTAAACGAAATTTCCGAAAAGATACATAAAAAAAATTTATAAATGTCCTAACATTTTCTTGATAGACTTTAACCAAAAATGGGTGTTTTTCAGCACATAAGAGACTGTATTCTTAAAAGCCATCTACTCTAGCATTGAGTATGTCGGTGCCATTTGTAAACGAAATTTCTGAAAAGATGCATAAAAAAAAAAATTATAAATGTCCTAACATTTTCTTGATAAACTTTAACCAAAAAAAGGGTGTTTTTCAGCACATACGTGTCTAAACAGTCTTGGTTGTTACCAGTATGCATCTAAAACTGTTCTGGTAAGTGGTAACACAGGAAACAGCAAAAATAATCCAAAAATACTAAAAGTCACGTATGATTCTAACATGTCCAAGTAAACGGCAAGATATTACATTAAGAAAAATTTCAAAAGTAACTGAATATCATTTAGACACGTATATATAACCTACAGAGATTTATTGGCTTGCATAGTAAATGAAATATTAAATATGTTAACAGCATGGTATATATTTACCATATCAGATATTACATGAAAAGCATAGGACCAATTTTGCATGCCTATCTACAACAAAGTTATTATTTGGTTCTCATAGTTTTCCAGAGTGGTGTGTCCGTATGAGGGACTAAATGAATGTTCTGCAAACTCCTAATTGGACAATCCACTTCTAACGATAAATTAACATTTCAGGCAAAGCACAATGCACATGCTAAATTCCATGTGCAATTCATTGGTCTAAAAAAAGCCTTATAATTTATCCATTCATCATATATTGCTCCAAGTACTTGGATAATATATAAAATGCCTCTAGTACCATGTAATGAAAATGTCAACTATTTTTACTATTTGAGAAGCAAATGTTTCAACCATCTGAAATGAAATGATTCGACTTTCCAAGCCTCCTTTCTCATCAATGGTTGCAAAAATAACTAGCTTTAAACTAAAAAATCTTAATGTACACAGCAACAAACTCTGGCTATTAAATGAACGCCTGACGTCTTGTAAAGAGGAAGACCAAAAACTAAAAGAAGAGAGTAGCCACGTCTTTATTCCAAAATGGTAATATGCGCATAAACAAATAACAAACTCAACTGTTTATAAATTGATCAATGTCTACGACTAGTCACAAGTTCCTATGACAGAAAACTTGTTAATACGATGATAAAATCACTTGAAAATCCCTTCAGCATTTTGCTTGAGTTACAGATTCATTCTATAACTCAAAAGTAATGTAAAAATTTTCAGAGTTTTATATGAACTACAAATAACACAGTCATGTATTTTAAAAAATTTTACGCCATACAAAACAAACTGGATAAACTGAAACTGAAAGGGAAAGGGCTCAACAATTCTTACCTACTGCAGCCAGATGGCGTTTATTGTCACGATCACTACATAACAAATCCTTTGTGCGGATAGAGCATGACTCTACTTTATCAACGAGCTATAAATATATATAGTCAATTAAGTTTACATCAGCCAATGGATGTATATGTATAATGTATATGTGTGAGTATAACAAGAATGGGATTTAAGTAAGTACCTCATCCCAAGACTTATCTACTACTGCTAAAGTTTTGGCATATGGCAATTGTTTCTCCCTCAATTGACGGAACTTGTTCTCTAGAGCAACGCATTCGACCTTTTGTGATTCTAACTTCTGAACAAGCTTTTGGTTTTGGAATTTGAGTACCACAGTGTCAAGCTGTGTGCCAAAGATGAAACGTTACTCCAAAGTGAAGTAGAACAAACAAATGTAAACATAACTAACGTACAAGAAAGCAGTGGAGCCGTATCAAGTTCAAGAAGGCTACACAATCAGTGCCAGCTACATATAATTTACATATTGAAAGACCAAGCAAGATAAGTTTGTAAAATGTATGCCTGGAATTAGAGGTAGATTTCATTAATGATATATAACACCCAAAGTTCCCAGTATTAATGGTACAAAGAAAGTCTGATTCAGCCATGCTACATCAATTAGACTTTAAATAGTTGTCCTAACGAAGTAAATTTAGCTTACAGTTGAATAAATGTATCTACATTCTACAGGTCATGCCTTTAATAGAACACAAAGTACATCTAGTAGTATCTGCTCTTGTTAATTTAATACTTATACATAACGTGACCTACAATGGTTTTTTTATTAGGAATGGTTGTATTGTGCACTCCTGCTTAGCTGGTGTATTAAAAAATAAAATAACGCATAAATAAACCCATAACCACATGTAAACCGTACTAGCTTAGCTTTGGTGCTTTGCTTTTTGTGTGACCTCGTAGGAACGGCCTTCCATGACCATTGGAGGCATGCCGTCTACTCGTCCGCCTTCTTCGGTCCTTGGCCAAGGAGGCAAGGACTACGTCCGGACCAAGGGTGTGGGGGTGTGAGTTGAAGGTTTTTAGTGGTTTGTTGTTGGAGTAGAAATGAAGGTTCTTGAGGTTCGTTTGAAATCTGATGTGGCATGCTGAGGTGATGGTTTGTAAACAAGGACGGGTTAAACCACTGTGGATGCTCTTAGGGTTTGATGAGGTGCTTAGTAATGATCCATTTCAACCAAATTCGTGTCGCTAATGTTGAAAAGGGTGCATAAATGCTATACAAAGTCGAACATGTGATTGCTTGTAGCATGGAGGGATTAAAATGAATTACATGAAAAACACCCAAAATACGCGTTATACTCAAATATCAAATCCTAAGCGTGGTCTCTTAAAACAATGAAACATAACCATTTTGATCCACAAACTAGAAACAGAACATAAACTAGACATACATCAATCTCTACGTAACAATGATAATCACACCATATCTATATAAGTATATAACAACAGATAAGACAAGATTAAAAAACTAATCCCACGCATCCATAACCATACATCACCTCTGGCTCTGCCTTCAACACAAGTAACTAACGATTAGCATATTCTGCCTGAAATTTTAATTTCCAAAAGCAAACAAATACTTTGTTTTTTGAACGACCAACAAAAGCCCGATCACCCACGTAAACCCATTGGAAAAAGGCCACCCACACCCGTGAACTCAGACAGCGGTTGTGACCCAACCCGACCCACCCCAGGATGCCCCCGGTGGTAAAAACCCCGGATCAATTTTTGCTCCGGGTGCGACTCGAACCCATAACCTCCACACTAGAAGGTCATCGGCAGCAAACAAATAGTATACATAAAAAACCATTTCAACTTTATTAGCTGAATCAACAATTTTCAGGCAGATAATATTATCATATAATTAAGAATCAGATCTAGCAGTAATGTAAGCGCGACAAAAACAATCAAATCAAATCAAATGAAATGAATTAAACATAAACCCTAGAAAAGAAAAGAGAAAGCATAATAATAATAATAATAATAATAATAATAATAATAATAATAATAATAATAATAATAATAATAATAATAACAACAATAATAATAATAATAAGGATGATAAATGACCTTTTTATCCTCAGAAGAAGGAAGAAAGGGATTCTTCTTAGCAGCGGGAGTAGCAGTAGGAGAAGATATGGAAGTAAATTGACGTTTGCGGTCAGCTTCACCAGTGCCCCCCATCACAATAATAACCTAAACCTATATGACATCATCACCTAACCTAACCTAATTTGGTCTTTAATTTATTTGATTAACAGACCTCAATAACACACAACCAATTTGTGGATTGAATTAGATAATAGATAGATTACAATAATAAGCCCTAGAAAACTTTGGAAAATGGATGTATATTCCTTGTTTTTGTACTGGATATAAGAACCCTAAGAAGGTTATTGATGATATGTATCAGTGACGGGTTATTGGGATTATTATTATTATGCGTATAGAATTGAGGGCTTTCTCTCTCTAGAATAGATTATAGATAGATACAGAGTTGTATGTATGTATCTCCTGGAAGGAAGGTTGTATGAATGGACGATAAAAGAGGCCAAAATGAATTAGGGCTTTCGCACGTGCCAAACGCCCCTCCTAATTCTAAGGTCGCCTTATAGTTAAGTTAAGTAGCCGGATAGTAAATGAGCTACTTGAGATTCGCTTGTTAAAATTCAAACCGAGTTAAGCTTAAACAAATTTAAGTATGAGATCTCATGTTTTTATTGAGACTCGTTTACATAAGCGAGCTTGAGCCGGCTTATAAGTGTAAACAGCTTTTATTCATATAAAGTTTAGGGAAAATTACATATTTTGTCCTTTATGTTTACCATAAATTGCACTATGCGTTCTTTATCTTTAAAAATTACGCCGTGTTTTGCACACCATAAGTCTTTTACACTAAGACCAGGTGTAGTTGAGGGGGTTATTTATAACGTCCCTGATTCTGATTGGTCCACGTGGCAGCTGAGTCGGCATGGGGAAAATGAAGTGAAAAAGGGGTGTAGTGGTAGGGGTTATTTATAATGCCCCTTACAAGTCTTGACCGTTTGAAACCCCCCCCCCCCTTGTCCACGTGTCCGTCGCTGATTTGTTGGATCAATTTGTCACCGGCGTTATACATATAACGCTTGCCCCCTTTTTTGCCCAATAATCCCCCCATAACGGTGTGGGGGCGTTATTTTTGTTTATAACGCTTACTCACGCTCCCACTACACACACTCTAACCTCATCCAATATCTTGGTTATCTTAGATTATATATTATTTATTTAAGAGAAAGTTTACTGTAAAAAGAAGTTTAGCGTAAAAAGGATAAGAAGGACTTTGGGCTTTTGATCAAAATAAATCAATGGATTAGATTAAAATGAGAAACGTATACGTTGGGTTTCTAAAATAGAAGGAGAATGGCAAAATAGGTATAACCCACAATTGTTGAGTTCCACCCCCATTTTTTAAACGTCCATAACTTTTTCATACGGCATTTTTTTTCTAAAAAAAATATACCATAAAAACAAGCTTTTATCCTCTTTTATTTGCATACCCTATTGCTATACTCTTTTTTTTTTAAATGTTGGGTTGATAACTTGCGTTTTATCATGATACAACTTGCATTTATTGTCGGATATAACTAATATCTTTTTATCAGGTATAACTTGCGTTTTATCATATATAACTTGCATTTAATCATATATAACTTGCATCTTTTTATCAGATATAACTTATGTTTTATCATCTATAACTTGCGTTTTAGAATGTATAACTTGCATTTTATCATTTATAACTTGTATTTCATCATGTCGTTTTATCAGGTCGTCTTATCAGGTATAACTTGCGTTTCTAAAACGCAAGTATACCCTCAATAAAACGCAAGTTATCAACCCAGCAAAAAAAATTTAAGTATGTCAATATAGTATGCAAATGAAACAGGATGAAAAACTTGTTTTTATGGTATAATTTTTTTAAAAAAAATAATAATGTCGTATGAAAAAGTTATGGCCATTTTAAAAATGGGGGTGAAATTTTAATGACGCAATAATTTTACTATCGTGCTCCTGATTATCTAGTTTAATTTATGGATAATAATCCTTCTTATACTTTTTACGCTAAACTACTTTTTACGTTAGTCTCACCCTTCATTTAATGGTTCTAATAATTATTTAAAATACATTTACAAATCCAAAATTCTAGAAATTTTAAAGAAACTTATTTACATCCCAAATCAAGTAATTCATTATTAAGGAAAATAAATTTGTTTTATATTAAATAAAAATAGAAAATACATTAAAAACATATATTCCAACTTCATACATCAGTATGTGGGTGTAAGGCCCTCTAGCCAATTTACAGAAAAAAACGTGCAGCGAAAATACCAACCGAAAAATTTATTTCTTTTAAAAACAACCTTGGATGTTTATAACCCAAATCTACTAAGCATTTTAGGTATTACATCTTTTAATATGTTCTATTACATTAAACGTGACCCATCTATATCACGTTATAGGGTCGTGTCCTCGTACAATCCGCCTCCTTGCTCGATCTCCATCCTTTCCTTACTCTATTAGGTAGACAAGACAACCTGCGATCACCAATAACCGTTTCGTTAGTTCACTTAGTGACTTAATGCACACTACTCAGAATGCGGAGATAATATCCATAGATACTCCATGATCTCGTTCCAACGCCTTTTTGGAAGTTCGGGTGTGGTACCCCGAGCTGATCCTACAAGTCTCATGCATTCACACTTATATACCTGCATCTTCCTTACCATTCACATAACAAGGTTAATAACCCCACAATTCATACAAATATATAATTCCCTCAATACCCCACAATACATACAAGCATACAATTCCCTCATATAACCTACTTTACATACAAGCATACAATTCCCTCATATAACCCCACAATACATACGAGCATACAATTCCCTCATATAACTTACTTTACATACAAGCATACAATTCCCTCGTATAACCCCACAATACATACAAGCATATAATTCCCTCATATAACTTACTTTACATACAAGCATACAATTCCCTCGTATAACCTACTTTGACCCGTCATGTTACTCTTTCTTCGTCAATCTCAAGACAAATATGACGTTTCCAATCCTATACTCAATCTACATATAACTACCAACCCTTACATACATGAAGCTCTCTCTCAAACCCGAGCATGAGTACACATAGGTACTATAAATGAGGTTTGGAGTTGCTCGGGCAAGGTACGGAAGCATAAACAAGCTGAAAAATCAACATCCAAGGCCGAAGGGGGGTTTGGCGTAGGGTACGCCAAAAGTGGCGTAGCCTACGCCACTTGCGTAGGCAAGGAGGGGCAGGGTGGCGTAGGACAGGAGAACTTGGCGTAGGCAAGCTGGGCTTGGCGTAGCCTACGCCAAAACTGGCGTAGGGTACGCCAAGAGCAGGTTTTGCTCAACGTTTTCCTCTTTCAACGCCGTATCTTTCCTGCCATTCTTACCCGCAAATTCCGACATTCTAGCAGCTCATTTACTAACTCTCCCACCCATCATTCTACACATACCTTGATCAAGTCTCGGATCAAATGCACGCTGTAACAATCATATTACCAACCCATTGGACACTTGTTTGAATGAAAACACCATCTGAGTTGTTTAATTGTGACTCGGTTCTTAGATTTAACCTCTAATGAACCTTTAAATCCCCAAAATGCCCTTGAAGGCAACCTACCCAATCTAGCCACCCAAAGGCGACACTACTTGGTTTAATTCAATTGTTTTAGACCCATTACCAAGCTTCTTACCTTGACACAACTACACGTTACCTATTCTTTCAAGATTCCCATTCTACATGAACATAATTCAATATCATAGATGCGAGTTGTGACAACTCGGGTAAATCTCATTCTTGGTTTCTATCTTTTGTCTGTTTCTTTTGTTATTCCTTTTGGTACTTGTGCAATTTTCGGGACGAAAATTCTTTTAACGTGGGGATGATGTGACACCCGGCAAATTCTGGTTAACAACGCTATCTAGATTAAAGTCTACCTTAGCGAGTCACGCGTATATTATACTTAACTGGGTTAGTTGAGTCGTGTTATGGTTCGGGAACTGTTAGTTTAGTATAGAGGATCATTAGATGTCAGTTCTTAACCAAGTGTACAAGGGGTGACGATTCGTAGAATCGTCAGAGCATAGGGAACATACAAGTCTCGAGTCCCGGGAATTGGTGAACGAGTGTGAATGTGTTTGTTTGCAAGTAATATGTGTTTACAATCATTATGTGACTTGTCGGTATGTGAAAGTGTGTTAACATATGTTAAAACGGGGTTTAACGCGCAAAATACGCAGAACCAACCCCTATAGGCGATTAGGGAGGGCTAATCGCCTATAGGGAGGCGACTGGGACATGTCTTGGGGCGAATAGCAGGCTAATCGCCTATAGGGAGGGCGATTAGCAACCCTATTCGCCTGATGCTGCTGCATAATCGCCTGTAACGTACCTGACGACTAAAAACGACTATAAATACCATACTTGACCTCCTAAACTTCATTATAACAACCCTAGTCGTCCCACAACTCGTCCCAACACACACACAACCTCTGGAACACGATTTTGGATCAAAATACAAGATTTCAAGCCTATTACATCAATCTATCATAAACCTAAGGTGTGGTTTTCATTCATATAACCTTTAATAATGTTTTTATTGAATCCCTAATGGTCCAGACCTGTTTATAAACGTATGTGTCTTCTGAAATTCATTGATAATCATTGTTAATTGGATTCTAGCTATTATGCGTGTTGTATGTGTGTTTATAATTAAAAGATAGGGTTTTTGTGATTCAAGAAGGATTGGTAACATAATATTAAGGTAGTTACAGATTGATGATGATAGCATGTTGATGAAATCTGAGTAATTGTTCATTAGGGTTACGGTTATACATGTTAAGGTGATGTTTCATGCTATGTGTATTGTTTTTGGGATACATGGTTGCATGCAGGGCTGATAGAACGAGGTTAAACGAAGGATTTTGATTGAAATATGTTTGATATGGTTGTTTGATTGATATTTGATGTTTACACACGTTCTGGATTTGATTTGGAGTGTTAAACGCGCGAAAAACCGGAACAGCTGGGCTATAGGCGATTAGCAATCCTAATCGCCTATGCTATAGGCGATTAGGAGGCTAATCGCCTGATAGGATGCCCTAATCGCCTATAGTATAGGCGAATAGGGGTCTAAATGCCTTTACTTCATGCGATTACGATCCTAATTGCTAGTTAAGCCCTGAATTGCATGCCTTACGACCTATTCGCCTATAAACTCATGATTTGCATACCGCATGACCCTAATCGCCTATAGTATAGGCGATTAGCCTTCCTAAATGCCTGTTGACTTCCATAATCGCTAGTTGACTTTTCCTAATCGCCTGTACTGCTGCTGTAAGTGTAATTTAGCATTTCGGGACCCGATTTGACACCTAGGAACATGCTAGGAACCCCGTAACATACCTAGTAACTTGGTAACATGTGCTCGGACTTATTTACGTGATACTTGAACTACGTGCTACAACTTGTTGGATTTTAACGTATGTTAAGTGTGATTGCATGATTGTATGTTTGAGAGTGCAAGTATAACACGGGGAGTCTCGGGTCACCAATGGGATGTCGAGTCTTGTACATTGGGTTAATTTAACAGTCACAGTGTTTTCAAACGAACTTGGTTATGGTCTGGACATCTAGGGACTAACTAACCTACGGGTTATTAGTCTAATTACTTGTAACTGTCATATGTTAGGTCGCCGCCTTACGGGGCTAGCATAGCTTGCTGATTTTATTCGTATTACGAAGTAACGCAACCTAAGGTGAGTTTACGGCCCCTCTTTTAACTGGTTTCACTTTTTGGGGGAGAAAACATGTGTTAAACTTATGTTTTGGTAACAACTGTCATACTATGGGTTTCTATGGTTTACTATACGATCTTTGGAAGTCCCGGGGGAAACCATGAATGTGCGGGTTAGCACAACGGGGAAATGTGAATAGATCTATTGGGAGTAACCAACCCCGCTCGTCGGCTTGGAGGGCCGGGCGAGTGCATATTGTCTCAAACAGGAACAGGTTTACTATTCAGGCACGACATCTGGTTTGCGAGTTAGTAATGGTTTTCCAATCGTAGAAGTAACAAAACATACGCCTAGCTAGCGTACTTTGGTTTGCAAATTGATATAGTATGGACAGGTTGAACTTGGTACTTTAATTACAAACCTGTAAACTCACCAGCATTTTTGTGCTGACGTAACTCTTACATGTTTTCTCAGGTCGCTAAGGTAGCACTACGGAACTAGGGCGCACGCGTCTGCACGGCGTCTAGTTAGGGTTGCATGGTTTTCAAACATTGAATAATTTGGTTTACTTTTGGATTATGTTTTGAGAATAAGCTTCCGCTGTATTTGGGGATTTTAAAACTATGTTTTTGAAATTGCATATGTTCATTTAGATTTGTTTATTGTGATCGTTGACTTGGATCCTGGTTTGTCATGCGCCTCGCGGTAAAACTCCGCAAGTGGATTTTGAGGGTGTGACACGAGTTTAGTTCGGGAATCACTTACCTCAAGTGCTCCAAGTTCATGCTTGTTTACTTGCCTCATCTTGACTCGTTAGCCTTCCACGCTTGAGTCCATCATCCCTATCCTTTCATGTCATCATATTCATACCTCATTAACATACAAGATCATTCATCTTACAAATTAATCTAACACATAGTGTTCATCACATTATTTAAGCATAATATACATGCTAATAAGGCAAGCTTCTTACCAAATCATATAATCAACTAAATTCCCACATGAATGCTCTCTAAAATACAATCTTCATGTTATCCTACTATCAATTGTATCTATTATCACATTACTTTCACATTTGTCAAGTCTTGCATACAAATTCATACATCATACTCATCTAGACATTTCATTAAACAATTGGTGTGCATACAACATTCTAAGCTCAATATACAAGTATTTTATGCCTACTTTCATAACTCATAACATCAATCATCATATTATTTACCTACATCACATACCCTTTATTCAATAGTTGTCAAACATAGCAAATCGTCACTTTCTTTTCAAAATATCCAATAAATCTATCTAAGGATGGTCTTGGATCACACCAAGACCAACACCCACTTCCAACCTTATGAGATTTTCTTCCATTTGCATAATTTATACAAGATTAATATAATACAAGTTCCAATCATCTCTTTCAACTAGTTTTCTACATGGATTCACATATCAATTTTGTATGAACTCTACTTATTTCATCATGTAATACCTTCCTAACCTAGAATTCATCATCTAGTGTTAAATATTTCATACCTTAGCTTGAAGCCCTCCTAATCATCCAATCTTGGCTTTAATCTATACATGCACCACATGGTATTATGATTTCACCTTGGATTAGGGCTTGCATGTGTGTTAGGTTCATCACAAGCTCTCCAAAGATAAAAACCCTTTCAAAATCTCGATCCCTTTTATAAAAGTGCAGATTTTTTTTGAAGTTTCCCCACTTGTCAACTTTAGTCCCTTAACTTTGGGCTTTTTGTTAATTACAACAAACACCTCCAATTTCACCCATAACCACCCTTATAACTACATCATGTGACATGCCAACCCTATTTTTAAAACAAACTTACAAGAATTTAGCCAAGTTAGGCATAATTATAGGTTTAGTCCTCGTAGTAAGGTACTTCCTACTTTTGGCTCAAACTTTATTGAAATTCTATTTAACTTGTATATCTATCTAGGATAGATACTTAGTTATTTAATCTCATGCCATGACACATTAAAACATGCTAATTAATTTAAGTTTGGGTTATTGGGGCGTTACAGTGGGTAAACGTTAATAATTTTTATTTAACTAGTATAAAAATTATAAAAATATAATTTATAAATTAGTAACAATTAGTTTCTAATAAAAATAACTTTTATAATTTTTACACTAATTAAATCAAAATTATTACCATTTACCCATAAACTGATGTATAAAGTTGGAAAATAATTTTCTAAAGTATTTTTTGTTTTCATTTTATATAAAACATATATATTTTCCTTAATAATGAATAACTTGATTTAAAATGCTTAAAAATACTAAAATATAGTATTTTCTGAAATATTATTTTTTACTGGGGCTAATATGATAGAAAAGATTTTGTAAAAATTTTGGGCTTTTGAATAACTCAAATCAGATTTACAATGAATTAATTGTGAATTAGAAAGAAACTATATTAAATATATTTAAAAACATATTTTCCGAAAGTAAAATTACAAATAATGAAATTTGGATGTAAATAAGTTTCTGTAAAATTTATAGAATTTTGGAGATGTAAATGTATTTTAAATATATATTAGAATTATTAAATGAATAATATATAATATAAGATAACCAAGATATTGGATGAGGTTAGTGTAAAAGACTTGTGGTGTGCAAAAGTTTCAAATAAAGGACACGCATTGTAATTTTTAAAGATAAAGGACACACGGTGCAAGGTGAAGTAATCATAAAGTGATTTGTTTTCTTCGTGTTATCATGTCAAAAGCCTGTTAATCCCACTACTCGCCAAGTGTATGACAAAATGCCATGATGAAATTCGATTTCATTTATTGTGTGTCATAAAGCGTCATGCTTGGTAGAACTTGTGTGGTTATTCAAAAAACCGAGTCTAATCGGTTACATGGATGTTTATGTGCAATGTGACATCTAGGTACTAAGCAAGAAGCATCGGGAAGCCAAGCGATAAGGGATTTGAGGTTAAAAGCCCACAACTAAGGTAAGTCGATCTATGACTTAATCACCATATTTTTTATGTCAATCCATACCCTTGCGAGTGTAGTAGTAGTCAAATAAGAGGTCATGGTTCCCATTGTGGCACATGGATTGTCAAGGTATGTGTGAACAATTCACTACGACCGGGCAACGGTTGGTTCCGCGAGTGGCACATTTGGCCATGGTCGCGAAACATAGCCTTAACGGTGAGATGACTTGGTCGAACGCTCATTTTCCCGAATCAATACATGATTGGGAAGGAAATAACATATGGCATATAGTTAGGAACTACGGGTAGTTGCGAAACTGGTTGTATATGATTATTGACTTATCTCGCGAGTAATTTATGGGAGTTCTATGGAATCTCGCCTTTAGAACGCCTTCTTGCAGGTTAACTAGGTCCCACACCTTATGTGGCACCTCGTTGAATTCTATAGATAGTGTCTTGATCATATTATAGCATGGAAGGAGTTAACAGGTCAAAACAATGTGAATTTTGTTTTGCATCATTGAGGAGTCGTTAAGAATCTAAGTTGAAGTCGAGTTAACTTGGCAAAATGACCACTTATAGACAAGGTTATAATGCCCGAATAGATGCGATAGCGTTACTAGACAAGTCGGATGAGAAGCGGGCAAGCTGGGGCTGCACTTTGCAGCGAAAAGGGAACATTTTTGCCTTTGGGAGCCATAACCTAGGGCCAGGGATCGTAGGTTACGGTCCCAACTTTCGACCCCCATCAAAACACCATTGCCGTAACTTACGGCCAAGGGCCGTAGGCTACGGCCAGCCACCTGCCATCCCAAACAGCAGCATGCATGAGCCGTAGGCTACGGCTGGGGTGCCGTAGCCTACGGCGGGTTTCTCAACCCAAACCAAACCTTGTTTTCCTCATTTTTAACATGCTTTAATCCAATCCAAACATACGTTAATTCAATTCAAACATGTTATTATCAATTCTAATCGGGTTTTTGTCGTGTGTTAACCCTAGGTACGCCTAGAATCATCAAGGAAAGAAGCTCAAGCTCGTGATCAAAGATCAAACGCATATGTTCATCACGCTTCCACATTATGTTTATTCTCGGGTTCAATCATCATTAGTTAACTTAGTTGAAATCGAACAACTTTAAAGAAGTTAGAAACTTTTGATGTGGCGTTTTGTAATAGCATCAATTAATTAATGTAGTTTGAACCTGTTGTTTTGATGAAATTATCTATGTTAATCTAGTGATTATAAGTCAGGTCTTACATTAACTTTTGTTTATTTGTTAATATTGTTAAAGAAGGAAATACGATAATTTCCAAAACAAAACATAAGGCAAACAATTTTGTTAATAAAACTTAGAAAAAGTTCATCACAAAAAAGGAAATTGTTGGATCAGTTTGCTCTTGTTTGCTAAGTAAGAACTTGCTATCTTGACACTTAAGTGTTTAGCAAGTCCTTGTAAATCAGATTATAAGCACAGCGGAATGTTATAAGTTAAAGCAACACTTTTTATACAAAGGCAGAGTTATAACTCCCCTTGATGTTTGAAACTAATAAATGACAAAGTATTTATTATGAATCTAAGTTGTAAATGAGAATTAGATACTTAGAGAGATTCACAATAAATACAGAAATGGAATATAACAATGAGAGTGTTTGAAGGATTTTTCTGTTGAAAATCAATGTAAAAAATAGAAGGTTGAAGCCTTCTATTTATAGACGATTACATGCATGTATCTTGCCTAAAAAGCAAGCACAGAAACTCCAGTGACAAGTTGCACAAGTTGCAACATTGAAAGAAACAAATAAAGCTAAAAGTAATATTAAACAATAAACTACTGATGCAAAAAGGCGGTGGGAAATATCTTCTGCTAAGTGCTGATGAAGGATAACTACTGAAGAGTAGTTTTGTCTTCAGTACTTCTGAAGTGAACTTGTCTGGTTTGGACTTCAGAACTTCTGCAACTTCAGCACTTCTTCATATCTTCTAATCAGCAGTTTCTTGTCTTCTTTTCAGTACTTCTATACTTAGCCAAAAATGACAGAAGTGAATTAGACTAAGGTTTACAAAAGTGGTTTCACCAATCCTCTTTGTCCTAACAATCTCCCCCTGGATTGATGAAGCCAAAACCTTACTAATTCCTTATGTGTTTCTTCTGTCTTGAACAATCTTCCATATCTCTTTGTACATGGTGTTCTTGAGCTGGTTGTACTGATCATCAGATAGAGATCCTCTCTGTGGTTGTAGATGTTGAATTGTGAGCAGGTCTTGTGTTGACAGTTTCTTCAGATCACTGATCTTCTTGTAAGCCCTGCTTGAGAAGTCTCTTCTTGTCAACAGTACTGAGTTGTTATCAGTAAGTGACCATCTGATGATAGGGATCTTTGACTTGTTAAAGTCAGAAGAATAGGGAACCAGACTTGTCCCTTGGGTTGATGGTCCTGAGTGCTGGATGTCTTCAGTTTCAGATAGCCTCAGGTGGGATTCTCTTCCTTGTTGTTGTTGCATACCAGGCATCTGAACAGTTGGGAGATGGTGTTCAGTCACTACTTTGGTATGCAGCTTTTCTTTGATTGTCTTTTGTATTTGATAAGCAAAAGTGGAAGGATCCCTGAACTGTGTTAACAGAGGTTTCTCCTCAATGTCAAAATCTGAATGGACTATTGAGCTTCCCTCAAGTAGTACCATTTTGAAATCAGTTTTGACATTGTCCTCTGCCTTCTTCTTCTGAGCAGCAGATCTTCTAGATGCACCAGAAGTTCTAACTACTGATCTTGAAGGATCAGCAGTTTGAAACTTCTCAGGATTTGCAGCCTTGGCAGCCAAATATTTTCTATAAGTATCCATCAGTCTTTCTTCTTTCCATCTGGATACAGAGGCTTTTGAACCATATCCTTCTGCTACTAGCTCTTCTATTATCTGGGCTCTCTTGGCCTTTCCATCTTTGCTTGTGGCCATTTTGTCTGCAAGCAGTTGTGCTCTTCTTGTCAGCTCTTGCATAGAGAGTCCTTTGAGTGTAAAGGCTTTAGTCTTGCTGTTCTTGGTAATATAAGACACCAGTTGTTGTCTTTTATCCTGTTCAACAATCTCATCAAGGCTAGCCTGCCTTTGTAGTTCAGCTGCATAAGCCTGAAGTTTTTCTTCATGGCTTAAGTCCAAATCATCCCTTTCTTCCTGAGATTTCCAAATCTGATCTTCTCTGGCCTTTTTGTTGGCTGCAATTAAGCTCTTCTCTAATAGTTCAGCTGATTGAGAGATGGGAGAAGGGTTTAATACAGTCATTGTTGTAACAGATGTAGGCCTGATGGGATCAGATGTTGGTTGAATGGGAGCAGTGGTTCTGGAAGGTTCAGTGGTTTGAGGTTGGGAAGTGTTAACTTCTGATGTGCTGACAACTGCTGATGGTTTGTCAGCTGCTGAAGGATTGTCTTCAGTACTTTCTGATTCTTCATCAGAAGTTTGGTCATCAGAAGTTTCTTCATTATGCCTTAGGGAATCTTCAGAACTTTGGGTCTCATCTTCTTTCTCAGCAGCTTCAATTTCTTCAATTGAGACACCAAACTGTTTGGCCAATTTTTCTTTCCTAGCCTGATCTTTCAGATCTCTTTCAAGGAGTGCCACTCTTGCCTTTACCCTGGCTTGGAATGACTCCTTAGGTTCCCTGATCTTCTCCCCCTTTTTGGATTCATCAATTTTAACCCTTGAAGCAGAGGGTTGGGAGAAGTGTCCTTGAAGATGAGCAATCTGCTGGCTGTTGAAGTCTATTTTGTTGGACAGATCGTTCATCTTGGTCTTGATCACTCCAAATTGGTTCTTGATGGACAGCTCCAAGTCAGCTGTATATGTTTGGAAGTGATTTCTGATGAGTGTATTCATCATGTGGTACAGGGGACCCTCTGGGCTGCATAGCTGGTTCAGGTCTATGCTTGTTTGCCCAGGGAATTGGGTAGGCATTTGCTGTGAAGGGGGTGTTTTTGGGAGATCCTCATGTTGTACAAAGGATGCCACTCTAGGGGTTTTAGGGATTGAGTGGGCTTTAACCTGTGCAGAGGTGACTGGCTTCTTGAGCCTGGATACCTTTGCAGCAGGACCTTCAGAAATTGCCGTCAATTCAGTAGTTTGAGTATGTGAAACATCATCCAAACTAATGGAATCATCTGAATCCCTGATGTTGCCCTCAGTGAGGACTGTCTCAGTTAAATCATGAGCTGAGCCCAACTCAGTTCTCTCATGAACCTCTGTTTCTTGGTACTGAGGATTTCCTACTTCAGGCATTAAGCCTTCATCAGTAGTTGCCACATCTGAGGTCTTAGCTATGTTACTTCTGTCCTCAGATCCACCACTGGGTGGTAACTGAGTAGTAGCAGCCTCAGATGCCCCAAGAGTCTCTAAAATTGGGCTTAAAGACTCTGGTCCACCCTCATCTCTTGGGATAGGGCTAGTAATGTCCACATCCATGTCTGATGTAGTAGTTATGTCCCCTGTTTGTTGTGGTTGATGGGGACTGACATGATCAGATGGGACATTCTCTTTTAGCCCAGAGAGAAGTTTTGCAATTTCTATTGCCTCTTGTTCAGAAATTTGTGGGGATGGTTCAGTAGTTTGGGCAATAGGTTGTTGTTCAGCAGTTTCAAAAGAAGAGTGTGTTTGATATGTTTTTCTAAGTCTTTTTCTTTTGAATTGAACAGATATGGGTGCTCTTGGTGGGGTTTGAGATGGATGAGACTGAGAGGGTGTTTCAGTCTCAACAATTTGAAGAGCAGAATGCTCAAGAGCATGTTCAGGCATCTCAACCTCCTGAACAGCTTTTCTTTTGGGTTGGTGGGTTGCAGTTTTTGTTGGCTTGGGCTTTTTGGCTTTTGGTGGTGTGGGTGTGGAAGATGTGGGCTTCAGGGGGACTTGTTGTTGTTCTCCCTGATCATCTTCTGGCCAGGCAGCCGGTTTGTTAAGTCTTGAGTATGCTTGTGATGTTAAAGGGTTTAAAGTTGAAATTTTTCCCACAAGCACCTCATTACCCAGTTCCCCTATTATGCATTGCATAATGAACCTTGGGTACAACAAAAACTTTTTCTTGGTATTATTGTGATGTAACACCAACTCATGGAAAAACAGTTTTGATGCCCTGAATTTAGTTTCATTCACAATGGAATGAAATATTGGTTGAAAAGTGGAGGGCATCTGGTCATAAGACCCTGTTTTTGGACTCAAACACATAATAATATAATGAAACAAAAGCTTGTATTTTGGTTCAAAATATTTTTTGAATATTGTAGCATGGGAGAGAGTACCTTGATAACCACACTCAGTCATGGTTAGATGAATATCTTTGTTAGCAACATGGTCAGGGGCAGTTACATCATCCAGACCCAGTCTTGTTGCTAGTGTGGCCGGTGTGATGGTCAGTTGTTTCCCTTTTATCTTTGAGTTGAGGGAAATGACCTCACCACCCATTGTAACCGTCTCAGCATTTGCCCAGAACTCATTCAGAGTTTCAGTGTGAATTGGTGGGTTTATTGTGAGAGCAGTAAAGTATTGGGATTTGACGACAAGATCAATGATCTCATCGTATTGGGACCAGCCTTCTTGTTTTTCAAGAAAGGCTCTTTGATTGTGTCCCTGTTTTAGAACTAGAGCCATTGTGGTTTGGGTGTTTAATCGAACAGTGAATTTGCAGGTATAGGTTTTGAGAGAGTTTTGAGAGAGAAGGAGGGATATTTTTGAGTTTTGAAAGGATAAGTGTGTAGAAAAGGTATTTATTTGGAGTTTTAACCGCTTGAATCTTCTTTATTAGAAGTTTTAAAACCGCCTTTGGTTAAAAATCTCTTTATCAGAGGTTTTAAACTGATTAGGTCAAACCTCTGATGATGGGAAAAGTCAGATTTGCCCTTTTGACTTAAACTGCTGATGAAGGATTACTTCATCAGTAGTTCCCATTTTCTCTTCAGTAGTTTTAACATCTGATGAGAAATGTTTTTATAAATACTTTATTCATAACTTCTGATGGTTATTTTATCAGAAGTTACACACTTTTTCAGAAAGTTATCCCATACTGATGATTTTTGTTTATCAGTAGTTTCTCTCAAACTGTTTTTGTTTTTCAGAAGTTTTGTTTCAGACTTTTGACATTTGTAAGTGGAAACCAGAAAAAAAATGGAAAAGGTTAACTTGAAATCCATCAAGGTAAACAGGATGGAATCAAGGATGGAAAAAGGAAAAAAGAAAATTTTTCTTTTTGATTCCACCATGGTAAACAGGATGGAATCAAGGATGGAAAAAGGAAAAATAAAATTTTGATGCATAACAGTAGTGATTGATGTAGAAGTTTGATGTAGAGTTGGGTAGAATCAAGTGTTAACTTGGATTCTAACTGATATGCAGAGAAAAAAAAAAAAATAAACACTTACAAATTTAGCATTCCAAGCATGGATACTAACTTCTGAAATGTTGATGTGTCAAGGGGCTTAGTGAAGATGTCAGCTATCTGATTAGCTGTTGCTACATGCTTCACCTCAATCTTGCCTTTTTCATAGCAATCTCTTATGAAATGGTACCTGATCTCAATATGTTTAGTTTTTGAGAACTGTACCGGATTTTGAATGATGCTAATGGCAGATTTGCTGTCTACAAACAAAGGTGTCTTGGTCTCTTTTATTCCATAATCAAGAAGTTGATATTGGAGCCATTGTATCTGTGATGTACAACTTGCAGCTGCAATGTATTCAGCTTCAGCAGTTGAAGTTGCAACAGATGTTTGCTTCTTTGATTGCCATGACACTAGACAGTTACCCAGGAATTGACAACCACCAGATGTTGACTTTCTTGTCATCTTACACCCTGCATAGTCACTATCTGAAAATGCTGATAACTTGGTATTGCTTGAAGCAGGATACCAAATTCCCAGTGTTGGAGTTCCTTTCAGATATCTAAAAATTCTTTTGACTGCAATAAGGTGTGATTCCCTTTGTAACACCCCAACCGATGGCGGAAACATCGGGATGTCACGTATTGATGATTGTTCAGTAGCTCATGGTAAATAATAAAGTTCAATAAATGATTTAAATAAATTACATACAATTGTTCTAAGAATTTTGTACATCAAAATGAAAAATACTAGCTACGCATCTTCAAGCAATAACTCTAATCTTCAAGCAAGCTATAACCTGAAACATGTTAAGTTTGAAAATATTTTGGGTCAACAAAAGTTGGTGAGAATTACATAGGTTTTTGATAATTGAGTAAGAATGATGTGCAATTCATGTGTCATGTCAATCTAGTCCATATGTGAGAACATACTAGAAATAAATCGAGTGCATAATCAACCCTGATGACTGTTATAAAATGATACATACCATACGCTCATGGTCCAATATGTTATACGATAACAAACACCCACGTAACCTTTGTAGGAGGCACGTATCCGGGTGGGATTGTCAGTCCAATAGATCTATCAATGTATACCGCCGGCTGGATCAATGTTAATGATTATGCTAGAATGGTGCTTACTCTAATCATGCTCAAGACATAATGCAACATAGAAAACACATAGACACATTGATGATTGAATTGCAATGATGATGTTATAAACATGTTTCACCCCAAAAATGGTGATAAATAGAAAAGGGGCTATGTAAAACTCACCTTGGTAAAATGTTATATCTGTTGAAAATAGTGTGTTTGCCCAAATGTATCAAGTATCACCCTATAATGAGGTAATAAATATGTCTAAGTCTATCAAGTCTACAAATGTATAAGTTTCTAGGGCTTCGAATTGGGGATAATTGCTCGTTTGATTAATATTAAAAATATTCGCCAATTGAGAGAAATTTAGTAAATAAATAACTAAAATTTTTTTATAAATGTTAAATCTAGGATGGTCACAAGAATGTGTATAAAGTATAAAAATAATTTTTATAAAATTATTTTCTTTAAAATAGATTATTAAATCTATTTATTACAAATTGCCAACATTTAACTTTAATATTCAAAATACTAAAATTAAAGAATTATTATTTTAAAATTCATATTTCTGTTCTAAATGATCAGAAATAATTTGTATAAAATTTTGGTGCAAAAATATTAAAAATTGGATTTATTATGATTTAATTATGATTAAAACTAACAAAAATTGATTAAAAATATTAAATAAATGATTTTTCTGAAATAAAAATCATTTCTGAAAAGATTAATGTTATAAAAACTGAGGATAATTTTTGTGGAAATTAATAAGATCGTTTTGATATTTTAATGGAATTTTATAATTATAATAGAATAAACTTGATTTAATTATTATATATATTAAATAAATAAATTTTTGAAAAACTAAAAATTGGAAGTTAAACTTCTCCATCAGGTTAATACAAAATAATTTTTGTAGGATTTATAGAAATCGTTTTGTTAAATAAAAAGACTTATCTTATAAACTTGATTAAAAGATTTATCAAAAATATATTATCTAATACTAGATAATGTTTAAATAAAACTCAAACTGAGTTGTATATGTTCTCAGGGTCCAGACCAAGTGGTCTGGGCTTGTGATTATAAGTCTTGGGTATTAAGGGACCATGGGTTCGATTCTGGTTAAGGCCGGTTTTTGTGAAGGTTTGTTTTATTATTTTTTTAAACAAAAAGAAAAGGAAGATGGCTGCAGGGTTCGAACCCTCGTCCCCCAGGCGGTTTGATCTTATTTAAAACTTTGCCAATACCATCTGCTCTACGAATGTATTTGTGTTAATTTTGATTTCAAAATTTAAATAAACAGTTTCTGTACACTTCATCTTCCCCAATTCTAAAACATATGAACCCTAGAAATCGTAATATTTATTCACGCTGTTTAAAACAGAATTAACCATAGGGTTAATGGGGCACAATGGCCGATTAACGCAATGGAACAAAAGATTAGAACATACCGATCGGATTTCTTCAATCTCGTGAGTCAACAAAAAGTCAACACATATGAATTCGTATACAGGCTGCTTGAGAAGAAGATTTGAAGGTAGAGATATAATTTTCGGCACTTTTGGATTAAGGGAGTGGGTTTAATTTATAGTGAAATCAAATAATTGGTAAGTTGAATTGATTGGTCAAAATATTGAAATCGGCTCTTATTTTGCTCAATCAGGAGCTGTATTACGCTAATTATTAACGTTTGATTGCGTCGTAATTACTGTTTTCCAAAATGTTGTTCAATTATATAATTGTGGTTAGTATTGAAGGCACAATCTTTGGTCAACTCTTGTCGAGCTGCACATCGCAGAACAGGGAAACAATTAAGGAGAGGTGGGCCGGTTACTAAGGACAAAGGAAAGACATGGGCCGAAGAGGTGAGATGGGCCGTGCGTTTTTTTTTTAAAAGAAAGAGGGGTTTTGGGTTGGTTACTATTTGGGTTAAGACTAACTAACTAGTTTTTTTTTATTGTTTTAACATTATTAGTATTATTATTATATATATATATATATATATATATATATATATGAATAATTATCATAGCATTAGGGTTTTAAAATAATTAAATGTAAACAATAATAATAGAACTTGTCGTTTTAAATCCGTAACGTACAATTATAAATGCGAAATGTTACAGTCTCCCCTACTTTTAAGAACTTCGTCCCGAAGTTAAAGGAAGACACTAGGTTTACAATTAGTCGACTACCGAAAACTTTGATAAAATTCCTCACTACCTTAATGTACCTGTAAATTCATGATTACGTTCCGGACCGTAATTATCAATTTACCTTACATTAAGGTTTTGCGTCCTTTTATGACTCTACCGATTGTTGAGTAGGTCTGATAGTCTCCACCAGTCGTTGAGCAGGTTTTAGGGCCTCTCCCGACTGTTGGTAAGACATGATGACCTCTACCAATCGTTGAGTAGATTGTTTGATAGTCAACTAATTGTCGTACAAGTAAGCAAGTATGATTATAGACATAGCAATTAGTTCACATTCAAATAAACATGCACACAGATGTTATGATAATACTTGAATTTATTACTTGAATCAAAAGCGTCATTACATAGAATTACATTTAAATGGTGGGACTTGCTGTTGTGTAGCTGGAGGGTCTTGATCTCGGTTTAGTTTAGGGCATTGGTTACGGTAGTGATTTGGGTTTCCACATTCATAGTATTGACCATAGCTGAAATTACCAGGACGATTAGGATTAGTAACCTGAGCAGGGTTGTGGATAATCGCAGCCAGTCGGGCATCAACACCTTTGTTGTTTTTGTTGTTGTTGTGGTTGGTGTTGTGGTTGTTGTTACTTTCCTCTTGGTTTTCATCACTGTTATTGCGAGTGCTACGACGTGGAGACAGGATCCGTAAGGGACACAATGAAGGTTCAATGTGGCATGAAATGAATGAGGTGATATAAGGAATGTAATCATTTATTCATTAATTAAAACGAATAAACGAAAACGTTGACTTATCAAAGACTCCAGGTTCCAATAACATATGAAGACGTGCTTTAGCCTATACGTGAACACTCATCCCGAGAATTCCCAGGTAGGCATCCGGGTCCCTCGTCTGATTGGGATATATGCGCAATGCCAGCCTAGACAGAAGACTCAGAATACAGGCGTTCACCCTTCCAGATTGCACGTGTTCGTTATTAAAATCTAGAACTTCGACGAGATCTCAAGGTGGTTCAGGTTAAACCTGAGGGTTTTGTCCTATGAGTCTAAGAGTAGATCCACTGGTGGAGAGCAACCTTCTTGTAGGAATGAAAGTAGGGATAAGAAGTAGGAGGGAGATAGAGAATAGCAAGTAAAAGAAGCAAATACTGGTTATAATCCTATGGTTATAGACTAGATTATTTTTCTAATAACCTAATTCCCTATAACCATGGCTCTGATACCAATCTGTAACACCCCAACCGATGGCGGAAACATCGGGATGTCACGTATTGATGATTGTTCAGTAGCTCATGGTAAATAATAAAGTTCAATAAATGATTTAAATAAATTACATACAATTGTTCTAAGAATTTTGTACATCAAAATGAAAAATACTAGCTACGCATCTTCAAGCAATAACTCTAATCTTCAAGCAAGCTATAACCTGAAACATGTTAAGTTTGAAAATATTTTGGGTCAACAAAAGTTGGTGAGAATTACATAGGTTTTTGATAATTGAGTAAGAATGATGTGCAATTCATGTGTCATGTCAATCTAGTCCATATGTGAGAACATACTAGAAATAAATCGAGTGCATAATCAACCCTGATGACTGTTATAAAATGATACATACCATACGCTCATGGTCCAATATGTTATACGATAACAAACACCCACGTAACCTTTGTAGGAGGCACGTATCCGGGTGGGATTGTCAGTCCAATAGATCTATCAATGTATACCGCCGGCTGGATCAATGTTAATGATTATGCTAGAATGGTGCTTACTCTAATCATGCTCAAGACATAATGCAACATAGAAAACACATAGACACATTGATGATTGAATTGCAATGATGATGTTATAAACATGTTTCACCCCAAAAATGGTGATAAATAGAAAAGGGGCTATGTAAAACTCACCTTGGTAAAATGTTATATCTGTTGAAAATAGTGTGTTTGCCCAAATGTATCAAGTATCACCCTATAATGAGGTAATAAATATGTCTAAGTCTATCAAGTCTACAAATGTATAAGTTTCTAGGGCTTCGAATTGGGGATAATTGCTCGTTTGATTAATATTAAAAATATTCGCCAATTGAGAGAAATTTAGTAAATAAATAACTAAAATTTTTTTATAAATGTTAAATCTAGGATGGTCACAAGAATGTGTATAAAGTATAAAAATAATTTTTATAAAATTATTTTCTTTAAAATAGATTATTAAATCTATTTATTACAAATTGCCAACATTTAACTTTAATATTCAAAATACTAAAATTAAAGAATTATTATTTTAAAATTCATATTTCTGTTCTAAATGATCAGAAATAATTTGTATAAAATTTTGGTGCAAAAATATTAAAAATTGGATTTATTATGATTTAATTATGATTAAAACTAACAAAAATTGATTAAAAATATTAAATAAATGATTTTTCTGAAATAAAAATCATTTCTGAAAAGATTAATGTTATAAAAACTGAGGATAATTTTTGTGGAAATTAATAAGATCGTTTTGATATTTTAATGGAATTTTATAATTATAATAGAATAAACTTGATTTAATTATTATATATATTAAATAAATAAATTTTTGAAAAACTAAAAATTGGAAGTTAAACTTCTCCATCAGGTTAATACAAAATAATTTTTGTAGGATTTATAGAAATCGTTTTGTTAAATAAAAAGACTTATCTTATAAACTTGATTAAAAGATTTATCAAAAATATATTATCTAATACTAGATAATGTTTAAATAAAACTCAAACTGAGTTGTATATGTTCTCAGGGTCCAGACCAAGTGGTCTGGGCTTGTGATTATAAGTCTTGGGTATTAAGGGACCATGGGTTCGATTCTGGTTAAGGCCGGTTTTTGTGAAGGTTTGTTTTATTATTTTTTTAAACAAAAAGAAAAGGAAGATGGCTGCAGGGTTCGAACCCTCGTCCCCCAGGCGGTTTGATCTTATTTAAAACTTTGCCAATACCATCTGCTCTACGAATGTATTTGTGTTAATTTTGATTTCAAAATTTAAATAAACAGTTTCTGTACACTTCATCTTCCCCAATTCTAAAACATATGAACCCTAGAAATCGTAATATTTATTCACGCTGTTTAAAACAGAATTAACCATAGGGTTAATGGGGCACAATGGCCGATTAACGCAATGGAACAAAAGATTAGAACATACCGATCGGATTTCTTCAATCTCGTGAGTCAACAAAAAGTCAACACATATGAATTCGTATACAGGCTGCTTGAGAAGAAGATTTGAAGGTAGAGATATAATTTTCGGCACTTTTGGATTAAGGGAGTGGGTTTAATTTATAGTGAAATCAAATAATTGGTAAGTTGAATTGATTGGTCAAAATATTGAAATCCGGCTCTTATTTTGCTCAATCAGGAGCTGTATTACGCTAATTATTAACGTTTGATTGCGTCGTAATTACTGTTTTCCAAAAATGTTGTTCAATTATATAATTGTGGTTAGTATTGAAGGCACAATCTTTGGTCAACTCTTGTCGAGCTGCACATCGCAGAACAGGGAAACAATTAAGGAGAGGTGGGCCGGTTACTAAGGACAAAGGAAAGACATGGGCCGAAGAGGTGAGATGGGCCGTGCGTTTTTTTTTTTAAAAGAAAGAGGGGTTTTGGGTTGGTTACTATTTGGGTTAAGACTAACTAACTAGTTTTTTTTTTTATTGTTTTAACATTATTAGTATTATTATATATATATATATATATATATATATATATATATTATGAATAATTATCATAGCATTAGGGTTTTAAAATAATTAAATGTAAACAATAATAATAGAACTTGTCGTTTTAAATCCGTAACGTACAATTATAAATGCGAAATGTTACACCCTTGGTGCTGATTGATATCTAGCACAGACACATGTTGAGAACATAATATCTGGTCTAGAAGCAGTTAAGTATAAAAGGGAACCTATCATGCATCTGTACATGGTTTGATCAACCTGTTTTCCTTGATCATCAGGTTCAACTTGTGTGATAGGTGTCATGGGAGTGGAACATGATTTACAGTCATTTAAAGAAAATTTGTTCAATAATTCTTTAACATATTTTGATTGATGTATAAAAGTTCCATTTGTTTGTTGTTTGATCTGCAGTCCTAGAAAGTACTGCAGTTCTCCCATGGTACTCATTTCAAATTTTGATTGCATGAGTTTCTTAAAATCATCACACAATTTTGTGTTTGTTGAACCAAAGATGATATCATCAACATAAATTTGAACAAGTAAGACATGATTTCCAACATGTTTAATGAAAAGTGTTTTATCAATGGCACCTCTTGTAAAGTTATTTTTGAGTAAAAAGGTGGAGAGTGTATCATACCAGGCTCTTGGAGCCTGTTTGAGCCCATAAAGAGCTTTGTCTAGTCTGTACACCCACTCAGGATGAGAAGGATCCTCAAACCCAGGTGGCTGACAGACATACACCTCCTCTTTGATTTTTCCATACAAAAATGCACTTTTCACATCCATTTGATAAACTTTAATTTTGTTGGAAATGGCATAGGCCAGAAATAACCTGATGGCCTCAAGCCTTGCAACTGGAGCAAAGGTTTCATCATAGTCAATTCCCTCTTCTTGAGAGTACCCTTGAACTACCAGTCTTGCCTTGTTCTTGATTATCATACCAGCTTCATCTTGTTTGTTCCTGAAAACCCATCTTGTACCAATTGGTTGCTTGTTTTGAGGTAAGGGACAGATTTCCCAGACCTGTTGCTTGTTGAACTGTAGTAGTTCATCTTGCATAGCCTGCACCCAATTATTGTCTTTGAGGGCTTCCTGGTACTTCTTTGGTTCCAACTGTGAAATAAAGGCTGAGAATAGGCAAAAGTTGGAGAGCTGGTTTCTGGTCAGAACACCTGTTGCTATATCACCCATGATTTGATCAAGTGGATGATCTCTGTGTTCAATCAGTTGTTGTAAACCACTGACAGGTGTTGGTGGCTCTTGTTCTTCAAACAAACTACTGAGGTCTATGATATCTGGTTCAGCAGTTGCAGCTTCTTCAGTAGTTGCAGGTGCTGAAGCAGATGTTTGAGTTTGGCCTTCAGTATTTGTTTGATCAGAAGTTTGAAAAACTTCTGATGGTGTTGTAGTTGACTTAATGACTGTTTGAGGAGTCCATGGTGCAGGATCCTCATCTTCAAACCTTTGATCACCATAATAAGTAGGTTTGGAAGAAGTAACAGCCTTTTCAGGTCCAAAGTGAAAGTTGTCAAGGTCAAAGAGTTCAGCAGGATGTGCTGGAATAAGAGTGTGTTTTGACTCATTGAACTTGACATTCAATGTTTCTTCTACTATCCTGGTGTGAGAATTAAAAACCTTGTAGGCTTTTCTAGTTGAAGAGTAACCAAGAAAGTAACCTGAGTCAACTTTGGCAGCAAACTTTGAGATAGATTCCTTGATGTTCAAGATGAAACATTGACACCCAAAAGCCCTGAAAAAGGAGATAAGGGGCTTCATGCCATGAAGAACTTCATAGGCAGTCTTGGAATGTCTCTTGACCACAAGAACTCTATTCTGAACATAACATGCTGTGTTAACTGCTTCTGCCCAAAAGTACAATGGCAGTCCAGAATCAGCTAACATTGTTCTTGCTCCTTCTATCAATGTTCTATTCTTCCTTTCTACTACACCATTTTGTTCAGGAGTTCTGGGAACACTGTATTGTCTAATAATCCCTTTAGACAAACAGAATTCATCCAGAGTTTTGTTCCTGAACTCTGTCCCATTGTCACTTCTAATGGTTTTGATAGATAGAGAATATTGTTTCTCTACTTGTAGAATGAAGAACTTGATGATTTCAGCAGCCTCATCCTTGGAAAAGAAGAAGAATACCCATGTGAATCTTGAGTAGTCATCAATGATGACTAAGCAGTACTTCTTTTTACCAAGGCTCATGATCTTGACAGGCCCAAATAAGTCCATATGGAGTAGTTGAAGACATGCAGTTGTTTTTGATTCTTCAATAGACTTATAGGAGGACTTATGCTGTTTTCCCTTTAAACAGGATACACAGTGTTCTTGACACTGGTATACTTTCAAAGGTAGACCTCTGACCAAGCCCATTTTTGTGACTTTATTTATGGTTTTAAAGTTCACATGGCCAAGTCTCCTGTGCCAGAGATCAGTTTCTGAAGTTGATGCCCTTGAGAAGAAACAGGCAGTGTTGTTCAATACTTTGTCTTTCTCAATGTCCACTGCATAGACATTGCCACATCTTTTGGCAATCAGCAAAGTATGATCTTCTATAATCTTCTCAATCAACTTCTGGCCTTCTGGTGAGATGATCTTGCAAGCTGTCTTTGTGAAAAAGGAAGAATATCCTTTATCACACATTTGTGACACACTCAGCAAGTTGTATTCAAGGTTTTCCACCAGATTGACCTTGTCAAACTGTATTTTGCCAGAGGAGACATTGCCATGTCCTAGCACATATCCCTTAGCATTGTTCCCAAAGGATACAGATCCTTCTCTTTGGCTGATAAAGTTGTTTATCAGGTATCTGCATCCAGTCATGTGCATAGAGCCTCCACTATCAACATACCATATGCTGTTTAAGCCCCTGGAAACTCTCTGCACATAAAAGCAAATTAGTTAGATTTGGAAACCCAAGCCTGTTTGGCTTTGGGTTTGCTCTTGAGAACAGTTACAGTTTGTTCTTGACCAGGTTGAGAAATCCATGTCTTTTTGGCAATGGATTTTTCATGAAGAACCATGGTGGTATCCTTTTTAGGACCACCATCAACCTTGGTCATCAGTAGTTCTACCATGTTCTTTAGGTTTTGAATCTCAGCAGTTTGTGAAACTGCTGATGATTCTGGTCTAACTACTGACAAGGAATTTTGAGAAAAAGATTTTGGTTGAGATTTTATCTTTTTCTGAGAAAAGGTGTTTTCAGGTTGTTGTTTCTTGGGTTTAAAGACTTTTTCATAATCATTTCTGATTTGATTTCCCACAACCTGTTGTTTAAATTTTTGATTGAACTGAATTCCTTTTCTGTATCTACAAAATTCAGTTTTTTGGTTGAACAGGCCACAAATTTCACATTCTTTTGCCTTAAGTTTTTTATCAGAAGGCAAATTTCTGACAGTTGTGAAAAGATTTTGCTCATCAGTAGTTTTCAGGGTCTCAACTCCTGAAGTAGATGAAACTACTGATGGCTTGTTGTCAGTTTTTGTAAATACTTCTGAAGTACTTTCTTTAAAAATGCCAGGATTTCTGTTTAGAAAGTTTTCATGGAAAGATGTGCATTCTTTCCCTTCAGAAGTTTCATTTGAAACAATTCTTCTCCCATCTTCAGTAGTTTTGGGAGAAAAATCTGTTGGTGTTTCAACATGATGGTATCCTATGCCAAACTTAACATTTGAAGCACTTTGTTTGTTTAGCAGTAGTTGATACCCCCTACAAGATTCCACCCATTTTTCACAAGTGATCCTGGTGTCAGCAAGCTCTTGTCTGACATCTCCCAGGTCATTTAGCATCATTTTGATTTGTGCTTGGGTTTCAATAGCAGAGTCAGTTAATTTAGAAACCTCTTTTGTTTTAGCGCACAGTTTTCTTTCTAAATCACATTTTATCTGTGTGTATTTTCTTTCTAAATCATTGGCTTTGCCTTGTAGGTGCACGTTTGTCTCTCTTATGAGAGCAAAAGTTTCTTTGCAAGAGTTTGAACAAAGTTTTGTCAAAGATTCTTTTGATACCTGAGACAATGCAGATTTTGAGGTACAGCCTTCAAATGCCATTAAGGCAAAGTTCTTTCTGCCATTGTCTGGTTCTCCCCAGTTGATGTCAAACACTTTGTTGTCTGCATCAGGATTACACTCTGTGGTGTCATAAGGGAGACTGCTCCAGTCAACATACCCTGAGGTAAAGAGACTTTGTTGAGGGGGTTGTTGAGGCTGTGGAGGAAGTTGAGCAGCTGGAAAGGGAGGGATTGATTGTTGGCTCTGCATCTGTTGAGCAGGCACTTGAACATATTGTACTTGAGGCATATATTGCTGTTGAGGAGCTTGTGCCTGTACAAAATGAGCACTCCCTTGAGTTCCATTGTTCCTATTATAATTGGGGTTATAGTTATTTCCAGATTGTGATTGGTTAAAGCTAGAGCTTCTACATTCTCTAGCAAAGTGTCCCAACTTCTGACACTTGTGACATCTCAGTTTAGATTTGTCAAAACCAATTTTTGTATTACTGGTCAATCCTGGAAATTTCCTTCCTGACCTTTTATAAAACTTGTTAGTTTTAATGCTTAGCATGGCCAGTTGGTGTAATATGTCCATTTCTTCCAAGTCATCACTGCTAAAATTTTTCAAATCATCCATGATAAAACATAGATTATCAGCAGTTTGACTTTGGTCATCATTGTCATAACCTGGGAAAGATCTTTCTGATGAGATCCCAGTGGTTATGTCAATATTGTCATAAGATCCATAGGAACAAGTTGGTGAATCTTGTCCCAAAAGTGCTGTACTACCTGGTAGGTAGTCATCAGCAGTTTTACCAGAAGTTTGTAATTTCTTCTTTTGATCGATTTCTCTCTCAAAAGTAAGTAATCTCCCATGGAGTTTTGTAAGAGTGAGGGAGCTAAAATCTGGTGAGGATCTTAAGACAATGGAGTAAGTTTCCCATTTGTCAGGTAGAGACCTTAAAAATCTATGTAGCATAGATACTGTTGTATAGGTCTGACCATTTAACTTTAGCTCAGAGATTAATGAGGAGAATCTTTCAAATTGTTGTGTCAAAGTTTCCCCATTAATATAAGCAAATGTTTCATATTGTTGAGCCAAAATTTCTCTGGTGTTGGCAATCACCTCTTCAGTTCCTCCAAACTGTTCTTTAAGACAGTCCCAAAGTTCTTTGGCACTTTCACAATGTAAAAGGCCAGAGTATATTTCATTTGGGAGAGCCATTGCCAACATAGAGAATGCCTTAGCATCTAGCTCAAGTTTTAGGAAATCCTCATCTGTATAGTCTTTGGGATCCTTAGGAATCCCTTCTTTAGTTTCAAGATTTATGTTTACTGGTTTGTGTGGACCATATATCACAGATCTCCAACAACCTGTGTTGGTTTGTGACAAGGTATGTGCCATTCTCTTTTGCCATATATTGTACTCATTTCTCACAAGCATGGCAGGTTTGGTGGCAGAACCAGTATTATGTGGATCCATTTTTAAAGAGTATAGATTTGTCTGATGACTCTTTTAAGTGATGGATATTGATAAAAAGTGAACTTTTGATCTTTTTATTGAATATCAATAAGAGCTTTGTGTCTGATTCTCAATTTGTTAGATTGATATGTGATCAGATAAACCAATGCTCTGATACCAATTGTTGGATCAGTTTGCTCTTGTTTGCTAAGTAAGAACTTGCTATCTTGACACTTAAGTGTTTAGCAAGTCCTTGTAAATCAGATTATAAGCACAGCGGAATGTTATAAGTTAAAGCAACACTTTTTATACAAAGGCAGAGTTATAACTCCCCCTTGATGTTTGAAACTAATAAATGACAAAGTATTTATTATGAATCTAAGTTGTAAATGAGAATTAGATACTTAGAGAGATTCACAATAAATACAGAAATGGAATATAACAATGAGAGTGTTTGAAGGATTTTTCTGTTGAAAATCAATGTCAAAAATAGAAGGTTGAAGCCTTCTATTTATAGACGATTACATGCATGTATCTTGCCTAAAAAGCAAGCACAGAAACTCCAGTGACAAGTTGCACAAGTTGCAACATTGAAAGAAACAAATAAAGCTAAAAGTAATATTAAACAATAAACTACTGATGCAAAAAGGCGGTGGGAAATATCTTCTGCTAAGTGCTGATGAAGGATAACTACTGAAGAGTAGTTTTGTCTTCAGTACTTCTGAAGTGAACTTGTCTGGTTTGGACTTCAGAACTTCTGCAACTTCAGCACTTCTTCATATCTTCTAATCAGCAGTTTCTTGTCTTCTTTTCAGTACTTCTATACTTAGCCAAAAATGACAGAAGTGAATTAGACTAAGGTTTACAAAAGTGGTTTCACCAATCCTCTTTGTCCTAACAGAAATAAATAAATTACGAAAAAAAAACTAATTTTGAAGACGATCATAACTGAGGTGTTGCAAAACACATCTAATTTCCTATGTATTTTGTATATTATTTGGTCAAGTTTGTATTCGTTTCGTGTCAGTTTTATTATTTATTTATTTATTTTACTATTATATAGGTGTTCGTGGAAAATGAGCTCAAACGAATGATTTCTAACCGGACACGAACACTTGAGAGCCGGTGTTCATGGACGTTTGAACGTAAACGAGGAATTTTGGTCAAGCCAAGAACAGCCGAAATGCGAGCTTGAAGTATACTACTACTACTAATAATAATAATAATAATAAATAAAAATGGACTTAAGTCCATGTGGACTTACGAAAATTTATGAAGGGAAAAGTCAAAGCCCAAGATTTTAAAAACCCTATGACATATGACATATTAGAAAAAAAAGAAGTCAGACGGCACATTATCATCACAGCGAACATTATATTTTCGAATATCAACAGCCAACAAAGAAGTCGAACAGCAGCTCTAATTGTTTTGTGAGGTTTAATTGAAGGCCAGGAAGGCTTGGGTTCAAGAGTGAAGCTACAGGTTCGATCATTAAAGGTTTTAGTTTTATATTTATTTACTTTGTGTTTATAAATATTGAGACCATGATTAATTTTTATGTTGAACCTTTGTTTTTATTGTTTTTCATTACTATGAGTAGCTAAATCTTGAACCACTACCTAGGTTGTATGATGACTGCGTGTTAATTTTATAGCTTTCGGTTTATGGATTATTTTGAATGGTTAATGTTTTGGTAACGATTTAGTTGGTGTTTATTATGATGTGTGTGCGTACTTAGGTCTAATTTATTATCTTTGATAGTTCCATAAATGTCTTAGTGAATGTCTTTCATGTTTGGATGTTTATTAGGGTTACCTGCTTGGTGCTTGTAGCTTAGTTTATGGTTTTGGTACCGAAAGCCATAGGAACTTGATTAGAGAATTTAGAGGACTTAAGTATTCTTCCATTCTTGAGACCGGGAGGTGATGGAATGTTGGGTTGTCTAGAGCTTTAGGTGCTAGGTTTTGGTGAGACCGGGAGGTGATCCTATCCTAGTTGTCTTTAGTTTCTTGCAATTCCAAGTCATAGTTAACCCAATTAAATTACTCCTTACATCTTCGGGTGTATTGTGATTAGAGAGACCGGGAGGTGATCGAGTCATTAGAGTACCTTTACATTCTTAGTGAGGTGAGACCGGGAGGTGATCTGAGCTAGATAGCCAGTGTTTTATTCTTTAGGATTCTTTGGGGTGTGTTAGTGAGACCGGGAGGAGATCTAGCACGTCTTAGGGCTTCTTAAGTTATCTTTAGAATCTGGTAGCCATTCAGTTTTCCATTACCGAGAGTTGTGAGTTTGCAAATAGGATTCTTGGCCTAGGTAGTTGCCTTCCTATCCTGATATTTTCCTCAATTATCCTTGCTGTCAGTTTATCTTATTTATTTGATTGTTTTATTTATTTTATTTAAATATAAAAAACAAAAAACCAAAAATCTTTTATAAACCAATTCTGTTAAGTCTTAGTTGGGTCTAGTTTTGTTTTCCATTAGTGTCCTATGGGTTCGATACTCGGACTTACTTAGTCTGTACTGCATTGATAGGTACACTTGCCTGTCGTGTGGTCTAGTTTAGTTGAGTCTGTTTTATATTACTAGGTGTCTAGGTTAGTTTATATTTTTAGGCCATACATAGCACATCAATAACACACATTGCAACATGTTAATTTCCTAGGATTTTCACATGGATAGTTGCAAGCAAAACATGTCCCTAGATCATCTTTTTCAATATACGGAATTAGTTAATGAATTTGACCCCATTTTTAACTCATTAACGGATGAACAGAGACAAGTTTTTGATGAAATTATGAAAGCTGTAAATGGTTGGAAAGGAGGTCTTTTCTTCGTGAATAGTTATAGTGGAACCGAAAAAACTTTTTATGGAAGACATTACCAAATGCAATATGATATAGAGGTGATATTGTATTAAACATTGCATCAAGTGGTATTGCATCTTTGCTACTTTTAGGAGGTATGACCACACATTCCCGCTTTCATATTCCTATTATGGTTAATGAAGATTCACTATGCCACATGACAGCAAATAGTCCTATTGCTCATTTATTGAAGGAAACAAAATTGATTATATGGGATGAAGCTCCAATGATACATATGCATGCAATTGAAGCACTTGATAGGTCAATGTCAGATTTATTCAATTGTGATGATTCTACAGGTTCTGAGACGCCATTTGGAGGAAATTTTTTTGTTTTTGGCGGTGATTTTAGACAAATTCTTCCTATTGTTCTAAACGGAAGTAGGCGACAAATTGTTAATGCATCTTTAAGCTCTTCTTATTTCATGGAACAAATGTAAAGTACTAAGATTAACTAAGAACGTGAGGATAACCGTTGGATCTAATACGAGTGATTTGAAAGAAACCGCAAAAATTGCAAAATGGCGAAGCAATTATAGAAATTCCTGATGATCTATTAATAAAGTTTATCCTATTGAAAGTCTAATTGATTTTGTTTATCCGGATATTCTACAAAACTATAAAAATCCTGAATCCTTCTGTGAACGTGCAATTTTGGCTCCTAAAAATGAAGTGGTCCATGAGATTAATGATCGTTTACTATCTATATTTCCTGGTGAAGAAAAAGAGTACTTCAGTGCGGATTGTCTTTGTCCGGACGAGGAGAGAAATGAAGAGACAAATGATGACGTATACTATTCGGATGTTCTAAACGGACTGAACGTATCTCGTTTGCCTAATCATCATTTGGTATTGAAGGTTGGTGTTCTTGTTATGCTATTAAGAAATATTGATCAACAGAATGGACTTTGCAATAGTACAAGACTACAAATTTAAACATTTGGTAAGCGTGTTATAGAGACTAAAATAATAACTGGAGGTACCATTGGAACCTGAACTTATATTCCAAGAATTACTATGATACCATCGGACAAAAAAAATTCCAATAAAGTTCTAGAGAAGGCAATTTCCCATATGTGATTGCTTCGCAATGATGATCAATAAAAGTCAAGGACAATCACTTGCTTGAGTTGGTTTGTTTTTAAAACAACCTGCATTCACCCATTGACAATTATATGTTGCTCTTTCAAGAGTAAAGAGTAGATCCGGAGCAAAAACACTAATTTTAGACGAAGATGGTGAAGTTACGAATAAGACGACCAATGTTTACAATGAAGTGTTTGGACACTTAAAATAATTGAATTTTCATTATATATGTATCATGAACGTCGTTTTATTTTATTTTATGCTTATTGTTTATATTAATTTGATAACTGCTTTTTACATAGAATATCATATTTTGTTAATAATAACATAAGTTTAATAATTATTTTAGAAAAATATTTGGTTATACATATCTTATTATTTGGAATTTTTAAATTAGTGTTTCGAAGTATAAGATGTAGCAAAAAAATGTTATTGATAATTTAGAAAATTAAAATATTATGACCATGCACACTATAGAAGTTTAAAAAACATGATCGAACATTGTTCTCTTTCCTTTGTTCTAGTTCATGATCTAAACGAGTCGCACATAAACCCTATTGGTTCTTTTGAAGAATGGTGTTATATAAGACAAAAACAAAATGGCGGTTGAATATCCTTTGACACAACCAATTATGAAAACCAACAAACCCTCCGAAAGATATCTTCAAGAAAACTATATTTTATTATGTTCATTAACAATCCCAAAAAAACCCTCCTCTTATTACCAATTTCAAAGATAACTAGTGGGTTACCGAGTTGTGTGTTGCGCAACTTTTGAAAACTTTCATTAGCTTTAGTACAAAGATACCAAAAAATGAGAATTGAAGATAAATCCACTAACCACAGTTTCGGGAGTATGCATTCCCAGAAAAGGGACATATCTACTTGCAGCCATTTCTCAACTGCAGATTCTACAACAGAACCCTGTATCGTTAATCACAGTCGCTGAGTCTGTCCGTATTCGAGATGGACCAAGTCTCCAAGAACATAAGCATAAGAAGAGAGACATTAACCAATCAAGTTCCGATGATCTTTATTAAATGCAATTGAGACTTAAATACAAAAGGAAAGGAGAAAAATAGCAACAATAACTCCTAAATAAAGAGGATAACCATGCAAAATAAGATGAGAAACAATATACGTAGAAATTAGTAAGAAATAGATGTGGTGGCACTTTGACTTCTTCTATACGTGAATCTCAATCGACAAACGGAATAATCAACGCATAATCTGGTCTTCAAACCAGTAAGTTAGTTGGCGGCTTATGCTGCCCAACGGGTCGGTTCAGTGCTGCTCCGTGGACGACCCGGTTCATATTAGTTGCCTTCCTTGAAAATAGTGTGTTATTAAGGTTAAAATACATCAAAACATTATTTTAGATAAAATCTCGATAACTATTAATGAGCCAGAATGAATATAACAAATATGGTTACAGTCTTACAGAGCAACTTAGGTCTATTTTGGAAGATGTTGACGCAGTCAAATCCTTTATCTTAACCCACAGTAAAAAACAGAGGACGCCAAACAGAGGATGCCATGAATTAACCTGTTCGTATGCCTGCTTGTGTTGCTACGAAGAAACAGAGGACGCCAAAAAAAGAAAAGCTTTCAAAAAACCGGTTTATAAAGAACAAAAAAAGAAGTGGAAGAATGACTAACCAGGTTGGCAACGTGGGATGTCTAGGAAAGCAACAACTGTTAAGCACTTCTTCTTTTTTAAAAAAAAAAGTTTGGTTCAGAAAAATAGCAGAAAAACGGGCCCTTAAAGGATTCGAACCGGAGCACCAAACAACACACAACAACAACCAAACCAACTGCACCACACCATCCTTTCTTACCAATATCAAAACCATTACTATATAACAACTTCTCAAAATGTGGGCAACACTATTCATGGCAATTGATAATTAAACATATAGGATAATTCCATTGATAAATATAAAACTTCCCATCCTCTTATCTCCAATTGAGCCGATAAGAATCAGTCAACAAATTCATCATCTTCTTATCTACAAGTTAACCCTCGATAATAATGTCTCAGATGTGTCCAAAAACATATATATTTTCCTATGTATATTTATATGTTTTTTATTAGTATTTTTTTTGTGAGTCTTGAGTCACTTTTAGTTATTATTTGTATTTTTAGCATTTTATAGGTTTTTATAGCTTTTTAGTAGTTTTAGTTATTATTAATATTTATTTATTTATTTTATATTTTGGTAGGTGTTCGTATGTATGTTGGAGCGTAAACGAGCAACTTTGGTCAAGTCAACAACACCCGAGTCAAGAGCACGGAGTTAAAAATAATAGCATATTAGAGATAATAATAATAAGACCGGGTGTAGTCGGGCGTTTTTCTGGGCGTGAATCAAAAGATGGCGCCCCCAACACCACTACATGGGGGGCTATCTTTCCAAAACCGGGGATGGCGCGAGCATCATAACGCTGTGCAACATTTTGAATAACCAATCAATGGTTGACACCTCACCCCTTGATCTGATCTCTCTCTCTCTCTAACTGGTTTGATGTGGTGGTGATAGTGTGGTTTGATGTGGTAGTAGCGGTGGTGTAGGTGAAAGAAAGAGTAAAGAGAGGAGAAGAAGGGAAGAAGGAGAAGGTGGTGGTGATGATGAAGAAGACGACACTGATGGTGGTGGTGATGATGAAGAAGACATGCTTTACTTATTATTTTATGAACCGTAAATGAAATCAAGGCATGTTACGTTTAATCAGGTTCGTATACGCGATATAACCTACCAACCCTAACCCTGCCTATAAAACCAACATAATCCTTTCATCATCTTAATTGTCAGCAGCTATACCCCCTCTCTCTAGAAACACTGCAGCTCCCTCTCTAACCCATCCCTCTCTCTACCCCTCGGTCTCTCCCTCTCCTTCCTCTCATTTGGAGCGGCCGGCCACCACACAGCTCGGGGGTGGCGGCGCTCTGTAATCAACCCGACAAGGGGTGGGGGCCAGGTTATTGTTTTGATGATTGTGGCTATGGTTGTTTTCGGGGTTGGAGATGGTGAAGGGTTCAAGTTATAGGGTGGTGGTAGGTGACAGCGGCTGGTGAAGGGTTGTGGTGGTCACGAGATGGTGATAGGTAGCAGCTGAAGTGGGTTTCAGTTGCAGTTTGGTTGAGGGTCTAGTGGTTTCTGGGTTGGTCGTGGTGCTGCTCGGTCATGGCAGCAGTGGAGGTGATGAGGGTTATTGTTAGGTCTCGGGTTGTGGTGTTGAGTTGGGTTAAGTTGCTGTGGTCCGATGGTGGTTGATGGTTGCTAGGTCAGGTTTTTTGTCGATGTTGGGTCCGAAATGAGATGTTAGGTCCGGGTATTGAGCAGCATACGGTGGTTGGTGGTGGTCCGATAGGTTGTTTGGGGGTTGACCGGTGGTGAGGTTAGGTGGTGTTCCAGATCGGTTGTTTTAAGGCTGCGATGGTGGATTTGGTTCAGACGAGTAGACCCGAAGGAGGTTGGTTTTTGGGTTTGTTTTGGTTTGAATCAAGTTGACTCAGGTCAGACCTGGGTCAAACTCGGTTCGGTGCTGATCGAGTCAAGGGATGTTCGGGTTTCGTGTTGATTTATGTTCGGGTTAGATCTGGTCAAACGGCTCGGTACCGGCTAACACGTAGATCGAGGCGCGCGCATACGATTCAGTATACTTGAGTTCATATTCATTATTATTTGTGGATGTTATATATTTATAAATATATTGACATGGATAAGATAGTTTTAACTCGCGGATGAACCGAATAATAATAATGAATGGTAATTAAATTATATATCGAACGATTTGGTAAATGGTTAATTTGACGTAACTTATATCGGACATCGGACTAAATAACATTAGACTACTTTGTCGGACTATATTCTATATATATATATATTGCTATATATATATAAATAAATATACATAGGTGACGAAACGTATAGAGTCTCGTGGATAGAAATTGTGGATAAAAGGACTTGAGGAATTGTGTTTGAAAGTTGATTATGGGGAAAATTGTAGACAACGGGTGTTGTCTGGTTTGTACAAAAACAGAGGAAACTCTGCCCAAATTTTTATAAAATTAAAGCGTAACGAACTACTATTTCTATAAATAAATTCCCCTAAGTGTTTTGGACAAACAAATCGAGATGCTTTCAAGGACTGTTTATTCGTAACGATAAAGATGATTTTCAAACAATATTTGGGAAAAAGTAACAAATGTTATTGATCGGTTTTAATAACTAAATTTGTATTTCCTCAAAGAGTATTTTCTAAAACATAATTACACAAAACAAATACATTTATATGATTTACGAGACGAGCTACGATTCAGGATAAATATACGTTTCGGGGTACTAGTCCAACATGGTTTATACACAAATAGTGACAAGTGTGCAACTTGGGTGCTATGTAATACGAGAATTAAGTTAAGTCACGATCGGTTCGTCGAGTTGAAACGTATTAAGACCCGTGTTGGTACACACGAGTCTAGACAGTCGAATAGGCTATCTTTTAAGCAGATATAAGCTAGGCTTATGTGTGATAGACTGTTAAGGTGTCCTTTGTTGGTAATTAGGGCCCGAGAAAGTCGGTCGAGGCTTGAGACTTTATTTGCTAGCTTAGCAAGGAAATTAAGGTGAGTTCATGACCCCACTTTTTATCGTTTTTGTAAATGTTTTCGGGGGGGGGGGGGAAGACATGCTTCTTTTATGAAAATCTGATGAAATCAAAGCGATCAAGTTTTGGGAAAAGTTTAACGTTGCAAACACTTTGTAAAATCGTACATGGGAAATGAAATGGGTTGCGTGAGTTTCACGGCCCCTCTTTTAGTATTCTCGTTTTCGGGGGAGAAACATGCTACGTGTTCGTATTTTACTTATCATGTTATACTAGGGCTATCTTTTGTTACTATGAGATTCGTTGAGCCCCAGTTCATGTGGCCAACAATGTGAAAGTTCATTTAGCCGGGTATACGGCAGTTCGTTAGCCATTAACATGGCAGTCCGTTAGTCTTGTATGCGGTAGTTCGTTAGCCGTGGTTGCGGCAGTTCGTTGGGTGGTTCGTGCGACGTATCGTCATAGTAAGGTTCACACACCTAGCTAGCGTCTTTATATCATTGTAGTAACATGATGGATCTTTCAAAACTTATGGAGATGTTTTTGTAAAACTTTATTCCTGGTATGGAATAACATAACTTTATTCCTGGTTTGGAATAACATAACTTTATTCCCTGGTTTGGGGTTACGCAACTAGTTCCTGGATTTGGACTATAATGATTTTGGGTTAAACTTAACTTTTGGTTTCGCAAACTTATGAAGTCACTAGCTTTATGTTGACTTTTTAAGCATGTCTTTCAGGTTTAAACTTTGGTAATGGCACGGTTGGAGTAGGCGACGTCTTGGGATCGGGGGTCCTTGAGGGTTAGAAATGGCGTTCGGGAAACAAAGGTCTTAGATGCCTCTTTCCGCTGCGTGGCGAAGCTACCAAACGTCACAACCGATGTGGGAAAAGTTGGGGTGTGACACTTTGTGTTTATTGAAGGTTGGAAAGATTTATTCAAAGAGTTGTCTTTGGTTCCATACTTGATTGTATGTAAGTAGGTTGATGCACTAAGGATTAAGGAGCTGTTTGGTTGATTCAGTGCTGAATCATTAAGATGTCTGAATGGTTAAGAGGTCTGAATGGTTAAGTTCTGCATCATTAAAATGGACCTCTTAATGGTTAATTTTCTTGTCCCACATTGGTAGGAAAGTCTCATTAAGGTTCATCCTAGTATAGTGCTTAATAGTTTAGTGCTTAATGGTTCAGTAACATTCCAAATCTTAATGGTTCAGCCTTAACCATTCCATTCAGAAGCTGAAATAAACGCGCTGAATGCTAAATCATTCAACGCTGAATGGTTCAGAGCCTCATTAAGAGGCTTAACAAATAGCCCTTAAGCTTAACATGTTTCTTGAGAATGGTTGTCAGTTTATAATTCCAAAAGAAGAAGTGCGTCATGTTAAGTACAAAGATATATGATCTGACCACTTTAAAAGATCCTAGTTGAAATGAATGCTAAACTTTATCACGACTTCACCATTAATGCTCGGAATCGCATTATAAGTATTTTTGTTCCTCTTTATTTAACATATGAAATAAAAATCAGCTGCACAGTAGCATAATAAGTGCAGTTTTATTCAATAAACTACCATTAGGAAAAAAAGTCAAATCATTTGAGTTGAAGAGTTGTTCAATTAGTGCAGTAAGTGCACTCATACTAACTTATTGATAACATTTTAATGTATAACACTAGTGCATAGTAAGTGTATTATGTACTGATAAATCTAATATGAAAGTTATTAAACTTCACCATTATTGGTTAACTGGAGGGACAGAAGATTTCGAGTTTGGGTCGCCGAAGAGCATGGTGCGTGGATTCCGGAGTTTTTCGAGCCGGAAGCGGTCAGTAGCCCTTTGATGGATGACGATAAGGGAGAAGATATCAACTTTGTTCAGTCACCAGTTAACGTGGATCAGGCGCCGGAGAATATCGTTGACTCCGGTGAGGATTCCAGCGATGATGACGTTAGTCAAAACGTAAAGGTCGGTGAAGTTAATGAGGGCGATTTTGATGGGATTGAAATTGATTGCATTGATTCTCAATCAATGCCAGTCAATGATGAGGAGGATAATATGGAAGGTGGTAATAATAGTTTTATTCCAGGAGAAGACTTTCCTTTTGAAAAAGATGCGAATTTAAATGAAGATTTGAATGGGCCTGACCTTCTTTGTCATGTTAATAAAAGGAAGAAATTCAAAAAAGCGGATTTGGGCCGGCCCAGCAATGGTTACACTAGTAGTCAGGAAAGCCTTAAGATACTCAAAAAGGCCAAGAATAATGAAGATTTATTCGGGCTGGAGGAGCTATTGGGCCTGTCTGAAACTCAGTTGGATAAAATAGGAGGTGGGCTGGATACTCTGCGGGCCGATAACAAGGTTTTGGATTTGAACAATCTGGACCTTAACCATCAACCGCAAACATCTGATCCATTAGAAGAAGGTATTGGTTGTCATGTTTTACTGGATACAACCCCTGAGAAGAAAGGTGCCGAAGATGATGCAGAGAGTGAATGTCCTGAGGCAGCCCCTGACACGTTCAATGTAGATGCGGAAGAAGGTGTGAGGCTTCTTCAAAAAGCAGAGGTGCTAAACACTATTGCTCTAGGCGGCAAGCTGGGGGCTCGATTAGAGAATTGCGAACAATTGGTGCAAGACTCGATCATTAAAGAAGGGTTACAAAAAGGTAATCGATGAATTGTCTTTCCATTAATGTTAGAGGGATTGGGGGTGCCGGTAAAGCGGGATGGATTAATAAGTTAAAAAAGGATAATGGGATTTCTTTTATTGGTATTCAAGAATCCATGAGTAGTGGTGTTAGCGATGGGTTGGTGTCTGCATATTGGGGTGGTACTGGTGCTGAATACGATTGTGTCGATGCCGTTGGTAATTCTGGTGGTTTAGTTAGCATTTGGGACCCGAAAGTGTTTCGTAAGGAAAAAGTGGTAAAAGACAATAATTTTCTTTGTGTTTCGGGTATCCTCACAGATGGGGGTGTTAGTTTAAACCTGCTGAACGTTTATGCTCCACAAACAAATGGTGATAAAAGACATCTCTGGGGTCGTATTTTACATCTTATGAGGTCTACGGAAGGTTGGTGGATCGTTTTTGGAGACTTTAATGCAGTTCGCGATAAAGAAGAAAGAAAGAATTCAGCTTTTGATTCGGTTTGTGCGAAAGATTTCAACGATTTTATAGACGAAGCGGGTCTTCGTGAGTATCAATTGAAAGGTTTGAGGTACACCTGTTTGACGATTAGAAGAGGTAAGCACAAATTGAGCCGCATTGATAGATTTCTTGTTTGTGACAATGTGTTTAATAAGTGGCCAAGTGTTTGTGTCCGGGCTTTAAATAAAAACCTTTCGGACCACTCCCCGATTGTTTTCTCCATGGTTGAAATTTTTTTTGGTCCGAAGCCTTTTCGGTGGTTCGACTCTTGGGCATCGAGACCCGACTGTGATGTTGTTGTTAAATCGGCTCTCTCGGACTGGGTGGATAAGGGGCAAGCAGATCTGAATCTCATGCTTAAACTTAAAGAGATTAGAAGAAAATTAAGTATTTGGTATAGTGAGTGGAGCCGCAAAGAAAAAGAAGAGGAGTTTGTTTTGCGGCAGGAGAAAGAAGCGCTGGAAGTTTTGATGGAACATCAGGATCTCGAAGATTCGGACGTCTGGGTTTGGTCGGAATGCTCTAAATGTCTTGAAGAGATCAACTGGAGGAGGACACGTGACTTAAGACAAAAGTCTAGGGTCAAATGGGCTGCTTTGGGAGACGAGAACTCGAGTTTCTTCCATAACGTAGTCAATGGGAGGAAAGCTACCAACGGTATTCCGGGTCTTTCGGTTGATGGGAATTGGATTGCAAAGCCCACACTTGTAAAAAAAGAAGTCCTGTCCTTTTTTCGAAACCATTTTAAGGAGGGTGTGGGTTCGCGGCCGTATTTATTATGCCCCGGGTTAAAGCACATCAGTGATGAAGATGGTATTAATCTAGTCGCCCCGTTTTCAAGACAAGAGATAAAAGAGGCGGTTTTCGAATGTGGTTCGAACAAAGCTCCGGGCCCCGATGGGTTCAATTTTTGTTTTGTCAAGCTTTATTGGAATTTGCTAGAAGACGATTTCTTCCGTATTCTGTCCGATTTTCACGGGTCAGGTATGATTCATCCCGGGTGCGCGTCCTCTTTTATTACTTTGATCCCTAAGGTTAAATCGCCTTTAGGGCTCAAAGATTATAGACCCATTACCCTTATAGGGATGATTAGTAAGGTCATTTCAAAAGTCCTTGCTAATCGCCTCAAAAAGGTTATGGGTAGTGTGATTTCGGAGACCCAGTCAGCGTTCCTTTCGGATCGTTTTATTCTTGACGGTCCTTTGGTGATTAATGAAGTTTTAGAGTGGTTAAAGAAGAGACGGCGAAAGGCTTTCTTATTAAAATTGGATTTCGAGAAAGCGTATGATAACGTGAACTGGAATTTCTTATTGAATATTTTGACACAAATGGGTTTTCCGGATATTTGGTGTAGTTGGATCAAAGGTATTTTGGTTTCCGCTAGAGCGTCGGTTCTAGTAAATGGCTCCCCAACGTTCGAGTTTAAGTGTGAAAAGGGGCTCCGTCAAGGTGACCCAATTTCGCCTTTCTTGTTTCTTTTTGTGATGGAGGCTTTATCGTGTTTATTAAAGAAAGCTAAACAAATTGGGGAATTCAAAGGTATTGTTTTTGATGATAATGAAGACGACGTTTCCCATCTTTTCTATGCGGATGATGCATTGATCTTGGGAGATTGGTCTAAGGAGAACTTGCAAAGTACGGCTAGAATTTTGCGTATTTTTCATCTATGCTCGGGACTGAGAATAAACATTTCTAAATCCAATCTGTTCGGGGTTGGAACTGAAAACGCAGAAGTGGAGGAAATGTTGGAGGTTTTAGGGTGTCGCCGAGGGGTCTTCCCGTTTGTTTATCTCGGCATTCAAGTCGCTGCGAACATGTCCCGTGTTAAAAACTGGAACCCGGTTTTGGAAGTCATTAAAAACAGGTTAACATCATGGAAAGCTAGATGTCTTTCCATTGGGGGTCGGTTGGTGTTGATTAAAAGCGTTCTTGAAAGCTTGCCCATTTATTATCTCTCACTTTACAAAGCTCCTAAGAAGGTTATAGATAATATTGAGGCCATCATGCGTCATTTTTTGTGGGCGGGTTGTCATACGGATAGAAAAATTCCTTGGGTTGCTTGGGACGTTATAACGACTTCCAAGAAACTTGGGGGGTTAGGCGTATCTAAGCTCCAAGTTGTGAATGACGCTCTTCTCCTAAAGTGGTCTTGGCGCTTTAGAATTGAAGGTAATAGTTTATGGAAAAATGTTATTCGTATGTGTAATGGGTCAACTCGCAGCTGGTCTCCTCTCCCTGTGTCTTACAAAGCTAGTGGTTGTTGGAGGAATATAGCTAAATTGGGAGAAAAACGGCTTTCTAACGGTACTCCGCTTCAAGACTTCTTTCATGTGTCGGTTGGTAACGGGGATCGTATTTCTTTCTGGGGTGATAGGTGGTTACGAGAGCAACCCTTGAGGATGATTTATCCCACTCTTTTCAGTTTAGAGGCGGATAAATGGACACCTATTTGTAATCGCATAAAGCTAGAAAATGATGTCAAAGTGGTTACGTGGAACTGGAACAGCGAGCCCACCTCTGCAGCGGCTGTAAATGAACTATTTCAGCTGCTACAGGACCTGTTTTCTTTCAATCTGCAGCGGGGAGAAGATAAATGGAAGTGGCAGGCGGATTCGAATGGTGAGTTTTCGGTTAGATCAGCAAAGCAACTTCTGTATGAAGAGGCGAGTCAGTCCAGCGCCTCAACATTCAAGTGGAAAGGTTGGGTTCCGTCTAAGTGTAAGATCTTAGTTTGGAGAGCTCTTCGAGATCGCCTTCCTACTCGTCTTCAGCTTATCAAGAGAGGCGTCCCGATTATGGATGATTCTTGCGTTTTCTGTCAATCGCCTCAGGAGACAGCAATGCATTTGTTCACGGGCTGCGAGTTTTCTGTGGAGTTGTGGAGCCGGGTTGGTTCTTGGTGCCGTCTGGGGCCTGTTTTCGCTTTTGATGTGCCGGATATACTTGCCTTCGTTGATTCGCAACCTCTCTCTAAATCGGAAAAGCATAACTTGAGGGGGATCGTTTTTTCCACGTTTTGGAGCATTTGGCTAGAAAGAAATGATCGGATATTCAATGGCAAAAGTAGACGTCCGATCGAAGTGCTAGAAAAAGTGAAGTCGATTTCGTTTTTTTGGATTCGTCATAGAGCGAGATTAAAATGTGTCGATTGGACAAAATGGTGTAATTTCCCCTTGGATATGGTGTAGTTTCGTTTTTTGGCCGGGGGTCCTCGTTTTGAGGACAACCTTTGGCGTTTTTGAATGAAGTTAACTTTACAAAAAAAAAAAAAAGTGCTGTATAAAGTTTAGGATTTACTTCAGCAATTTTTAGAAAGTTAGGTTGTGTCCTACAATTTGAAAGTTATTGTTCAATCAGTGCACTAAGTGCAGTCATAGTAAGTTACTAAAAACTCGTCTAATAAAACCAAATGACTATAATTATGTTTTGAATAAAAATCAATTTCACAGTAGCATAGTAAGTGCAGTCATAGTAAGGAACCCTGTTGTGGTAACAACAGGAACTGCAGGAAAAGCAATTGATCTCATTACACAACATGTTATCATGGTGAAAGAATCCAAAAAAAATGCGTAGGTTAAAGAAACTGCTCTGTGCTCAACGATTTGGTACATAAAACAACCATTGTGTTAATAAACACTAAAAAGGCTGCTGATTACTCTTTAAGTGCAGTCATAGTAAGTTGCCGATAAAATTTTAATGTATAACACTAATGCAAACTGATCAATTTTATGGCTCCTTTTTGTATCAATTGATTTTCGGACACGTTGATGCATCAAAGAGTATAACTAATTGCTTAATGGTTTGATTAAGTTGTATTTTGCCAATTATAAATGATTATATGTTATTTTAGTTTTCATACTTACTTATATGTTATTTTAGTTTTCATTATAAATGATTATATGTTTACTATACTTAGCGTCTGCCAAAGAGAGTTGTTGAGATGACGAAACTTGAACAAGGTAGTTACATGACTGTAAGGAATCTTCAAGGTGTTGAAGTTCAAATGTCGCTTCGGATTGAAAAGTCAAAAGAAGAAACAAGGTTTGCTGTTCGAAATTGGGTTGCATGGTTGAAAGCAAATGGAAAACAAAATGGTAATACCGCCACGTTTAGGTACATCAAGACTAAAGGTATGTTGGTGCTAACTTTAATGAAGAAGCGACAAATTAAGAAGCGCAAGGCCTAAAGACAAACTTTTAATGTTGGATAATTAGGTCGTATTGTCTTTTTCCATGTTTTTTTAAGTAATGTTAGTTTGAACAATGGCTACTATGTGAACTTAGCAATCCAGCTACGAAATTATGTTGGGTTTTATTTTTTCATGGTACTTTTTTTTTTGTTTAAAATCAATCTTCATAAGAAAAACCTGACTTTTATTTTTTTTGTTCCAGCCAATAATCTCATTCAAAACAAGGGGGCCATCCAGGATATTTCTATCCTTAATAAAAGCTGACTGGGAGTCTGAAATCACCTTGCCAATAACCGTCTTCAATCTGGCCGCCATCACCTTAGAAATAAGTTTACTAATAACACCAATCAAGTTAATCGGTCTGTTGATTGTTTGTTTTTAATTGAAATGATTATATTTTGTACATTTATGTATCATGACCAGATTCAAATTGTATACATGTTTGTAGAATGGAATTTCCTTTTGTTTGGCCAAAAGAAATGGTTGCATGCGTTAAAAGTTGTTATTTGTTTATTACAGTTCCTTGAATAATATTATGGCATTTGTAGTTATGTTTGTTCCAAGGTGTCCTTTCATCGTTTTTTGAGTGGTTGCATGGGTGGTACTGCAGGATGCAAAATACTTTTGGAGTTTATATTATCTTATTACCAGTATAAATCCAGTTGATTGCTGCTTGTGTGCCTTGCAGTTCTTTCAAAGAATCCACTTAATAAATTGATAAAGGTCTCAGCAAGATTAATTAAATCGCAAAAGTAAGCAGTTTAAATAAAACACTTTGTGTCAATCTCCTCGGTATAAGTTTTTAAGAGTTCTATATATATACTCATTAGTAAAATAGATATAAATCATGTCAAGTTATTTAGAATGTTCGTTAATCCGAATATGTAAATAATCAATTAACACCGTAAGTTAGTTTCTTTATATGATAAGTTATATTCGTTATGAATAATAATGTAGGGAATATCATGTATCGCACCGGTACTAACCTAGTATATTAATAAAGGAAGTTCATGAACAGTAGTTGCCTTAACATTAAGTAACAGTCTCAATTTTATATATAGGAAAGTTAATGGAGGCAAGAGTAGGCCATTGTTTTCTCCTCGATGAGCTCTCTTTCTGCTACATCCATCTTTCCCCTTGCAAACTCATCAATCTTTAGCCTACATCATTATAATATTTTTAAAAATAATTATTGAATTTACTTTCTAACGTGACGTATATATTAGCAGAACATATTTTAGGATTAAATGTTGTATCAATTGTTATTATTATGTATATCTCTCAACATGTTTAGGAGATCTTATTTCCATTCTTATCTCTTGTAAACTCGTATACATTTGTTCTATACTGTAAACTGCAACCGCTTTCTTAGCGAAACATCTTTTAGGATTAATGTTGTATCAATTGTTATTATTATTATGTATATCCCTCCACATGTTTAGGATATCTTATTATCATTCTTATCTCTTGTAAACTTGTATATAATGTTTACCTTTGATCAATAATATTCATTGAATTATCAAAGATTACAGTATACTCGTATAGGTAGAAGTTCCTAAACGGGTTGAATAGGTTTAGTGGGTCAAAACGCCCAAACGGGTCAAAAGTCATCCTATGTGTATATTACTGTCCATATTGCATAAACCCCCTAACAATTTAATATTCATATTTAGAACATTAACTATTCGTAAAAAAATTGCAGATTGGCACGTATTAAAAGTTACATATTTTGACACGTTACCCGCCCTGCACATTTTACCACCTCTGTTAAAAAAGTTTTTTAATGAAAACGTACCTTGAACTATTGACCATTCGCCTTTCTCACAAGTGACTGGAAAAGAATATATCAAGCCTGGTTGGATACTATATGACCCGTCAGAATAAACTCCCATAGACACCCATGTTCCCTAACAAAAATGGGAAAAAGAGATTAAGGAAAGGATAAAAAAATAACATATAGATAGTAGAAAATAAGAAGACAAAATCGGACCTTTGGTGTACCAAGAATCCAGTCGCGCATATGATCACACACAGCGCTTGCAGTAGATAATGAACTAGACAGCCTTCGAGCGTTAATAATAGCTTGACCTCTTTGTTCCACATTTGTGATGAACTCAGTTTTTAACCTAAATGATACTCAGTATGATTATCAGCACTCTAAATTTGTATGCAAACTTTATATATTTGAGTTATATAAGATAAGTTATAGAGTTACCATTGATCATCAGCAATAAGTTCTCTGACCGGTTTATGTCCAGCCCCGATGTCAACAAGAGCATGACTAGCATCTGGATATAGATTCGACGAGTGATTTCCCCATATTATAACATTTTTTACATCACCAACATGGACATTAAGATTCTCCGCTATTTGGTTTAATGCACGGTTATGATCTAGTCTTGTGAGGGATGTGATGTTCTCTTCAGGGATTGAAGGTGCAAATTCTTTCAAGATTAGTGCATTTGTATTTGCTGGATTAGCAACCACAAGCACCTGTAAATTCATTTGATATTACAAGTTTTAGTTTAAATAAACTATCACATACTTTTTTCCTCTCAAGTGGAAGAGGTAGCAATTACGGCCAGTTTACTTATGAATGGGTTGATTCGGCTATGTTTCATCTCTAACAGGTCACACGGGTAAAACAGAAAGTTACCTAAAAAATATAATCTCCTGTTACATTACATTGATATATAAAAGCACTTATTATTATTATTATTATCAAATCATATAAGTTTTTATATCATGTTTTACAATCTAATTGTTTCACAGAAAACTTTGAAGATTTGGGCAAAAAGTGCTACTTAGATGAGTTAACCCGTACCGTACAAAACTTTACTCGTTGCTGTTTTGCTCAAACTCGTTTTGACCCACTATCCAACCCACCCTATTTTACCACCAACAACTAAACCGAAGAATAGACACAAACCTTACAATTTGAATCAGCATACTGCTCCAAAGCCGAAGCTTGAGCCTTGTATATACCTACGTTCTTAAATATAAGATCTTTGCTATCTCCTTTCCTACGAGGGAATCCACCAAGCATGATTGCGATATCAGCATCTCGACAAGCTTCAACAACATCGGTTGTGGCAATAACATCTACAAGTTACATAAAAAAAAAAAAAATCCCAAAAATTAAGCATAACAAACTTTAGACTATATTTAAACAAGACAAGTGCACATGAATATTAATGTGTTTTGAAAAATAAGGTACCTTTAAGAAGAGGGAATGCTCCATCCATTAGTTCCATCTTTACCCCTTTCAAGATTTCAGCAGCAGGCTCAATATCAAGCATGTGTAGTATTATCGGTTGGTTTGGACCCAACATTGCCCCTCCTGCTATCATCGGAACTAGAGCATACCCGATTTGTCCTGACAAATTAAACAAGTTGATCTTAATATATTATATTCAAAAGTGTTACATAATTAACTATTTTATAAACAATGAAGAGTTAATCAAGGACATGCCTGCAGCTCCAGTAACAAGCACAATAAGAGGGTCTTTTTCAACGTCCACAAAGCTCCATATGTATTTAATGATCCTCCATGACAAATACAAAGATATCAAAACAACCACAACTTTCTGAACCAACTCCAAACTACTCTCCATTTGATCTAAACAATGATCAAGACTACACACAATGCAAATATGCAATGCCTTTTACAAAACCAACATTATGTATATATAGAAAATCAATGGTTGAATAATAATAATAATTAAACGTTCAGTTGGGAATAATTATATGAAACACACGTAGTGTAATGGGCAAGGTAAAGAAAACTGAAAACCACAAATGAGGGATACGTCAATACAAAACCAAACCCATAAGCCATGCAATGCAATGCAACACGTACGTACAGTACAGGTAATGGAGTACTTTTGGTAACTTCATGGTAAGGAAAAGTATAATATGATCTGATGATGAGCATTTAGTACGTCTGTGTTCTGTTGGATGGGAACATATAAGAAAACTTACAGTGATTGACCATGATTTATGAAACTGGAAATCTTGATCAAGTTTAGAACTGATCATTGATGGTATGAACTTGGAAGTTGGTTGGTCAACTTTTTAGATCATGTTTTTTTTAAAGCGATGGGTTCATTATTTTCATTAAAATAATAATAAAATTAAATATAATAACGAAACTCTCGTTATTCGTAGGAAATACAAAAGTATAAAACCGTATACAAACTAATATAACGAAATTAAGATACAAAATAAATGTACCTAATCGAGATTCAAGCATACGTTTTTGAAGAACTTCAACCACACCATCTTGAATCAAGCTCTACTGCAAGAAAACACACTTGTTGTTGACGGTTTTGATTGAGGATCGTATTTAACACGGGACTCTTAAAATATATTCTGCGCCTCCTCTCAGACGGTCTGTCTCCCAGAGTATAACAACCGGAATAATAGTGTACTACCGGAGATGGCTCTTGTGCCAGAGATTTCACCGGATATAATAGTGATGTTTTGAAAATAGGAAAAGGAAAAAGTTGTGTGTGAGTTCTCCTCACAAACTGATGAGAGTAGTTTCAAGCGTGTTTTTCTATCCATCCTCTAGAGTGGTCCATAGACATATGTCTTCTAGCTTCTCCCCACCTCTTCTCCACCTTTTTTCTTCTTCTCTTTAACAGCAACAACATTCATCATCATCATCATCATCATCATCATCATCAAAGCAAGTCTTCTCTTCTTTCTTCTTCTTTACCTTTCTTCTCCTCTTCCTCCACTCATCCCCGTCGCCCTCCTCCCTCCGCCGCCCTCTTCCCTCCTCTGACCTCCGCCCCTTCCCCTCCTCCCTCCGCCGCCCTCTTCCCCTCCTCCCTCCGCCGCCCTCTTCCCTTCCTCCCTCCGCTATGTCCTTCATGTCCTCTGTCCCAAAATTCAAGTTTCATATTTTCATATTCAACAGTCGATCGAGATCGATTTGTGCTTAAGTTGTGCATAAATAGGTGATTGTAGGTTGGGTAAGTGTTTGTAGGTGGGTTCACACAAAAAAAGCACAAATAAGTAATTATGCAATTCAATTGGCGACATTGAATGAAGAATTTTGAAAGGAAGAAAACCGTTTGGCGACTTTGAAAAATAATTTGAATGTCCCATACTTGTTTGGTGACATTGAATAAATATTTGAATGTCTCATACTTGTTTGGCGACATTGAATTTTTGAGAATCAAAAGAAGGATACACATTAGCGACATTGATGAAAAGAACTTACCAAGTTGGCGACATTGCTAATGTATCTAAATGGGTTGGCGACAATGAATGTAATTAGGGTTTAGGAAGGTTGGTGACATTATTTACACGTATTATTTAAGGGTTTAGGCAAACACATGTTGGTTTGTATTTTTAAATCTCAATTGGTTTGAATACTTTCACAATAATTGTACTAAGTCGCTAATTTGTTTCAAGACTTTCACAATAATTGTACTAAGTCGCCAATTGGTTTGAAGACTTTCACAATAATTCTACAATTTCCAGCTATTTAAGGGGTTAGACCCCAAGCCAAAATGGGCACAACCTCTTTCTTAGAAAACCTGCTTCCCCCCACAACCATCACTCTTAAAAACAACCATTTTCTTAGAAAACCTGCTTACCCCCAAAACCTTCCAACCACAACCGATGGCTTCATTCTGTCCATACCTGGTTAGATTATACTGGGGTGGTCATTTTTCATACGTTAACGGGGCTGTTCAAAGTGATGATTCTCTAGTAACAACTAGCTTTATCATGCGAGTGTCAATGTCATTTGAAGAACTAGTTGAAGCCGTATGCAGTCATATTAACATTAACAAACAATCAGTTAATGTTCAAGTACTGCTTGCTTTCACTTTCCAAGGGTCCTCTCAAACATCCAAGATCTTCAACGACGATGGGGTTCGAACGATGGACTATCTGTCGTAGAGGCACATGGCCATTTTGTTGCGGAGATCTACGTTGAATGGCAAGAAGCTCCTCCATTACAGCATATTAGTTTTACCAACCTGTTGCGTGACGTGGCCAACGTAAATGTTGATGTACCCTTTGGGTCTCAGCATGATGTGGAATCAATCCAATTTGATGCCGGTAACGACCAAAACGACGAGGTAGGTTCCCCAGTGACAGACGAAGAAACAGTTGCGGTACTTCAATATGTTGCCGGTAACGACCAGAACAACGACTTCGATGACTCCGGAAGCGGGGACTCTGAAGACACGGAAGACAGTCATCGCTCAGCACCCGTATTAGATGACAGTTCCTCTGAAGAGGAGGCCACAGCCAGTCAGGGGCCCCCGGTGACCGAACCAAGTGACGGATTAACTCTACAGTTACGTCCACATCAAAACAACTGTAACATTTCGCGTTTAATAATTATACGTTACGTCAAGTCCCATTATTATTGTTTTACATTTAATTATTGTTGTGGCATTTTGGGAACCCTAATACTATATTAATCATATATATATATATATATATATATATATATATATATATATATATATATTAGAGATTAATGTAAAAAAAAAATAGCTTGGGCCGGGAATCGAACCCGCGCCCAAGCCGTCCCATTTACACACACTTACCAGCTGATTTGCCCATGTTTCTTGTTCTAAACCCAGTTCATTATTAATATATCACGTATTCAAAATCTTCACTGTTGACTTGTAGAGTCAACTGTGACAACCAATTGCCATAATCAACCATTTTTAAACGCGTTTTAATCCAATTAAGGAATGATTGTAGACTGGTTTAGTGTATACGCGTCCCTTGCAAGCTGTTCTAATGGTCAAACATACCTAAATCTCATCAATTATCGCGTCATTGTATTCATGGTGGTCAAACATTCCAATTCTACAATCTAGACCTTAGCACTATAAATTGGACATCATACAACCTCCTCACCTCGCCGAACAATCCCTCTCAACCCCCAATTTCTCAATTAATCTCATTGTTCTTAAATTTTGATCGCGTTTGGACTTCGTGCATTGACTGACCAATCCCCATCCAAAACGTGTTTGTAAGTTCTTTCTTTTTGGTGGGGTTTATTCATCGGCAATCCACGATCAATAGCCCCAATGATTCAGGGGCTATTGATCACTAATTGTATCAATTGCAGATTCTAGGGCTCGTTGCATATTTTGGGGATAAACACGATTTCTAATATGTTATTTATTTTAAATAAATAGAAACCAACACAACCACTGGTCTGGACCAAGTGGTTGTGTCTGGTGCCCACTAACTGAGCCACACGGGTTCGATCCCCGGCTGTGGCAAACCCTTTTTCATTATTTTGTTTTTAATCAAAACAATCAAGATTAATTATATATATTACTTATATTTTATAAATTCGTTTTAAAATATTAAAACTCTTTTAATAATTCTACAAAAATTATTTTAAGTTAATCTAATGAAAAAGTTTAACTTACAATTTTTAGTTTTCAACAATTTATTTATTTAATATATTTAATAACTAAATCAAGTTTATTCTATTATATTTATAAAATTCTATTAAAATATCAAAACCATTTTATAAATTTCCACAAAAATTATTCTAAGTTTTTATAACAATAAACTTTTCTGAAATGATTTTTATTTCTGAAAAATTATTTATTTAATATTTTTAATCAATTTTTGTTAGTTTTAATCATAATTAAATCATAATAAATTCAATTTTTAATATTTTTGCACCAAAATTTCATATAAATTATTTCTGATTATTTAGAACAGAAATATAATTTTTAAACTAATAATTCTTTGATTTTAGTATTTTTAATATTAAAGTTAAATTTTGACAATTTGTAATAAATAGATTTAATATTCTATTTTAAAGAAAATAATTTTATAAAAATTATTTTTATACTTTAAACTCATTATTGTGACCATCTTAAATTCAAATTTTATAAAAAAGATTTTTGTCTATTTATTTACTAAATTTCTCTCAATTATCAAACATTTTTATTATTAATCAAACGAGCATTTATCCCCAATTCGAAGCCCTAGAACATATACATTTGTAGACTAGATAGACTTAGACATATTTATTACCTTATTATAGGGTGATACTTGACACATTTGGGCAACACCACTATTCAATTTTTCAAGAAGTATAACATTTTGCTAAGGTGAGTTTTACATAGCCCCTTTTCTATTTATCACCGTTTTTGGGGTGAAACATGTTACAACATCATATATGCAATTCAATCATCAATGTGTCTATGTGTTTTTCTATGTTGCATTATGTCTTGAACATGACTAGGGTAAGCACAATTCTAGCATAATCATTAACATTGATCAGCCGACAGTATACATTGATAGATCTATTGGACTGACAATCCCACCCGGATACGTGCCTCCTACAAAGGTAGCGTGGGTGTTTGTTATCGCAACATAAACGAGTGAACCATGAGCGTATGGGATGTACCACAATACAACAGTCACAAGGGTTGATTATGCACTCGATTTACTTCTAGTATGTTTTCACATATGGACTAGACTTGCCATGACACATGAATTGCACAACATTTTTATTCGATTACCAAAACCTATGTAATTCTCACCAACTTTTGTTGACCCAAAATATTTTCAAACTTAACATGTTTCAGGTTATAACATGCTCGAAGATTAGAGTTAATGCTTGAAGATGCGTAGCTTGTATTATTCATGTTGATGTACGAATTCTTGTAGAACAATTGTATGTAATTTATTTAAATCATTTATTGAAACTTATTATTTACCATGAGCTACTGAACAATCATCAATACGTGACATCCCGATGTTTCCGCCATCGGTTGGGGTGTTACAACAACGTTCCTGAAGATGATGTGGATGTAACTGATTACGTGGTTCCAGATTACGAAGATGAAGACTTTGTCTTATGGAACCCAAGTATGAAAGATATCCGTGTTGGTATGTATTTCAAATCGAAAGATGAGGTTGACCGTGCAGTTAGACAGTGGAACGTTCGTCGTGGTCGAGAGCTGTTCGTTAGGGAAAGCAAGAAGAGATTATACAAGGTCATATGTTACACCAGAAGACCAAAATTTGTAAATCCTTTTAAGTGGTGCTCGAAAGTGTGAGTGGCGTTGCACCGCAACCAAAAAGTCTGACGCACACTATTGGCGAATTATTGTGTGGGGTGGCGAACACACATGCTATTCAACAGTGGTACGTAACAGCAATAGAACTTTACGATCGAAGGCTATCGCTTCACACATCGTCCCACAAATTCGTGCGGACATTAAGTTTAAGGTAAAACAGATTCAAACGTATGTCAAGCAACATTTGAACGTTGATGTTACATACTCTAAAGCGTGGCGAGCACGAAGAAAGGCAATAGAACTTATATATGGTGACTGGGACAACAATTTTGAGGCTACCCACGTATACCACTCGGTTGCAGGATCGGAACCCAGGCATCGTTGTTTCTTTCTACAACCATCCACATGGAGATCAGTATTACCCCACATTTAAATATGTGTTTTGGGCCTTCGCACCCTCTATCCATGTGTTTAGTGATCACTTTTTAAGTAACATTTCATATATTTTTAATAAACATAGTAGTTTAGTGATCACGTTTGCCTACTATAAAAAAATTGCAAGTGTTGGTTGGGTTACAGGAAGTCTGCTTCGATATTATTTTTTTCAGTTTGACTGCTTCGATTTTTGGTAACTAAATCATAAACTCCTAACAATATAGCAAAAAAAAAAATGTGATGAAATATAGGCATGCAATGGTTCTAGATGTAAACACTGCATCACTCCAACTTTTATGTCTATGCATAATTTATACATGTAACAAGTTTAAATAATTGATGAGATATGACTTTTCACAGAATTAAAGAAAAAAAATTTAAAAACAATAACGATCTAAAATGGCAAACTAATGATAATAAAGAATTAATAACGTATTTAAGCAGCATAATTATATTACCGAGCTGCCAACGGGACGGAATGATCAAAATTTACGTCTATTTGCGGGCCTATGCTTGGAAACCTTTCCCATGCCCAAAGCTGTAGAATGAAGGCTGGACCAGAAAGGGCTATTGCATCGGGTGCTGTGGCATCACACAGGTTTCTATACAAACATGCTAAAGCTGCACTACCCCAGTTGTACGATGAACATCTTCGTAGATCGTCTAAAAGTCTTAGACGGTGCAACGAAATTCTATTGTTGGCATTATCCGGAAGTATTGTGCAACCAATAAGATAAAATATTATCAAACGAGCACGAATAACGCACTATTCGTCGGTTGCTTCAACTTCAGAAAATGGTTTCTCTAACTCTCTTATAATAGTAGGTGACTTAAGAGCTTTGCCAAGAAAATCATTTCGCACGGGGGTAAAACCCAACAAAGTTTCACACATGTTGATGGCCTGCTGCTCTGTAAGGGGAGTTTCCGGACCCGATACCACAACATCCTCTACCGGTAATCCCCACAACACGTTGATATCCTGTAACGTGATGGTGGCTTCACCCACAGGTAGATGAAATGTGTGCGTTTCTGGCCTCCACCGCTCAACCAACGCAGTTATCAGTGCGTGGTCCAGGTACCGATAACCACAACTTAACACCCCACCAAGCCCGGCTTCTTGTATGATACCTTTTACCCGTTCACCTAACGGGTTTTTATTTAAAAATTTCCATAAACTTCTATCACCGCGTTTCACCATTAGGGGTTCGTTGTATTTTTCAGGATTTGTGAAAATAGACAACGCACGGTGGTCGTTGTGTAGAAACAACACATCGTTTTCAAGAGGACCCGGGTGTATGTTGTAATTCATTTTCAAATCACTGCTAAATTTTTTCAACTTTGAAAGATATTGAGAGTTTGCAAAAGGGAAAAGTTTTGAATGCCTGAAGGAAAATTTTGACACTTTCATCTTGCTGCCTCTATCATCCATTTTCTGCAAATCTACTATGTCAAGCAGTAAGAATTGAAAGATTATTCACTGCAGGAGGTCACTACACCTATGATGGACATCACAAGAAGTATTAATATACTAATATTATACATCAGATGCGGACAAAAGAACTTGAATGTCGCCAACTTGAAGACATTTTATTCAAATAAGGACAACATGTGATATATGCACTCTTACAAAGACATGTGATAAACCCTAACTATTGTCGTCAACTTGATTCCTTCTTTTCATCAATGTCGCCAACTTGATACCTTCTTTTCATCAATGTCGCCAACTTGTATCCTTCTTTTGATTCTGAATAATTCAATGTCGCCAAACAAGTATGAGACATTCAAATTATTTTTCAAAGTCGCCAAACGGGTTTTTCCTTTCAGAATTCTTCATTCAATGTCGCCAATTGAATTGCATAATTACCTATTTGTGCTTTTTTTGTGTGAACCCACCTACAAACACTTACCCAACCTACAAATCACCTATTTATGCAAAAAAATCCATATTTGTGAATTTAACCCTCTGTTTGTTTTTTTAAGGTTATTTTATTATTTTTTGGGTTTGTTGTTTCTTGGTTTTGGGTCCTTGGTAGGATTCTTTTTAGTGTTTTGAATGTTTTGTATAGTTGGAATGTTTTGGAAATAAAGATTTTAGGTGTGAAGAATAATTGATTGTGGTAGGTTATGGTTATGATGGGTTGTGATAGGTTATTGTTATGGTTTTGGGTTACAGTGACAGACGTTAAAAAACAAACAGTCTTCTTTTTGCAGACTGCAGACCTTTGGTCCACCTCTTCTCCTGCAGATGTCTGCAGATATGGTCCGCAGACTGCAGACCTTTTGGCTCAGAAAAAACAAACAGGACCTTACTTTTTATACACTCAAAGTTGAAACTTCCTTTCATTAAATCTTGTAATCAACAAGATTTAATATCAATAAACTAGATTTAACAGTATTGTAGCGGTCAAACTCGTAAATGTCATTATACTTATGGCACGAGTTGAAACCGTCTTATGAGTCGAAACAACAGCTCGGGTTCGCGTTGCAAGCATATCAGACTGCGCGAACCAGGGCGTTACTTGATCATTCGCGCGCATCAGATCCAAGCGCGGTACCTATAACGCTACGTCAACGGCGGATGACCACCCGCGTATACAACTAGTTCATTAATATTCAATATTTAAAAAAAACTAAAAATAAAATTAATTCTACAATTAGTAATTTTGCGTTCATTACATAAAAAAACCACTACTAAAAAAAATAAGAGATTGCTTAACATTAAAAAAATACAAATAGTTAAGCTAGTCGTTGTGTCCGTTGTTCCATATATATTCAACTAAGTCCGATTGAAGATTTTGATGTGTGTACGTGTTATGTAACGAGAACACGTTTAAATCTTGTCGGTTTAGGCTAACTTGAACATTATTCTCCTCCACAACATTTCTTCATACTCACAAATGGTCGCGCCTTCATTTTCGAGGATCATGTTATGCAACAAGATACAAGCATACATATAGTAACACAACTTTTTTGGGGTGAAGGCACGTGCTGGGTTTTCATTGATGTGTCATCTTGCTTGTAGAACCCCACATAACCGTTCAACGTTCTTTCTTGTCGCTTCTTGATACCTGGCAAATTTCTTTCTTTTTTCCGTCGATCGGGTGCAGAATAGTTTAAATGATTGAAGAGTAGGGTGAGCATATTCCATCAGCAAGATAATTATCGTGCCTGTATTCCAACCGGTAAGGATACTAGGACGAGGGAAGCCGCTTTACAAAATTGTATGGGTGAAGGAACGAGAACTTCCCCCGAATCAACAAAAAGATTCCTAGCACGTATGGTCAAAGTATATCTTGCTCCGATATCGTAAACCTAGTATGTGAACCGATGCTTTATATCATAAAATATAAATATAATAAACACATAGTACCAGTATCAACTTTTGGCAATCTTCAAAATAGTACTTTTTATTACTCACATTGGCATCCCTATTCTAGAACCACTCACCTTCACTTCTTTTAACTCACACACAAAATTCACCCGGTTCTCTTTCTTCCTAAACAAACACACTTACATACAATGGGAACAATAAAAATTTAAATATATTTAGAGGAAAAAATCTACATCTATCTACATCTTCCTAAGAAAAATAATTATCCTTTCAATGCAGCTCAGTTGGTGACGGACTCAAGTTCTCCTTCGGGGGGATTTGGGTTCGAATCCCTCTAGTTGTATTTGGAGGGATATGGGAAATGAGGGAAGACTCAGGGCCACTTGTGGTCAGGGTTCGATTCTTGATCCTGTCAGGTTTTACCGGTTCACTACTGTCGTGCCTTCGGGCGGGTATGTGGGTCGGGTTTTCCCTGGAAGCGGACTGTCGGGCGGGCTAGGGGCTTCGTGCGTCCGGAGTGGGCCGGGCTGTGCCCCTGTCTTTGCCACTGGGGGCCGCATACGAAGTACGGCGTTGTTTAGTTAATCATTCAAAAAATAAAAAGAAATTGTCCATTTTTCAGGATCTCTCGGGCGTCACATGACCGATTACTAGACTGCCCATATCATCAGACTTTACACTTGTCAATCCACAATTAAAAAAAAAACCGCGCCCCGCGCCCTGTCGGACCGACCCGTTTTCTTGAATTTTTGTATCTCCTTCTCCAATCGGTAACAAGCCCTACGCATCTGCTTGCTGGTTCGACGCATCAAGACACCCTCTGTATCTCCTTCTCGATCGGTAACCCTACGTCTTCTTCGTTTTCGTGTTTAACGATTTACATTTCATCAATTTACACCCTAATGTTTTATGTTTTCATATCAAACTTAGTGTTATAGTATTCGAATTGAGAAACAAAACTTGAATTACTGCCACAGTAGTGATGTGAAGCATTCAATGTTTTCAGACCACTGTATGTTAGTGCAGATACTGTTATTACCCTTAACTTTGTATCTTCATGTCTATATTGAGTTCTTGAATTGATTTAGGGGTAAATCTTGGCGCACTTTTTTATCAAATCATAATTGGCCTATATTTAGTCTTCTGCATTTGCTTGCTTCAAGTGTGTATTTATATTTGTTAGATCATTAGATATTGAATCGCTGGTTCGTTCCATTCGCTATATCTAGAATCGTAAAGATTGAAATTGCAGGTTGTTTATGTATCGTTTATAATCAAAATCACAATTCACTAGGTCTTGAATCGACACAGCCAACGACAACATTACATATTTCGTTGCTCTGTTAGTTAATAGCTAGCATGAGCAACTCTCCTAGATTTGTTATTGCTAGTTTACTATTGAGTATTAAATTAGGTTTCCACAACTCATGTTGTTTTTTAGTTACTTAATTTTACAGAATTGGTTATTTTTTCATTCATTTTATGTTTAGCTTTTCTGATTTAGTGATTTTGAATTTTGATAGCTAATTTTATGCATCAGATATCATCTCTCATCTCTTGATTGCTGATTTTTTTTGCTGAACACAATACCTAACACTTAACAGGCATATGAAGGTGTGTGTTTTATGATCTTTCTTAGCATTTACGTTTTAAAATTTAAATCTTCAAGCTTTTGAGCCGGACAATAATGCTAAGTTGGGTCTTTGGAGAATATTGTGGTTAGGTTAGGTTATTAAGAGTTTTGTGGTTACTGGTTAGGTTATTAAGAATATGTGATTAGAGGTTACACTTTCTGAGAAGTGATGAAATAATTCAGATCTGTTTTTAGAAGTTCAATTCAAGTTTTTGGACTTTTAATTTGTTATTGTTATGAATGCGATTAGGTCACTTGGTTTATCTGTCATCTCTAACCTGCCACATGGTTAAAGTGATATCTGATCTTGAAAGGGAACAACCCAAAGGATGAAACCGTGAAAAACATCACGAGTTGCACAAAGTTCAATTATAAAGCATACAACTTATCTACCTTTTGTTATAAAAACGTAATTTTAAAAATATTAATATCCGAAAAAAAAATTCGGGTAAATGGGTCATGTCCGTGTCAGTCATGGTTAAAAAAACTGGTGAGGCGTGCGCCTCAAGGCGAAACGCTAAGAAAACGAGTCTGAGGCGCGCCTCATGGAGTTCAGATTGTACATACGCCTCTAAGGGCTGAGGCGCTAAGGTGGTTTAGGCTGTTTTTTTGGTGCTTTAGACATTTTGGCCAATTGTTTTATTTTTGATGTGTGTTTTTGATGTTTTAGACTTTTCTAGGTCAATTATTTTATTTTTTATAAGTTACATTTATATTTATTTTTTGACTGCGCCTTGGGCTTATTCCTCGGTTCGCCTCGAGGCTCTTTTCCGTTCTTTTAAACTTTGGTGTCAATCACACAAATTTTCATCTCATGTTCTTACAAAATTTACAGGTTTGTATCTATTCAGACGGCGATCACCATCTACCACCACCACACACGACGGTGCTGTCCTAGGTTTAATAACAATAACCTATGTTATGTTAGGCCTTTCGTACGGAGAGCTTTTTCTTCTCCTCGGAGCCACAGCGGCTCTCATAGGTACACCCTACACAATATCATGTGTTTTTAATTGAACATTTTATTAACTATTTGTTGACCTAGGGTTTGATAATTTTCAGTTTTTTTTTTTTTTTTTTTTATAAGGATGATGAGTTATTTGCTGATGGTTATTTTTACTGGTTTGATTTATTTATGTTATTGATTTTATTTGTTGATTGTCATTAGGTCCTAAAGATCTCCCAAGGATAGCGCGTGTCGCTGGGAGATTAGCCGGTCAGTCAATTGGATATGTTCAAATGGCCCGCGGTCAATTGGATAATGTTATGCAGCAGTCTCAGGCTAAACAGGTGTCTCTGCAATTATAAATTTCCTTGTTTGTAAAAGGAATTATTACAATTGTCATGAATTTGTGACATTTCTGTAATAAAATATTGCAAATTGAAAATGTGCTGGATAGATTAGTTAAAAATTCATATCAGTTTGTAGAATTGTAGCATTTTTGTTTGATAAGTTAATAGTTTATGCTTATATTGTTTGATAAGTTGATTAGTTCCCTACTGAATGGTGTTGAACCTGTATGCCGTATCGGACTGTGAAGATCAATTATAGTTTGTTTAATTATTTCTAATAGTTTATTTTCATCCTGCTTCAGGTGCACAAGGAACTTCAAGATACTATTGCTCAACTTGAAGCCATACGTCATGAAATCCGAACAATTTCCTTTGTGAATCCTGGTCCGTTAACTAGAAAGCTGGTAGAAAATGGTGGCAAGATTCCAGACACAAATGGTTTAACTATCTAAATTTGTATAATACTCCTGGATGCTGATCTATTCCATGGTCTCTGATATGATAAGCTTTTATTATTATTATTTAGGGAATATAGATGTTGAAAAGGCAGGTGATGGTGCACTTCCAGTGGCAACTCCATCACTGCCAACCTCAGCCGCTAAGGTTTAAAGCCTAAAACTCAGTTTCTATGCAAAATATGTCATGAAAGTCGTTAATGGATTTGGTAATTTGCACATCAGGTTTATAATTCAATTGCCTCACCCTTAAATGATATGCACAGCCAAGCTACGGCTTATGCAAGGTTAGCTGAGTCATCAGCTTTGCGTTCTGAACCTACAAGTAATGAAGTAATTAGTGAGCTTACTGATGAATCTGGTATCACTGTTCTTCCTGTATCGGCCCAAGAAACAGGATTATTGCCTAACCGCAAGTGTGAGTACAATTTTATTTCTTTCATATATTATGTTCTTTCAGCAATCTGATACAGCAAAGTATTTTATGGATGTGCATGGAATAACAGCTCCTGTTTATATGTCAATTTCAGCTGATGCAAAGGGGTCTGATATCATGCTAGAGTCGATTCTGGAGGCAGATGTAGCGAGAAATGCAAAAGAATTCTTCGCTCAGCCCCAAAACGTAAGCAGAAGTGAATAGAGAGAAGGCAAGTTTTCAGTTCCTACCATTTTTTGGTTTTGTAAATTCTTCTTTTAGACTTTAGCAATTATCGTTAATCTGAGAAGGGAACGGGGCTCATGTGTTGGTATGAACATAAATAGATTTCTTCATTTAGGGTACTCTCTTTTTCATGTAATAAACAGTAAACCACTTGTCTTTCGGTACGACTCAAATATTTGTTGTGTTAATCAACTACCATTTGACTACTAGCGCTAACGTTTGTAGGGTTTATGTGTCATTTGATCTAGGAACTGAAAGATAAACTTGACAGCTTCTCGCCTTTGTGCCCGTCATAAGTAGTGGTATTGATATATGTTACTTGTTTTGTCTCAAAAAACAGCTACATCCCTATTTAATCATAGAATCAGGCCAGATTTACCTTGCACCAACCACCCACCACCAAACCTTCAACCCTCTCAACTCTCCCTGTTTGTTTCTAAAGTCAATAACCACCCACCACTGTCACCGTCAAATCTCTACCGCCAAACCTCTACCGATGCTTGTACGGATCTTCATGCATTCATGGTGTACATCAACAACAATCCCACCCTAGCTTCAAATGAGGTATTTTCTGCTCCTTATACCGATGCTTGTACGGAAAAGGCCTCGTTTTACAAAGGTCACAATAGAGAAATGATACTTAGTGGTGTAAACGAGCCGAGCCCCAGCTTGACTTGACTGGGCTCGAGCTCGGCATGATTCAAGCCTAATACTTTGAGCTCGAGCTCGACTCGAATGTAAAGCCCAAGAGCAAGCTCGGCTCGGGCTCGAAATAATTTTAAAACAATTTTAAAGGAGCTAAAAGCTTGGCTCGAACTCGCTTCGATAGCCTAAACAAGCCAAACCTCGGCTCGCCAATGTTAAATAGTAGGTATACTATAAATAAAATAATAAATAATATAAAATTTGTTTGGGCCGTTTAGGCTCGCGAGCCTAAACGGTCTTTGTATGAAAAGCTCGGGCTCGATAATTAAACGAGTCATTTTTCAATCTCGAGCTCGAGCTTGTTAAGGCTCGGCTCGTTCGAGCTTTTTACCATAAAAATTCCCGAGTAGCTCTCGAGCCGTTGCGCATCATTTACACCCCTATGTAATATCACTAAAACAATCAAACTTTGCCTATAAAGAAAAGCCAGAGGCTATGGAAAAATGATATTATACACTAAGCAGTTAATGCGGTAAAATATCGGTTATCGGTCAAGGACCGATATTTAGGATATCGTTTATTGCGGTGAGATATCGGTGGGATATCGGTAATTACGGAATATATATATTATAATAATAGTAAGATCAATATATAAAACTTAATACATTTTGTAACAAACTAAAAAATCTTTAGGGTCAAATCTGGAAAAAAAAACCCGTAATATTAAGGATTAAAATATTATTTAGATAAAAGGAATTAAAGGAAATAATATGGTTTATGTTGATAAACCCTAAAAACAAAGCAACCGTCACTTTGTCTTCTCTTCTTCTCCATTGCAGGTTTCTTCCTCCCATTTCTAGCATAGGTTCATCTCCATCTCTTTTTCTTTTACAAACTTTCATAGTCATGTTCATCCCTTTTACATCTCTTTAGCCCTATTACATCTCTGTTGTAACCTAAATGGTATCAAAATGGGCAAAAAAAACACCAAACCGATATTCTCACCGATATAACCGATATTCTCACCGATACAACCGATATTTTGAAGGTAGTATCGGCCGATATATCACCGATATCGGCCGAGATTATCGGAACCGAGATAGGGACCGATATTTGTGACCGAGATAGGCCCTTATGGCCGATAACCGAGATATCACCGATATATCACCGAGATATCACCGATATTGACTGCTTAGATTATACAATATAAAAGCGATCTAAGTAATAAGAGTCGTGTGATTTTATATGACAAAAGAAAAATCAACGAATTAACTGCTGAGTTAGATTCATTGAAATCAAAATTTGCCAATGCTTATTTCAACTTTAAGAAATTCGACTGGTAGTTAAACCTGCAAAGTCTCTGCCAATTAAAATGTTTGAACCTATAGGATATAAGGGAAATACACAGAGACATGCTAGACTTGTTACACTCCTTAGTTGATGTACCAACTGCAAATTTTGTAAAGGCATAATGGTATGAATTTGATAACAGTGCTAAACTTAAAACTTGGATCACTCCCATAATGGCCTTGACAAAAGGAATCCTTCCATCAAACAGAGCGGAAGCCAGGAAGCTGCAATACAAGGCCCTGCATTACGAGGTCGTCGACGGTATCTTATACCGACGATCTTACCTCAGACCATTGCTACGATGCGTAGACTCTGCGCAAGCCACATACTTGATAAGGGACATCCACGAAGTTACCTGCGGATTACACGCGGGACCCATGATGGTTGTAGCAAAACTCATGAACGCGGGGTACTACTGACCCGGAATGCACCTCGATGCATTAAAAGAATTGCCCAAATGCGACGCTTGCCAACGGCACGCACCTGGAACACTCAGGCCAAAAAACAACTTGGTCCCGGTCACTGCAGCATGGCCATTCCAAAAAATGGGCCATCGATCTAGTTGGACCCTTCCCTACAGCGCCGGGTAACGTGAAATACCTAGTGGTCGCCATCGATTACTTCACCAAATGGGTAGAAGCTAAAACATTGGCCACAATCGACGGGCGCAACATCAAAAAATTCATATGGGAATTCATCATTTGCAGATTTGGTCTGCCACTAGAAATTGTAAGTGACAATGGTACGCAGTTTGCGGATCAACATCTACAAGAATGGCTCTCATCCATGAAAATCAAATAAATATTCACTTCAGTTGTGCACCCTCAAGGCAATGGCCAAGTAGAACGCGCAAACCGAAGTATCATTGAAGGTATCAAAACCCGTCTGGGAACAAGACGAAGCGGGTGGGTCGACGAGTTACCTCATGTTCTGTGGGCTCATCGCACCCTTTCAAAAACAAGCAACGGAGAAACACCATTCAGTTTGACGTATGGAATTTAAGCGGTAATTCCTGCGCATCCTTTCTGACTGCTACCATTATTGGCTTTACAGTCTTCGAGCAACAGAAAAATTAGCTTTACAAGGGATGATGGAGTTGTCTCAGCATCCTATCCATAATCAGTCTTCGACAGATGCTCTCGATCGACTTGCTAAGTATTGTGGGCATTTGTTGTCATAAGAAGATATGAGACCTGATAATCTTGATGATCAAGGGACCTCTGATGGTCAGCCGTTGAAGATGAAGAAGCTTTCAGAGTTAGGAGATTTACCCAAGACTTCCCATGGTAAACTCAGGAAAGTTAGGGGTTAATGGAAGCATGTTTCTTATGTCTTTAAGTCTTTATAGGTATATCATAAGTAGAAACTTTTGAAGTTGCTGTTGAATATCTGTGTGTGAGGTATGTTTGTTTTTGTGATGATCCCCTTCTTTTGTGTATATCGATGTATCGACAGCTTATGTCTTTTGTTTGGATTTTGAAGTATTGCACAATGACTTGTATGAAAAATGCTTGCTTGTAATATAAATGAATTGGACTTAAAATCCTTATTACAAAAATCTAAAACAATAGATTATACATAGCATATGCGCAATTGCGCTGCATTCCAAGTACGTGGCACTGGTGAACCATCTAGGCGTTCTAAAGCGTATGCGCCCTTTCCCAATACCTCTTGGACTTTATAAGGCCCTTCCCAGTTTCGAGCAAGCTTACCGGGTTTTTCAGCGTTTGATGCCTCATTGCTGCGGAAAACGAAATCCCCAACGCGGAAAAGGTGTTCCTTGACTCGCGCGTTGTAGTATTTCTCCAACTGTTGTTTATATGAAGCTTCGCGGACATAAGCTCAATCTCGATGCTCGTCTGGCAAGTCTAAATTCATTCTTAGTTCTTTGTTATTATCAGTTCGTTGCGCGAACAAGACCCTTGGGGATGGGCATGTTACTTCTGTGGGAATTACCGCTTAAGTTCCATACGTCAAACTGAATGGTGTTTCTCCGTTGCTTGTTTTTGAAAGGGTGCGATGAGCCCACAGAACATGAGGTAACTCGTCGACCCACCCGCTTCGTCTTGTTCCTAGACGGGTTTTGATATCTTCAATGATACTTTGGTTTGCGCGTTCTACTTGGCCATTGCCTTGAGAGTGCACAACTGAAGTGAATATTTGTTTGATTTTCATGGATGAGAGCCATTCTTGTAGATGTTGATCCGCAAACTGTGTACCATTGTCACTTACAATTTCTAGTGGCAGGCCAAATCTGCAAATGATGAATTCCCATATGAATTTTTTGATGTTGCGCCCGTCGATTGTGGCCAATGTTTTAGCTTCTACCCATTTGGTGAAGTAATCGATAGCGACCACTAGGTATTTCACGTTACCCGGCGCTGTAGGGAAGGGTCCAACTAGATCGATGGCCCATTTTTGGAATGGCCATGCTGCAGTGACCGGGACCAAGTTGTTTTTTGGCCTGAGTGTTCCAGGTGCGTGCCGTTGGCAGGCGTCGCATTTGCGCAATTCTTTTAATGCATCGAGGTGCATTCCGGGCCAGTAGTACCCTGCGTTCATGAGTTTTGCTACGACCATCATGGGTCCCGCGTGTAATCCGCAGGTACCTTCGTGGATGTCCCTTATCAAGTATGTGGCTTCCGCGGAGTCTACGCATCGTAGCAATGGTCCGAGGTAAGATCGTCGGTATAAGATACCGTCGACGACCTCGTAATGCAGGGCCTTGTGTTGCAGCTTCCTGGCTTCCGCTCTGTTTGATGGAAGGATTCATTTTGTCAAGAAGGCCATTATGGGAATGATCAAAGATTCTTTTCCTGTTTGGACCACATTTACTTGTTTTTGTGGTACAGATGGCTTGGTCAGTACCTCAACTCGCACGTCTTTTGCCATGTGATAAAATGCGGTTGATTCCATTTTGCTTAAGGCATCTGCCGGCTTGTTTTGGCTTCTACGTACGTGGGTGACTTTGCAGTGGAGGAAGCTGTTCATCAGTTCTTTGGTGTGCTGTAAGTATAAGATCATAGATGCCTCTCGTGCTTCATATGAGCCATCTATGTGGTTGGCAACTAACATTGAATCGACATGGGCCTTGATGTATTGCGCTCCCTTCTTTTTGGCGATGCGTAAGCCTGCTATCAGTGCTTCATACTCTGCCTCGTTGTTAGTTGTTTGAAAATCTAGCCTGGTTGCGTAGGTATACTCTTTCCATTCCGGTGTTATTAGACGTAACCCCGCACCAGCTCCTTCATCATTATAGGCAGTATCAGTGAATAATTTCCACTTTAGTGTTTCAGCAGGCGGAGTTGATTTTGATGACACCTCGTTTGCCCATTCCTCCACTTTGTCTGCTGGGACTTCCGCAATAAAATCTGCCAGGATTTGTCCTTTAAAAGAAGGTCTTGTTTTGTATGTGATCGAGTGTTCTCCCAATTCGATGGCCATTTGGCCAATCGTCCAGAAAGTTCTGGCTTGCGCAAGATGTCGTTGATGCGGAAGTCTGTGAGGACATTGATTGGATGCCCTGGGAAGTATCTGCGCAATCTTCTGGATGCGTGGACTAATGCAAGAACCGGTTTCTCCATTGTTGAGTAGCGGGTTTCAGCATCCAGCAATGTGCGGCTGACGTAATAAATTGGGGTTTGTACCCCTTTCCTGTCAACCATAAGTACCGCGCCAACCGCCTTATCAGTGACAGATAAGTACATAGTAAGCGGTTCTTTCGGTAATGGAGCGGTTCATTTCTTGAAAAGCCATTTCCGCTTCTGTGGTCCAATGAAAATTGGATTTTTTTCAAGCACTTCTTCAGTGTGTTCACGAAGGGGAAAGATTTGGACGCGTAGTTTGACAAAAATCTGTTCAAAGCTACGAGGCGTCCTATTAATGTTTGGACTTCTTTGACGGAAGATGGAGATGGCATGCGTTCGATTGCTTGTACTTTGTCTGGATTGGGGCGGAATCCATCTTTTGTTACAATGACCCCTAGGAACTTCCTTTCCTCCATTCCGAAAGAACATTTTTCCGGGTTTAATTTCATCCGCACGCTGCGCAATTGATCAAAGGTTTTTTGGATGTCGTTTAGCATCTGATCCTCTTCTCTACTTTTGATTACCAGATCGTCGACGTACACCTCCAAGTTTACACCGATTTGTTTTACAAACGCGGTGTCCATTAAACGCTGATATGTTGCCCCATCGTTTTTTAGCCGAAATGGCATTTTGGTGTAACAAAAAGTTCCCATATCTGTTCGGAACGCTGTCTTGTCTTCGTCTTCTTTGGCCATCTGGATTTGGTGATAACCCTTGTAGGCATCCAGAAAACATTTGAATCTGTAAGGTGCTAGCGAGTCGACTTTTAAATCAATCTCGATCGCCAACCATGTCTGCTGGCTTGAAGCCAAATATATCCATGTTCTTTGTTAACAATTGCTTCAAATGTGTGCGAATGGAGTCGGAGATTTCATGGCCGATGACAACTATTTGTTCCGGGAATGCAGGGTTGATAACCCATTTTTCCGGCTCAGTTCTGACAATTGGTTTTGTTTGCTTTGCGGGTTTCGGCGCATCTGTTGTATGGCATTTTTGTTCCCGCGTATGAATGTGACTCCTGTTCGCGTGGGAAATCCTACCATCTGATGTGGTGTAGATGCGTTGCAATTGAATTTTGCCAATCCTTCCCGTCCCAGCAGGATGTCATGCGAGGAATTAACGGGAAGGATAATGAAATCACACGTTTCAGTGCGCGAGTGCTTTCCGTCTGAGAGTGTTACTGGAAACGTGAGCATCCCCAGTGGATAGATCGTTTCATGGATAAAGCCGGAAATTGGCTCTGTGACAGGTACTTATCTTGCTATATCATCATCGTCCAGCTGGTCGAAACATTGCTGGTACATGATGTCTGTGCTGCTGCCGTTGTCTAAAAACATATACCTTGTCCGGTAATGTCCGACAACGCCTGTGATGATCAATAGAGCTGTCGACGAAGCCCCTCCCTTCACTTTTGGCATGATCACTTGTTCTTCTTTCCATGAATCATCGTTTGTGTCCGCAAACGTGCGTTTGTGACTTGTAGTTCTGTGGATCATGTTGCACTTGTTGCGCGATGTGCTGTACACATGATGCGCATTGAGGTTACGTATCCTCTTCTGGGGGGGCTCGTTCCCTTCGGTGTTGTCTCTTTGCTTTCTCCGCATGTTCTTCACGAGGTGTGTTAGCTGCCCAAATTTTATAGCATTTTCTATTTCCATCTTCTGACTGTAACACTTGTCTGTCAGATGGCCATAGTCTTCATGGTACTCGCAGTATTTGGACTTGTCCACGTTCCGTCTGTCACCTCGGAGCTCTTGCGGTTTTGGAAATTGGATCTGTTCAGTTTTCAACACTTCAGATGGTGTTTTGGACAGCGGGGTCCACTCATAATTTTTCTTTGAGTGCCCTTTGTGATCGTGAGGCCCTCTCGAGCTGAGCATGTTCCGCGCGTCTTGCGCGGAAGAGTATTTTCCTTCTTCTGTCGTGCCGGAAATTCTCGACCAAACAGATTGTTTTCCTTTCCCTCTGTTGTTAGAGGGTGGATGATGGTTGCTGCTTTGGTGCATGTTTTTATTTCGATGAAAAGATCGCTCGGAGGAGGCGTATACCTTTGCAGCTTCAATCACTTCGTCCCAGGCGTGCGACACGCCATCTTTTCCCGTCAGACACTTTATTAAATCATCATTTCTTACCCCGTGTATGAATGCTGCACGGGTAAGTTCTTCTCCGTAGCCTAGCTGAAGGGCTTCTATGTTATATCTGACGATGTAGTCCTGACCGTGAGTATTTCTACCACGGTCTCCACCACGTACCGTCTGACGAGGTCCATTAGTACGACAACCATTGTTGTTTTCCCGAGGTGATTCTGAATCATCCTCCCTTGTGTCGAAAAATAATGTCTTTTGGACATTGAGTTTGGCTTTTTCCATCACCATCTTTTGATACACGGAAATTGTTTTTGAATTTTGCCGAGCCAACCACTCGTCCGGATCTACCGGAGACTGGTTGTCTTGTTTCTTCTTTCCTCCAACAAGTCCCCCCCTGATTGGATTGAACTGAAATGTTGAAGCTGGTTGTTTTGGAGCCATGTTTTTGGTGACGGTGTTTGGTGTGACGTCTTGGATTTCATCGTTGATTGTTGCATCTACTTCAGCGGTGTTGTTGTTTGCATCCTTTGAGAGAGCCATGGTTGCTAGTTTGAAAGATATGTTAACCGTAAGGGATGGCGACAATGAAGAAACAAATAGTCTCACCACCGGTTAAGGATGATAAGATTATCGTGTTTACAAGGTTGATCCTTCACTAGCAGCTATGGATTGAGGAACTTGCAAATAAGAATTGATTGTCGATGTGGAGACGACTACACGAGGTAGTAGTTTATGACAAAAACGGGGTGAATGGGGATACTATCTTATTGTTGATAGCTCTTCGGGTTAGCAGAAAGTGTCCTCTCCTACTAAGGATGTGATCCCTTTTATAGGAGAGTTCGTATGCCACCATTACCCAAGTCCTAACCGTGGTTAGGTTGTCTCCATCACCCTTAATTGTGTTAGTATGGTGATATAAGGAAAGCTAAATTAATGGGAATAGTGGAACATTATACCGCCTTTATTATTGAGCCTACGTGATTTATGCATGACAGTTGACCATGCATAAAATCCGCCTTTGACCAAGACTTGACCTTTGACCAGTCATTATCGTGCTTTAACTACTCCTTGCGCGTAGACCTTCTCCGCGTAGCAGTGTTTTTCCGGGGTTGGGTATGCGGAATAGTGTATTTAGTACCCAATCCCATCATCCTTAACAGATTAGTCACATTCTTCGTTGGATCTTCAACTGCACCAACGTTTTTAGTAATCGGATGGTCCGAAGACGATACTTTCTCAAAAACAAATGAAGTCCGCTCCGAGCGGGACTCTGCAAACGGGTGTTGTCCTACATAAAAAGCTATTATAAAAGTTACATGAAACAAGGTTCAAAGTACTAAAAGAAAGGCTAAGTTCGCCATACCTGATAAATGCCTCAGAGTCTTCATAGGAAGATTCTGGCGCACCGGTGGGGGCTTCACAGCCACTCCAAGTTTACTACCCTTTGACCCAGCGAAGGGCTTAAAAACATCAACGGGAACCGCTGCAATAGGTTCCGGACGTAGCAGCTCGGTTGCTTCTCCAGATGATTGCGGGATTTGAATTTGCTTTTGCTTCAACTCATCCATCCTTTGTTGAAATAATTCCGCAGACACACCCTCAGACTGACGCACAGGTGACAAACGCCTGGTGCGTTTATGCTCCAACTCCGTGTCAGACTCTCTGAGTTCATCCTCCACTTCTTCAACAATAATGGGAGCAGTCGATGGCTTGGTCTTCTTTTCCTATTTTTTCTTGTTCCATGAATGTATATGTGGAATTATAACGTTTTGTCTTTGCAGATATTCAAGCGTGTTTGGAATGATACCAAGCTGACAGAGGTGATTGCCCGCATCTCTAGTACTTCCGTGAAGCAAGGTTTGAAGCTCGGATTTTGTGAAGGCTTTTGTCACCATGAGGACGGTAAGAAGAAAGAGGACGAGCCATATCATGACGAATCTTATGCTGATTATGAGCATTTGAAGTTTGAGGTGTTTGACTTGTTGGAGGCGTGTATGAAGACTGATGACCCCGTTGGTGAGTTGCGCAATTTCTTCAAGGAGTCGGATCGCCTTGGTGATGAATTAGCGGAGAAGGCGCGCAGAGGAGAGGAAACCAAGAAGGCTGCCTCTACTAGCGGAGCAGGTACGTCTTTCGCAGCCGGTGATATGCGCGAAGAGACTCCGAATACCGACGATGTTTCTCAATATTTAAATCTTGGACGAATGTCCTTCTTTCTTTGCTTTCTGTGGTTATGTAACAACTATGAACAATTTGTCATGTTTTTCTTTATGTCAAACTGATGGTATGTTTCTTTAGCTTGCGCACCCTTGCCAATCATTAGGTGATGTCATCCCTTTTCTGACACAAGTGTTTGTTAGACTAGCAATGATTGATGTGACAGTTATGACGGCTGTTGTCAGGGCGACTGTCACACTACTCTAGGGTAATCGAGTAGTTACCATTAATGGTAATTAATTTCCATATTCTCTCTCCTCTATATATAGTATGTGCATGCTATTATCTTTTTTATAAGTTACTTTGAAAAAATTCTTTCATATCTTCTGAGTGAATGTCGACTAGCACTTCTATCAGTAGTCTTCGAGCAACAGAAAAATTAGCTTTACAAGGGATGATGGAGTTGTCTCAGGATCCTATCCATAATCAGTCTTCGACAGATGCTCTCGATCGACTTGCTGAGTATTGTGGGCATTTGTTGTCACAATAAGATATGAGACCCGATAATCTTGATGATCAAGGGACCTCAGATGGTCAGCCGTTGAAGATGAAGAAGCTTTCAGAGTTAGGAGATTTACCCAAGACTTCCCATCGTAAACTCAGGAAGGTTAGGGGTTAATGAAAGCATGTTTCTTATGTCATTAAGTATTTATAGGTAGATCATAAGTAGAAACTTTTGAAGTTGCTGTTGAATATCTGCGTGTGGGGTATGTTTGTTTTTGTGATGATCCCCTTCTTTTGTGTATATCGATGTATCGACAGCTTATGTCTTTTGTTTGGATTTTGAGGTATTGCATAATGACTTGTATGAAAAATGTTTGCTTGTAATATAAATGAATTGGACTTAAAGTCCTTATTACAAAAATCTAAAACAATAGATTAAACATAGCATATGCGGAATTGCGCTGCATTCCAAGTACGTGGCACTGGTGAACCATCTAGGCGTTCTAATGCGTATGCGCCCTTTCCCAATACCTCTTGGACTTTATAATGCCCTTCCCAGTTTGGAGCAAGCTTACCAGGTTTTTCAGCGTTTGATGCCTTATTGCTGCGGAAAACAAAATCCCCAACGCGGAAAAGGTGTTCCTTGACTCGCGTGTTGTAGTATTTCTCCAACTGTTGTTTATATGAAGCTTCGCGGACATAAGCTGAATCTCGATGCTCGTCTAGCAAGTCTAAATTCATTCTTAGTTCTTTGTTATTATCAGGTCGTTGCGCGAACAAGACCCTTGGGGATAGGCATGTTACTTCTGTGGGAATTAACGCTTAAGTTCCATACGTCAAACTGAATGGTGTTTCTCCGTTGCTTGTTTTTGAAAGGGTGCGATGAGCCCACAGAACATGAGGTAACTCGTCGACCCACTCGCTTCGTCTTGTTCCCAGACGGGTTTTGATACCTTCAATGATACTTCGGTTTGCGCGTTCTCCTTGGCCATTGCCTTGAGGGTGTGCAACTGAAGTGAATATTTGTTTGATTTTCATGGATAAGAGCCATTCTTATAGATGTTATCCGCAAACTGCGTACCATTGTCACTTACAATTTCTAGTGGCAGGCCAAATCTTCAAATGATGAATTCGCATATGAATTTTTTGATGTTGCGCCCGTCGATTGTGGCCAATGTTTTAGCTTCTACCCATTTGGTGAAGTAATCGATGGCGACCACTAGGTATTTCACGTTACCCGGCGCTGTAGGGAAGCGTCCAACTAGATCGATGGCCCATTTTTGGAATGGCCATTCTGCAGTGACCGAGACCAAGTTGTTTTTTGGCCTGAGTGTTCCAGGTGCGTGCCGTTGGCAGGCGTCGCATTTGCGCAATTCTTTTAATGCATCGAGGTGCATGCCGGCCAGTAATACCCCAAGTTCATGAGTTTTGCTACGACCATCCTGGGTCCCGCGTGTAATCCGCAGGTGCCTTCGTGGATGTCCCTTATCAAGTATGTGGCTTCCACGGAGTCTACGCATCGTAGCAATGGTCCAGGTACCGACGATCTTACCTCGGACCATTGCTACGATGCGTAGACTCCGCGGAAGCCACATTCTTGATAAGGGACATCCACGAAGGTACGCGCGGATTACACGCGGGACCCAGGATGGTCGTAGCAAAACTCATGAACGTGGGGTACTACTGGCCCGAAATGCACCTCGATGCATTAAAAGAATTGCGCAACTGCGACGCTTGCCAACAGCACGCACCTGGAACAATCAGGCCAAAAAACAACTTGTCCCGGTCACTGCAGCATGGCCATTCCAAAAATGGGCCATCGATCTAGTTGGACCCTTCCCTACAGCGCCGGGTAACGTGAAATACCTAGTGGTCGCCATCGATTACTTCACCAAATGGGTAGAAGCTAAAACATTGGCCACAATCGACGGGCGCAACAATAAAAAATTCATATGGGAATTCATCATTTGCAGATTTGGCCTGCTACTAGAAATTGTAAGTAACAACAAATGCCCACAATACTCAGCAAGTCGATCGAGAGCATCTGTCGAAGACAGATTATGGATAGGATGCTGAGACAACTCTATCATCCCTTGTAAAGCTAATTTTTTTTGTTGCTCGAAGACTACTGATAGAAGTGCTAGTCGACATTCACTCAGAAGATATGAAATAATTTTTTCAAAGTAACTTATAAAGAAGATAATAGCATGCACTTACTATATATTGAGGAGAGAGAATATGGAAATTAATTACCATTAATGGTAACTACTCGATTACCCTAGAGTAGTGTGACAGTCGCCCTGACAACAACCGTCATAACTGTCACATCAATCATTGCTAGTCTGACAAACACTTGTGTCAGAAAAGGGATGACATCACCTAATGATTCGCAAGGGTGCGCAAGCTAAAGAAACATGCCATCAGTTTGACATAAAGAAAAACATGACAAATTGTTCATAGTTGTTACATAACCACAGAAAGCAAAGAAAGAAGGACATTCATCCAAGATTTAAATATTGAGAAACATCGTCGGTATTAGGAGTCTCTTCGCGCATATCACCGGCTGCGGAAGACGTACTTGCTCCGCCAGTAGAGGCAGCCTTCTTGGTTTCCTCTCCTCTGCGCGCCTTCTCAGCTAATTCATCACCAAGGTGATCTGACTCCTTGAAGTAATTGCGCAACTCACAAACGGGGTCATCAGTCTTCATACACGCCTCCAACAAGTCAAACACCTCAAACTTCAAATGCTCATAATCATCATAGGCTTGTATCAGTTCATCATCATAAGATTCGTCATGATATGGCCCGTCCTCTTTCTTCTTACCGTCCTCATGGTGACAAAAGCCTTCACAAAATCCGAGCTTCAAACCTTGCTTCACGGAAGTACTAGAGATGCGGGCAATCACCTCTGTCAGCTTAGGATCATTCCAAACACGCTTGAATATCTGCAAAGACAAAACGTTATAATTTCACATATACATTCATGGAACAAGACAAAATAATTTACAGAAGGGCAAAGGCTAACTTACCCCCGCAACACCATCTCTAATCAGCCAGGCAATCCTTTCATTAGCAGCAACGTCTATGTCCGTGGCCTCTCCAAATGCACTCCGTAATTCATCTAAATCCAATTTTGCATGTGAACAGGAGGATTCTGCGAAAACCTTTTCCTCCTATAGTTTGGCCTTCTCCACACCAAGCTGCTTTATCTTCGCCTCCGCATCAGACAATGAGGTGGTAGCTTTGATGAGATCATCATGTTGACGATTATACTTATGAATGGTATCAGCCAGCTCTGCTTGCTTCTCATCACAAGTTTTTCGGCTCTGCTCCGCTTCCCTGACAAGTCGGGAATTTTCATTCTTCAAATTTTCAATGGTAGAGCGCAACAGCTCAGTCTCTTGATTGGTCCTTTGACAAGCGACGGACCATGCCTTAGCAGCTCCAGCCTTCTCTTTCTTCAACTTGTTAACCTCCTTCGCAGCCTCATAAGCCATCTTCTTATGATGATCAATCTCCGACCGGATGTCATGGCGTGCAAGCTGGAATTCTTCTTCACGCTTCAACAAGCTAGCCTCTGACTCTTTTAAGTTCTGCCAATCGCGTATGAACTCGTTTTCGCGTCGGATAAGAGAACCAATGCTACTAACACCGAAGGCAAGATTCATAGACATGTCGATAAAAAGTGATCGACAATCCACGCTATCCTGATAATCATGCTCAGCTGGCGAAATAGACAACGACAAAAATTCTTGAGCGTCAAGCGTATTTGTGAATCGAGTCGTATCCATGATATCCCAGCGTGGCTGATATGGCCTCGGTTGGTCAGTTCCACGAGAGGAAAACTTTCCTTGCCAATAACCAGACTGGCTAGACTTCCAACTACCCTCCGAATATGCCTTATATATTACTGTAGAATCTTCCACAGTCCGCACAAAGGTAGAAGAGTTATCCATGACAATCTCATCCTCTTTTTCTTTCTCCAAATTAATCGCAACTTTTGGTCCCTGCGGAGAACCTGGCTCTTGCACTCGTTCCAAAGAAACATCAGGATTTTCGACACTTAAATTGGGAGTTGAGGACTCGTCCACCTTCTTCCCAGCTGCCTTCTCCAGAGCAATATCCGAATCATCTGCGATCGGCTCTACCTGAGGTGTTACATCTTCCTCAACGATTACCTCGGAAACACTCAGATTAGTCACATTCTTCGTTGGATCTTCAACTGCACCAACGTTTTCAGTAATCGGATGGTCCGAAGACGATACTTTCTCAAAAACAGATGAAGTCCGCTCCGTGCGGGACTCCGCAAACGGGTGTTGTCCTACATAAAAAGCTATTATAAAAGTTACATGAAATAAGGTTCAAAGTACTAAAAGAAAGGCTAAGTTCGCCATACCTGATAAATGCCTCAGAGTCTTCATAGGAAGATTCTGGCGCACCGGTGGGGGCTTCACAGGCACTCCAAGTTTACTACCCTTTGACCCAGCTAAGGGCTTAAAAACATCAATGGGAACCGCTGCAATAGGTTCCGGACGTAGCAGCTCGGTTGCTTCTCCAGATGATTGCGGGATTTGAATTTTCTTTTGCTTCAACTCATCCATCCTTTGTTGAAATAATTCCGCAGACACACCCTCAGACTGACGCACAGGTGACAAACGCCTGGTGCGTTTATGCTCCAACTCCGTGTCAGACTCTGTGAGTTCATCCTCCACTTCTTCAACAATAATGGGAGCAGTCGGTGGATTGGTCTTCTTACCCGCCTTGGCACGCTTCTTGGATGTACTCGTGCCTGGTGCGGAAATCACATTTGTATACATCAACCTATACGTGAGAAAAAAACAAAAGAATTGCAATAACTAACCAACGGGTTCCCGACGCTCAGAGGTAACTTCTTCAACTTCGACAGAAACCTTTTCTGCGGAGTTGAATACCCGCACCTGTCACGAAGAACGCGCATAATCAGCATGCGGGCTGCGTACCTACCTGCGCATCCTTCGCGCACGAATGATATTTAGCAAAATAGATGAAACAGATGCAGTTTCTAACCTGTTCTAGCATACTGCCTGGGGGGGATCAATGAGGTTTGGAAATAAAAAATTCGAGCTCATCCTCTCCACCAACCCTTGCCCACCCTCAGCAATCGGAGTATATAAGACTTTTGCCTCACCCCTCTTCGCAAACAAGTCAAACAGAGATACACCTGGAAATAATTGCAAAACATAGCCTCAGCAAAATGGCATAATCAAAAACAAAACTCAGGGATAACATTATCACCTTCAGGAGGATTAGGATCATGTCCTTCTGGACAGATAAGGCTGAGACCCAGCAAAGCCAACACACTCTCTGGACACTCATCCATCACCAATGGAATGACATTATCACAAAGCAACTTGTACCAGGCTTGCTCCTTATACCCCTCCATCGGTGGCAATTCTACAATCTTCTCCTTCAAACCAACCACCATCCATTGGAAAGAAGCAGGCATAACGCCGCGATGGATATAAAAGAATTTGTCCTTCCATTCATACACGGATTTCAAATTCTCAGACACCAGTTGCTTCACTTTCCGGCGGGTACCCAAGCTATACCAACCATTCCCACCACGGGCAGCCTCTAGGAAGTAAAAGACATTTAATCTTTCTAAGTTTGAAATCCAAAGCCCTACAAGTAGCTTCAAAATGAATCAGACACCACCCAAAGGGGGTCAATTGTGTCGGATGAATGTCGTACGTTAGAAGGGCATTCACCACAAACCTAGTGGCTGGAAGACGAAAACAGCACTTCGAAAACGCTGCTGCATATAGAGTTATTTTCCCGGAGGTGCCTGTAAAGCAGTTTTACCTTCTGCCGGAAGCTCTGGTTACCATTCCTTCAAAATACCATACTGATCAAGAAACCCAGAAAAGGAGGCTTCATCCCACTTAATTGTAGTGTCATCAATACTTTTGGATGACTCTTTTCCGGAATCTTTCACAGAGTCAGATGTCCTGCTTGACTCAGGAATGTTCTGTGTATCTTGAGACATAGCTAAACTCAAGAAGATGAAAGGAAGACGGGAGAAGAGATACGTTAAAATGAATTTCAAATTTGAAATGAGTGGAAATGGAAAAAGGCAACTTCGAAATTTAATATATAGGCTTGGTAATTAATGCAGCTGACGTCAGGATCAGTGGGCCAGCGATACCTTTTTGTACATGAGCCCAATAGGGAAGTGACACGTGTACATATGGAGACAAACCGCCGATCAACGTGACTGCACTCGCCTCAACTGTCACTAGTCACGTCAACCCCACTCGCCAGGATGACCACATGCTTTCAAGTTCATGGAGAATTGACAACTGTCCACAACCAAATGCTAACGTGTCTTACACCTGCGGAGCTTTGACGTAAATTCACAATATCCGTTCTCCGCAAAACATTACTGCAACGCAAGAATCATTCACCACACCCCTATGCGCAATGTAGCCTTAAAAACAAGCCTTCATCAAGGACCTATATTTTACAAGTCCAGCATCCCTCCTATCTCATCATAACTTCTTAGATAAGAGACACACTGGACTGGGGGGACTTGATGGGATTGGGTACTAAATACACTATTCCGCATACCCAAACCCGGAAAAACACTGCTACGCGGAGAAGGTCTACGCGCAAGGAGTAGTCAAAGCACGATAATGACTGGTCAAAGGTCAAGTCTTGGTCAAAGGCGGATTTTATGCATGGTCAACTGCCATGCATAAATCACGTAGGCTCAATAATAAAGGCAGTATAATGTTCCACTATTCCCATTAATTTAGCTTTCCTTATATCACCATACTAACACAGTTAAGGGTGATGGAGACAACCTAACCACGGTTAGGACTTGGGTAATGGTGGCATACGAACTCTCCTATAAAAGGGATCACATCCCTAGTAGGAGATGACACTTTCTGCTAACCCGGAGAGCTATCAACAATAAGATAGTATCCCCATTCACCCCATTTTTGTCATAAACTACTACCTCGTGTAGTCGTCTCCACATCCATAATCAATTCTTATTTGCAGGTTTCTCAATCCATAGCTGCTAGTGAAGGATCAACCTTGTAGACACGATAATCTTATCATCCTTAACCGGTGGTGAGACTATTTGTTTCTTTAGGCATAATGGTATGAATTTGATAACAGTGTTAAACTTAAAACTAAAATTATCAAAAATATTGAAAACAAAATTGAATATTTCATCAGGATCTATCAAATCAATGCATTTTAAAAATATTGTTGAGTCATTAAAATCTAAAAAATCTGTTAATACACCTAAATATAGCAATGAACATGAAACTGCAAAGTCGGAAACATTAGTGAAATCTGACTCAGAAAATAGAGTTGAATCTAAAATAGTTGAAACAAGGAATGTTAAGGAAGTTACTAACTTTAAATGTGTGAATAATTCTAACGCTTCTACATCACGTGCAGAACAAGTATTAGTTGATGAATGGACCGAGGATGATGAAGATTCCGTATTTGATGATTTGATTTCAAACACTTTGTTTTTATGAGCACAGTGAACCTTGTGTTTCTGTTTGTTCTTCAACACTCCAAATGCATGTTTAATATCCTTTCTAGTGGATTCTTTTTTTTTTTCTTTTTTGTGAAGTAACTTCTTTTCTCATTATTGGAGTATGAAAATGCCTTCATAAAGTAGCCCATTCAAGATAAATTAAATAGGTCGGATAATACCCATACTCATAATATGTACCATTACCATAGAATAACGAGCTTGGTGCAGCTCCATTATGCATGTCATCAAATATAGACGATTGCTCTAACGTTAATATCATACTTCGTACCACCTGTTTCAAAGTATGCATGCCATATTTACATATCATACGACGCCAAGACCTTGAGTATTAAGGTTGGGTCATCCATGCTCTCCACAATACATCGACCTCGTGAACACTTGGACAAATAGACCACTTCCATTTTGTGCAATCTCAAATATTATATGCCATATATAACAATCACACATTTACAAATGTATTAATTATACTAATAACCTTATTAATTTTAAAAATAGGATAATAAAAAATATAATAATATATTACATAATATTAATAACAAAAACAATATTAGTATATATATTAAAACATAACTGACGGTGCAATAGTGTGTGAATAAGGGGGCAAAACGGTAGTTTTGCCTCTGCCTACTAGTTAGTAATAATGCATAATATATTACTCGAAAGATTGATGAACTTTCTTTGGAGTGGGTCGAATGAGGTGAAAAAAGTTCATTAGGTGGCGTGGGAGGTGGTAACCACACCAAGAAAAAAGTTGTGGGTTTGGGAATTGCTAAACTGGCGGATGTTAATTTGGCCTTAATAGAAGTGGGGGTGGCGTTTCACAATAGAAAAGAATGCTCTTTGGTGTAGAGTGGTGGAATCTATTCATGGTGGTAGAGGATTGTGGTCTTTCCTTCCAATTAAGAGGGCTTACACGGGGTGTTGGAAGACGATTGTAAGTGCTAGAGACGTGCTCCATTCAAGATAAGAAGTTACATCACGTTATTCGATGTTCAGTGGGAAAGGGTGACAGAGTTCGTTTTTGGAATGATATTTGGTTAGGTTTGGTGGCTTAAAGACTCGATGGCCATGCTTGTATAGGTTAGAAAAGAACAAATTGTGCACAGTGGCAGAAAGAATCAAGAAAACCAATGGCAGTTGGGCGTTTTTTGGGGAGTGGCGGAGGGGGTTATCGACCATGGAAGAAATATCCTAACACCAAGACCTAGGTGTTATGTTAAAGGAATTTTTGACCTCCAATGTGGAGGACAAGTGGTACTGGGACGGTGACACAAGTGGCATTTTTTCGGTTGTCGGTTTTAAAGATCTTTTACACAAAGAAAGGGATAGTACTCGAGTTCATAACATGAAGTGGTTGGGTACCAATAAAAGTTAACATGGTTTCATGGAAGGCCGAGTTTGATAGGCTCCCCACCCGAGGGGCTCTTACTAAAAGAAGAATAAACATAATTGATGTGTCTTGTCCACTTTGTGAAACTGTGAATGAAGAAGTCAACCATCTTTTTGTGGGCTGCAGATTTTCGTATGGCGTGTGGAACTTCATTTGTAAGTGGTGCAATTTGGATCCTTTTTTTGCATATGATGTTGAGGAATTAATGCAACTATATAGGAATGTTCATGGCGATAAGCGGAGAAAAAAGATTGTTAGAGGTATTGTTATGGTTACGATTTGGGTTTTATGGAAGACACGGAATGCTAAGGTTTTTCAACATCTATCAAGTTGTAGCCGAGGTTAAATCTATTTCGTCTTGTGGTTAAAACATAGATCGAAATTTAAATGTATTGTGTGGAATGATTGGGTCAAGGACCCCTTGTATATGTGTAATTAGTTTTGAGCGATCCTTGGTTTGAGGATCTGCTTGTCGTTTAATGAAAGTTATTGTTGAAAAAAAAGTAATAATACTTTCAAAAAAATGGCATAGACTATCTTCGGAACATTTTTGGGACATTTGTAGATACTAGTCCCATAAATCAGACGAAACAACGTACGCCAATTGACCGAGTTGCCAACGTGCATTTCTGTAGATCACTAAAACCTAGTATATGTCTCGTGTTTTCCCCTTGTTGAAAAAATATCAACCGATGCTCTACATTATTAACAGTTTGGGTAATAGTAGGTGGCTCATATGACGTGGAAACATTTCAGAGGAATAAACTGGTTTCCCTAAACAATATTTGTTTACTAAACGATTATGAGCAGCTTCACGATCCCCTTGGGGTTTCTTTGTTCTTTTACGCGATTGTGAATTATCAGCTTCCTGACTTAACGCTATAGCCTCAACCACACATATGAAGTTATGATTTCGTCTTCGAGATATGAATTAGACAAATCAAGAATGAAATTCATGTTTAAAAGTAGTAGGGAAAACTTGAGATGTATAGAGTGGGATGGAAAAAAAGGTACGTGTAAAAAGATTTATATGTTATGTATATATAGGTTTAATAATTCTTTTAATTCTTTTTATGGGCCCTACCAAAAGCCGGTCATCTTCACACCATGACCAACCCAACGCCCACCCCCTAACGTCGTTCATCACGTTGCGTGGGCTGGTGTTCCCTGCGTTAAAAATCCTCCCTGTACGGGACGTGAGACCCTAACACTTGGTCTAACATGCATATATGGTGCTCATTTAGTTACTATTTAAGCTCATTTCATATTAATATATATATATATATACATATATAAATAATAATACATTTAAAAAAATTTCAGTTATTATAAAATCTTATAGAGTTAATTCTCGATTACTGTTCATGCTCCTTTCAAATTAATTTAACTAGTTAATTTTCTTGGCGCGCGTTGTTACGCCATTTCCCCTTGTTATTTATTTATTTTTTTTGCATTTTCCAAAAACAATAAATGCAAATTAATAGTGGTTTAAGCAATGTTGTAGTTAAACAGCTAGTTCTATCAGGTTTAATAGCCATACAGTTGGAACCTTGATGAGTGTTCGGGTGTGTTCGATTCTTAAAACCACTCCCGATTAAAACCTTAATGTTTATGAAAAACTTAATCATTTAGATCAAATACATTTCTCATTCCCACAAATTTTACATTTTAAGTATTGAAACACATATTAAGATTTCGCGATTTTTAACGGGAGTCTCTTGAATCTATGGCGGAACCTTGATGAGTGTTCGGGTGTGTTTGGTTCTCGCGACTTCATCCTTGCTCCCGGACTTCCATCACATATTTACGTAGCACCATTACACAAAGAATATTTAGTGGATTGTCAATAATACATTTAAAATAGTATGAGAGTCGTTACATGTCGAAACGGAACGAACCAGGCCAAACGGCCCCATATCAGGAGAACAAACTGTTGCACTTTTTTGCGCAGCAGCTGTTCGGGTCACTTTTACCCCTTCTAAAACCCATAATCTGACTTCGACTTTCAAACAAGAAATGTTCTTCGTTCAAAGATCTTTCCAGGCATATAAAGAACACCTCCAAACGATTTTTCTATGATTTTATATGAATTTTTGAAAATCAGCCTGTCTTTGAGCCCTACCCGCTTATGCGGCCATTTCAATTGTTTCAGTGAAGTCTTACGCGGCCGTTTAACCTTTCTGTTTAGGCTTTAAATAATAAAAGTTCCTGATACACCCGAAACGGCCGTTTTGAAATACCAAGGGAACTTTATGCGGCTGTTTCAAAGGCATGTGTAAACTATATCAAAACTGCCATTTTTCACTATTTCATGGCCTACACTTTAAGCTTGTACTAAAAGCTTTTCCAAGCGATATATATCCAAGTATTTAGGTTGTTGCAAAAACGTTTAAGAGGCCATTAATAACCTCATTCGGTTTATGTCACTATGACACGGTTCTTAGTTTTAAATGTTCATGTCGGTTTTACCCAAATCGACCCGTTAAGGACTTGGGCTATACAAGACACTATTTTACCACACAAAAGACATAAAAATCATATTATCAACTCATTGGACACTTGTTTAACTAAAAACATTTTTCGATTCGTTTCATGATTATTCGGTTCTTAGATTAACCTTTAGTAAATTTTTAAATTCCCAAAATGCTCCTTATAGACAATCCTTCAATTTAGCCATCCATGGCGACATTACTTGATTCGATTCCATTGTTTTAGACTCAATGACTTGTTTGGGAACCTCTAAGACCTTACGGACTTAGATTTTCACCATTTTCAAGATTTTTTCTAACTTAGACAATCCTAAGCGCGTTAGCGCGCATTAGACATAGTTATAGAAATAACTTACCTAATTGGCACCCTCGCTTTATGTGGGTGGTTTTAGTACTCATATAACTTTGTCCAACACATTTATTTATCTAAGGACTTACCAATTGCGCTTGCCCCATTCCCATACTTTGGTGATTCCTCTCCACAATTTCCTTGGCATCGTGTGCCACATTCTCAACATGCTTACCCGTGGAAGAGGTTCCTCGACACGCATTATATATTTTTGGGATTCAAATGGTGACGCATCACCTTTTGACCCATTTCATGAAACACTACGAATGCAACACTAGACCTTGGTGCATTACATACTATTTAGGTTTCGAGTTATTGCACCATGTTTTAATCCGTTTAATGCATCTCTCGCTTTGTTTACAACACTTCACCTCTTTAATAGTTATAAAACAAGTTATTATATAACTCTTCGTGATTTGACCCGTTTGGTGAGTTCCGCCACTTTAGTGTGACACATCACTTTATTGATTGTTATTAAACTTATTTCCACTTGATTTTCACCCGTCTAGACCCGCTTAGTGTGTTTCACCACTTCGAGTCCTACCCTTATCCCATTCACAATACTTATTCAATAATATGCAACACATATATCATGAATTAAAGTATATTGGTGTAAGTAACACTTACCTTGTATCCACTCTGATTGTCTTGCACTTTTAGGCTTGTATTCGCTTGACCCGTTTTACTTGTTGATCCATTCCTTCCAAGCTTACACCTGGCTTGACAAGGCCAACCTTCACTATACTCATAAAATCGATTAAGTTAGTCATCATATCCAATGACTAACCCATCTCATATGTTTATTCACACCATTAAACCACATTCTAGTCTTGGGTCAGTTTGACTTCTAAAGTCAACTAGCATTAGCATAGTCATGTGCACTAGAATATGGCAAAGTTTCTAATTGGGACTATCCCGTCATTTATCATATCAAAATCATCGAATATAGTGCATATCCATTTCCTAATCATCATTAGGATACCAAATCATCATATGGTGCGACTTATCTTTTAAGTATATATTTCACATTTTATATGCGAGTACTTCCATGTTTCACAATTATAGATATTTAGTTACTCGTTCTTTGTGCATCCATCACACGGTTCCACATTGATCGAATTGAACACAAGTTTCAACTACACATTTTCACAAGTTCTTTTGCTAGTTTTCCTTTAAAGCATTTTGTCAAACACCTTATGTACATAGATTTGTTACCCTTGAACTTACACCTTCATAATCCACACCATTTGCATAGTTTAACCTCATTATGGGTTCAAATCATCTAATTTAATATGATAACTTAACATATCCTATTGCATCAATTCCATATATTCATGTGTAATTCATTCATTAGGTTAAAACCCATTACCTACACATAACAAACAATCACAATTTCATATGAATCAACACATGTAACAATTCATCACGTTTTATAACATCTTTGGTGTCTACAAACACATAGAAGCGTATAGAAGCTAAGAAATCATGTTTTTATGTACACTCAAAGATCACCATCTTCCATTCTTCATGACAATGAATTCCATCATGCATTAGCAAGAACTCTTAATTTTAGTAGGAATTTAGGGTTGAATTGAAGTAGGTTTAAAGTGTGTGTTTTTGAGTGTGTAGATAACGATCAAGAGTGTGTGTTATCACACACTTTTCACTTTTTACCCCCATTTATTTCATCTTTGTTTAATTGTCAAGTTTAGCCCCTCAAGTTTGTGTTAGATTGTAATCATTAACTAGACTAGGTTATGTACCCGTGTGATACACGGGTTGAACAATTTAGTTTATATATATAAATTTGTAAGTATATTTAAGAAAAGTTAGATTACATATTATATTGAAAATAAAAAATGTATTTATGACCGAAAAATATAAAATATTCATAAGCCTCTTAATAATTTATTGTAAAAAAAAAAACATTTCAAATTCACGTAAAACTATTTTCAAACTTTCAAAAATATATCTTTCATACCGTGGTTGTTAACTTGTAGACTGTAGGTACAACAAAAAAATATATCAAAAGCAATAAGAATAAATATATTTAGGCTAAGATATAAAAAATGAAATTAATTTGAAAGTAACTCCTCATACGTTTAAAATATTGTATTTCAAACAATGATTTTCATATATAAAATGTATTTATTATATTTTAATTGTTTAAAATATTGTATGAAATATAGTTTTAAACATAGAGTGAAAGACCAAATATTAAAAAATAGGTTTATTTAAGGTTACACAATTTATATTTAAATTTAATAATATAAAAACTATGCTATCTTAAAAAAAAATGAATATTTTTTTAATAAAGTTGACTTCGGTTAGTTAATAAATAAGAATTTCAGCAATTATATTAAAATAAATGTATTGTTTTAAATAATAAAATGGGAGGTTTAATGAGGGAATTCCATATACCCCATGTATTATCTTTTATTAGTATAGATAGCAAAAGATTAATGTTGATTGGTTTATTTCATTATTTATTCATAACAATATAAAAGTCTCACAAAAGCTTAACTAATTACATTGTATTATTATTAATTTGTTTATTTGACTTTTGAACTATTGTTAAGATCTAAAACTAATAATATTTGGTATGCATATTTAACATCTAAATAATTAACCAAAACCAGTAACATTAAAGCTTAAAAATCATTTGTCAAACAACATAACAAATATAGTTTTAAATTTAGAATAAAATATCATATTTTAAAAAAGAGGTTAATTTAAGGTACATGATTTAAATTTGAAGTTAATGACATATAAATGTATTATTTTAGAAAAGAATCAATCATTTTTATAATAATGTTTAATTCAGTTAGTTTTTTTTTCAGGCGTAGACCAATGATAAACCTCTTAGCTAGAACCCCCCCCCCCGAATCGAACCCTTCCTCTTTTTATAATAATGTTTAATTCGGTTAGTTTTTTTTTCAGGCGTAGACCAATGATAAACCTCTTAGCTAGAACCCTTCCTCACACACCGGTCCCTTTCAAACCTATTGGGTATATTTTTTTCGATTAACGACGAGACTCAAACCTAGGAACCCTTCCGAGTAGGAACCATGCAAGCGTGTAAACCCTCCCACCCCCAGTTGGACTGGACATCATTGGCGTTTTATTTGGTTAGTTAATAAACTTTTCAAAGTATGTCTAATAGTTTATTTCTAATTTTGTATTAAAATATAATTTTATTAATTGAATTTTTGTAATTGTATTAATAATTGTAGTTGTAACAGAAATTATTAGAAAAAGATTTATCTACATTAATAATAAAAATCATTTAATCAGGTTTTAATGAAATCTGTTGCAACTATGATTATTAATTATTAATAAAATTACTTAAATTCAATTTGGTATATCTATATTTTGTTTTCAAAAATCAATTAATATAATTATATTTAAATTTATTGTATCTACACTATATAATAAAAGAAAACATATGAGGGACACATGTCACTCCCTTATGAAGTCTTACATTAATTATTCAAAACAATAAATGTCATTCAATTAGCATTTAAATTATTTTCATAATTGTTTTATTAATCAATATAAGAATATTAGAAGACAAACATTTTTTTACATATTTAATCTCATCAAATATAGTTAATCATTTCTAAAAACTATTTATAATTATAAACCAAAAAATATTTATCGTACTTTAAAATTACGAAATTAAATTTTCATACTTTAAAGTCAAACCAATTTAAATAGTTCAAATTACCTCCATCAATTCATCTAATCAAAATATGACTGTTCAAAATTAAATAATTTTGATAACTGCGAAATAAATCAGAAACTTTAGGATACCAATTTAAAAATATAAATTTAATTTGTACATAATTGAATACTTAGAGCATGTTTGGCTTTCCATTTCCTCACCTCCATTTGACTTATAACTTCTTCAAGAAGTCAAAAGTTTTAAAAAAAAAAAGTGTTTGGGTTATTGTTTGAAAATGAGCTTTTGGAAGATTTTGTGCTTTGAAAATGAGAAAAGAGGAGAAAAGTCATAACTTAGAAATTGTTACTTTTGGGATTAAGGAGAAAATGAGGTAGAAGGAGGAGAAAGGAGAAAAGAAAATGGAGAGCCAAACATGCTCTTAATTAGCTTATTTCATAACATTCTTATGAATTAAAAGTTATTGTTTTTAAATTTCAGAATATTAAACTCTTTACATTTGTGATTTAATAATTGCTAAAAGTTTAAGATATTTCCAATTAACTTTATATTTTTTTTATCTCTCTCAACTTTAAGTTACGATATTTTTATGTGGTTATATGTGTTATAGGGGTTAGTTTGTAACAATTTACTTCTTTGTTGATCACTAACACAATAATAAAATGTTTTTAGAGTTGACTTATTTCTTAGTTATGTTATAATTTTCAAACAATTATTTTTGTCATTTAGCGCATTTTATTATCACTTTTGAAAATTATAATTTTTTAACTGAATGTCTTATTTTTTATTTAACTTAAATAAGAAAATTATGTTCCAATTTCAAAAAAAAAAAAAACTTTGTCTATATGACTCACGATGACGATAAGCAAAACACAAAGACAATCGCTATCAAGAATTGCTTTGTATTTGAAATACACTGTTTTCGCTTATGGCCAATTGTGCATCTCGTTTCAAGAGTAAAAAGCAAAGTCAGTGTTAAATTATTAATATTAGATAGATATAGCAATGTTAACAAATAAAACAACCAGGGTCTGTTTGGTATGGGGTAATGGAATGAGAGAGGGAATGAAATTGAAGAGGTAATGGAATGGGAGAGGTAATGGAATGGATCATTACCATTCCATGTCTTGTTTGGTTATCATGTGGGAATGGAATGAATTCTTACTTTGTGTTATTTGGTATGTAAGAAAAAACGAAAATATAAAATCGATGGTGAGTGGCGGGTGGCGGCAGTGACGGTGGTGGTGGCAGTGGGCGATGGTGGTGACGATGGTAGGTGGGCGACGACGGCAGTGGTGGGTTGCAGCGGTGATGGTAGGTGGTGGTGGTGATGATAGTGGTGGAGGCAGTGGGTGGCAGTGACGCAGGTGGTGGTGGTGGTGGTGGTTGGACGATGGTGACAATTGTAGGTTACGACGATGGTAGCAATGGTTGTGGGTGGCGGCAATAGGCGGTGGTGGTTGGGTGATGACAACGATGGTGAGTTGTAATAATAATAATAATAATAGTGGTGGTGGTGGTGTATTTGTTTCCAATCCTTGAAGGAATGAAAAAAAAAACACCACCTTACCAAGGAATGAAAATTCTTAAAATGGAAGGAATCACATTCCTTATGGAATGATCCATTCCATTACTACATGGTAACCAAACATATTTAATTTCATTCCATGGGAATGATCTATTCCATTCCACCTTTGATTCATTCGTACCAAACGCTACCCCAATGTTGTATACAAAGAGATATTTAGAGATTTCTGATTTTTTTTAGAATTATATTATATATTAAAATTTTCAATAGTTTACATTAATATGTAATCTTAGTTACAATATATTTAAATTTTATATAAATTTTATTTATTATACCTGTGTGTTACACGGGCAAATAACCTAGTTAAATAATAAGATTGGAGAATTCATGAGGGAGTGCCATGTGTCCCTCATGTGTTTTCTTTTATTAGTATAGAAAGAAAAGATTAGTCTCTTGTAATGGGTTTAGCCCCATTTGAATCCGTTGATTAAAAGCATTCACTTAATTATTAAATCCGTTTTTGTTATTTCCTATTCACGCCTAATGGTGTAATTAGGCGAAACGAAATTTCAGGGTGTTACAGGGGTGTAAGTAATTACAGAAGATTTGAATCTACTCTATGCTCTACATCTATTATGCCCAAAGTGGTTGTTTTTTATGATGTGACTCCAAATTCTCGATCCTCTTTGTTGCTGATGACGTCTTCTGCATATAATATTTTGTTGATTAATGCCATCGTTCATGGTGTACTTAAAGAGTGGTGTAGTGTCAATTTACCTAACGCCTGAAAGAGGTTTCGATTTGTTCCTGATGTGGTTGTTGTTGTTGCTATTGTTTGCAATGGTGCTGGTCGAGTTATGGATACTCTGTGTATTTGGTTAACCAAGATAGAATGAATCAGTGGTAAAATAACATGAAAACCTGGTCCTGGAGTCGATCACCATAAACTTTTAATAGAATTTAGTCCTCATTGTATTCTTGGTTACTATTTGTTGGCATATGGTACAAGATAGTCATGCATGATGGTCTAATAAAGATGTGTAGTTTGACTTCGGAGGTCAAACGTGTTATTATTAATACCCAGTTAGCATATATGTATATATATATATATATATATGTTCATCATTTCTCCTGCAACTTTTTATATATTGAATTTGTCATAAGGTTCAATGTAGTTCAAGCACATCGACCATTCAAGTGATTAAAAATATAACCAAAACACAAAGATCAACCTGGTACTACAAAAAAACCATCATATGCAGGAAGTCTTTCACCCATATGAGAATCCAAGTACAACGTTAAAGCACCATGTGATGTCAACTCAGGATTGATCGTCACCTGTACAACAATACTAACTTATTATATTACCGTTTTGTGAACATTCCTTAAATGCCTATTAATTCACTGTTGTCAGGAATTAAGATAAGGGGAAAAAAGATCTGGAATATTATACATTTAAACCATCCATATGAATTTCATTTTCTTAAAACACAATATATGCTACACAGTAATATATAAATTTCATGTTCTGAAGATTAAAAGTAGAAACAACATTGTGAACCCAGAACTGAAAATAACACTAATACCACTTACAGATTGCAATATATTCATAAAGATGAGAATCAAATTTTATAACTTCATGATAAAAATAAAAGATACAAATACTGAAAGAAAGGAACAACCAGGTGGACAAATATAAAAAGACAATAATACATCAAATGAGTCAATTTTGCAATGTTTGAGCAAGCAATTAGGGTGTTGGGTAACCTTATTTCAGTTGTTGTGTAGCAATCGATCATCCCATGGACTACAAAAGTCTAGAGAAAAAGAGAAAGTTGAATAGAGATTTAGTTATGCAATCAGTGGATTGCGATGGAGGTTTCAAAGATCAGTGGAAGTGAAGGAAGTGGTTTCAAGGTAAATAAGAGGACAGATGGTTGATGAGACGCATCACTACCTCAAAGCACACAAACAACCCAATTAGACACGTGTACCAAAGGAAATAAGACGGGAAAAAATGCTAAGAAGGAGTTGAACCCAAGTTCAGTGGCTGCGACAGAAAGGTGGAAACCACCCAACCAAGTCCAATTATTATGAATGCTATCTACAAAAATACCATATAACATCTTAAAATAACCGCATGTAAAATTAAGCACTATCCATAAAACTTCAAAAACTAATATTATGATAATAAATAAATAAATATTCATTGAGACTTCAAATTGATATAAAGATGATATATATTTAATATATAGATAATAATGAATGTATAAAATTAGAAAGATATTCGTATGTGTTTTGGGTGTGATTCGCCTTTCGCCATTGGACTTACCTAAGTGATCGAGTTTTCATTGATCGTTAAAAAAACCTTAAAAATTAAAATAGAGATTTTGTCACACCCCAACCCGGACAGGTTGAAATGTCACTATTACAGATATCAAAACCAAACACAATCCATTTTAAAAGAGAAAAAGAATCCAAAAGACAACCGAGAGTCTCAAATCAAACCGATCAAAATCCTAAGTCTCAATTTATTTATAATTGAATTTAAACGAAATGAAAAGTCTTGAACTTCATTTATCTCTCACTCATCCCTGATTTCCCAGATTACCTGCGAACATATAAGACAACACAACAAAGAAAAATACGGCTGAGCCAAAAATTGCCCAGTAACAGAGAAATCAATAGTTCATGTAAAGAACGAACGAAAGGAAAGGAAGAAATACAAAATCCCAACAACTATATTTTAAACTCAAACCCAAACCCAAACCCATACCGAAAGAAATGTTGAACACAATCTATGAAGTAAACCAACACCCATTCCGGAGAATTTCAAACGTAACAGAGCATATCGAAGCAAAATCCAAAACATATAAGAACATATATGAATATCAAACTGCGTGACTATACATAACAATAAATTAAGTCACGTCAAACGAAACCACCCATGAGCCAAAACAAACTAACAAACTGGTACACAGATAGCTAGTCTATGCACCTATGAGATGGTGAGTGTGGCGTACACCCATTATTCCAATCTCCACAAAACAAAACAAACTCAAACTCAAAGCTAAGATCGATCTATACGCCTCTAGTGGCCGAGTGTTGCACTAACACAATCTAGAAACACCGTGAACTCTTATTACGCACTGTCATGATAAGTGCCATGTCGTTAACGCCCAAACGACAAGTCAAAACAAACTGCTCGGGTGATAGAGCACAAAGGCTAAGGTCATGCAAATAACTAACAAACAACGGATATAATACTAACGGGAACATGCAACAATGATTACAAATTCTAAGGTATATTGCATGCTACAATGAATTTGACAAGCTTATAATACGAATCTAAACAACTAACGAAAAAGACAAAATCCGCACTACAAATTGACGGACATAATGAAAGAAATACTATGATGTCAAGATCGAGAATCCGTACCTTAGTCGAGCGCAACAAAAGTTAAACAGATAGTCTTCAACGAGTACGCGAACCTAAATCCCGTTATTTTCCAAATTAGTGTTATGATAAATTAACCACGCTAGTGATGTGTTCCACGTCATTCATTAAAATCGTCCCGGCGACCAATCCGAATTTAATTCTAAGTCATTTAATTTTTTTTTTACAATTAATCTGGGTTTTTAGAAATACGTTTAGATTTTATTTAGTAAAAGTGATATTTATAAATTTTATAATTTTCCTTTTTTTAAAAAAAATCTCAATTTATACATGTACACACACCTAAATCTACATACACAACACAAACATAAAACACAAATGCACACAATCATATTTTGCACACATATATAATTACACACACTCACGCATATCTACTGGCACCCATCAAAACATATGCAATGCACACCATTCATACAGAACACATTACACATACACACTGTCCATACGAATAGACGCAATACACACATATATAATCCAATCACCCACTTTTCTTTAATCAAAACAGGTATAAACACAGTTACTAACGAACAGAAACCGTATTGTTTTAATACATTTTTCTTCTTACAACTAGAAAACAAATTAGTCGCCGGAACAAATCAAGATCGTTGACACATATTCGAACTAATTAAACAAACTAGAGACAAAGCAGATGGTTACCTCAGTATCCGACAAGAGTTTATCGGCGACAACCGCTAGAACTAATGGACGATTAATGGGGTACGAGCTAAAGAGGCAACCTGAACGGTGTGGTGGTGGTGGTCGTGGCGGAGTAACGCAACGTCGGAGTGCGGCTGCGACATAAAGCTTTTGCGGAACAGAGTGTCGCGGTTAGAGTGAAAATTTCATAATGTGTTTTCAAATGAAGCTATATGGGTTATTTAAAAAAAAAATATTGAGGGTCGGTGCTAAGTAACAAGCGAGCGATACCCAAGACTTCGGTGGGTTCGTTGTATTTTTGAAACTTGATTTACTGATAAGGCTAAATGAGAAGGAATGCTTGAATGTGAAGGATGTATGCCAAAGAAAAAGGAATGCGATATCGAAACATATGAAATTCAATATTTATCAATTGCTTTTAATTATTTTAATCCTCCTCGTCGTTTCCATAACAAACACACTTGGGTTTAAAAATAAAGAACCACGCCAAAATACTTAATTTAATGTATTCATCATTTTTTTTTTCAAACTTTAGATGTAAGTAAACTTTTATTTATTATATTATGCTATATTATAATAAATATACGAGTATTACAGATTTAGTGTTTATTTGCAACTATAACATAAACCGAAAAACTAAGGGGCATTATATTAACAACCCCCCCAAAGCGCCTCGCTTTGGCCTAAGCGAGGCACTTTGGTTACTTTTTTAACTACCTCGGTCCGAGGTAAGTTATTCTTTCTGATTTGACCCCAAGCGCCTCGCTTTGGCCTAAGCGGGGCGCTTGGAATCCAGCTTTTATTTTTGTGGTATTTTTTGTGTTTTGAATTGGTTTTTTATTATTTTTTTATTTTTTTAATATAATTATTGTAAAAAAATTATAAAAATTAAAAAACAAAATAATAACCACCAACTTTTATCGACATTGCCCCAACTCAACTCAACTCAATAAGACATTTAAGCCGAAGACACTTTCCATCTAACACAGGGATTGCTCCAAGTCAACTCAACAAGACATTTAAGCCGAAGACACTTTCCATCCAACACAGGGATTGCTTCAACTCAACTCAACAAAGACATTTAAGCCGAAGACACTTTCCATCCAACACAGGGTTCACTAACAGTGGTGTGGTCTACCTTTTTGCTTATGATCCAACACCAAATCTCATTATCTGTCAACGATGAAAGCAACCTGAAAACAACCGGATGGTTGGTAGCTATAGGTAAGAACATTGTGGGTGAGGATTGTTTACCTTCCCATTGATTTCAAGTATGTTGCCTTCATCGTTGACAGATATCTCTCTGACAACAACTGAAGGCAACCTGGAACTAGGTGATGGCCATACCGACGTGAGGGTAGTCCATTGGTATTAATGGCAAAGTGATTGTAAGGGAAGAAGAAGAGAATGTTATATATGTTTACATTCCCATTGAATTCAAGTATGTTTACCTTCCCATGGAAACTTTGAAGACCTTTACGGAGGTTTGCCAGAGGGTCATTGGTCTTCAAAGTTTCCAACCCCTAATACATTCATCAAAGGATATTCATGTGAGAATGCATAGTACAAAATTCTTTTGACAAACGTCTGGCTGATATCCAGGTGCTGGAATTGTTTACCTTCCCATTGATTTCAAGTATGTTTGCCTTCATTGTTTACCTTCCCATTGATTTCAAGTATGTTTACCTTCCCATTGATTTCAAGTATGTTTACCTTCCCATGGAAACTTTGAAGACCTTTACGGAGGTTTGCCAGAGGGTCATTGGTCTTCAGAGTTTCCAACCCCTAATACATTCATCAAAGGATATTCATGTGAGAATGCATATTACAAAATTCTTTTGACAAACGTCTGGCTGATATTCAAGTGCTAGAATTGTTTTACCTTCCCATTGATTTCAAGTATGTGTACCTTCCCATTGATTTCAAGTATGTTTACCTTCGGTTTGATTTCAAGTATGTTTACCTTCGGTTTGCTGTAGGACTGGCACGCTATATGGCCCAATTGAAATGACACATGCAAAATGTAATGTCATGCACAATGTGTACTCACAGTGACATCGAACACTTTATATGAGTAAAACGATCGCTTTACAATGCCGAAAACGACTATCATCACTCTGTATGGATTGCTTGTTAGCGCCGATCCTACAGTCGATTTCTTTCCACAACCATTGCTCCAACATAACTTGCACCGGCTTGCAATATGAGTTTGATTAGCTTGAATCTCTCTGATCCATGGTATCCACTAACCGTGTTAGTCACCCTCATAGGGAAATCTACTCTCACACTTATGCGTAGATCAAGGAGATTGATGGATGATATCGATGAAATTGCCATAGGGTCATTGGTTTTCAGAGTTTCCAACCCTTAATACCATACAAAATGACCGTGTTTGAAAAACGGAGAGTTCTTATGGAAGTTGCTAAAATAGTAAAACAAATGTATTTGTGAATAATACATTCATCAAAAAGACCATCTCTTTGTCAGTCACCCTCATAGGAAAATTGACTCTCACACTTATGCGTAGATCAAGGAGATTGATGAAGATATTCATCAAGACCCTTACAGAGGGTCACTATTCGTATACCATTGTTGTTGGATGTTCATGTGAGAATGCATAGTACAACATTAAAGAAGGACTTGTGCTATTTCTTTTCAAACCCTTCCATCGTATACCTAACACACTACAATAATTCACTATTTTATACATACTACACACCTTAATCGTTGACCGTGTTGGAGCACTGTTCTTCTTGATCTTGATCTTCACACTTGCTTTTGACAAACGTCTGGCTGACCTGAAGTTCATTTGCAACCAGGTAGAAAGGAACTAGGTTGCAAATATAAAAATCCATCACATCACGATTTGCATCCCGGCAATAATGCTAACCCTTCATCTTCTCTGTTTAAAGTCCTAACAAAATGTAAACTATAAGAACAAGGATTCAAACACTACTTTTTTCTCAAGGTAATATTATTGTAATATAATATTTCTTATCAAAAAAGGCAACCTGATTCGTTGTACTGGCTGTCAAAAGAAATCGCGTGATGATAGTCGTTTTTGGCGTCGTAAAGCGATCATTACTGTAATGATTAGAAACATTCCGAATAACTGTAATGCTGAATTGTTTACCTTCATTGTTAAGTCAAAAGCGGTCCAAATTCCATGGTTTGTTCTTCCTATGTATCATCATTTCTACAAAAAAAAGGGGGGCTTTGATGGTTTGGATGCTGATCCATGTTTGAGGGAAAAATGAAGAGTGGGCTGTTAATGTGATTGCATTCTCATATAATATTTCTGATCAAATAAGGCAACCTGATTCGTTGTACTGGCTGTCAAAAGAAATCGCGTGATGATAGTCGTTTTCGGCGTCGTAAAGTGATCGTTACTGTAATGATGAGAAATATTCCAAATAACTGTAACGATCGCTACGGTTAGTGGATACCATGGATCAGAGAGATTCAAGCTAATCAAACTCAGGGCAACCCTTGTTTGATTATACTCGTGTTCAGCCTTTATCAGGTTGCCTTCATCGTTGACCGATATCTCTCCGATAACAACCCTTGTTTGATTATACTCGTGTTCAGCCTTTAATTGTTTGGGAATATATTTTCTGATAAAAAAAGGCAACCTGATTCGTTGCACTGGCTGTTAACAGAAATCGCGTGATGATAGTCGTTTCGGCGTCGTAAAGCGATCGTTACTGTAATGATCAGAAACATTCCAAATAACTGTAATGATCGCTACGGTTAGTGGATACCATGGATCAGAGAGATTCAAGCTAATCAAACTCAGGGCAACCCTTGTTTGATTATACTCGTGTTCAACCTTTATCAGGTTGCCTTCATCGTTGACCGATATCTCTCCGATAACAACCCTTGTTTGATTATACTCGTGTTCAGCCTTTATCAGGTTGCCTTCATCGTTGACCGATATCTCTCCGATAACAACCCTTGTTTGATTATACTCTTTATATATGAATAGTGACCCTCTGGCAAACCTACCTCTGTTTTGAATTTGTTGCTTCCATAGAGAAGTTATCAATCTCACTGTAATGATCAGGAACATTCCAAATAACTGTTTAATTTCAGCCTTTGTTTAACTATTTTAGCAACTTCCATAGAGAAGTTATCAATCTCACTGTCCAACAACTGAATTTTACTTGCTTGCATGAAAAGTTGTTTTTAGTTTGGGAATATATTTTCTAATCAAAAAAGGCATAGCTGTAATGATCAGTGACCAATTCATCTTCTTTGTCTTAAAACCCTTGACATCGTTGTTTGATTATACTCGTGTTCAGCCTTTATCAGGTTGTAGAAAGAAATCAACAGTCGGATCGGCTGTTGATTGGTATATAGAGAGCAAACCGACAATCATTCAAAAATTTAAAGTTACCGCTAACCTCTGCGCCATCATCGACTACAGCAAACCGACGATCTTCCTCCATGGCACTCCTAATGGGCCTCTCTTTATTTCACCGTACGATTTTTGTTTTTGTTGCTTTTTAATAATAAGTTTTGTGTTTATCAAACCCAAACGTCTGAGCAATGATTTATTATTATTATTTATTTATTGTTATTTTATTTATGTTTTGAGGGTGTAATGATGACGATGGTTATGATTTGACAAACGATTTTTGAAAGTATCAAGATTCGGAAATTAGTAAACATTACGAAACGCATCAAACAGAGACCGGAAGTCCAGCATGTCGATTAGGCATGCAAAAATCGTGTTTTGAAAAAATATGGGTATCGACCGTATAGTCGGAGCACCACGTAGAATGATTCATGAAAGTTGAACAAACTCGGATGTTTCAACCAAAACACACAAACGAGCAATAAACGACCCGTAACGCCTCAAACTAATTTGGTTGTATTGGGAACAACTAAAAACATTTTAAAATGAATTAAAATTAATTTTTAATCAATAACAAGTATTTAAAATGAATTAAAACAAATTATATTTTTAAAAAGGCCAAAGCGCCTCGCTTTGGCCAAAGCTAGGCGTCTGTGGTCTAATCAAGCTCAGCAGGCGCGTAGCTTTGGCCAAAGCTAGGCGCTTTGGCCTTTTTTTTTTTAAAAAAATTTAACTTGGTAAGAGGTAAAGCTTGTTTGGTTTCAATTTGTGCCGCTTCAAATTATGAATAGTGAACCGTGTTCGGGTTCACGTAACATTTTTGTTTTCGGTTCCCGTCTCGTTGCTCCTTCAATTAGGGTTTTGAATATTATATAAACATTGAGGTTTCAGGTTTGTTTCTTATCGATCTACTCCTTGTTTTGATTGCACATTAATAATATCCCATCCATCATTCCTATATCATTAATGTTTGCCTAGTGTAGCTTTTCTTGATTATTAAATCTATTGTGGGATTAGCTGCAGGACAGGGTTTTTAGAATCACTATGGTTACTGATTTTCCTTGATTAGGAAGCTGTTAAACCCTAATTTTAGTTCTATAATAATATATGCCTTTGTACTTGTAAACCCTTAGAGCACTAAAAATAACTGACTGTGGACGTAGGTCACTCTAACCGAACCCCGCAAAATACTTGTGTTCTGTTTTCTTTTATGATTGTGTGTGCGTGAGCCGTGAGATAGTGTTTGTGTGTATCCTGACTAGTTCCAGACCTAACATACAGGGTTATTATTGATAATGTACAAATTTTTATTATTATATAAAGTGGAGTCGATTACTAGACTGAGATCAAGTAGTGTCATCAAAGCTTTGTTTTTGGATTTGTGCTCAAGTTAGTTGGATTTCTGGGTTTGCAAGGTTAATGTCGGGCTTTCTTTTCGACAGTATGTAGTTGAAATCTTCACTCAAGTTAGGTTGGTTTAAGGTGGCCGTTTTGGTGAATACATGATTATGGAAGGCCATTGTTTCAATGGTGGTAGATTAGTCGCTATTATTTGTAAGTTGCTTGCGTGTAGGTCCAGAGCGCTAGTTGCAACTTTGATCAGAAGCATTAAAGTGCGCTAGTTTGGACCTTTTTGTTTCTCAATAAAGAGAATTTGGTTCTGCATAACTATACTATAATAGTCCGGCTTAGTTAAATCTACAAATGTTGATATTTCATATCTTTTAGTAGTAATTATATGACTTTATAATTGCATTTGATATACTGGTTATTAATTGTTTATGAAGTTCACAAGAAATTTAAGAACTTTAATGGGACTTAACTGACCGACCACTGGCCTAGTGTCCTGTTTGACATGAGACATACAATGGCCGCAAAAACAGAAAATGTCTGGAAAACTAGATAGCAAGTGATCAAACTGGTGGTTTTGTGTCCACATTTTCATTGAGTCTGCCTCCATTTACGAACAACACATGGTGACTCCCATCTACAATGTCCACTTCACCACAACCCTTAAAACATAATGTTTTATGTTTTTTTTTTGCTATAAACTAATCTTAAAATATGTTCTTGTTGTAAATTTCTCAACCATAAACTAGAACAATCTCAAGGAAATATTTTCTTTTGTTCATTGGCAATGTGTGCTGTACAACTAAATAAGCTTGAGAACCTCACACATCTCTCTTAAACACAATAAAGATGACACACATAGATGAAATAAACCCGGCATCAAACCGCATGGTAGTAATCACTCTTTATATACTAACGAACCAATCATTGTTAGTGTTTTGAGGTGGGAAGGGTATTTCTGATTAAACACATTCTTTTTGGTTAGATCATTCATTCTTGCGGCAACTCTGCAAGTGGTGGTTTAGTGCGGATGGAAGAAATCAACAGGTTGTATGAGCAAAATTATAGTTTCTAGTTGTATGGTGTTTGAAACTTCGAATGCATAATCTCATCTTTTGTGTTGTTAAATGTTTTGTTTTGAGTTATTTTTGTTTTTATTCTCTTGTGCATTATCTGTATTCAATAATATGTTTGGGCAATATGCCTCTGGTTTTAGTCTCAATTTATTTATTTATTTATTTATTTTATTTTTTTTGAATGAAGAGATTATAAGAGCTGAAAGCTTTCTGCATTTCACTGGTTGTTTTATCTGTTCTGGTCAATAACTATGGTATCGAACTTTTCATTGGTAAATATGACCAATGTTTTGGTGAGAATGGTGGCGGAGAATGTTTGAAGTTGTATGTAAAATGGTGAATGCCAAACTGATTGCTGTGCTATCTTATTTTTTTATTTTATTTATTTTAACTGCACATTTATGTTTCCAAAAATAAAATTTAAAAAGTAGAAATTAAAATTTTTTTGAACGTTCCTACAAGGTTACGTTTGTACACAGGCACATGCAATATTTACAATCTCACCGAAATTGAGTTTATGGTTGATGGGGGATTTATTTTGAACAGATTAAAAAATGGACAATACAATGAAGCAATTTCAAGAAAAGCTGATTGAGATTGAGGCTGAAGCAGAGAATCTTCTACTTGCAAGGCATCAGGTAACTGGAAATTTGTTTCATCACTTAAAGTGGAATATTCTTAGTTGTTTTGCAATCTAATTGATTTGTGATGACAGTTAGTTGAGGATGATAGACTGAGAAATGGTAACAGGGAAGCATTGACTGCACTAAGGAAGCGGGCCCGAACTACAAAAACAAGTGTTTCTTCTCCTTTTGAGTTGTTTATGAGTGAATTTGATGTATCAAGGCCTCTAGTGAATGAGATTTGTGCAACTTGTGGGAATCACGACTCAAAGGAAAAAACATGGATGCTGTTTTCTGGAACTGATGTGTATGCTCGGGTTCCATTTCATGCAGCTCATACAATTTTGGAGACAGGTATGTTGGTTTCAAGTTTCAACACTTAAACCAGTTATCATAAAGTTACAACAATCATTAAACTAAATCCACAAAAAAGCAATAAGTTACTAAGGGGAGTAGCATATGCATATGTGGCATACTGTAACTGGTCTAGTTTATCTAAAAGAAGGAACACAATCAGAGTTTCAGAAACCAAATGATAATCGTAAACCATATTCCAAGTCCCAAAATCAAGGTCAGCATAAAGGCTAGTAATAATAAATCTGGGTTTTAAAAAGCGCGCCTAGCTGCGAGGCGCAGCCTAGGGCGCCTCAGGGATCTGCGCCTACCCATTTTCCCAGAAGCGCAAGAAAAGCGCAAATTTTGACTTTTTTTTTCATCGCTTTTGGCCCTGAGGCGCGCGCCTCTCGTACACCATGTAATTTTATGCATAAAAATGTTGTACCTTGGTGTTTTTGGCTTGTACATATAGGTAAAATCATATAAAAACCTTACTTATAGCTATATTTTGGGTAAATGAAGCTAAAAACCTATGGGATATATATGAGGTATATAAAAAAATTATATAATTAGTGTGCACTTCGGGTACGAAAAGGCCACTGCTTTTGCGCTTCACGCTTAGCACTTAGACCTCCTCGCTTTTGTGCGCCTAGCGCTTTTTGAAACCAAGTCTGTAACTCATATTTTTTGGTGCATTTATGCGAGATTGTCATGTGTTATTTGATGTTATATTATTCTGCATGCTTTTGAAACTATTTTGGTTTCTAGCATTGTTTTATCTGTCAAAATTGATACAACTTAATCTACTGATTACATACATGGCTTCAATCTGTTTAACATGCAGTAATTGTGTTGTTACTTTCAGATTGATTACATCTTTTATGTCAACTGTAATTGTGTAGGGGTAGGAGACTTGGAGTATGGATGGTTGAATTCTCTACTAAATTTTGTTTTATTTTTATTTTCTAACCTTACTAGCTTCTTCTTGGGTTGTTATTGAGATATCTAGTTATATTTAAGTCAATTATGATTGATTTAGGCTCAAGAATAAGAATCATGCCATTGAGGAATTGTGATTATATTATATATTGCATGAAACTGGAGAATTGTTTAATGCTAAAGGCATCAGATTCAGGTTTTATGTTTTAAAGAATAGAATTGAAACTACCAAGGAAATGAAATTCTAATCACTATTCTTAGTACCCTATCATTTTTGAAAAATGATTAACCAAATTACTATTATAAGCCTTTGTATTTGTAGCCTATATGCTTTGATATTTTTCCGCTAGTAATCTGGCCTAGTGACATAACTAAAGGTAAATCAGGTTGGATAGTTTTTCAGTTGTAGCCTATATACTTTGGTTCAGTCAGTTGCAATCTTGGTTTTAAAGTGCGTGATGCGCATGTATCACGTATGCGAGGTGTTGGTTATTTTAAAATATATATTTATAGATAATATTTTAACTTGTCAACTTTTAAACACTAAAGGTCAGATATTAAAATCACAGTTGTCAAAAGCGCTCCCCTAGCTCGCCTAGGCGATGAAATTCCTAGAAGCGACCTTCTGCCGCTTTTGTTTCCTAGATAAAAAAAAGCAATGATTTTTTTTGAAAGTTTTATCCCTTTACCAAATTTTAGCCGATTTTTGAAAACTAATAATATCTACTTACCAACTTTTATAGATAAATCATATCTTTTATTTTTTAAACAGGTTATGCATAGAGATCTATATAAACAACCTCTATTTTTTGGTTTTCAAGTATGAACAACTTGCTATTTGATATTTTGGTGGTTTTTAATGATGGTGCTACTTTATTATATTTATCTTTATTGCTGATAGTTGTTATTTTTTAGTCGCCTAGGCCACAGGCGGTACCAAAGCGCCTTGAGTGCGCTTTGCGCCTTTGACGTGCGCTTTACGCCTTTGACAACTATGATTAAAATTAAAAAAAATAAAAAAAAGCTCTAGTACCACCAAAGAAATTCAATATAACCAAAACAAGCCATTAACTCTTAGGTGTACAAGTATAGGTGCAAAAAGGTACAAATAATCCATGTAGGAACTCAGTTAACAACTTTATCAGCTCATTGTACTAGCTTATTAAGCACATTGTGCAGTTTTACTCTATAGTGGTCGATTTCAGAAAAAAAAATGTGTAAATCATGAGCTCATTATGCTATTTAGAGCGCATAATCTTCGCAATCGCATCATGGAATCGCATCGGCCCACATGAAGCGATCTCATAAGCGCATCATGTGCATTATGCGCTCTTGGTTTGCACATTTTAATACCAAGGTTGCAACAGGGCTGTTTCTTATTTGTGGGCTGCTTTTGCTGTTGGTTTAGGTTCGTATATTTGTTATATTTTGAATATATTTTTTTGTCATTTAGAAAGAAACAGTGATAACATTGTGATTATTGACCTGATCCAATAAATCAAAAGAAACATTTCTTGTCTGAAATTTGAATTAATGGCTCTCTTTGCATCAACTCAATTAAGCATCTTAGAGGAAATTTTTGGATGGACAAGTATGTGGGATTGCAAGGAAAAAAATGCCTTTTGCTGGTTGACTTTTCTCTCAATCAACTAGTGTCAATCTAGGATTTTCCATCTTTTTTAGTAATGCTATCAGTGGAACAACAAAATCGATTACCTATAAAGTAATTGTATCATCATAATGTATAATGTATTATAAAAGTTATCCTTATGTATTCTTAGAACACTATTGTATTTTAGCCTGAAAGTGATAGTGAGTTTCATAGTTTTTGTGCTTTGATTGATAAGTTGATTGCTGTAACTTACCGTATAAAAAAGATTATAAAGCCTTGGAAATTTTAAAATGAGCGTCCGTGTCCCTGTTTATGTCCTCATGATGCTAACAAATTTTTATTTCTTGCTAGATCATATCATAATTTAGTACTTAGTATTTAACTTTTCAACATCTCTTCGTATGTCGGATTCATTTGAAAACTGGTGCATGTTCTTGTAGAAAATATGCTTCCTTTAGTACACACACACCTTCATGAAAGTCATGGTCCACTTATTTAACTTGTATTTTTTACCTCAGGCAAAGTTGATTTAAGATGTGTCACTATTTTTTACTATGTATAGAAACCGGCCCACTACCAACATACATGCCAAATAATCTGTAACATAATAATAATACATGTTTGGACTGAAGAAAGAGTAGTCTTATCAATGCTTGTCAATAGTACCGTTTGATGACATCCATTATGTTTTATGCATATGTTCTTAATCAACATTTGTTTTGCATTTGTAAATTAATAAAACAGTTTTAATTTTGTAATGTTTATATTGAGACGTAGATCAAGCAAGGCTTGACTATGATGTTAAGAAACTTCAAAGTTATGTGAAGGAGAAGACCATTTTTATATCGGAACAAGGTGTTCTTGCTGATAAGGTTGGTCCTGGCGTTTTGAAGTCATTGGTGATGTTACAAGACAAACCGAAGTAAGTTTTGTTGACTCTATGCGATGGTCAAGTCCCTTGTTTTAATGACTAATGAGTATTCTCTTGGAGACGTGACAAAATGGGCGGGTCGGGTGAATATAGGTTTGAATTGAAATTTGAAACAACTCATTTTTAGTACGGGTAGGGCTGTATGTATTAAAAATAAACTTTGTGCTACGTCCAACTAGTTCCCTCTTTTTAGCCGATATTTTAATATTTAAATGACCCGTCTTATAGTTAAAACACAACTCGAATCCACCCATCAACCAGTAAATGGTTTGAAATTGACACTTTCTAAAGATCAGTGCACTTATAACAATCAACATCATTACAGTTACTGTCATTCACTTTTTAACCCGGAAACTGAAGATGCATGTACCCGGCCGGGTACACATGAGCCACTGCTTTTACATATCAAGTGTTTGTAATCAAATTTACATAGTTATTAAATTCTGTTTCTGAATTTAAATGTGTATTTTCTGGATTTTGTATCCAAATAATTTTCTCTATTTAAATCCTTATTCTGAACTTTAGTACAATTAATCTTTTCAAGCCCAAGTTTATGGTGAGGTGGCAATGGGACGGGTATCGGTAATCCCAGTCTCATACCCAATTTTAAAACGTGTCCACAACCGGAAGGTAATTGCCCGTCATGTCTCGGTTATACCCATTAGCTTGTTAAAACTTACCCATTGGGATTTCCAACCACTTTTCTTACTATTTTACTTTTTATATAATTTTGTTACCTGAAAAAAAGTAGGAATATAAATACCAAATATTAGTGGATTAGTAGATTACCCCATTACACAATAACATAGGAAATTAAAAATTAAATGTTTGAGTATGGTTCGGGTAAATGGTATGTATCTGTCATGTAACCGGATTGTGTATCACCTAATAGGCTAATACCATACATGTCCCATATTCGTGAAAAATTTAAAAATAATAGGCTAATACCCACACCCGAATACATGTCCCAAATGTTCGAATTCATTTGCCATCCTTTGTTTTCCCTACTCTGAGCTTATTTGCCATGTAAATTGTTGATTATTGTATGTTCTAATCCCAACCTTTATCTGCCATTCTGATGAGACGCTGATTAAACTCTTTACAGAAGAAGCCAATTATAACAAAGCAAATATGGAAGCTTTTGCATGATGAAGTGACGAAATCACTTGAAAAGAGAATACGCGATAAACCGATGAAATTTTGGGCAAAAGATGGAACAGGCAATGTAACTTAGTTGTATTTGTTTTCTCATTACGCCGATCCTTGAAAACATAACCGTGTAATTTTCCAAGATTTATTACAGAAGTGAAATAGATTGTTTACACGGGTTAGCTAACGGGTCAAAACAAGCCACTTTTATCGGCTAATTTGGTTGGCCAGTAAACATTTTATGTGTCCATTTTGTATAAAATTATAAGTAAGAAATGTTGTTACAATAAAAGTATTATTATTATTATTATTTTGGTTTTGCAACACTTGGTTTCTTGGGGATTTCTAGGTAATCTGTCAACATCTGAACATAATAATAATATCAAATGTGTACTAGAATATACACATGTTATCGTGATGATGTGCTTGGTTGTGAAGATACATCAACCGTTCATGTATTTGTTCGACACATGATAAGTCACTTGTCGTTTATCTGTGTGGCTCTACAATTAAAGTGTCATATGTTGACAAACCATGTAGCCTTTGGTGGTCCCATATTAGTTTATATTTTTACCATAACGACACATACCTTAGAAAAGAAGTTTATTTTACTTTTTAGTTTTAACCTAAGAAAACTGTAGAGGCTCACATCGATAACTCAAATCGGTTGAGTTTTGGTACTACCGAGTTCTAGTGAATAAGAAACCATAGATAAATCTTAAAAGGGTAACTCGGTGAGGTGAGCTTCTGTGTTGAATTTTTTTGTTAGTTTTACTCTACGACTGAGTTATAATGGCTAAGAAGTGTCACACGTGTACGTCAAATAGGGTGAAATTTGGAATAAACTTTTTTCATGTTAGCCGATCGAGCTACAATTAATAAGAAAACCATAAAAGAATCTCAAATACATAGCTCAGTGGGTTTCTGTACGAAAAATGTTTCCCTTATTAAGTTTACTTTACGACTGAGATACAATGTCCAAGAAAATCATAGTCCCACAAAGGGAACTCAAATTGTGTGAAATTTGACATTTTTTTTAGTTTGACGTTGTAACTGAGTTACAACAACAAAAAAAATTGCAAGAGAATCTCACACAGGTAACTTCGGATGAATTTTGACATCAAAGGTGTTTGCTTTTTTGTTAGTCTTACTATACAAGCAAGTTACAATGGTTAAGAAAACCACAAAATCTCACACGGCTAACTCAAATCAGGTGAGTTTTGGTATAAACATGTTTTCTTTGTTTTTTTACCCTACGACTAAGTCGCAATGACCAAGAAAACTATAGAATCTCACAAGAGCAACAAAAATGGACGAGTAAGTTGCACGCTGAGTAAAACTGTAAAACTGTAACAATACATATACACACACATATATCAACAATTAAGAATACCTACCTACCGACCAAAATTTCCCACACAAAGCTTTTAGATAATATTTTTTTTTAACAATAAAAGTAAGTATTTTACTTCATCACAATTTGTTTCAATTTCGTCAAAGATATCCTCACAGCTTAAATACAAACACATGTTATCCAATATTTTCATTAGCATTAAAACCGACAACTCTTACAAGTGGAATGCGGGTAAACGGGCTACGAGTTACGCCGCTAACCCTTTTGAATAGAAAAACCTACTCTATTAAAAATAAACCCTAGGCCCTTTGTCGTTGAGATGATCTTGGTCTTCAACTTTTTCCATAAATTCTTTTTAAGGATATTAGTTAGCTACGTACGTACATTGGTTTAGATATTATTGTGGTTTAGATATTATTGTGAGTTATTAAAGGTGCCACAGTACAATGAGTCATCAAGATAAACCATCATAGTAAAACTTTGTGTCAATCTTTTTCAATCCATGAGGATGGAAATGTTGACAAAGTGAAAAAGAAATACTAGCATGTGACACATAGCTACTTCATATGTCTGTTCTACTTGTATTTATGGCGGTTCACCATCAACAGTAGATTGACCATGACATTGCATTTGCCTTTCCCTATCCCCCCCATTCATTACAGATATCCCCAAGGAAAATGTCATAGGTATGGGGCATGGTCTACATCATAGTCGTCCCTGAGAATTCAAGGGCTCTAAAATATAAAATATATAAAATAAAAATAAATAAATTTTGGGCCTATAGGAGAGTTCGGTTAAATGAGAATTGAGTTTCTTTGTTTATACGAGCCTATACTAGTTGGGATAAGTTAATGGGATAGGTTACTCTCAAATTCCATTTTTTACTTCCGTGGCGTCTAGACGTGCTCGCTAACATATGTTCATGCATGTTTGGTAACATAATGTCTAGCAGGGTTCGTGAAGTACACAAACCTAACGCCTCTTTCTATATTTTGTTTGAGGCTTTTTCAAGGTTTGTACCCTCACCGTTGAGTGTGAGGGCAGTCTTTATTAGAACTTTACCAACACTAGGACACCCCAAGGGACCCTTTCTATATTATTTTACGTATGACCTTTTGTCGAGTTTCCAATTTATTTTTACTTAATAATAAGTAGGCCACACATCTAAATGCTAAACATTTTTCTTGTGTATGAATATAAAATAAATAAATAAATAAATCTATTTGTATATACAACTAGTGGTAGGCCCTGCGTTGCGGGGCGCAACTTAAATTTATGCCGTCTAATAATAACATGTTGTATTAGACTGACTCATTTAAAAAAAAAAAATTACGTCGAAACATAAGCCAATTTGATTTTCAACCAACACATACATAAAAATAATAATCACATAAAACTCGGGGAGGGGGAGGGGATGACATTTTATAAGTCTTGCACAATATGAGTGGTGCAAATGTCAATGCTAAAGATTAAGGAGTAAGCTACACATAAAGACAAAACCTAATAAAAAAGAGCTTGACATAAATAAATAAAAAATTTATTATATTTGACCCGACTCATTTTCAAAAAACAAACTAACGTTGAAAGGTAAACAATTTGAATTTTTACCAACACGTACGTTAAATAATAATCACGTAAAACTTAGGGGCAACGGGTGAAAAAGAAATTTACAAAGTTTGTTAGAAAATTGAGAGATACAAATGTTAATGTTAAAAGTTTTAAGAGGTAAAAACATAGTTTTGCTATACATAAAGACAAAACTCAAAAAAAAAAAACTAATTTTACACGTCCAGTATGGTTTTCATACTAAAAAACTAAGTTTGCTATATATAAAGACAAAACTCCTAATAAAAAGAGTGTCAAGTAAAGACAAATTTTTTTTTTAAAAAAAAATGTTACTGTTCCTAAGATCCTATTCTAAATGTAAAATAGGATAATAACTATAGAAATTGAATTTTATACTATCATCTAAGTATACCTAACTGTATTCTGAATCAAGGAGAAACAATCATGTAACTAGGGGTTACAAGTATTTTATTGTTTATATACATGTTAATTTTTTTTTTTTTAAACTTAGGCTTTTTGTTTACTATTTAAGTTTCATATTTTCATATAATAACTAGTATAAGACATTACTATTACTATATTGTAATTTATATAAGCATAACATTTCTGAAAAAAAAAATATTTTGCTTAGCATATTTAGTATTTCTGTTTAAGTAAACATGTATTACAATTATGAATACAAGATAAGGTAAAGTATATGGAGGAAACCCTCCTTATTTGGTAAACTTTGGAAACTCTGACTTCCCAACATTTTTTTTTTTTTGAAAAAAATAGGGTATGTAATATACATTTTTTTAAGCATTTCGGGCCAAAAAAATCGAAAAAGCGCCGAACGGTTTTTTTTTTTTAAAATAAAAAACGTCTACTGTTTACATATAGTTAACACATTGTTAACACCTGTTATTAGCGCTTAACATGTGTTAGTCAAAATTTTATTTTATTTTTTTAAAAAAAAAGTACTCAGCGCTTTTTTAATTTTTTTGGCCCAAAATGCTTAAAATCATGTATATTACTTGCCCTATTTTTTTCAAAAAAAAAAAAAAAAATATTGGGAAGTCAGAGTTTCCAGAGTTTACCAAATAAGGAGGGTTTTCTCTATAACCATTCCCTACAAGATAAAGATAATGAAGTATATTATATCCAAACAATAAATAATTAATTAGGCTGTCTGGACAGAATATAACAGTAATATACAACATTTTTTTTCCTAAGTAATTATAGCTAAGCAGCATTTTGGTGGTGGGATAAGGATTAGGGCCTATAAGGTTCTAGGTTCGAATTTCACAAAGGGGTTTTTTTATCATAATTATGAGTTCCTCCTGAATTAGTGACTTAGTGATGGAATATGATCGCGTGGTAACACTGGTGGCACAATGATACTCCAGTGGTCCATGAGTGATTCCAATTAACCATTCAAAAAAATATACAACATTTTAAATAAGAACATTCACAATAAACACACCAACAAATCACTCTAAACTGTTAGGTCATCATGTCACATCATTCCAAACCATAACCTATTTTTTTTCTCAAACTCCAAGCAATTTCAAACCTCCGTCTTATATCCACCCCATCACCTACTTTTTCTTTTTTATTTTACCTTTATCTAAATTTATATACTCAATAATTTCACTAAATAAATAATATTATTTAGTAATTAAAATTAAAAAACGTAAAACGTAACTAAATAAAAAAACAATATTAAATAAATAAAAGTATAGAAAATAAAAGTAAATTTATTAAATAAGAAAATAAATAATAAATCAAACGACTATTTTTCTAATGGTTATATTCCAAAACCCTATAAATGAAAGACACAATTACAATTCTCACTCACAATTCAATCTAAATACAAAAATTCAAAGATATTTGTGGCGATTATCCTAATGAAGTAGTCGGACCTTCGAACCTCATGCGACATTCTTGCCAACGTGTTCACCGACGTTCTCAACAAGGGCAACCTCCTCCTCAACAATGCAACATCCTACGCAACAAGTGAACACTCCTTCTCAACCAGTGTACACTCCTTTACAACCAATGTACACTCCTCATCGTCTACTATACACTCCTCCGAAACTAATAATCACTCATCCTTTACCAACCTACACACCTCCTCAATCAGGTTTCAATCCAAATCCTCCACTTACAGACGAGGAATTTTATTGGGTCTATGACTGGCCGGACTACATTTGATCAACTACAAGTTGGGGAAACAAACAAAGTTCACCCTAAGCCCTCCCGTTTCAAACATCTGTTGAACATAAGTCATACTTAGTAGGGCCAAAGAGTATGAAACTGACCAGGGTGAGGATCACATCACTATGGACGATGAACCGTAACGTCCTCCAAGTCCTAAATTCGGACGCATCCGTCAAAACGCTATGTCGGACGGTCGTGATAGCGATCGTGACGTGTCGTCTCCAATGACTACCCTAGAGGACTGGGATCACATGTATTAGTTGGTGTGTTTAATATATTAATGTATGTTAAAGTAATGTTTTAATTAGGTTTATGTTTAAGTAATGTTTTAATTACGTTTATGAGCGTGTAATATATAATTTAGGTTTATGTAATGTTATTTAATTATGTTTGTATAATATATGATTACGTAAGTTATAAATTCCTTGATTTAAGGTTAAAAAAATTATTTTTGTATAATACTTAATTTCTAATTTTTATTTATAATTTTAAAATACAAATTTTAGTTTTAAATATAAACCCACAATACACAACCAATACCTAATCTATATCTATATATTAATATTTCAAAGCAGGAAATCCTACATGACACTCACATCCCTCCCCCTTAAATGTGTCATGTGACATCCTCCTTATTTTCATTTAAAAGTCTTTTGCTCTCCCATGTTTCCCCCACAATTTTAAAACGTTAATAATTTTTATATACGATATATATATTTTTTAAATTAGACCAAATTAATGAACGTTTTATTATCTTCCCAACGAGTACCATAGTGATATAAAAAAACGAAAAGAAACGATTTTTTTGTCGGTTTTTGTTCATACAGGAAAAAAAAACACAATTTGTTCCGGTAATTCATTAATAATGTCTAGGCAAGTCACTATGGACGATGAACCGTAACGTCTTCCAAGTCCTAACTTCGGACGCATCCGTCAAGACGCTATGTCGAACGGTCGTGATAGCGATCGTGACGTGTCGTCTCCAATGACTACCCTAGAGGACTAGGATCACATGTATTAGTTGGTGTGTTTAATATATTAATGTATGTTTAAGTAATGTTTTAATTAGGTTTATGTTTAAGTAATGTTTTAATTAGGTTTATGAGTGTGTAATATATAATTTAGGTTTATGTAATGTTTTTAATTATGTTTGTATAATATATGATTATGTTAGTTATAAATTCCTTGATTTAAGGTTAAAAAAATTATTTTTGTATAATATTTAATTTCTAATTTTTATTTATAATTTTAAAATACAAAATTTAGTTTTAAATATAAACCCATAATACACAACCAATACCTAATCTATATCTATATCTATATATATTAATATTTCAAAGCAGGAAATCTTACATGACACTCACATCCCTCCCCCTTAAATGTGTCATGTGGCATCCTCCTTATTTTCATTCAAAAGTCTTTTGCCCTCTCATGTTTCCCCCACAATTTTAAAACATTAATAATTTTTATATACGATATTTTTTTTTTAAAATTAGACCAAATTAATGAACGTTTTATTATATTCCCAACGAATACCATAGTGATATAAAAAAAACGAAAATAAACGATTTTTTTGTCGGTTTTTGTTCATACAGGAAAAAAAACACAATTTGTTCCGGTAATTCATTTAATCATGTCTAGGCAAGTCACTATGGACGATGAACCGTAACGTCTTCCAAGTCCTAACTTCGGACGCATCCGTTAAGACGCTATGTCGGACGGTCGTGATAGCGATCGTGACGTGTCGTCTCCAATGACTACCCTAGAGGACTGGGATCACATGTATTAGTTGGTGTGTTTAATATATTAATGTATGTTTAAGTAATGTTTTAATTAGGTTTATGTTTAAGTAATGTTTTAATTAGGTTTATGAGTGTGTAATATGTATGTGTGTGAAAGGATCGATAACAAACAAAGATTGATCAAACAAGTTAGTTTCAGGTGCGGAAACCCTAAAACTATCACAAAATAATAATCAAACAGATTCAAACACACAGATCATCATTTTCAAACGTTTTCATTAATAAAACACTTGTTTACACGTTGAAATATAGATACAATCAAGGTATGAACGATAAACAGGTTTAACAAAATACTAGAGAGAGTTTCTGAAAGTGGAGGGAATAATAATGATCAAAAGTTACATTCAAAAATCAAACTTGTCTATTTATAGACTGCACATTCGCCCAAACTGTTTGTGCGAATGTGCAGGTTCGCCCAAATCAACTGGTCGAACCAAGCTTTACTATAATCTAATTCTTCATTCGTCCAAACTGTCTTCCTTCGCACCTTTCATTCTTCCTTCGCACCTATTAAAACTCTCCTTCGCACCTTCGATATTACCAAAACATATTTTGTTGTACAATCCAAAGCTTTAGTCGCACTTTTGCATCTACATAATATATAATTTATGTTTATGTAATGTTTTTAATTATGTTTGTATAATATATGATTATGTTAGTTATAAATTCCTTGATTTAAGGTTAAAAAAATTATTTTTGTATAATATTTAATTTCTAATTTTTATTTATAATTTTAAAATACAAATTTTAGTTTTAAATATAAACCCACAATACACAACCAATACCTAATCTATATCTATATCTATATTCTATATATATTAATATTTCAAAGCAGGAAATCCTACATGACACTCACATCCCTCCCCCTTAAATGTGTCATGTGGCATCCTCCTTATTTTCATTCAAAAGTCTTTTGCTCTCTCATGTTTCCCCCACAATTTTAAAACGTTAATAATTTTTATATACGATATATTTTTTTTTAAATTAGACCAAATTAATGAACGTTTTATTATCTTCCCAACGAGTACCATAGTGATATAAAAAAACGAAAAGAAACGATTTTTTTTGTCGGTTTTTGTTCATACAGGAAAAAAAACACAATTTGTTCCGGTAATTCATTAATCATGTCTAGGCAAGTCACTAATCCTGTTTAAACTAGTAATTCTATATTCATCATAAGCAGAATAGGTTAAAACCACTCATTTTCAAAATAAAAAAAAATCACACATTCTAGATTACCGTCTCAATCACGTCACACAATGATTGTTTCTAGCTCTGCTCCTCATCCAAACATACATTTTCTTTTTAATATACATTTTCATTCTTATTCACATGATCAAAATTGTTGTTTTCTTGTATTCTTGTACATTAGTTTTTATGTTACATCATAAGACATTTTATCAAATCATATTAGATTTATCTATCCCAGAAAGCTTCCGGGATATAATCTTGTTTGTGACACCCGGCATGTTCAGGTTAACATTTTCACAAATACATAAGTCTACATTAGCGAAAAACGTTTATTCAAACATATTTAACTAGTTCAGTCGAATCGGATTTTGTAAGGACAGAAAGGATTGAAGAAACCTCTTTTGCCAACCTTAGTCTAATTCATACTCCTACCAAAATATTCTAAGTATGAAACTACTGAAGAAAGAAGACACAAGTACTGAAGAAGGATTCAACAAGTACTGAAGAAGAAAGATCAGAAGTTCTGAAGTCAAACCAGACAAGTCTACTGAAGAACTACTAAAGACAAACTACTCATCAGTAGTTTGTCATTCATCAGCACTTGTAATAGAATCTTTCCACCGCCCTTATGTTTCAGTAGTTTATTAGTTTATTATTACTTTATCATTTTGTACAAGCTCCAAGACTGCAACTTGTTGCAGACTTGCTTTTGTAACAAGGTTCATGTATTTGTTTGTCTATAAATAGATGGGTTCATCCCTCTGTTTTAGACATCGATTTTAATAGAAAACTGAAATCCTTCAAAGCTTATACTTGTTATCCATTTCATTAACTGATAATCTATTTGCTTATTTATTTTCATATACATTCAATACTTAGATTCTCATTAACTTGTCTTTAGTTTACAAACATCCCGGGGGAGTAATAACTCCTGTTGATAGTGAAACTTTATAACTTATTCCGCTGTGCAAAACTGATTAAACTTGCAAAACACATAAGTGTTCATAAGCAAGTAACTGACAAAGAGCATACTGATCCAACAATTGGTATCAGAGCACTGGTTTATCTGATCAAATATCAATCTAACAAATTGAGAATTAGACACAGGCTCTTATTGATATTCAATAAAGGATAGAAGTTCACTTTTTTCAACATCCATCACTTTGAGAGAAACTTGACAAATCAATACTCTCCAAAATGGATCCTCATAATACTGGTTCTGTCAATAAGCCTGCTATGCTTGTTCATTCAGAATATAACATTTGGCAGAAAAGGATGGCACATACTCTGTCTCAGACCAAACTGGTTGTTGGAAATCTGTGATATATGGTCCTCACAAACCAGTAAATATAAACCTAGAAACTAAAGTTGAAATACCAAAGGACCCAAAAGACTACACAGATGAAGATTTCCTTAAACTTGAGCTTGATGCTAAGGCTTTCTCTATGTTGGCAATGGCACTCCCAAATGAAATCTACTCTGGACTTTTACATTGTGAAAGTGCCAAAGAGCTTTGGGACTGCCTAAAAGAGCAGTTTGGAGGAACTGAAGAGGTGATTGCCAACACCGGAGAAATCCTGGCTCAACAATATGAAACATTTACTCATATTAATGGGGAAACTTTGACACGACAATTTGAAAGATTCTCCTCATTAATATCTGAGTTGAAATTAAATGGTCAGACCTACACAAATGTATCTATGCTTCATAGATTTTTAAGGTCTTTACCAGAAAAATGGGAAACTTACTCTATAGTTCTCAGATCTTCACCAGACTTTAACTCCCTCACTCTTACAAAATTACATGGGAGATTGCTAACTTTTGAAAGAGAAATTGATCAAAAGAAAAGGTTGCAAAGTTCTAGTAAAACAGCTGATGACTATGTACCAGGTAGTACAACACTGTTGGGACAAGACTCACCTTCTTGTCCAAATAATTTTGGATCTTTTGACCACATTGATATAACTGCCGGGATCTCATCAGAAAGATCATATCCTGCTTATGACAATGATGAATATAGTCAAACTGCTGATAACATGTGTTTTATCATGGATGATTTAAATTTTTTTAGCAGTGATGACTTAGAAGAAATGGACATTTTACACCAACTGGCCATGTTAAGTATAAAAACTAACAAATTTTACAAAAGGTCAGGAAGGAAATTTCCAGGACTGAACAATTTAACAAAAGTTGGTTTTGACAAATCTAAACTTAGATGTCACAAGTGTCAGAAGTTTGGACACTTTGCTAGAGAATGTAGAAGCTCTAGCTATAACCAATCACAGTCTGGAAATCAGTTTAACCCTAGTTATAATAGGAATAATGGAACACAGGGAAGTGCACATTTTGTACAGGCACAAGCTCCACAAATCCAATATGTGCCACAAATACAATATGTACAGATGCCTGCTCAACAAATGCAGAGCCAACAATCAATGCCTTCCATTCCAGCTGCTCAACAACCTCCACAAACTCAGCAACCCTCACAATAAAGTCTTTTCACTTTAGGGTATGATGACTGGAGCAGTCTTCCTTTTGACACAACTGAGTGCAATCCTGATGCAGACAACAAAATGTTTGACATCAACTGGGGAGAACCTGACAATGGCAGAAAGAACTTTGCCTTAATGGCATTTGAGGGCTGCACCTCAAAATCTGCCTTATCTCAGGTATCAAAAGAATCTTTGACAAAACTTTACTCAAACTCATGTAAAGAATATTTTGCTCTCATAAGAGAGATTAATGTGCATTTACAAGGCAAAGCCAATGACTCAAAGAGAAAATTTACTCAAATGAAATGTGATTTAGAAAGAAAACTTGCTGTAAAATCAAAAGAAAATTCTAAATTAACAAACAACGCTATTGAAACCTAAGCACAACTTAAAATCATGATAGAAGACCTAGAAAATGTCAGAAAAGAGCTTGCTGACACCAAGGTTGAATGTGAAAAATGGGTTGAGTCATGTAAATGGTACCAACTGCTGCTTAACAAACAAAGTGCATCAAAGGTTAGGTTTGGCATAGAGTACAATCACACTGAAACACCAACTGATTTTTCTCCCAAAACTACTGATGATGGGAGAAGAATAGTTCAAAATGAAACTTATGAAGAGAAGGAATGCACATCTTTTCATAAAAACTTTCTAAAAATTGAAAAAGAAAGTTCTTCAGAAGTACTGATCAAACCTGACTTTAAGCCATCAGTAGTTTCATCTACATCAGGAGTTGAGAACCTGAAAATTACTGATGACCTAGATCAAATCAAAACAGTCAGAAATTTGCCTTTAAATGAAAAAGAAAAGGCAAAAGAATGTGAAATTTGTGGTTTGTTTAACCACAAAACAGAATAGCATTTGGTATTCTAACTAATTTGCTACTTTGTGTAGAGGGTCTCCAGAGGTTCTCAAGAGCAAACCCAAAGCCAAATTGGCTTGGGTTCCCAAATCTAACTAATTTGCTACTTTGTGCAGAGGGTCTCCAGAGGCTTAAATAGCATTTGGTATGTTGACAGTGGAGGCTCAATGCACATGATAGGATGCAAATACCTGATAAACAATTTTATCAGTCAAAGAGAAGGATCTGTATCCTTTGGGAACAATGCCAAGGGATATGTGCTAGGACATGGCAATGTCTCTTCAGGCAAAATACAGTTTGACAAGGTCAATCTGGTTGAAAACCTTGAGTACAACTTGTTGAGTGTGTCACAAATGTGTGATAAAGGATATTCTTCCTTTTTCACAAAGACAGCATGCAAGATCATATCACCAGAAGGCCAGAAGTTGATAGAGAAGATCATTGAAGATCATACTTTGTTGATAGCCAAAAGATGTGGCAATGTCTATGTAGTGGACATTGAAAAAGACAAAGTACTGAACAACATTGCCTATTTCTTCTCATGGGCATCAACTTCAGAGACTGATCTCTGGCACAGGAGACTTGGCCATGTGAACTTTAAAACCATAAATAAAGTCACAAAAATGGGCTTGGTCAGAGGTCTACCCTTGAAAGTATACCAGTGTCAAGAACATTGTGTATCCTGTTTAAAGGGAAAACAACATTAGTCCTCCTATAAGTCTATTGAAGAATAAAAAACAACTGCATGTCTTCAACTACTCCATATGGACTTATTTGGGCCAGTCAAAATCATGAGCCTTGGTAAAAAGAAGTACTGCCTAGTCATCATTGATTACTATTCAAGATTCACATGGGTATTCTTCTTATTCTCCAAGGATTAGGCAGTTGAAATCATCAAGTTTTTCATTCTACAAATAGAGAAACAATATCCTCTTTCTGTCAAAGCCATTAGAAGTGACAATGGGACAGAGTTCAGGAACAAAACTCTGGATGAATTCTGCTTGTCTAAAGGGATTATTAGACAACTCAGTGTTCCCAGAACTCCTGAACACAATGGTGTGGTAGAAAGGAAGAACATGACATTAATTGAAGCAGCAAGAACCATGTTAGCTGATTCAGGCCTACCATTGTATTTCTGGGCTGAAGCAGTCAACACTGCATGTTATGTTCAGAATAGAGTCCTTGTCAACAAGAGACACTCCAAAACTGCCTATGAAGTTCTTCATAGCATTAAGCCCCTTATCTCCTTTTTCAGGGCTTTTGGATGTCAATGTTTCATTCTAAACATTAAAGACTCTATTTCCAAGTTTGCTGCAAAAGTTGATTCAGGTTATTTTCTTGGTTACTTTTCCACTAGAAAAGCCTACAAGGTTTTTAACTCAAGAACCAAGATAGTAGAAGAAACACTGAATGTCAAGTTCAATGAGTCAAAACACACTCTCATTCCAGCACATCCTGCTGAAATCTTTGACCTTGACAGCTTCCATTTCGGACCTGAAAAGACTGTTATTTCATCTAAACCTACTTATTATGGTGATCAAAGGTTTGATGATGAGTATCTAGCACCATGGACTCCTAATACAGTCATTAAGTCAACTTTCAAACCATCAGAAGTTTCACAAACTTCTGATTCAACAACTGCTGATGTACAAACTCAAACATCTGTTTCAGCTCCCACAACTACTGATGATGTTCAAACAGCTAAACCAGATATTATAAACCTCAGTGGTTTGTTTGAAGAAGTATAAGAGCCACCTACACCTGTCAGTGGTTTACAAAAACTTATTGAACATAAGGATCATCCATTGGATCAAATCATGGGTGATATTGCATCAGGGGTTCTCACAAGAAACCAGCTTTCCAACTTTTGCTTCTTCTCACAATTCATTTCTCAGTTGGAACCTAAGAAGTATCAAGAAGCCCTCAACGACAACAATTGGGTTCAGGCTATGCAAGAAGAGTTGCTCCAATTCAGGAAGCAACAGGTTTGGGAAATCTGTCCCTTACCACCAAACAAGCTACCAATTGGCACAAGATGGATTTTTAGGAATAAACAAGATGAAGCTGGTATTATTATCAAGAACAAGGCAAGAATGGTGGTACAAGGTTATTCTCAAGAAGAGGAAATTGACTATGATGAAACCTTTGCTCCAGTTGCAAGACTTGAAGCCATCAGGTTATTCTTGGCTTATGCAATTTCCAACAAAATAAAAGTTATTCAAATGGATGTTAAAAGTGCATTTTTGTATGGAAAAATTAAAGAGGAAATGTATGTCTGTCAGCCACCTGGGTTTGAGGATCCTTCTCATCTTGAGTGGGTGTACAAACTTGACAAAGCTCTTTATGGGCTAAAACAGGCTCCTAGAGCCTGGTATGACACACTTTCAAACTTTTTGCTCAAAAATAACTTTACAAAAGGCTCCATTGATAAAACTCTTATCATAAAACATGTCGGAAATCATGTCGTACTTGTTCAAATCTATGTTGATGATATCATATTTGGTTCAACAAACACAAAACTATGTGATGAATTCAAGAAACTCATGCAATCAAAATTTGAGATGAGTACAATGGGAGAGCTGCAGTACTTTTTAGGACTGCAGATTAAACAACAAACAAATGGAACTTTTATACATCAATCTAAATATGTTAAATAATTATTGAACAAATTTTCTTTACAAGACTGTAAATCATGTTCCACTCCCATGACAACAATCACACAAGTTGAACCAAATGATCAAGGAAAACAGGTTGATCAAACCATGTATAGATGTATGATAGGTTTCCTTCTGTATCTAACTGCTTCTAGACCAGATATTATGTTTTCAACATGTGTTTGTGCTAGATATCAATAAGCTCCTAGGGAATCACACCTCATTGCAGTCACAAGAATCTTCAGATATCTGAAAGGAACTCCTACACTTGGAATTTGGTATCCTGCTTCTAGCAATACCAAGTTAACAGCTTTTTCAGATAGTGACTATGCAAGGTGCAAAATGTCAAGAAAATCAACATCTGATGGTTGTCAATTCTTGGGAAATTGTCTAGTGTCCTGGCAATCAAAGAAACAAGCATCTGTTGCAACCTCAACTGCTGAAGCTGAATACATTGCAGCTGCAAGTTGTACATCACAGATACAATGGCTCCAATATCAACTTCTTGATTATGGAATCAAAGAGACCAAGACACCATTGCTTGCAAACAGTACATCTGCCATTAGCATCATTCAAAATCCTGTCCAGTTCTAAAAAACTAAACATATTGAAATCAGGTATCATTTCATAAGGGATTGCTATGAAAAAGGCAAGATTGAAGTGAAGCATGTGACAACAGCTAATCAAATAGCTGACATATTCACAAAACCCCTTGACACATCAATATTTTAGAAGTTAGTATCCATGCTTGGGATGCTAAATTTGTAAGTGTTTCTTTTATTTTTCAGCACATATTTTTATTTATCACTTACATTTGTCTGTCATAAAACTTCTGAAAAACAAAAAGAGGGAAACTACTGATGTACAAAACATCTGTATGGGAATATTTTCTGAAAAATGATTAACTTCTGATAAAATAAACTTTAGAAGTTATGAATAAAGTGTTTATAAACATTCTCATCAGTTGTTAACAAACTAATGAAGAGAAAATGGGAACTACTGATGAAAGTTGTTCTTCATCAGCAGTTTTGTCAATAAGGGTAAATCAGACATTTCCCACTTCAGAAGTTTAACCTAGGGCGGTTATAAACTTCTGATAAACACCTTTTCCATCACTTATCCTTTCAAAAAGCAAAATTTCCTCCTTCTCTCTCAAAAAACACTCTCAAACTCTAACCTGCAAATAAAAACACTGTTCGATCCACACACACACACACACACAAACCAAATGGCTCTCATACTGAAACAGGGACACAATCAAAGAGGCTACTTTGAGAAACATGAAGCCTGGTCCCAATACGACGAAATCATTGATTTAGTCGTCAAATCCCAATACTTCACTGCCTCACCATTGATCCTCCAATCCATACTGAAACTCTTAATGAGTTCTGGGCAAATGCCGAAATGGTGACAGTGAATGATCAGATTATTTCCCTAAATTCAACCATCCAAGGGAAAGTAATGGCAATCACACCGGCTACTCTGGGAATTAGACTGGGTCTCGATGATGTGGATGCACCAGATAATTTTCCCAACTCTGAAATTCATCTAACCATGACAGAGTGTGGTTACCAAGGTACTCTCTCACATGCAACCATTTTCAAGAAATATTTTGAACCATAATATAAACTTTTGTTTAATTACATCATCATGTGCTTGAGTCCAAATCTGGATCTTATGATCAGATGCCCTCTACTTTTCAACCTATTTTTCATTCCATTGTGAATGAAACAAAATTCAGGGCATCATCACTTTTCTTTAATGAGTTGGTGTTACATCACCAAAATTCCAAAAAGAAGTTTTTGTTGTATCCAAGGTTCATAATGCATTGCATAATTAAAGAACTTAGAGATGAGGTGCTTGTGGGAAAAACCACTGTTTTAAATCCATTGACCTCACAAGCATACTCAAGGAATAACAAACCGGCTGCTTGGCTAGAAGATGACCAATGGGAACCAGAAACAGTCCCCATGGAACCATCATCTTCCAAACCCTCACCCAAAAAGGCTGTAGATACACGAAAGTGCGACTAGTGCTATTGAATTGCGAATTTCATTATGTTTTGTTGATATCGGACGGTCGAAGGTGGAAACCTATTGGTCGAATGTAGATAAGTTTGGTCGAAGGGAGCTCAGAGAGGTCGAATGAAGTTTTGATTGTATATATGTTTTGGTTCGCCCAACTTGAATGGTCGAACCTGCACATTCGCTCAATCGATTGGTCGAATGTGCAGGTTTATATAAGGTTGAATCATTTTTTGAATGTTAACTTTTGGTCATTTTGTTTCCCTCTCAGAGTGTTTGTCTCCCTAGGGTTTTTGATAAGTCTGTATTGAATCTAAATCATTATAAACAAGCTTTGTAAAGATTATTAATGATGTTTATGAATGAAATGAAAATGTTTGAGATGATTTGTGTGTTTTGCTAGTTTTATTATCATTTCGTAATCAATTCAGGGATTCCACACCTGAATTGAACTTGTTTGATCATATTCTTTGTTTGAAGGTCGATCCTTGACACATACAAAGTGGTGTCAGAGCCATAAAGATCAAACAACTACGAATTGATAAAATTAGTGTTGATTTGGACCCAATTTTGATCAAAACTATTCTGTTTTCATTGAACATTTGAATTTGGGGAATATTGATTGATTTGAACTTGTTTTCATGGATAAAATTCAAAATTCTCTTTGTCACACTTGTTCCAAATCCAATTCAAAGCAAAACCTGCATAAGATCATCAAATTTCATCAACATTTGAAAATTTTGGATCAAAATAACTGATTTTCAAAGTATAACCGTTTTTCAAAATGAAAGGGTCAAACCTAGGGAGAAATGGTCGAGAGTGTAGTTTTTTGGTCGAACCAGGGAGTTTTTGGTCGAACGTGGAGTGTTATTCGGTCGAACCTAGACATTTTTAGTGTGTTGTTGTTCATTCGACCATCTGTTTTACATTCGACCAATCGGGAGGTCGAAAGTGCATTGATTTGGTCGAAAGTGAAAAGTGTTTGTTATTTTCCACATTCGAGTCTTTAGAAACGGTCGAACCTGGACTAATTTCTACATTTGACCTCACGACACTTGAAAAGGGTCGAACGTAGAATCTTTTTGAAAACTTTTCTAATCGTTTAGTGTTTTTATACTTTTCAGACGAGATGTGGAACTTTCCTACAACACCACGACCTAATACAACACCACAACAGCAAACAACAATGGATCCTTGGTTGGTGGCTGCTCAGAAGACTAGTCAACCATCTCAACCAATCAACTATTTGGTGATGACTAGTTCGATGCCCCAACATGTTGCCCAACCACAACAACAACCCGTGGCTGATTACTGGGGAGTTGCAGCAGCGGCGGTTCACTGTCAAACTACCAATGCGATTTCTACGCTTATTCAAGACTTATCTTCGGGTAGTGGGAGCCGTCCACCAAAGTTGATGGAAATGGTGGATTACAACCAATGGAAGACCAAGTTCAAGATTCATCTAGAGGGAATGGGATTGGAAGGCCCGAAAGCTTGGAAAATGATTGCTAAGGGGTATGTTGCTCCGATTTTGGAGAATACTGGTGAGCCGATTCCATTAGAGAGTCTCGCTGAGGATGAGAAGAAAAAGTTTGCGGTGGAAAAGAAGGCGTTTTCCCAACTGTCCTAGGCCATTAACACTGATCTGTTACATCAGTTTGGGTCGTGCACCATTTCAAAGCAATTGTGGGATATGTTAAGGAATCGTCACGATGGGAATGAGAAGACGAGGAAGCTTAGAATGGAGGAGTTGAGAAAAGAGTTTGAGAACTTTAGCTATATGGGAAATGAGACACTGAAGGAGTTGATATCGAGGTATTGTCACTTATTGACCGAACTTTCAAGTTATGAGATCAATATACCGATGTCTGAGCTGGTGGATAAGTTCGCTGATGCATTACCACCATACTAGAATCAACATATTGAGGTCCTTAAGGAGAAAGACGCATACCAATATTGGACTATCAATGAATTCATCTAGAAGCTTGAAAACAAAGAGATGGAGGAAAAGAGGAAAGCGAAAAGAGCACAAGTTCCTCAGAATCCAGAGTTATACCATGGCGGTACATCTTCATCTCTAACTAGTTCAAGTTCTAATACTACTGTTGCTCCACACATTGCTTGTGTTTCAAGCATTGTTAAACCAACCAAAACCCCCATAAACTATCTTGCTCAAACCTCATCTTATAACCCACCATCATACCCTACTACTTACATCCCACCATTTTCACCTATGCAACAAGCTGCATGCTATTCAGCTAATTTGAACCAACCTCAACAACAATCCTACATTTCTCAAGTGAATCAAACCCAAATGAACCCAAGTCAACATAACCAGAGCCCAATTGTGTTGGAGACATCAAACTTGAACAAGGTTACTATTGAAGTTGCACAACAACATGTAGCCTTGGTTTCTGCTATGGTCGCTTCGTATAACGGGTTGGTAGCTAGTCAAATTGGTAACAACAACCTAACCAGTGAAGACTATGCTCAAATTGACAAGGTGGAGATGGAGCTCATTGACATCCAGTGGGCATTTGCTAGTGTTATGAGGCGAGCGACTGAATTCATAGAGAAGACGGGCAGAACTGATCTTTTTACTTCTCCCAACACCACATATGGCTTCAACAAAGCCAAAGTCACATGTTTTAACTGTGGTGGGAAAGGTCACTTCAAGAGAGAATGCACACAGCCAGCACAACAGGGGAATAGGAATCCTTTCAACACCAACTACCAGAACCGTCAATCACAAAATCAGGTATCATATCAAAGCCAAAACAACTCCAATTTTCAACCACAAAATAATTACCAAAACCATCAAAACACCTCACCAAACAATACCGTTAGACAAACCACTACACAAAACCAGAACCAAAACCAAAACCAAAACCAAACACCACACAATCCAACCAGAACTATCATTCCAATTTCTACACCAAACAGCCAAACCCAACCAGATAACCAGAACCAGGCTTTGGTGATTCAGAAAGATGAAGGATTTGATTGGACTGGTATGCAACTTGGTGTTGAGGAGATCACTGCTGGTAATGTGGCGTGTGTTGCCCAGAAGATGGATTTGGATGAGCCGGTGTCAGTTGAAGATGTTTTGGAGACTGAAAAGATGTATGAGGTGAAGATTGAGGAGTTAGTTGAAGAGAAAGATGTTTGTGTTGAGAAGAAGTCGGGATTGATTCTTGACTCTGTTACTGATGTTTCCGAACAGTGTGATTCAGCTTATTCTAACTCGGAGAGCGAATCTGATTCTGAAGCTAGTGTTAACTCACTAGATGATGATATTGATCAACTTCTAGCTGAAGCTGATTTTCTGATGACTAGCAAATCGTGCATTGTGGATGATGCTTTTACCAAGATCGATTACTCTAAGTTCTTTGCTGGAAAGGAAGCACACTTTGCATTGATGGCGATGACAGAGCCTCCAAAACAGGTAAGTTCTGAATCTTCTTTAGATATGAACAGTGAAAAGCATTGTGGTGCATGTGATAGATTGACAGAGGATAATAAGCAACTCAGGGTTCAGCTTGAGAGTGCTAAGATCAACTATCAATCGTATCAAAAAGAAGCACGAGAATTCAATAAGGTGCTTGATGGTTACAAGAAAGACAATTCAGATCTTAAAAAGACTTTATCTTTATAACAATTAGCCATTAACAATTACATCAATGAATTAGAAGAAACAAAACTTGAAATGGCTACCATCATGTGCTTTGCTGAGAAAGTCAACAAGAAGCTTGAAAGTTATAAGCATATTGCATATGTTGTTGACCATATAATTGAGGAGCCTTCACAGTCAAGTAGTGCAAACTACAAGGCCGTCCCATCTCCAGTGTTGTTCGAAAATCATACTTTGCATTCAATAACACTGGAGAGTTCAGTTAAGTCTAACTCTACATCAGATGATGAGTCTAACACCTCCAGTGTGGGAGACCCTAATTCTGATGTTAGACCTATTTTGGGACTAAATGATGAAGGTGTGATAGCTGTAACTGATGATTCTGACTCTGAGGAGGATAAATCTGAGAAAGTGTGTGATATTCCTGCTGAAAATCACATTATTACTAATGAACCAGTGTCACCTTCTCAGATTATCCATCCAATGGCTAACGCTCATCGAGTGAATCAGTCAGTTAAGCATGTTGAGAAGAATGAACAATGTGACAAACCCGTCAAAGTTTTTCATCGGATGGAAGGATCCGATAAGATAATTTCTGATGAGGAATATCCAATTAAATTTGCCAACTATTCCAAGATTGAGAAAATTTGGCATGAGAGTACCATTTGGTTCCCAAAACATGAGAGAACAAATGATGTACCTCCAGAGGTTTTAAAGAAAATTTATTTGGATGTTACAAAAGAACCAAAGGTTCATGTCACAGAGTTTGTTAAGCCGAAGGAGAAGGCGAATAGTTTTCTTGAGCCGACTTACTCAAAGGATCCAGCTCCTGAGAGTCTTAGAAGAAGGTGTGTGGATGATCAATATCCTATCACTAATTATGCAAAGTCGAACGCCAAGAACAACTTTGAGGAATACCGTGCATGTTTTAAATGAGAGGAGAGAGGGCATTTACTTGCTCACTGCCCGTATGTTTGGCACAAAAGGCACGAGGTTGAATTGAAGAAGAAATACCAAAGTCCAGTCGATAATCATTTTTATCCACAAAGACGATTTGTTCCTCAACCATCACCGTTTTATAACCAAAGCAGATATTTTCAAAAACGGGAAAATCGTCTGATAACATATGACCATCGTAACCGGATCGCCATGGAAAAGTTTTTTAAGAAAACTGTGGTGAACACAACTGTTGAGAAGCAATTTAAAACCTGCAATCAAACCAACAGTTGGACCTGTCTCTGTTAAATCAGAGAAGGTAAGCAAGAAAGTTTCTTTCAAAGACGAAGTAAAGAAACCGATTGAGATCCCAAAATCTCAGATTCGGATCTTGAAACGTTTGGAACAATTTTGGTCACCTAAGGGTTCTCAAGGTGCTTCTACTTCAAGAGTGAATGAGAAATCTGAGACTGAAAAGGATTTAATTGATCAGAAAAAGATCAATTCAAATTCAACTGTTTGTGTAAAAGATTCTTTGAAACTGAATGTTCAAAGACCCAGGACCAAGCAGGCTTGGGTCCCTCAAAAAATCTAATCTTTTTACTTGATATGTGCAGGGAGCTTCAGCTGGCCCTGTGAGCAGTCTTTGGATTCTTGAAAGTGGAGCTTCTGGTCACATGACATGGGATTTATCTGTGACACCCGACAAATTCTGATTAACAACGTTGTCTAGATGAAAGTCTACCTTAGCGAGTCACGCGTATATTGTACTTAACTGGGTTAGTTAAGTCGGGTTATGGTTCGGGAACTATTGGTTAGTCTAGAAGATCATTGGATGTTGGTCTAGAGGTTCGTTAGATGTCAGTCCTTAACCAAGTGTACAAACGGTGACGATTTGTAGGATCGTCAGGGCATACGGAACGTACGAGTCTCGAGTCCCGGGAATTGGTGAACGAGTGTAAATATGTGTATTTACTTGTGTTATGTGTTTACAATCATTATATGACTTGTCGGTACGTGAATAGGTATTAACATATGTTAAAACGGGGTTTAACGCGCAAAACGCACCAAACCAACCCCTATAGGCGAGTAGGAGGTCTACTCCCCTATAGGGGAGGCGAGTAGGGGACCCTAAGGGCGAGTAGGGTCCTACTCGTGTGTAGCTAAGGGCGAGTAGGCCCTAATCACATGAACATTCAGGCGATTACAAGCCCTAATCGCCTGAAACTGCTGCATACTCGCTAGTAACGTGCTGGACGACTAGAAACGCCTATAAATACAATGCTTAACCTCCTAAACTTCCTAATATCAACCCTAGTCGTCCCATAACCGCCCCAAACACATAAACAACCTCTGGAAGGCGATTTTGATCAAAAACACAAGGTTTCAAGGTCTAACCATCATTCTTTCATAATCCTAAGGTTTGATTCTCATCCATAACACTTTGTAAACGTTTTTAATCAATCCCTAATGGTCCAGACCTGTTCATAAACGAAAAAGCTTTCTGAAAATCGTCAATAAGGGTTGTTAATCGGATTATAACTAATATACGTGCGTTATGGGTGTGTATGATTAGAAAGATAGGATTTTTATGATTCATGATGATGATTTGATATGTTATTATGATAGATCAGTATTGATATTGATATTATGATAATAGGAATCTCAGTAATTGGATATTAGGGTTATGATTACACGTGTTAGTATGATGTTGCATGCTATGTGAATTGGTGTTTGGATTACTTGGTTGCATGCAGGACTGATTATACGAGGTTGAACGAAGGATTTTGGGTTAAACATGTTTAGGATAGTGTTTGGGATGATATTGGGTGGTTACACACGTTCTGGATCTGATTTGGAGCGTTAAACGCGCGAAAAACCGGAACAGCAAGGTTACAGGCGAGTAGCATTCCTAATCGCCTATGTTATAGGCGAGTAGGGTGCTAATCGCCCATAATACAGGCGAGTAGAGGTCTACTCTTGTGTAAGTTCAGGGGAGTAGCCCTAATCACTAGTAAGTTCAGGGGAGTAGCCCTAATCACTAGTAAGTTCAGGGGAGTAGCCCCTAATCGCCTATAATAGGGGCGAATAGGACTCCTAATTGCTAGTTGACTTTCCTAATTGCTAGTTGACTTTTCCTAATCGCGTGTACTGCTGCTGTAAGTGTAAATTAGCATTCCGAGACCCGATTTAACATGTAGTAACATGCTAGGAACCCCGTAACATGTCTAATAACTTGGTAACATATATTTGGATGTATTTCGGTGATACGTGAACTATGTGCTATAACTTGTTGTGCGTTAACGTATGTTAAGTATACTTGCGTTATTGTATGTTTTGGAGCGTAAACATAACACGGGGAGTCTCGGGTCACCAATGGGATGTCGAGTCTTGTACTTTGGGTCAGTTAAACAGTCACGGTGTTTTCAAACGAACTTGGTTATGGTCTGGACATCTAGGGACTAATTAACCTGCGGGTTATTAGTCTAAGTACTTGTAACTGTCGTATGTTAGGTCGCCGCTTACGGGACTAGCATAGCAGCTGGGTTTACTCGGGTTAAGGAGTAACGCAACTTAAGGTGAGTTTACGGCCCCTCTTTTAAACTGGTTTTATACTTTCGGGGGAGAAAACATGTGTTAAAACGATTATTTGGTAACTACTGTCATACTATGGGTTTCTATTGTGTACTACACGATCTTTGGAAGTCCCGGGGGGAACCATGAATGTGCGGGTTTGCACAACGGGGAAATGTGAATAGCGCTATTGGGAGTGACCAACCCCGCTCGTCGACTTGGAGGGTCGGCGGGTGCATATTGTCTCAAACAGGAACAACAGGAACAACAGGAACTACATCGGGCATACTTTTGGTATTCGCGTTAGTAATGGTTTTCCAATCGTGGTAGTAACAAAACGTACGCCTAGCTAGCGTATACTGGTTTTCGATTATTATAGTATGGACAGGTGGACTTGGTACTTGGATACAAAACCTGTAAACTCACCAGCATTTTTGTGCTGACGTAAACTTTTACATGTTTTCTCAGGTCGCTAAGGTAGCACGAATGGAACTAGGGCGCACGCGTCTGCACGGCGTCTAGCTAGAGTTGCATGATTTACAAACATTGAACATTGGTTTATTATTGAATAATTGTTTTGAATAAGCTTCCGCTGTAAACGGGGATTTTAAACTATGTTTTGAAACTGCATTTATATTCATTTAGAATTGTTTATTGTGATCGTTGGTTTGGATCCTGGTTTGTCATGCGCCTCGCGGTAAAACTCCGCAAGTGGATTTTGAGGGTGTGACAGATTGGTATCAGAGCCAATGGTTATAGTGAACTTGGACTGCATGTAGAGTCTAGTCTATAGCCGAGTCGCACACACTAGACGATCACATGGTACTAAACGTTATAGTGGTTTACGTATGGTCTTGTCGGGGTGTCTCTAAATCATTGGTCTTTCTACGTTACATCATCCGTTCTATCTTAGGTTGGGTTACTTGTTTTCTAGGCAGTGTGGTCTGTTGGAGTAACTCGTGTGCTCTTGAGATTTGTCCAAGGCTCGGACATCTCCCTTTCGCACTCCAATAGAAACACTTGTCATGAACTACCGTAGTATTACGGTGTATAGCTAAGAGTCTATGTTCGGTGATTTGAACTTTGAACTAGGAGAACACTTGGAGGACCATGTAGAGCGTTTTATCATTTTGGGTGCACACAAAATCATAAAACGAAATGCATGGAAGCCCTGGTGAGCTCTGGGTTTGAGGGGATAGTCCTGGATTGGATCTGGCTTTGATCTTGCGAACATTAGTGGTTATCTTTAACTGCGAAACTAAATTTTCTCGTTCTTTCTGCTAGAATCATGTCTGGAGTGCGTGGAGGACGTGGAGGTGGTCGCAATGGTGGACGTGGTGGTGGTCGCGGTGGTGCTGGTGGTCGTGGTGGAGGTATTAACCTATCACAGGCTGATCTGAACAACTTGCTCCAAGCTGCCTTTCAGTTAGGGCACAACGGTGGTGGTAAGTTGATTTATCCGTTTTCTTTGCCTCATTGGTGAACCTTGTTTACGTTATTCGTGGTTTCTCATACGTTTCATTTCAGGTGGTCCTGTTGACCCACCCCCACCCATGTGCACCTACAAGATGTTCCGGGACTGTAAGCCCCAGGAATTCTCTGGCACTGAGGGTGCGGTGAGCTTGCTTAGGTGGTTGGAGAAAGTGGAGTCGGTATTTCTGATGTGTAACTGTCTCCCAGAAGATCGGTAAAGTATTCTGCTGCGTTATTTCAGGACGTGGCATTGACATGGTGGAATGGTATCACCCAGAACATGGGTATTGGGGAGGCATATGCTATGCCATGGGAGAACTTTGTGCAGTTGCTGAAGCGGGAGTATTGCCCGAGGGAAGAGGTACAGAAACTGGAGCATGAGGTGTGGAACCTCAAGATGACTGGATCGGAGATCGAGAAGTATACTGTGAGGAGGAATGAGTTGGCAGTGCTGTGTCCCGATCTGCACGTGCCAGAGTATCGTAGGATTGAACATTATGTCTCAGGTTTAGTGCCGGAAATTGCAGGGTTGGTGGCTGCTGGAAATCATCCTACATATGCAGAGGTAGTTCGATCGGCCCATAGGATGACCAACTTAAAGGTGAATGAGGGGATTTTGCCAGCGAAGGGTTCAACTGTTAAGGCCCCAGAGAACAACAAGCGCAAGTGGGAAAACGACGGGAAAGGATCTGGGTCTGCACAGCAGGGTAAAAGGTTTGATAGTGGGGGTTCATCTTCTTCGGGTAATAAGCAGGGTGGTTATGCGGGAAAACTGCCCAAATGCAACAAGTGTGGACGCCATCACCAAGGGAACTGCGACAGTAACCGTTGTCACCGCTGCCAGCGAACAGGGCACTATGCTAAAGATTGTCGGGCTACACTTCCATCGACTCAGGCTCCGACTAACAGTTCAGCTCCGACTACTCAGGGGACTACAGGGAAACAAGGATGCTACAACTGTGGTGACACTGGGCATTACAAGAAGGATTGCCCAAAACTGAAGCAGGGTGGGAACAACGGGAATGGGAACAACGGGGGCGGCGGCAGAAATGCACGTGCCTTCGTCATTGGAGCTGCTGAGGCTAGACAGGACCCTGACACAGTCACCGGTACGTTTCTTCTCAATAATCGTTCTGTTAGCGTGTTATTTGATTCTGGTGCCGACAAGAGTTTTGTATCCAAGGATGTTAGTCGACTGCTAGATGTAGTACCCGTACCATTAGAAACCAAGTATATTATTGAGTTGGCTGACGGTAAAACGATTGAAGCTACTAGTGTTTCTTCGGGAGTGTCAATTAGAGTTGTCGGTTTATCGTTTCCCATTGACCTTATGCCGGTACCTTTGGGTAGTTTTGACGTTGTAGTAGGAATGGATTGGTTATCTTTGTATCGCGCGAGATTGTCTGTTACGATAAGGTTATTCGGATTCCTCTCCCTGATGGAGAATTTCTTTCTGTTTACGGTATCAAGGGTGGTGTTCCGCTAAACATCATCTCTAGTATGAAAGCCCTTAAGTGTCTTCGAAAGGGTTATCCAGCCGTATTGGCGCTTTTATCTGTTTCCTCTGGTGATGAAAAGAAGATCGACGACATTCCGGTGGTACGCGAGTTTCCTGATGTTTTTCCCGATGATTTACCTGGTCTCCCTCCTCATCGTCAAGTCGAGTTCGGTATTGATCTTGTACCAGGGGCTGCTCCTATTGCTCGGGCCCCCTACCGTCTTGCACCTCCCGAGATGCAGGAATTGTCTAGCCAGTTACAGGAACTCTTGGACAAGGGTTTCATCCGGCCAAGTTCTTCCCCTTGGGAGCCCCGATTTTATTTGTTAAGAAGAAGGATGGGAGTTTCCGATTGTGCGTAGACTACAGAGAGCTGAACAAATTGACCGTCAAGAACCGTTATCCTCTTCCACGTATTGATGATCTATTCGACCAGCTTCAGGGTTCTAGTTATTATTCCAAGATCGATTTGAGGTCTGGTTATCACCAGCTGCGCGTCAGGGAGGCTGACGTTGCAAAGACTGCTTTTCGAACACGTTATGGCCATTTCGAATTCTTGGTCATGCCTTTCGGTCTCACGAACGCACCAGCGGTTTTCATGGACTTGATGAACCGCGTCTGTAAACCATATCTGGACAAGTTCGTCATTGTGTTTATTGATGACATTCTGATCTACTCCAAGAACGAGACCGAACACGGGGAACATCTGCGGTTAGTTTTGGAACTCTTGCAACGGGAACAACTTTACGCCAAGTTCTCAAAGTGTGACTTTTGGTTACGCGAAGTTCAATTCCTAGGACATGTGGTTAATGAACTAGGAATTCATGTCGATCCAGCTAAGATCGAAGCGATCAAGGACTGGGGAGCACCAAAGACGCCAACTGAGGTGCGGCAATTCCTAGGCCTTGCGGGCTATTATCGTCGTTTCATTCAGGGGTTCTCGAAGATTGCTCAACCCCTCACCATTCTCACTCAGAAGGATAGAAAATTCGACTGGGGTGAACCACAAGAGTCAGCGTTTGAAGAACTGAAGTCTAAACTGTGTTCTGCTCCTATTTTGTCTTTACCTGAGGGTCCTGATGATTTCGTTGTTTACTGTGATGCTTCCATTCATGGACTCGGTTGCGTGTTGATGCAACGCGAGAAAGTGATTGCGTATGCTTCTCGTCAACTCAAGGTGCACGAGAAGAACTACACAACTCATGACTTGGAGTTGGGTGCCGTGATATTCGCGTTGAAGATTTGGAGACATTACTTGTACGGTACTAAATGCACCATCTACACCGATCACAAGAGTCTCCAACACATTTTCGACCAACAACACTTGAACATAACGGCAGCGTCGCTGGATTGAACTTTTGAACGACTATGATTGTGCTATTAAGTACCATCCTGGCAAGGCGAATGTGGTAGCAGACGCCTTGAGCAGGAAGGAATCTACTAAACCTCGTCGCGTTCGGGCGTTGCAACTCACTATTCATTCGTCACTACCTGATCAACTCCGTTCTGCCCAGTTGGAAGCTTTGAAGGAGGAAAACCTTAAAGCTGAAACCATGCACGGTGCCGACAAGCACCTAGAGCGAAGGCCTGATGGCCTGCACTATTTCGCAGAACGTATATGGGTTCCTTTGTTCGGGGGACTACGGGAGCTTGTCCTTGATGAGGCTCATAAGTACCGGTATTCTATTCATCCTGGTTCGGATAAGATGTACCAAGATCTGAAGGTGCTTTACTGGTGGCCAAACATGAGGTCGGACATAGCCTCATACGTGAGCAAATGTTTGACCTGTGCTAAGGTCAAGGTGGAATACCAGAAACCGTCGGGTCTCCTGCAACAACCTGAAATTCCGGAATGGAAATGGGAACGGATTACTATGGATTTTGTCACACAACTTCCTAAGTCACCAAGCGGGAACGACAAGATATGGGTGATTGTCGATCGGTTGACGAAATCAGCTCATTTTCTTGCTATTAAGGAGACCGACACCATGGATCGTTTGGCTCGTCTTTACTTGAAGGAAGTTGTTTCTAAGCACGGGGTACCAGTTTCTATTATCTCGGATCGTGACTCCCATTTTACTTCTCACTTCTTGAAGTCTTTGCACAAGGCTTTGGGTACCCAACTAGACATGAGTACGGCTTACCATCCACAGACTGACGGTCAGAGTGAGCGTACGATTCAAACTTTAGAAGACATGCTGCGGGCATGTGTGATCGATTTTGGCAAGGGTTGGGAAGCTCATCTACCGTTAGTAGAATTCTCGTATAATAACAGTTATCACACGAGCATCAAGGCTGCTCCGTTCGAAGCACTGTACGGACGGAAATGCCGTTCTCCTCTTTGTTGGGCTGAAGTGGGTGAGAGTCAACTCACTGGGCCTGAACTAGTGTACGAAACTTCGGAAAAGATCGTACAGATTCGTAATCGGTTGGCGGCGGCACGGGACCGGCAAAAGAGTTATGCTGATCAGCGTCGCAAACCACTGGAGTTCCAAGTCAATGACAAGGTACTTCTAAAAGTCTCACCGTGGAAGGGCGTCATACGCTTTGGGAAGCGTGGCAAACTCAATCCGCGATATGTCGGCCCATTTACGATCCTGGAACGGATTGGGCCGGTGGCATATCGACTTGATCTACCGACGGAGCTCGGTAACGTACATAACGTCTTTCACGTGTCAAACTTGAAGAAGTGTCTGGCTGACGAGTCTCTCATCGTTCCACTAGAAGAGATCAAGGTTGATGATCGTCTTCGGATTGTGGAAGAACCTGTGGAGATCCTTGATTACAAGATTCGTAGCCTGCGTCACAGCAAGATTCGTATCGTTAAGGTTCGGTGGAACTCGAACCGGGGACCGGAATATACATGGGAACGGGAGGATCAGATGAAGTCTAAGTATCCTCATCTTTTTCCTAAGGAAGCGTTCGAGTCGAGACATGTCTCTTCGGCAGCTGAATGAATCTCGGGTCGAGATTCCTTTTAACGTGGGATGATGTGACAACTCGGGTAAATCTCTCTTCTGGTTTCTATCTTTTTGTTTGTTTCCTTCGTTATTCTTTTGTTCTTTTGGTGCTTGTGCAATTTTCGGGACGAAAATTCTTTTAACGTGGGGATGATGTGACACCCGGCAAATTCTGATTAACAACGTTGTCTAGATGAAAGTCTACCTTAGCGAGTCACGCGTATATTGTACTTAACTGGGTTAGTTAAGTCGGGTTATGGTTCGGGAACTATTGGTTAGTCTAGAAGATCATTGGATGTTGGTCTAGAGGTTCGTTAGATGTCAGTCCTTAACCAAGTGTACAAACGGTGACGATTTGTAGGATCGTCAGGGCATACGGAACGTACGAGTCTCGAGTCCCGGGAATTGGTGAACGAGTGTAAATATGTGTATTTACTTGTGTTATGTGTTTACAATCATTATATGACTTGTCGGTACGTGAATAGGTATTAACATATGTTAAAACGGGGTTTAACGCGCAAAACGCACCAAACCAACCCCTATAGGCGAGTAGGAGGTCTACTCCCCTATAGGGGAGGCGAGTAGGGGACCCTAAGGGCGAGTAGGGTCCTACTCGTGTGTAGCTAAGGGCGAGTAGGCCCTAATCACATGAACATTCAGGCGATTACAAGCCCTAATCGCCTGAAACTGCTGCATACTCGCTAGTAACGTGCTGGACGACTAGAAACGCCTATAAATACAATGCTTAACCTCCTAAACTTCCTAATATCAACCCTAGTCGTCCCATAACCGCCCCAAACACATAAACAACCTCTGGAAGGCGATTTTGATAAAAAACACAAGGTTTCAAGGTCTAACCATCATTCTTTCATAATCCTAAGGTTTGATTCTCATCCATAACACTTTGTAAACGTTTTTAATCAATCCCTAATGGTCCAGACCTGTTCATAAACGAAAAAGCTTTCTGAAAATCGTCAATAAGGGTTGTTAATCGGATTATAACTAATATACGTGCGTTATGGGTGTGTATGATTAGAAAGATAGGATTTTTATGATTCATGATGATGATTTGATATGTTATTATGATAGATCAGTATTGATATTGATATTATGATAATAGGAATCTCAGTAATTGGATATTAGGGTTATGATTACACGTGTTAGTATGATGTTGCATGCTATGTGAATTGGTGTTTGGATTACTTGGTTGCATGCAGGACTGATTATACGAGGTTGAACGAAGGATTTTGGGTTAAACATGTTTAGGATAGTGTTTGGGATGATATTGGGTGGTTACACACGTTCTGGATCTGATTTGGAGCGTTAAACGCGCGAAAAACCGGAACAGCAAGGTTACAGGCGAGTAGCATTCCTAATCGCCTATGTTATAGGCGAGTAGGGTGCTAATCGCCCATAATACAGGCGAGTAGAGGTCTACTCTTGTGTAAGTTCAGGGGAGTAGCCCTAATCACTAGTAAGTTCAGGGGAGTAGCCCTAATCACTAGTAAGTTCAGGGGAGTAGCCCTAATCACTAGTAAGTTCAGGGGAGTAGCCCCTAATCGCCTATAATAGGGGCGAATAGGACTCCTAATTGCTAGTTGACTTTCCTAATTGCTAGTTGACTTTTCCTAATCGCGTGTACTGCTGCTGTAAGTGTAAATTAGCATTCCGAGACCCGATTTAACATGTAGTAACATGCTAGGAACCCCGTAACATGTCTAATAACTTGGTAACATATATTTGGATGTATTTCGGTGATACGTGAACTATGTGCTATAACTTGTTGTGCGTTAACGTATGTTAAGTATACTTGAGTTATTGTATGTTTTGGAGCGTAAACATAACACGGGGAGTCTCGGGTCACCAATGGGATGTCGAGTCTTGTACTTTGGGTCAGTTAAACAGTCACGGTGTTTTCAAACGAACTTGGTTATGGTCTGGACATCTAGGGACTAATTAACCTGCGGGTTATTAGTCTAAGTACTTGTAACTGTCGTATGTTAGGTCGCCGCTTACGGGACTAGCATAGCAGCTGGGTTTACTCGGGTTAAGGAGTAACGCAACTTAAGGTGAGTTTACGGCCCCTCTTTTAAACTGGTTTTATACTTTCGGGGGAGAAAACATGTGTTAAAACGATTATTTGGTAACTACTGTCATACTATGGGTTTCTATTGTGTACTACACGATCTTTGGAAGTCCCGGGGGAACCATGAATGTGCGGGTTTGCACAACGGGGAAATGTGAATAGCGCTATTGGGAGTGACCAACCCCGCTCGTCGACTTGGAGGGTCGGCGGGTGCATATTGTCTCAAACAGGAACAACAGGAACAACAGGAACTACATCGGGCATACTTTTGGTATTCGCGTTAGTAATGGTTTTCCAATCGTGGTAGTAACAAAACGTACGCCTAGCTAGCGTATACTGGTTTTCGATTATTATAGTATGGACAGGTGGACTTGGTACTTGGATACAAAACCTGTAAACTCACCAGCATTTTTGTGCTGACGTAAACTTTTACATGTTTTCTCAGGTCGCTAAGGTAGCACGAATGGAACTAGGGCGCACGCGTCTGCACGGCGTCTAGCTAGAGTTGCATGATTTACAAACATTGAACATTGGTTTATTATTGAATAATTGTTTTGAATAAGCTTCCGCTGTAAACGGGGATTTTAAACTATGTTTTGAAACTGCATTTATATTCATTTAGAATTGTTTATTGTGATCGTTGGTTTGGATCCTGGTTTGTCATGCGCCTCGCGGTAAAACTCCGCAAGTGGATTTTGAGGGTGTGACATTATCGCTACTGTTTGACATAAGAAATATCATTGGCGGATACGTAGCATTTGCTGGAAACAAAGGAGGATACATTACTATGGAGGGTAGTGTAAGTAATGGTATCGTGAGTTTTGAGAAGATTTCATATGTGAAGAAAATAGACTATAATCTGCTCAGTGTCAGTTAAATCTGTGATAAGCAGTTTTCTGTCTTCTTTGATGACAAATCTTGCTATATTCTCAAGCCAGGATTCGTTCTTCCAAAAGAGTGGGTATTGCTAAAAGCACCGAGAGTGAACAATTTGAACATTCTCGACATGTCAAAGGCCATGACAACCCAGGGTCAAGTAATGTGTTTCCTCTCCAAGGCTACTGAATAAGAATCAATCATGTGGCATAGGAGGATGGGACACATTCACCTTAGAAAAATGAACCATCTGGTGAAGAATGAACTTGTCGAAGGCGTAAATGTTAAACATTTCCATTTGAACGACAAGTGTGTGAGTTGCAAGAAAGGAAAGCAGCACAAGCAGACCCATAAACCAAAGAAAGTCAATTCAGTTGAATTACCACTTGAGCGTTTGCACATGGATCTGTTCGGACCGGTCAAGCATAAAAGTCATGCTGGTGAATTGTACTGTCTTGTGGTTACCGATGATTATTCCAGATTTTCATGGGTTATGTGCTTGCATCATAAGAGCGACACGCTTAAACAATTTGAAGGTTCTGTTCACTCGATTGGAAAATGTCTATGGTCTAAAGATCAAGAGAATTAGGAGTGACAATGGGACGGAGTTCAAGAACGCAAAGATGGATGCTCTTTGTGAAGACAAAGGAATTCATCATGAATATAGTGCTCCGTATACCCCTCAACAGAACGGTGTCGCAAAACGTAAAAACAGGACTCTAATTGAAGCGGCGAGAACAATGCTTGCGGATTCCAACCTTCCAGTAATGTTCTGGAACGAAGCCATTTACGCAGCTTGTTATACTCTCAATCGTGTTTTAACAGTGAAGAAGTATGGTAAAACTTCTTATGAGCTGTTGAACCGACGAAAGCCAAACTTAGAGTATCTAGAACCGTTTGGAGCCCCTTGTACAATGCTTAATCCATCTGAGAAGTTCGCACCGAAGGCTGAAGAAGGATTATTTGTTGGATATGCAACCCCGCTCAAACGGTTTTCAACAAACGAACTCGTCAGGTAGAGGAGTGGGCTAACGTTGAAGTTCAGCGGTATACTCAGAACGTACAGGGTAGCGGTCCAGACTGGATGTTTGATTACAAAGATTTCTTTGAATCATTCAATCTAGATAGCTTAGTTGAAGAGGCTGTATGACGATTATATTACGAGTGTGAAAACGCGGTGACATCACCGTTGGGTAATGATCTAGATTCGACAGAGAATTTGACTACTCAAACGGGAGTGCAAGTACCTGATTATCCGGAATCTCAGATACATCGTATTTACCCGCTCGAGCAGGTTATTGGTGATCCTGGTAGCAGTGTGATGACGAGAGGACAACTGAGGAATGCTAACTCACAAGAAAATCTTGGAGCTCTAGCCTTATATGCTAAAATTCAAAAGTCAGGTTGTCAGAATGACTGGTCTTTTGCTTGTTATGTTTCGCAGGTTGAACCGCGGACATACAAGGATGCTCTTTTGGATGACGCTTGGGTAGAGTCAATGCAAGAGGAGTTATTACAATTTCAGAAACTGGGAGTATGGACCTTGATAGATTTACCTCCAGGCAGGAAAAAGATAGGAACAAAATAGGTGTTTAAATGTAAGAAGGATAACAGAGGAGTGATTGTTAGGAACAAAGCTCGATTGGTCGTACAAGGCTTTCATCAAGTGGAAGGAATCGATTATAACGAGAATTATGCACCGGTTGCACGCTTAGAAGCTATCCGCATGTTTCTAGCGTTTGCATCTTACAAGAAATTTAAGGTGTATCAAATGGACGTTAAAAGCGCATTTCTTTATGGTGTGGTCAAGGAAGAAGTTTACGTAGGTCAACCACCAGGCTTTGAGGATCCTATCCACCGGGATAAGGTCTACGTTTTAAACAAAGCTCTCTATGGGTTGCACCAGGCTCCACGACAATGGTATGAGGAGCTGAGCACGTATCTTCTATCCAAAGGATTTAAACGAGGTTTGGTAGATTGCACACTGTTCACAAAACGAACAGGAGATGACTTGCTTCTAGTGCAAAGTTATGTTGATGACATTATTTTTGGTTCTACTAATGAACTTTTGTGTAGAGAATTCGAAAAAGTTATGCAGGAAAAGTTCGAAATGAGTGCGATGGGAGAGATGCAGTTTTTCTTAGGCTTGCAGATGGACCAAAGACCAACGGGGATCTTTATTCACCAGACTAAATACGTCTCTGAAGTCTTGAGCCGATTCCAGATGGATGATTCGAAGCCGATGGAAACCCCGATACAACCTAATCACGGGATTGGTGTTGATGCTAAGGGGGAGCTGACTGATCCTTTTACATACAGAGCAATCGTCGGATCTCTGATGTACCTCACCGCATCCAGACCAGACATAATGTTCGCTACATGTCTTTGTGCACGTTATCAATCGAAGCCGAAACAGAGTCATCTAGCGGCTGTCAAACGTATCCTTAGATATCTGAAGGGTTGTCCGTCGACAGGACTATGGTACCCTAATGATGATAATTTTGACCTAATTGCTTTTAGTGATGCAGATTGGGGAGGCTGTGACAAAGACAGCAAATCCACAACGGCTGGATGTCAGTTTCTAGGGAGCAGGCTCGTGACCTGGCAATGCAAGAAACAAACTGCAGTCGCCTTATCCACATGTGAAGCAGAATACGTCTCAGCATCAAGCTGCTGCTCACAAGTTCTCTGGATACAACAGCAGATGATGGACTACGGTTTGCAATTTCTTAAAACCCCTATTTACTGTGATAATGAGGCCGCAATTGCATTAACAAAAGACTTAGTTAATCACTCGAAAGCTAAACATATCCGGATCAAATATCATTTTATCCGTGATTTTTACGCAAAAGAGTTGATCGATATGGTCAAAATCCACACTGACTATCAACGTGCAGATCTTTTTACCAAAGCTTTTGATAAATCAAGATTTGAATATCTTTTAAAAGCTAACGGTATAACAGAAAAACAAGACTGATCATCACCTCGGTTTATCGCTTTTTAGTTTTAGTTTTTACTGTTTTCAGAAAAATACAAAAACCCAAAAATATGTTTTTCATTTAAGGGGGAGTTTATTTTTAGAAAAACCAAAAACATTGAAAAATTCAAAAACCCATAAAAATTAGAAAACCCAAATGATTTCCAGGAGAAAAAGAGGAAATGATAGTACATCAGTAGGGATCTGACACATGCTAAAGAAGTGTAATGCAATATAAGGCGTGTGTTTGAGTCTGTGTGATGTGTTGATAGGCTTCGTAGACTTATTACTGCGTGCCTGATATATACATATCAAACAAGTTGTTGTGTGGATGAACTCCTCATGGGCATATGGTCTTAGTACCGTAATTTCGTTTGATAGGGTATTTGTACAAAATTTGGAGGTTTCGGGTCGTTATGTTATTAGTTATCTAGGGATAGCCTCTCTGATCTTCTGCTGTAAGTCATTACGGACCTAGATCAGACAAGGTGTCTTTATAAAAGAGCTGTAAAGCCAAAACCTAAAGTTACCGAATTGAGGAACTTTCAATGTATGACGATAATCAAAGATTATCTAATGCATCGTATCCAATCACTGATGAAAATCATGATTGATATCAGCCCTCAACCTGGTAGTGTGCACAAGTTACTTTGTAGCAATGAATTGCTGACCTGTACACCTCTGTGCCTCATACCTTGTAAATTACAGATGACGAAAGCATTAATCACGCGTTACAATGAGTCTTTGTGCATTTTATTTCTTGATACGGGAGTATGTCGTGTGCGTGGGAACCACAGACAATTGAGTTTATACTATAAATAACCGTATCAGTCTAAAGCACTGCACAACAGTCTGCATGTGAGTTTATGTGGATAACAATATCAGCAGTTGCCATATCACACATTCTCTTTAATGATAATAAATCAAAAAGATCAACGGTGTGATCAGATTTCTCAAAATTTGATATGATCCTCTTACCGGAAATCCCAAAACATTTACTGTTTTATCTTTACATTTCTGCATTTTACATTTTTCGTCAAAAATACAAGACTCAAAAAGATTTTAGGTGTGTTTTAACAAAAATTTTAGAAAATCCAAAAGATTTTACATTTCTATATTCTTTTTTGATAACCGATGGTGGTTGATGTTGATTTTCTAAAACTTGATGGACCATTTGAGTTTTGTCATCTTTAAATGAGAAATAATGAATGTCGGATGCTTAAAAGTTGAGAAAAATATTGAACGGGACTCGATTTTGAGATTTGGTAAAAAGTTCAAAAAATTCCAAATTTCATTCGCCCCTTCGATGGGTCGAATGTGGAATTTTGCTCTTCATTCGAACCTTTCAAACAGTCGAATGTGAGTGTTCTTTTGTCTGATTGCACATTCGAACCATTTTTCTTCCTTCGAACCTTTAAATAGGGTCGAATGTAGAACAATTTTCATATTCGCCCATGACAAACGGTCGAATGTGGATCCTATATATACCTTATCTGCACCTTCGAACCCCATTTTAGAAATTTTTAAAATTCTGAGATTAAGACCCCTTGTTGCTCGTGTTTTTCAAATCCCTTCATTGTGTTCCTCGTTTCTTGCTGATCATTTTAAGCTATCATTTGCAGGTTATCATCCATTATCCAGTTTAGATTCATTCATTTTGTGTTCGAACTCAAAAATGAATCAAAACATGGATTATAGACTGTTATAGGGACAATTCTTGTTAAGGATTCGATGTTTAAGTATTTTAGGGGGAGAAGAAACCAAAATCCAGGGTTTAATCACAACAGTTTATCGAATTGATTGATTAAAAAGTTCAAACCCTAGATTTTAGGATAAAACACATAAACATTGAATAATCTTAACAATTGATTGTTGGAAAAGGTTAATCGATCATGTTAGATGCTTTACAAATCAAAATGGCATGTTAAAACAAATTAAATCAAAATCTGCAAATTTTGAAGATGAACAGACACGTTCGACCACTTCAAAACGGTCGAATGTTACTTTTTGGTCGAATGTACCAAGTTCAAACGGTCGAAAGTGGATAAAATGGTCGAATGTACATTTTTAAAACTGATTTTCACATTCGAACCTTATATCCCACATTCGAAGCTTCGAATGGTCGAATGTGGATTTTCAAAATCAAAAATTTCAAATTTTGAATATTTTGTCCGTTTTTAACGTGTTTTCTTGTTTTGTTTTGCAGTTTAATCATGTCTGAGCCACAGAGTTCTGATATTCCCGCTGGTTCGTCAGACAAGGTAGCCGGGAAGAAGCCAGTAGAAGACTTACCTTTTGAAGAAGCACATAACTGCTGTGCTTATCTGGGCAATCTAAAGAAACATACCGAATTCACCGGTATTGTTGACTTTTTGAAGAGAAGCCGTGTTGTCGTTGCTATTGCTACTCCTGCAATTATATACAGAGATCACCAAAGAGAGTTCTGGACAAACGCAAGAATGGATTTTTGGGACAACGAATCTGCTATCTTGAGTAAGATTCAGGGGGAGCTAGTGATTATTTATGAAGACGACATTAGAAAGGCACTGAAGCTGACAAATAAGAAGACTGATCCGAGAGTTCTATCTTGGATTGAGCAGAGGAAGTGTTTCCTGAGAATGAAGTATAATGGACTGATTACTGATGGTTCATTACATAAAGGTAAACTGTGCCCGCAGTTCAAGTACCTTGCTCACGTCATGCTACATGTTTTCGGATCCGTGAGTGGAGGTTATGACGTAATGAGAAAGAGTATTAGCTCTTTGATGGTTGCCCTGATAAACAAGCCATTCAACGTATCTAGAATGATACTTGAACACATGCTGGAACCTTTGAGAGGATTGAAGAATAAGAAGTTCTTATTATACCCAAGATTCCTGCAAATGATCTTTGATGAGAAGTACAAGAATTTGAGAAAGGATCCTACACAGATAGTAGTTCAGGATCACATGAGTTTAAGCACGTTAGTAAGAATGAAGGGATACAAAGGTGTGCTGATAAATGAAAGACCACCAATGAAGAACTTGTTTGGTCACCTGATCAATCCAGGTTATGTAGATCCAGGTGTTGACAAAGCCAGGAATGCAAACAGTGATTCTGATGAAGACAATCGTTTATGTCCTGTTGATCCTGAAGCGAAAAGGAAAAGGCAAGTTATAAATGTTGGTGTAAAGAGTGGTAAAGGGAAAGGAAAGGAAAAAGAGGATGATGCTGAACCACCAAAGAAGACATCTCGGAGGAAAAAGAGTGTTGCGAAGAAAGGCATACACTTGGTTGATGAAGAATCGATGGATTCTGAAGAGACACAGGTAGAGGCGAGATGGGATTCTGATAATGAAACTGTTAAGAGCACCACGCCCAAGGCCACTGTGGCTGGTGAGTCTGAAAGTCTGAACAAATCATTAGAAGAACAAAGATTGAAAAGTCCGATTGTGTTGGATGATATTGATGAAACTCTGGGTTTGGGATCTGAAAATTTTGGTGGATCGCCAAAGACTGGAGAGAAACAGAAAAACCCAACTTATAAGAAAAAAGGCTAAGGCTATAGAGATTGAGAAGCCAATGAAGAAAAGAGCTAAGGACATTGAGAGCCTAATTGCATGAAAGAAAGTTCCTGTGATGTCTAGTTCTAAGTCACCCGTGACATCCCAGCAGCGAAGAAACAGAAAACATCTGCTGCTGAGCAATCTGAACTTCCAACAGATGATTTCAATGATGCGTTGGATAGAGTCATGAAGAAGTTTAAGAAACAAAAGACTCCAATTGCTGAGGCTTCAACTCCAAAGGTTACTGTATCAGGAGATGTGATGGATGCAGTGAACCAGAAGCTGACTGACATGATGAAAATCATTAACCAACAACAAGCTGAGATTGAACAGCTAAGGAAGAATGACAGGAAGATGTTGGATGTAGTCGAATCTTCATAGGAGAGCCATGAAGTTTGTCAAAAATTGCCACTTTCATCCAAATCTTTTATCTAGAGTTAATTGCCAATTTAGTCCCTGAGGTTTGTCAAAAATTGCCACTTTCATCCAAATCTTTTTATTTGGTCAATTTAGTCCCTGTGGTTTCATTCTTTTGTCATTTTAGTCCCTGTGGACTAACAAGATTTGGATGAAAATGGCAATTTTTGACAAACCTCAGGGACTAAAATGACAAAAAATGAAACCACAGGGACTAAATTTACCAAAAAAAAGATTTGGATGAAAGTGGCAATTTTTGACAAACCTCAGGACTAAATTGGCAATTGACTCCTTTTATCTACATATATCTACAACACATGGTTTCAGGAGATATGTTATCTTCTAGTTCTAAACCCTATTTCTGAACACGTCACTGGTGGGAACCCAGGGTTACACCAGGTGGCGCATTACTGGGAGTAGTATCCTAACAAACCTCGTGGATGAGGAAACATCAATAGTACAAGGGAGAGAGCCCTTGCGAGCGTTGTGGCGCACGTACACAGAAAGCTACACGATGCGCGTGACGTGGTACCATTAAACCGAATCAAATTCGAAGAAAGTCAAATACTGAGACTTATCCTTTTCACTGAGTAATGAGACAATTAGTTTCTATTCCTTGTTATCTGATCTTTCTTACTCACATTCGAAACTCAGGCGAGACTGGGTTACTCATATAGAATTTTATCCTTACTCTAGTACATTTACGCCCTGTACGAGCGAGCGATATATGACATGCGTGCCACTGTTTCTCGTAAGCATACAGTAGATTCATGGGAACACATTAGATCGGGGCTTGTTACACACACTCTTGGGGAGTTATGTAAGGCCTACGATGCAGTGCAATGTCTCAAAGGAAGACGAAACTTACCAGTGACTAACAGTCACGATTGGAGGAACAAGTGGTGCAACTGACCACTAAGCTGGCTTACATAGGACTGGAGAAGGAGACTGTACATGATGAGATCCATATAACACTAACGCCGTGACAGAGGAAGAAGATGGGATGGAAGGGGAACCTGAGCAGGACGAGCACATGGAAAGTGAGGATGAAGGCTCTACTATCTAGACAGAGCGTGGCGACGATTGGCTCTTACCTTTTCTTACCTGTCTTTTCTTTCCTTTCCTTTGTTAACTTAGATAAGACTGAGTTCTTATGATCAACGATAGGGTGGTTGAGGCCCTCGCATCTTTCCAAGCTAGTAAAGATCCATTTTGCTAAATCATTCGTTTCCCCTGACTCCCACATTTAAACTTTCTTATACCTTGAACGCACATGCCACAACCACAACCTGCCATCGTATTTTCAAGGCTTTTATTGGTTGTAAACCTCGATAACCCCAACGGAACTGAAGGAGACCATCTGATTGCTTCGATAGTATAAGTATTTGCCATGTGCATTTGCCCCAGGCAGGATGGGGAAATGTTTGCTACATGCACACTCGATGAGTTACAGATACTTGGGTGGGGAATGTAACCCCCGTGACGAAATCTAGAAATTTTTTATCTAAAGACGGTTGGGTCTGAGATCGACGCCTATACTACCAAGCTACAGGAGTTAGCTACTATATACTCAAATCTATTTAACCTACCTTACAAACGGATCAAACTTCATACCAAAAGGGTGGGTCCCTCAGATTCGTGGCTTGGCCACTGCAGCTCACCTACCCAGTATCTAACAAATCTTTCACCTGGCTCGCAAACTCATTGACGAGGCTGTTGAGCATGGTACTTTTCCGAAGCAGGGTGCTTCATCTTCTACTTTTGGTGATAGCAAGAGAACGTGGGATAGTGTGAGGTATAAGTCCTTCAACAACAATAACCATAATAGTAACAACAACAATGGGGCTCGTGGAAGAGCATTTGTGACGGGCTAGGACTGATAACAATGTCATGACGGGTACGTGTTCCTTGAACGACACTCTTGCTTCTATTTTATATGATACTGGTGCGGACTATAGTTTTGTGTCATCAAAACTTAGCAAACAACTAGGGATGGTTCCTACTCTTCTTGATACCCCGTACACCATAGAGCTAGCTGATGGGAAGCCTGTTGAGGTAACCCACATTTATTGTGATTGTAAGCTCGAGCTAGATGGGCAATTGTTTGCCATCAACCTTTTACCTATCACCCTAGGAAGCTTTGATCTTGTGGTTGGCACGGACTGGTTGTCCAGGCAACACGCTGAAATTCTCTGTCAGGAGAAGATTGTTCGTGTCCCCCTCCTAAGTGGAGAACTTTTATCTATATAGGGTGATCGTGGTGGTGCCATGGTGGGCATCATATCCTTCTTGAAAGCCCAGAAGTGTATTCGAAAGGGCTGTCCAGCCATTCTGGCTAACATATCTAACACTCGAGCTGAAACTAAAACTAAGGTTGAGGACATCCCAGTAGTCTGAGATTTTCCAGATGTTTTACCAGAGGAACTACCTGGACTTCCACCTGTTCATCAAGTGGAGTTTCAAATTGATCTTGCACCTGGAGCAACTCCAGTTGCACGCACACCATACCGCCTAGCACCAGGCGAACTTCAAGAACTGTCTACCCAACTCCAAGAGCTATTGGATAGGGGCTTTATTAGACCTAGTTCTTCGCCATGGGGAGCCCCAGTTCTGTTTGTTAAGAAGAAGGATGGGAGTTTCCGCATGTGTATTTATTATCGGGAGTTGAACAAAGTGACGGTTAATAACCGCTACCCTTTACCTCGTATTGATGACTTGTTTGACTAGCTACAAGGGTTGAGTTTCTATTCTAAGATTGACTTGAGGTCAGGATACCATCAGCTAAGAGTCCGAGAGGAGGATGTGGCGAAGACAGCCTTTCGAACTCGTTATGGACATCATGAGTTTTTGGTAATGCCATTTGGGCTAACCAATGCACCGGCTGTGTTCATGGATCTGATGAACCGCGTGTGTAAGCCTTATTTGGACAAATTCGTCATAGTGTTCATAGATGACATACTGATTTATTCCAAGAGTAGGGAAGAGCACGAGCAACACCTGCAGCTGATCTTGGAACTCTTGAGAAATGAGCAGCTGTACGCGAAATTATCTAAATGTGACTTTTGGATTCGAGAAGTCCAGTTTCTAGGACATGTGGTTAACGAGGCAGGGATACATGCCGATCCCGCCAAGATTGATGTAATCAAAAAGTGGGAGGCTCCTAAGACTCCTACAGAGGTGCGCCAGTTTCTTGTTCTTGCGGGATACTATCGCAGATTCATTGAGGGATTCTCTAAGATCGCTCAACCCCTCACTACTTTGACACAAAAGGGGATTACTTACAAGTGGGGAGATGCCCAAGAATCTGCTTTTCAAATATTGAAGACGAAGCTTTGCAGTGCACCCATACCATCACTACCTAAGGGTACAGAGCACTTTGTGGTGTACCGTGATGCGTCTATCCAAGGGTTAGGGTGTGTGCTGATGCAGCGTGATAAGGTGATCGCGTATGCTTCACGTCAATTTAAGGCTCATGAGAAGAATTACACCACCCATGACTTGGAACTGGGAGCAGTGGTTTTTGCTCTAAAGATCTGGAGGCATTATCTCTATGGGACGAAGTGTACAATCTTCGTTGACCACAAGAGCCTCCAACACATATTCGATCAGAAGGAGCTGAACATGCGACAGCGTCGATGGGTCAAGCTTCTGAATGATTAAGACTGTGCCATCAAATATCATCCAGGGAAAGCTAATGTAGTAGTTGATATCCTTAGTTGTAAGGAAACGAAACCTAAACGGGTGCGAGCTTTACAACTCACTATACATTCTAATCTTCCTGATAAGATACGTGAAGCCCAGGGCGAGGCTTTGAAAGAAGAAAACATCGGTCTTGAAACTCTACATGGTGCTGATAAGCATCTGGAACTAAAGACAGATGGTCTTCAATACTTTATGAATTGAGTCTGGATACCACGTTTTGGGATCTCAGACAACTGGTGCTCGATGAAGCTCACACCTCTCGATATCCGATACATCCTGGTTCGGACAAGATGTATCAAGATCTTGAAACTCTTTACTGGTGGCCAAACATGAAAGCTGAGATTGCCACTTATGTTAGTAAGTGCTTGACTTGTGTTAGGACAAAGAGGATTGGTGAAACCACTTTTGTAAACCTTAGTCTAATTCACTTCTGTCATTTTGGCTAAGTATAGAAGTACTGAAGAGAAGACAAGAAACTGCTGATTAGAAGATATGAGAAGTGCTGAAGTTGCAGAAGTTCTGAAGTCCAAACCAGACAAGTTCACTTCAGAAGTACTGAAGACAAAACTACTCTTCAGTAGTTGTCCTTCATCAGCACTTAGCAATAGATATTTTCCACCGCCTTTTTGCATCAGTAGTTTGTTGTTTAATATTACTTTTAGCTGTATTTGTTTCTTTCAATGTTGCAACTTGTGCAACTTGTCACTGGAGTTTCTGTGCTTGCTTTTTAGGCAAGATACATGCATGTAATCGTCTATAAATAGGAGGCTTCAACCTTCTATTTTAGACATTGATTTTCAACAGAAAAACTTCAGAACTTCTGCAACTTCAGCACTTCTCATATCTTCTAATCAGCAGTTTCTTGTCTTCTCTTCAGTACTTCTATACTTAGCCAAAATGACAGAAGTGAATTAGACTAAGGTTTACAAAAGTGGTTTCACCAATCCTCTTTGTCCTAACAATCTCCCCCTGGATTGATGAAGCCAAAACCTTACTAATTCCTTATGTGTTTCTTCTGTCTTGAACAATCTTCCATATCTCTTTGTACATGGTGTTCTTGAGCTGGTTGTACTGATCATCAGATAGAGATCCTCTCTGTGGTTCTAGATGTTGAATTGTGAGCAGGTCTTGTGTTGACAGTTTCTTCAGATCACTGATCTTCTTGTAAGCCCTGCTTGAGAAGTCTCTTCTTGTCAACAGTACTGAGTTGTTATCAGTAAGTGACCATCTGATGATAGGGATCTTTGACTTGTTAAAGTCAGAAGAATAGGGAACCAGACTTGTCCCTTGGGTTGATGGTCCTGAGTGCTGGATGTCTTCAGTTTCAGATAGCCTCAGGTGGGATTCTCTTCCTTGTTGTTGTTGTTGCATATCAGGCATCTGAACAGTTGGGAGATGGTGTTCAGTCACTACTTTGGTATGCAGCTTTTCTTTGATTGTCTTTTGTATTTGATAAGCAAAAGTGGAAGGATCCCTGAACTGTGTTAACAGAGGTTTCTCCTCAATGTCAAAATCTGAATGCACTACTGAACTTCCTTCAAGTAGTACCATTTTAAAATCAGTTTTGACATTGTCCTCTGTCTTCTTCTTCTGAGTAGCAGATCTTCTAGATGCACCAGAAGTTCTAACTACTGATCTTGAAGGATCAGCAGTTTGAAACTTCTCAGGATTTGCAGCCTTGGCAGCCAAGTATTTTCTATATGTATCCATTAGTCTTTCTTCTTTCCATCTGGATATAGAGGCTTTTGAACCATATCCTTCTGCTACTAGCTCTTCTATTATCTGGGCTCTCTTGGCCTTTCCATCTTTGCTTGTGGCCACTTTGTCTGCAAGCAGTTGTGCTCTTCTTGTCAGCTCTTGCATAGAGAGTCCTTTGAGTGTAAAGGCTTTAGTCTTGCTGTTCTTGGTAATATAAGACATCAGTTGTTGCCTTTTATCCTGTTCAGCAATCTCATCAAGGCTAGCCTGCCTTTGTAGTTCAGCTGCATAAGCCTGAAGTTTTTCTTCATGGCTTAAATCCAAATCATCCCTTTCTTCCAGAGATTTCCAAATCTGATCTTCTCTGGCCTTTTTGTTGGCTGCAATTAAGCTCTTCTCTAATAGTTCAGCTGATTGAGAGATAGGAGAAGGGTTTAATACAGTCATTGTTGTAACAGATGTAGGCCTGATGGGATCAGATGTTGGTTGAATGGGAGCAGTGGTTCTGGAAGGTTCAGTTGTTTGAGGTTGGGAAGTGTTGACTTCTGATGTGCTGACAACTGCTGATGGTTTGTCAGCTACTGAAGGATTGTCTTCAGTACTTTCTGATTCTTCATCAGAAGTTTGGTCATCAGAAGTTTCTTCATTATGCCTTAGGGAATCTTCGGATGTTTGGGTCTCATCTTCTTTCTCAGCAGCTTCAATTTCTTCAATTGAGACACCAAACTGTTTGGCCAATTTTTCTTTCCTGGCCTGATCTTTCTGATCTCTTTCAAGGAGTGCCACTCTTGCCCTTATCCTGGCTTGGAATGACTCCTTAGGTTCCCTGATCTTCTCCCCCTTTTTGGATTCATCAATTTTAACCCTTGAAGCAGAGGGTTGGGAGAATTGTCCTTGAAGATGAGCAATCTGCTGGCTGTTGAAGTCTATTTTTGTTGGACAGATCGTTCATCTTGGTTTTGATCACTCCAAATTGGTTCTTGATGGACAGCTCCAAGTCAGCTGTATATGATTGGAAGTGATTTCTGATGAGTGTATTCATCATGTGGTACAGGGGACCCTCTGGGCTGCATAGCTGGTTCAGGTCTATGCTTGTTTGCCCAGGGAATTGGGTAGGCATTTGCTGTGAAGGGGGTGTTTTTGGGAGATCCTCATGTTGTACAGAGGATGCCACTCTAGGGGTTTTAGGGATTGAGTGGGCTTTAACCTGTGCAGAGGTGACTGGCTTCTTGAGCCTGGATACCTTTGCAACAGGACCTTCAGAAAGTGCCGTCAATTCAGTAGTTTGTGTGTGTGAAACATCATCCAAACTAATGGAATCATCTGAATCCCTGATGTTGCCCTCAGTGAGGACTGTCTCAGTTAAATCATGAGCTGAGCCCAACTCAGTTCTCTCATGAACCTCTTTGTCTTGGTACTGAGGATTTCCTACTTCAGGCCTTAAGCCTTCATCAGTAGTTGCCACATCTGAGGTCTTAGCTATGTTACTTCTGTCCTCAGATCCACCACTGGGTGGTAACTGAGTAGTAGCAGCCTCAGATGCCCCAAGAGTCTCTAAAATTGGGCTTAAAGACTCTGGTCCACCCTCATCTCTTGGGATAGGGCTAGTGATGTCCACATCCATGTCTGATGTAGTAGTTATGTCCCCTGTTTGTTGTGGTTGATGGGGACTGACATGATCAGATGGGACATTCTCTTTTAGCCCAGAGAGAAGTTTGGCAATTTCTATTGCCTCTTGTTCAGAAATTTGTGGGGTTGGTTCAGTAGTTTGGGCAATAGGTTGTTGTTCAGCAGTTTCAAAAGAAGAGTGTGTTTGATATGTTTTTCTAAGTCTTTTTCTTTTGAATTGAACAGATATGGGTGCTCTTGGTGGGGTTTGAGATGGATGAGACTGAGAGGGTGTTTCAGTCTCATCTATTTGAAGAGCAGAATGCTCATGAGCATGTTCAGGCATCTCAACCTCCTGAACAACTTTTCTTTTGGGTTGGTGGGGTGCAGTTTTTGTTGGCTTGGGCTTTTTGGCTTTTGGTGGTGTGAGTTTGGAAGATGTGGGCTTCAGGGGGACTTGTTGTTGTTCTCCCTGATCATCTTCTGGCCAGGCAGCCGGTTTGTTAAGTCTTGAGTATGCTTGTGATGTTAAAGGGTTTAAAGTTGAAATTTTTCCCACAAGCACCTCATTACCCAGTTCCCCTATTATGCATTGCATAATGAACCTTGGGTACAACAAAAACTTTTTCTTGGTATTATTGTGATGTAACACCAACTCATTGAAAAATAGTTTTGATGCCCTGAATTTAGTTTCATTCACAATGGAATGAAATATGGGTTGAAAAGTGGAGGGCATCTGGTCATAAGACCCTGTTTTTGGACTCAAACACATAATAATATAATGAAACAAAAGTTTGTATTTTGGTTCAAAATATTTTTTGAATATTGTAGCATGGGAGAGAGTACCTTGATAACCACACTCTGTCATGGTTAGATGAATATCAGTGTTAGCAACATGGTCAGGGGCAGTTACATCATCCAGACCCAGTTTTGTTGCTAGTGTGGCCGGTGTGATGGTCAGTTGTTTCCCTTTTATCTTTGAGTTGAGGGAAATGACCTCACCACCCATTGTAACCGTCTCAGCATTCGCCCAGAACTCATTCAGAGTTTCAGTGTGAATTGGTGGGTTTATTGTGAGAGCAGTAAAGTATTGGGATTTGACGACAAGATCAATGATCTCATCGTATTGGGACCAGCCTTCTTGTTTTTCAAGAAAGGCTCTTTGATTGTGTCCCTGTTTTAGAACTAGAGCCATGTGGTTTGGGTTTTTGATCGAACAGTGGATTTTGCAGGTATAGGTTGAGAGAGTTTTGAGAGAGAAGGAGGGATATTTTTTGAGTTTGAAAGGATAAGTGTGTAGAAAAGGTATTTATTAGAAGTTTTAACCGCTTTTGGTTAAAAATCTCTTGATCAGAGGTTTTAAACTGATTAGGTCAAACCTCTGATGATGGGAAAAGTCAGATTTGCCCTTTTGACTTAAACTGCTGATGAAGGATTACTTCATCAGTAGTTCCCATTTTCTCTTCAGCAGTTTTAACATCTGATGAGAAATGTTTTTATAAATACTTTATTCATAACTTCTGAAGTTTATTTTATCAGAAGTTACACACTTTTTCAGAAAATAATCCCTATACTGATGATTTTTGTTCATCAGTAGTTTCTCTCAAACTGATTTTGTTTTTCAGAAGTTTTGTTTCAGACTTTTGTCTTTTGTAAGTGAAAACCAGGAAAAAGATGGAAAAGGTTTACTTGTATCCCACCAAGGTAAACAGGATGGAATCAAGGATGGAAAAAGGAAAAAGAAAATTTTGATGCATAACAGTAGTGATTGATGTAGAAGTTTGATGTAGAGTTGGGTAGAATCAAGTGTTAACTTGGATTCTAACTGATATGCAAAAAAAAAATAAAAATAAAGTAAACACTTACAAATTTAGCATTCCAAGCATGGATACTAACTTCTGAAATGTTGATGTGTCAAGGGGCTTAGTGAAGATGTCAGCTATCTGATTAGCTGTTGCTACATGCTTCACCTCAATCTTGCCTTTTTCATAGCAATCTCTTATGAAATGGTACCTGATCTCAATATGTTTAGTTTTTGAGAACTGTACCGGATTTTGAATGATGCTAATGGCAGATTTGCTGTCTACAAACAAAGGTGTCTTGGTCTCTTTGATTCCATAATCAAGAAGTTGATATTGGAGCCATTGTATCTGTGATGTACAACTTGCAGCTGCAATGTATTCAGCTTCAGCAGTTGAAGTTGCAACAGATGTTTGCTTCTTTGATTGCCATGACACTAGACAGTTCCCCAGGAATTGACAACCACCAGATGTTGACTTTCTTGTCATCTTACACCCTGCATAGTCACTATCTGAAAAAGCTGATAACTTGGTATTGCTTGAAGCAGGATACCAAATTCCCAGTGTTGGAGTTCCTTTCAGATATCTAAAAATTCTTTTGACTGCTATAAGGTGTGATTCCCTTGGTGCTGATTGATATCTAGCACAGACACATGTTGAGAACATAATATCTGGTCTAGAAGCAGTTAAGTATAAAAGGGAACCTATCATGCATCTGTACATGGTTTGATCAACCTGTTTTCCTTGATCATCAGGTTCAACTTGTGTGATTGGAGTCATGGGAGTGGAACATGATTTACAGTCATTTAAAGAAAATTTGTTCAATAATTCTTTAACATATTTTGATTGATGTATAAAAGTTCCATTTGTTTGTTGTTTGATCTGCAGTCCTAGAAAGTACTGCAGTTCTCCCATGGTACTCATCTCAAATTTTGATTGCATGAGTTTCTTAAAATCATCACACAATTTTGTGTTTGTTGAACCAAAGATGATATCATCAACATAAATTTGAACAAGTAAGACATGATTTCCAACATGTTTAATGAAAAGTGTTTTATCAATGGCACCTCTTGTGAAGTTATTTTTGAGTAAAAAGGTGGAGAGTGTATCATACCAGGCTCTTGGAGCCTGTTTGAGCCCATAAAGAGCTTTGTCCAGTCTGTACACCCACTCAGGATGAGAAGGATCCTCAAACCCAGGTGGCTGACAGACATACACCTCCTCTTTGATTTTTCCATACAAAAATGCACTTTTCACATCCATTTGATAAACTTTAATTTTGTTGGAAATGGCATAGGCCAGAAATAACCTGATGGCCTCAAGCCTTGCAACTGGAGCAAAGGTTTCATCATAGTCAATTCCCTCTTCTTGAGAGTACCCTTGAACTACCAGTCTTGCCTTGTTCTTGATTATCATACCAGCTTCATCTTGTTTGTTCCTGAAAACCCATCTTGTACCAATTGGTTGCTTGTTTTGAGGTAAGGGACAGATTTCCCAGACCTGTTGCTTGTTGAACTGAAGCAGTTCATCTTGCATAGCTTGCACCCAATTATTGTCTTTGAGGGCTTCCTGGTACTTCTTTGGTTCCAACTGTGAAATAAAGGCTGAGAATAGGCAAAAGTTGGAGAGCTGGTTTCTGGTCAAAACACCTGTAGCTATATCACCCATGATTTGATCAAGTGGATGATCTCTGTGTTCAATCAGTTGTTGTAAACCACTGACAGGTGTAGGTGGCTCTTGTTCTTCAAACAAACTACTGAGGTCTATAATATCTGGTTCAGCAGTTTGAGCTTCTTCAGTAGTTGCAGGTGCTGAAGCAGATGTTTGAGTTTGGCCTTCAGTATTTGTTTGATCAGAAGTTTGAAAAACTTCTGATGGTGTTGTAGTTGACTTAATGACTGTTTGAGGAGTCCATGGTGCAGGATCCTCATCTTCAAACCTTTGATCACCATAATAAGTAGGTTTGGAAGAAGTAATAGTCTTTTCAGGTCCAAAGTGAAAGTTGTCAAGGTCAAAGAGTTCAGCAGGATGTGCTGGAATAAGAGTGTGTTTTGACTCATTGAACTTGACATTCAATGTTTCTTCTACTATCTTGGTGTGAGAATTAAAAACCTTGTAGGCTTTTCTAGTTGAAGAGTAACCAAGAAAGTAACCTGAGTCAACTTTGGCAGCAAACTTTGAAATAGATTCCTTGATGTTCAAGATGAAACATTGACACCCAAAAGCCCTGAAAAAGGAGATAAGGGGCTTCATGCCATGAAGAACTTCATAGGCAGTCTTGGAATGTCTCTTGACCACAAGAACTCTATTCTGAACATAACATGATGTGTTAACTGCTTCTGCCCAAAAGTATAATGGCAGTCCAGAATCAGCTAACATTGTTCTTGCTCCTTCTATCAATGTTCTGTTCTTCCTTTCTACTACACCATTTTGTTCAGGAGTTCTGGGAACACTGTATTGTCTAATAATCCCTTTAGACAAACAGAATTCATCCAGAGTTTTGTTCCTGAACTCTGTCCCATTGTCACTTCTAATGGTTTTGACAGATAGAGAATATTGTTTCTCTACTTGTAGAATGAAGAACTTGATGATTTCAGCAGCCTCATCCTTGGAAAATAAGAAGAATACCCATGTGAATCTTGAGTAGTCATCAATGATGACTAAGCAGTACTTCTTTTTACCAAGGCTCATAATCTTGACAGGTCCAAATAAGTCCATATGGAGTAGTTGAAGACATGCAGTTGTTTTTGATTCTTCAATAGACTTATAGGAGGACTTATGCTGTTTTCCCTTTAAACAGGATACACAGTGTTCTTGACACTGGTATACTTTCAAAGGTAGACCTCTGACCAAGCCCATTTTTGTGACTTTATTTATGGTTTTAAAGTTCACATGGCCAAGTCTCCTGTGCCAGAGATCTGTTTCTGAAGTTGATGCCCTTGAGAAGAAACAGGCAGTGTTGTTCAATACTTTGTCTTTCTCAATGTCCACTGCATAGACATTGCCACATCTTTTGGCAATCAGCAAAGTATGATCTTCTATAATCTTCTCAATCAACTTCTGGCCTTCTGGTGAGATGATCTTGCAAGCTGTCTTTGTGAAAAAGGAAGAATATCCTTTATCACACATTTGTGACACGCTCAGCAAGTTGTATTCAAGGTTTTCCACCAGATTGACCTTGTCAAACTGTATTTTGCCAGAGGAGACATTGCCATGTCCTAGCACATATCCCTTAGCATTGTTCCCAAAGGATACAGATCCTTCTCTTTGGCTGATAAAATTGTTTATCAGGTATCTGCATCCAGTCATGTGCATAGAGCCTCCACTATCAACATACCATATGCTGTTTAAGCCCCTGGAAACTCTCTGCACATAAAAGCAAATTAGTTAGATTTGGAAACCCAAGCCTGTTTGGCTTTGGGTTTGCTCTTGAGAACAGTTACAGTTTGTTCTTGACCAGGTTGAGAAATCCATGTCTTTTTGGCAATGGATTTTTCATTAAGAACCATGGTGGTATCCTTTTTAGGACCACCATCAACCTTGGTCATCAGTAGTTTTACCATGTTCTTTAGATTTTGAATCTCAGCAGTTTGTGAAACTGCTGATGATTCTGGTCTAACTACTGACAAGGAATTTTGAGAAAAAGATTTTGGTTGAGATTTTATCTTTTTCTGAGAAAAGGTGTTTTCAGGTTGTTGTTTCCTGGGTTTAAAGACTTTTTCATAATCATTTCTGATTTGATTTCCCACAACCTGTTGTTTAAATTTTTGATTGAACTGAATTCCTTTTCTGTATCTACAAAATTCAGTTTTGTGGTTGAACAGGCCACAAATTTCACATTCTTTTGCCTTTTGTTTTTGATCTAAAGGCAAATTTCTGACAGTTGTGAAAAGATTTTGCTCATCAGTAGTTTTCAGGGTCTCAACTCCTGAAGTAGATGAAACTACTGATGGCTTGTTGTCAGTTTTTGTAAATACTTCTGAAGTACTTTCTTTAAAAATGCCAGGATTTCTGTTTAGAAAGTTTTCATGGAAAGATGTGCATTCTTTCCCTTCAGAAGTTTCATTTGAAACAATTCTTCTCCCATCTTCAGTAGTTTTGGGAGAAAAATCTGTTGGTGTTTCAACATGATGGTATCCTATGCCAAACTTAACATTTGAAGCACTTTGTTTGTTTAGCAGTAGTTGATACCCCCTACAAGATTCCACCCATTTTTCACAAGTGATCCTGGTGTCAGCAAGCTCTTGTCTGACATCTCCCAGGTCATTTAGCATCATTTTGATTTGTGCTTGGGTTTCAATAGCAGAGTCAGTTAATTTAGAAACCTCTTTTGTTTTAGCACACAGTTTTCTTTCTAAATCACATTTTATCTGTGTGTATTTTCTTTCTAAATCATTGGCTTTGCCTTGTAGGTGCACGTTTGTCTCTCTTATGAGAGCAAAAGTTTCTTTGCAAGAGTTTGAGCATAGTTTTGTCAAAGATTCTTTTGATACCTGAGACAATGCAGATTTTGAGGTACAGCCTTCAAATGCCATTAAGGCAAAGTTCTTTCTGCCATTGTCTGGTTCTCCCCAGTTGATGTCAAACACTTTGTTGTCTGCATCAGGATTGCACTCTGTGGTGTCATAAGGGAGACTGCTCCAGTCAACATACCCCGAGGTAAAGAGACTTTGTTGAGGGGGTTGTTGAGGCTGTGGAGGAAGTTGAGCAGCTGGAAAGGGAGGGATTGATTGTTGGCACTGCATCTGTTGAGCAGGCACTTGAACATATTGTACTTGAGGCATATATTGCTGTTGAGGAGCTTGTGCCTGTACAAAATGAGCACTCCCTTGAGTTCCATTGTTCCTATTATAATTGGGGTTATAGTTATTTCCAGATTGTGATTGGTTAAAGCTAGAGCTTCTACACTCTCTAGCAAAGTGTCCCAACTTCTGACACTTGTGACATCTCAGTTTAGATTTGTCAAAACCAATTTTTGTATTACTGGTCAATCCTGGAAATTTCCTTCCTGACCTTTTATAAAACTTGTTAGTTTTAATGCTTAGCATGGCCAGTTGGTGTAATATGTCCATTTCTTCTAAGTCATCACTGCTAAAATTTTTCAAATCATCCATGATAAAACATAGATTATCAGCAGTTTGACTTTGGTCATCATTGTCATAACCTGGGAAAGATCTTTCTGATGAGATCCCAGTGGTTATGTCAATATTGTCATAAGATCCATAGGAACAAGTTGGTGAATCTTGTCCCAAAAGTGCTGTACTACCTGGTAGGTAGTCATCAGCAGTTTTACCAGAAGTTTGTAACTTCTTCTTTTGATCGATTTCTCTCTCAAAAGTAAGTAATCTCCCATGGAGTTTTGTAAGAGTGAGGGAGCTAAAATCTGGTGAGGATCTTAAGACAATGGAGTAAGTTTCCCATTTGTCAGGTAGAGACCTTAAAAATCTATGTAACATAGATACTGTTGTATAGGTCTGACCATTTAACTTTAGCTCAGAGATTAATGAGGAGAATCTTTCAAATTGTTGTGTCAAAGTTTCCCCATTAATATAAGCAAATGTTTCATATTGTTGAGCCAAAATTTCTCTGGTGTTGGCAATCACCTCTTCAGTTCCTCCAAACTGTTCTTTAAGACAGTCCCAAAGTTCTTTGGCACTTTCACAATGTAAAAGGCCAGAGTATATTTCATTTGGGAGAGCCATTGCCAACATAGAGAATGCCTTAGCATCTAGCTCAAGTTTTAGGAAATCCTCATCTGTATAGTCTTTGGGATCCTTTGGAATCCCTTCTTTAGTTTCAAGATTTATGTTTACTGGTTTGTGTGGACCATATATCACAGATCTCCAACAACCTGTGTTGGTTTGTGACAAGGTATGTGCCATTCTCTTTTGCCATATATTGTACTCATTTCTCACAAGCATGGCAGGTTTGGTGGCAGAACCAGTATTATGTGGATCCATTTTTAAAGAGTATAGATTTGTCAAATGACTCTTTTAAGTGATGGATATTGATAAAAAGTGAACTTTTGATCTTTTTATTGAATATCAATAAGAGCTTTGTGTCTGATTCTCAATTTGTTAGATTGATATGTGATCAGATAAACCAATGCTCTGATACCAATTGTTGGATCAGTTTGCTCTTTTGCTAAGTAAGAACTTGCTATCTTGACACTTAAGTGTTTAGCAAGTCCTTGTAAATCAGATTATAAGCACAGCGGAATGTTATAAGTTAAAACAACACTTTTTACACTAAGGCAGAGTTATAACTCCCCCTTGATGTTTGAAACTAATAAATGACAAAGTATTTATTATGAATCTAAGTTGTAAATGAGAATTAGATACTTAGAGAGATTCACAATAAATACAGAAATGGAATATAACAATGAGAGTGTTTGAAGGATTTTTCTGTTGAAAATCAATGTCTAAAATAGAAGGTTGAAGCCTCCTATTTATAGACGATTACATGCATGTATCTTGCCTAAAAAGCAAGCACAGAAACTCCAGTGACAAGTTGCACAAGTTGCAACATTGAAAGAAACAAATACAGCTAAAAGTAATATTAAACAACAAACTACTGATGCAAAAAGGCGGTGGAAAATATCTATTGCTAAGTGCTGATGAAGGACAACTACTGAAGAGTAGTTTTGTCTTCAGTACTTCTGAAGTGAACTTGTCTGGTTTGGACTTCAGAACTTCTGCAACTTCAGCACTTCTCATATCTTCTAATCAGCAGTTTCTTGTCTTCTCTTCAGTACTTCTATACTTAGCCAAAATGACAGAAGTGAATTAGACTAAGGTTTACAAAAGTGGTTTCACCAATCCTCTTTGTCCTAACACAAGTCAAGCACTTACTAACATAAGTGGCAATCTCAGCTTTCATGTTTGGCCACCAGTAAAGAGTTTCAAGATCTTGATACATCTTGTCCGAACCAGGATGTATCGGATATCGAGAGGTGTGAGCTTCATCGAGCACCAGTTGTCTGAGATCCCCAAAACGTGGTATCCAGACTCAATTCATAAAGTATTGAAGACCATCTGTCTTTAGTTCCAGATGCTTATCAGCACCATGTAGAGTTTCAAGACCGATGTTTTCTTCTTTCAAAGCCTCGCCCTGGGCTTCACGTATCTTATCAGGAAGATTAGAATGTATAGTGAGTTGTAAAGCTCGCACCCGTTTAGGTTTCGTTTCCTTACAACTAAGGATATCAACTACTACATTAGCTTTCCCTGGATGATATTTGATGGCACAGTCTTAATCATTCAGAAGCTTGACCCATCGACGCTGTCGCATGTTCAGCTCCTTCTGATCGAATATGTGTTGGAGGCTCTTGTGGTCAACGAAGATTGTACACTTCGTCCCATAGAGATAATGCCTCCAGATCTTTAGAGCAAAAACCACTGCTCCCAGTTCCAAGTCATGGGTGGTGTAATTCTTCTCATGAGCCTTAAATTGACGTGAAGCATACGCGATCACCTTATCACGCTGCATCAGCACACACCCTAACCCTTGGATAGACGCATCACGGTACACCACAAAGTGCTCTGTACCCTTAGGTAGTGATAGTATGGGTGCACTGCAAAGCTTCGTCTTCAATATTTGAAAAGCAGATTCTTGGGCATCTCCCCACTTGTAAGTAATCCCCTTTTATGAATCTAAGTTGTAAATGAGAATTAGATACTTAGAGAGATTCACAATAAATACAGAAATGGAATATAACAATGAGAGTGTTTGAAGGATTTTTCTGTTGAAAATCAATGTCTAAAATAGAAGGTTGAAGCCTCCTATTTATAGACGATTACATGCATGTATCTTGCCTAAAAAGCAAGCACAGAAACTCCAGTGACAAGTTGCACAAGTTGCAACATTGAAAGAAACAAATACAGCTAAAAGTAATATTAAACAACAAACTACTGATGCAAAAAGGCGGTGGAAAATATCTATTGCTAAGTGCTGATGAAGGACAACTACTGAAGAGTAGTTTTGTCTTCAGTACTTCTGAAGTGAACTTGTCTGGTTTGGACTTCAGAACTTCTGCAACTTCAGCACTTCTCATATCTTCTAATCAGCAGTTTCTTGTCTTCTCTTCAGTACTTCTATACTTAGCCAAAATGACAGAAGTGAATTAGACTAAGGTTTACAAAAGTGGTTTCACCAATCCTCTTTGTCCTAACAACTTGTGTGAAGGTTAAGATTGAATATTAGAAACATTTAGGCCTACTCCAGCAACCAGAAATTACTATGTGGAAATGGGACGGAATTTCCATGGATTTCATCGCAAAGCTCCCTAGAACGCCAACTGGCCATAACATGATTTGGGTTATCGTAGATCGTTTAACCAAATCGGCATATTTCCTGGCAATAAAGGAAACCGACTCGCTGGACAAACTGGCCAATTCCTACACCAAGGAGGTAGTCTCTAGGCATGGGGTGCCTACTTTTATCATATCTGATCTCGATGCGCGATTCACTTCTCATTTTTGGACTACTCTCCAAAACGCTTTGGGGACTCATTTAGATATGAGCACAACCTATCACCCACAGACGGATGGACAAAGTGAACGTACCATCCAAACATTGAAAGATCTACTACGAGCGTGCGTGGTGGATTTTGGCAACAGTGGGGATAAGCACTTGCCTTTGATTGAATTCTCGTATAACAACAGCTACCACACTTCGATTCAGTGTGCACCTTTTGAGGCACTTTATGGACGCAAGTGTAGGTCTCCCATCTGCTGGACTGAAGTTGGGGATAGCCAGCTAACAGATCCCAAACTCATGCATGAAACTTCTGAGAAGATAGAGCAAATCAGAAACCGGATGGCTGCTGCTCGTGATCGACAGAAAAGCTACGCTGATAAGCGTAGGAAACCTTTAGAGTTCCAGGTTGGGGACAAGGTTCTATTGAAGGTGTCACCTTGGAAGGGGGTGATACGCTTTGGAAAACGGGGAAAGTTTAACCCACGATTGGACCATTCGAGATTGTCGAAAGGATTGGTATGGTAGCTTACAAGTTAAATCTGCCTAATGAACTCAGTAGAGTGCACAACGTATTCCACGTATCAAACCTAAAGAAATGCTTATCGGATACGACACTGGTACTGCCTCTGGAGGAGATCCAGGTGGATGACCAGCTACGATTCGTGGAAGAACCAGTGGAGATTCTTGAGAAGAGCGTCAAGAAACTCAAACAAAGCACTATACCTATTGTCAAGGAACGATGGAATTCCCGTCTAGGACCGGAATATACGTGGGAGCGCAGAGATCAGATGCGGCTCAAATATCCACACCTCTTTACCGAACCTGAACCTGTGCATTGATCAAAACGTTGAACATAAAGCAGCTCACTCAAAGTGAATTTCAGGGCGAAATTTCTTTCAACTTGGGGATGATGTGATATCCAGGAACCAAGCACACGTTACCAAGCTGGCTTTACTATTTACTTACTGAATTTCGAGACGAAATTCTTTTCAACTTGGGGATGATGTGATACCCCGTAATTTCAGGTTCTCACTTTAACTAAACTCTAGTTACATTCCTTGCATTCAACTTAACTAGGGTTAGCTAGATAAGACACACGTTGCATAGTTATAGGTTAATAACTGCATGAAGTGGTAATTCGGGGAATTACCATACTGTATACATGATTAGTGAACCTCGGACGTTGGTGAACAATGAAATTAAATAATTTTGAATTAATTGATTTATATTGATTGCAATTATGTGATACTCTGTGAAACTATGTGCAAACTGTATGTGATTATGTGAACTTAAACCGAATACGTTAATTAAAATCGTAATAGGTGGACCGGTAGGATGGTTGGGGTCTTAACACATGGGGTTACACTTATTATGGTCCAAAACAACGAAAACATCGATAAAAACACGTTGTACGATGAAGCAGGCAACCCGACGCGGGCCGAAGAGCTGTGAGCGGCCGCTCACAGCCTTCGAGCGGCCGCGTGCGGGTACCAGGATCCACCAAACCGCCTTAAACTAGTATTTAAGCAACCTTAAGACTCTAGTATCCCCTAAACTCAAACCCTAATCGCCCCCTACTCCCCTTTTACTAAATTATCAACCCCTAACACCTGCTAAGGTGCAAGAACATCGATCGGGAAGCTTCAAGAGCATTCGGTTGATTGTTTTGAAGAGCTTACGGTATAACCTTCAATCTCTTGTGTTTTAATCTTCCTTGATGTGTTATAAAATCCTATAACTAAATTTTTCTAGGTCTGAAACGTTTTCATAAAGATTAAAACTTGAGGTTTATAAAGATTGAATGGGTTAAACATAATCTTATGCGATTAGAAATTGATAGGTTGCATGCTGCGCATGTTTATGATGTTTATGATGTTTATGATCTTTAGGGTTTATGGTTTATGGTTTTACATGTGTTATGGTAGGTTTTGATCATGTTAGGTCTTGTGAATGTTTTATGATGCTTTTTGATTGTTGTTGATCGATTATACGCATACGTGAGTGGTTTAAATAAGAGTTTATGCATGATTAAAATCTGGACAGAATGTTTGGGTCAATTTGTAGGGTCTGTTATGTGACTTAAACATGAGCGTCTTGATGATTTCTTTGCATGGTTGTATTATACATGGTCTTAGATTTTCATAATGAGCAAAATCGTCTAATTTGGACGTCGTTTGAATAGTTTTTGGAATTTCTTTGATTAAAGGTCATATCAGATTTTCGGATTAACAAACTGAGTCAACTTAAACAATCATAACTCGAGTTTTACAAGGAATTAAGTTATGAAATTTGGGCAGTAGGTTAAAATTGGAATAACTTGGCCTTTCCAAGTGGATTCATCCCGTTTGGATGAATACATGGTTTTTGGGAATTTTTCTACTAAACTGATTTGTTGTATGTATTTTCTGAACGTAGTTGTGTTCCGTGAATTTTCATAATTTTTGTACAACGTTTTATCATAAAATAAAAATATGGATTTGTCCATTAGACCCCCTAGAATATTTTATAAAAGTTTGGGAGTCTAACTCACTGAATAAGTATTTTTAATAAAATAGTTTTCATGATGCATAATCTGTCCTAAAAATGCAGATTGTGTATTGTGAGTTTATGTGAGTAATTGGAGTCCTATGTGGTATGTATTTGACATGTACTTAAATGGAAACTTATATGAGATGCATATGAAGAGTAAAACTAATGATAACCAATATATTCATTAACGGGTCCGTAGGGTTTACTTATGCATGTAGAATCACTAGGTGTCACTTACACGATTTTGAATATTTAAACGTCTTGGACAAACGGGTTATATAGTGTAATGATATTACACATATACTCACTTAGTGACACGTGTATTAGGGAGTTGGTAGCACACCCTACTTTGGAGTTTGGATTTACTTGCTTGCATACTAAGGTGAGTTTCACTACTTTTCTCAAAAGCATGCATCTCAAGTTGTGACATCTTTGGTAAACGTTTTCTAGTCCGGTTCGGGACTACTTGAACATTGGCTCTTTAGGAGAGTCCGTTACGAATCCTCAGGTGGATTGCGCTTTGATCAGTTTAAACTTATTGGTCCTTTGTGAACTAAACACTCTATCACTGAAAGTCCTTACATATTATTGGGTTAATCGCTGGAGGCGAACGATGTATTAGTTGATAGCGCTATTAGGTTGTGCAGCAACCTCATGTTTGCGATGCTGGGAGCATGGGCATGAACTTCTGACCACATCTGTTATGCTAGTGTTGATAGACACTAGTTCCTAAGGCAGTTTAACGTATGTTAATGCATTACTGAAGGTTCCCAATAATCTCCTGTTTAGTTGCAATGAGTGGGTTAGCTACCCCTGATAAGATTAAACTGATAACACTTGAAGTTTTGGGGTCTTAGGGACCTACACTTTTACTTGGTTACGTGGTTTTTGGAAACCAACGTATTTACTTACTCACCTTCTTTACTTTGTGAACTCACCAACATTGTTTGTTGACCCACGATATACATGCTTTTGCAGGTAGTTAGCTTCCGGTGCCACGATTAGAAAGCACTGCACACTTCACTGCATTTGGGGTCTTGGGCATACACCTAAATTACATATTGTGCTTTTACATTTTCCTTCATATGGTTTTAATTTGGGCGCGTTGTTTTGCGCATGGTTTTAAAAGATTTAAATTTGGTTTACGCTTCCGCAGCTTAACTAAACTTGGTTTTTGAAAACGAACTAAATGGTTTGGGCATTTAGAGTTCGTTCATATGACTTATGGCTATGGGATCCTAGTATGTTATGCGCCTCGCAGTATAAACCCCGCAGTGGAAATTTGAGGGTGTGACTGAATGAGCCACAAAGGGGTCGAACCTGGCCCTGTCTTATGCTGATTCGACCTTACAACTCCGTATGTGCGATTTTTGATGCAAACTAAGTGTTGTATGCTTGAAACTTATGTATTAATCCTATGTACTTGATTAACTGATGTAATGGGTTACCGACGGGATGTCAGGTCTGTCTGGTATGTCCGGTTAACACTCAAACACATTTCTAAACACACGTAGTCAAGATCTGGAAAATCGGGTTCTAGTTAACCTTCGGGTTAGTAGTCAATACGCTTACTTAAACTCATGATAGGTCGCCATAAGTCAGGACTATCACACACGTGTCGGATTTCTAATTAACTGAAGACGCGCTCTAAGGCGAGTTTCACGACCCCACTATTTACTGGTTTTACATTTTCGGGGGAGAAAACATGTTGTGTTCTTTAAAACGTGTGTCAACTATGTTTTCATAAAAGGACGTGTCAACTATGTTTGGTATTCATGTATTCATTATGTTTTGGAGTATTCATTTGAGTTACTATGCGATCTTTGGAAGTCCCGGGGAGAACCATGAATGTGCGGGGATGCACAACGGGGGAAATGTGGATAGATCTATTTGGGCTAGGCCGACCCTACTTGTTCAATTGGAGGTTGGACCGGTGCATGTTGTCTCTTAGGTATTTAGTATTCATTCAGGCAGTATTCATGTATTCACAATATTCGAGTCCAGTAATGGTTTTCCAATCGCAGTAGTGACAGGTATTCATATGGTTTGCATGCATGTGGCCTGGTTTGGCCACGGGTATTCATTGAAACTTTTGGAGTCGGTCTTCATGAAAAACCTGTGACTCACCGGCATTATTTGCTGACGTTTTTAGCATATTTTTCTCAGGTCGCTAAGGTAGCAGCTGTCGATAGGCGCATGGAGTCTCACGCAGTCTTGGATTCATATGCATGTTTGTTAAACATTTCAGACTTTATATTTTACTTTTGGGTTGTAATAATATTCTGCTTCCGCTGTGTTGGAATGATTTTGATATTTAATGGGCAGTTACGTTGTTTTCATCTCATATAGTTGTCGCTTATTGTGACCGTTGACTTGGATCCTGGTGTGTCACGCGCCTCGCGGTAAAACCCCGCACGTGAAAATTTGAGGGTGTGACATTGTTAAATATAAATACACATAATATTTAACCTAATACCCATTTTTTTAAAAGAGCGGCCCAATAACAAACCATCCGGTTTACCGAACGGACCACCTCTATCTTTCTTCTTCCGATGCATGAAACTTCAATGTTGGTCCGTTTGCTCCTTTCGGACCGTCCGAAAGTGGATCATTGTGGATGATCCAATGTTTAAAAAACCGGTTTTTTTAATTATATCGGATTTGGCTAAAAAAAATGGTTCAACCGGTTGAACCGCGTTGTACCGGACGGTTCAACTGGGTTGATTAGTTAACTATATAATTTCATAAATTACAACACTAACACAAAAAAATAATCTAAAAGTACATAATAACATACTAAAATACTATAAAAAAGTTCATCAATAATTAAAAAATAATCCAAAAGCTAATATAAAGGTTTTAATTTTTTTAAGGTTATTCCTTAATAAAAAAATAATCTAAAAATATTCCAAAAACTAACATATGCCGTACCGGTATAGCGGTTCAAACCGGTATACCGGATTTTTACTGACGGTATAAAATCGATACCGTTTTCTATATTTACCGGAGTGTTTCGTACCGTATTTCCATTCGAAAACGGTAATACCGGTATAACATTGGGATGATCTAAACATTGGGATGATCTAAGAATAATTTTACGTAATCACTAAGACCATCATTTATTATTCATAAAGTATATCCGTAACACAAACGATAGAGATGGGCCAGATCTATAATGAATCATGAAGTATATCCGTGACAAAATGAATTTTTGCAGCAGATTTGTTCGTATCAAATGCGTACCTTGTTTCAAGCAGTGCACATAACAACAAAATTGCCTGAACTAAGATCAAATGAGAAACTTATCATATTATTTAAAAGTTGATAAGATTTACCGAAAGCTTTTTTTAATGGAAAATCTAAAACAATAGAAGAACATCATAGTTTTTACGAGATTATAAAACACATCTTATATCAAATTAAAAAAAAATCTCAATGAAATAGATTGTTTAATTGACACACACACACACACATATATATATATATATATAGGCTAAATATCCACATAAAAACCCTCTAAAACGAAGAAACTCGGTAAACTCTAACTTTCCGAGCTTTTTATCATCTGAAAAAATTAGGGTATGTAATATACATGATTTTAAGAGTTTTGAGCCAAAAAAATCAAAAAAGCGCCGAGTGGATATTTTTAAAAAAAATAAATAAGTTTTTTTTGTGTTACGTATGTTACACAAAAACAGACATGTTACATATGTAACACAAAAAACTTATTTATTTTTTTTTAAAAATATCCACTCGGCGCTTTTTTGTTTTTTTTGGCTCAAAACTCTTAAAAACATGTATATTACATACCCTAATTTTTTCAGATGATAAAAAGTTCGGGAAGTCAGAGTTTACCGAGTTTCTTCAATTTGAGTGGGTTTTTATTTAATCCTCCCCCTATATATATATATATATATATATATATATATATATATATATATATATATATATAGGGGAAAGGGATAATGGAAACCTTCTAAAATGAGAAAACCATGGAAACCTAACTAGTGGCCAAGATTAATCCACCTCAACCTTTATTATTTTAATAAAAAGGGTAATCTAGTAAAATTACCCTTCCCCCTCTTTTTCTAATTTGAATTTTCCCTCTCCCCCTCCTATATAAACAACTCCCTCTCTCTCTCTCTCTTCATCTCTCTTCATCTTCAAGATTATTTCCACCACCACCACCACCAACCCCACCGCCACCTCCACTGCCAACACCGCCACTCCCGACTCCCGACTTCGACAAACAGCAACCGGTTTCAACTTCGACAAACAGCAACCGCCACTCCCGACTTCGACCCCCAATGTTTCTCTCCAGAAGGCTCGAACCTGGGATGAAGGCATCTCGTCTCAGTTTTCAACTACTCCTCTCTTTAACATCTTTAAGGTCTGTTTTCTTTATCTGGGTATTGAAAAGAAGGATCATGAAGTATTGAAAAGAAAAAAAAAACAATACTGTTTATATATAGGAAACAGGTATGGTTTTCATTTGTATTTTACATGGTATGTATTCATCATCACTTCTTGCAAGCTCTCTTTCCTTTTTTTTTTTGGTTGGGGGGTTAGATGGTTTGATTATGTTAAACATTTTTTTTTTAGCATCCCTTTTTTTTTTTTTTTTGGTTGGGGGGTTAGATGGTTTAATATTTTTTTTTGGGGGTGATTGATTATGTTAAACATTGAAAAAGATTTTTTGGTTGGGGGGTTAGATGGTTTAATATTTTTTTTTGGTTGGGGGGTTAGATGGTTTAATATTTTTTTGGTTGGGTGATTGATTATGTTAAACATTGAAAAAGATTTTTTGGTTGGGGGGTTAGATGGTTTAATATTTTTTTTTTGGTTGGGGGGTTAGATGGTTTAATATTTTTTTGGTTGGGTGATTGATTATGTTAAACATTGAAAAAGATTTTTTCGTTTTGTGTTTTATGTTCGTAGTATCTTTATGTTTAGTTTGGGTGTTTTTATCGTCTATATTTTTGTATGATTTTTGTGTTTAGTTAGGCTGTTACATGTGCAGCACATCTGTTTTTATCGTCTATATTTTTCTTATATAGGATTACGAATCAGAGGATGATGGGCTTGGAGGTGGTTTAATATATATCTTTTTTTGTGTTTCTAGTTTTTTTTTTTGTGGGGGGGGGGGGGGGAGGGTTGGGGGGTTAGGTGATTTATTTTGTGTTTTATGTTCGTAGTATTTTTGTGTTTAGTTAGGGTGTTTTTATCGTCTATATTTTCGTATAATCTTTTGTGTTTAGTTAGCCTGTTACGTGTGTAGCATATCTATTTTTTGCAGTCAAATTATGTTTTCTGTTTTCTAGCATATCAAATTCTGTTCTATGTTTACTGCAGACTACATAAGTGTTGTCTGTGTTTTTCCTGTTACACATGTAAATAATTGTTGTTTTCTTGTAAATAATTGTTGTTTCACATGTACATAAGTATTGTCTGTATTATGTTAAACATCGAAAATGATTTTTCGTTTTGGTTTTTATGTTTGTAGTATCTTGTTGTTTAGTTAGGGTGTTTTTATCGTCTATATTTTCATATAATCTTTGTGTTATGTTAGACTGTTTACGTGTGTAGCATATATGTTTTTTGCAGTCAGATTATTTTCTATGCAACAATATGTCTGCTTTTGTTTAATATGTTTTTTTAATCAAAATTGGTGAATTTTAATGTCTGTTAACATATGCAACAATATGTCTGCTTTTGTTTTTTACCAGTATGTGCATGTTTGTATGAGTATTATAATGTGTGGAATGTATGTTTGCATCTGTTTCCTATATTTTTGCACATGTTTCGTATGTAACAGCAGAACTAAGTTGGTATAAATTAGCTTCTGATTTTTTTTTACCATATATTGATTAAAACAAAAGTCACTAATCATTGGATCAAATCTATGTTTGCGTCTGTTTCGTATGTAACAGCAGAACTAAGTTGTTATCAGTTTCGTATGTTTGATAATCTTTGATAACTACATGTAAATTGCATCTGTTTCTGTATGTTTGCATCTGTTTCCTATATTTTTGCATCTGTTTCGTATGTAACAACAAAACTATGGTACAAATTAGTTTCTGTTTCGTATGTAACAGCAGAACTAAGTTGGTATAAATTAGCTTCTGTTTTTTTTTACCATATATTGATTAAAACAAAAGTCACTAATCATTGGATCAAATCTATGTTTGCGTCTGTTTCGTATGTAACAGCAGAGCTAAGTTGTTATCAGTTGCGTATGTTTGATAATCTTTGATAACTACATGTAAATTGATGATTTTTGTTTTATTTTTGCAGGTGAGCATATTTTTTGCATTAAAGATGAAGATGATTATCAAGAATGAAGTGTAGACATTTTTTTTTTATTTATGATACTTTTTTTAGCATTTGTTGATTTGTAATGACCGTTTTGTTTGTTTTTTAGCATTTTGTAAGAAACAATTCTTGTGTACATTTGAATGTTTTTTGATCAATAAAGTTTTTAGCACTTTGTAATGACCGTTTTCTTTGGTTTTAGCAATTTGTAAGTAACAAAATGCCTATAACCATATTAATTCTCGTTACGTATGCAACAATTCTGGTGCTGGTACAATAAAACGAAAAAAAAAACATGGTATAATAAAAAAAAATAATAAATCAGCATTTTTTAAATAATATACACTGGCAACTCAGTTTTAACCTACGTAACACAACACATGTTACATATGTAACACGGGCATCTGGCAGATTTAGACAATGATCACAAAAGTATGAGAGAGATGATGTGACATGTGTGGGGTCCACTTGTCATATCTGCTTTTTCAGAAAAATGGCATTTGACCATTGTGCCCTTTTTTTGTCCTTTACCTTAATAAATATATTAAAATAATATAGAATGAATCTAGACCATTGATCACTTTAGATCAATGGCTACAAATGGGTTTACATGGTTTTCTCATTTTGGAGGGTTTTTATTATAACCCTCCCCTATATATATATATATATATATATATATATATATATATATATATATATATATATATATATATATATATATATATATTGCTCAACTTCAAAATATTCGTTAAAAATAAAATGATAAATAACATGAGGATGATAGGTAGGCGGGAACAAGCTGCGCTGCCACCCCTTTCTGGATAGATGAGTTAATACTCACTCGAGTTGAGAGAACCATTAGAAATACAACCTAAAATTCAATTTTTTAAAAAAGAAAATTTACCCAAGCGTGTAAAAACGACTAACTAATAAAATCTAAAACTTGGAAAAAAAACTTACATCATACTTACAACGATGTAACAAAAGTGACGAATATTGGTCTTACGTTGTTACATGTAATACCCAACTGATGGCGAAATCATTGAGGTGTCACGTAGTGACGATTGTTCAATAGCTCATGGTACTAAAATGTAAATATTTATTATTTCAATAATTCAAAATGTCGTACATGAAAATGAAATTGAAACATTGTCTAAAAAACCTAAACATAACATGCAAGTTATTTAAATTTTAAACTAAGTCCAATCCCTAGGTATATCCTACTAAGAATTAATGCCACACTTGAAACATGTACAAAATAATGTTTGTTAACACATAATATGTTGGTAAGCATACATACGTTGAAATACATATAGTATAGTTGTAAAACTTGTAGAATTCATGTGCTATTTTTATTTAGCAACACATAATTATGTATTTTTTTCATGTATGATTAGATGTTTTTTTTTAAATTGAATTTTAAGTTAGTTTTATTTATTTGTTTAAATGAAAATAACACATGAATTCTACAAGTTTTTCAACTATACTATATTGAGGTGTCACGTAATGACGATTATTCAATAGTTTATGGTACTAAAATGTAAATATTCATTATTTCAATAATTCAAAATGTTGTACATGGAAATGAAATTGAAACATTGTCTTAAAACAAGAACATAATTGAAACATGTACAAATTAATAGTATTTGTTAAGACATAATATGTTGGCGAGCATCACCAACTCAACCCTAAAACAATCTTTTTAATCAACATAGATATTTTTTTTCTTATTTTTTATAATCGGGTTACTATCATAAAATGGCCTTATTTCTTATTTTAAAATTTTCAGTTTCTCACCTTAATGTCCATCATTTCTTTAGATGTATCATTAAATTGACTAATGTTTTTTTATTGATATATTATAAATACAGGATCTGAAGGAAAATTGATTTGTATAAGATTAACTTTTGAGATTAAGGGCATTTAACACCTTTTCAATAATTTTTAATTTTTCAAATCCCACTAATTTAGCACATTCAATACAAATCAGTTATCTAGTCCTTTACTCATTCAATATCAACTTTTATCAGATCATCGCCCTAAAAAATTATATTCTATCATTACTAATTTAAAAATCAAATTTCACCCACTTCTCAAACCCACGATCCCCATAGCCTTTTTCGGTTATTCATTGATACGATCCCCATATCTTTTTTTATGGTTCTTCATTGATATCATCAATTCCTATGATCACAATCATATAAGAAACACGGATTATTGATTGTTATGGCAGAAGTTACACAAGACGATTCGATTGGTAATTTATTTCGGTTTTCAATTATATTTTTCGATTTTTACTCGTGTATAAATTGTTTATCATTTTCCGTTTTCAGTTTTCGGTATGTATAAATTCTATATGATTTTCCGCTTTTCAGTTCTATTAATGTTTTAAGTACATGTGTTTGTTAATATAGTGTGGTTTGTTATGCTTGGTGATTTGTTTTTTTTTATCACATTAGGTGTGTTATAATTTTCATATTAGGCGGGGTATTGTTTTTAAGAATTTTGTCATATAGGAGAGTTGTATTGGATAGAATGAATATATATATAGGGTAGGGTTCCTGTAGGAATATTGTTTTGTGTGAGAAGTGTAGGAATGATTAAGAATTGACATGTAGGCATCATGTTTTTTATTTTGGAATGATGTATTGGGTTGTTTTGGCTTGAAAAACACTTAACACAACAATATACAAAAATTTAAAACACAATCCAATGTATTATAGTCATTAAATTTAAATTACAGATAAAACACCCTAGTAATTACTTAAAACACTCTGCTTAAAACACCCTGGTAATTATTTAAAACAATCTGCTTAAAATACATTGTTTTCGGTTATTAATTTGTTATGTTTGGTGTTTTTCTAAGCAAAACAATCCAAAACATCATGAATACATCAAAAAAAAATATGCATACATATCAATTTTTAATCCTTTTTACACTTCCCACACACCCGATATTCCTACAGGATCCTCTACTTATTTATATATATATATATTAGATCGTTGGTATGGTTTTATTTTTTTTATCAAGTGTGTTTTACATGAAATCATAGTTAAAGTTGTTTTTATAATGTAAATGTAATAACCTGTGTCTTTTTTATCTTTGATGTAGGTTATAAAACCATATATGTATAGCCATATGAGTGTTTTGTTATTTTTGTTATAAAAGTTATTTGTTGCCAACCAGGATAATAGTCCTCACAACTAGGATCCAGGAGAGGACGTAGAGGTTGATGGGGATGAGGATGAGTAGTGCTTAAAAAATATAAAAGAACTTTTAGTACGATTTTATGTTTTATTTTACCATGTTTTGTTAATTTATAGAGATTTTTTTTTGTGTTTCACGTGGTTACATGTTTAGCTAGGTGATGAGACTTTACGTTTTTTTGTTATTTCAATAAGTGTGTTCAAAATTAACTGGTTGTACAAGTTTTAATGTGTTTATTTTTTTTCAAACCAGTGTAATACGTATTTTCTTATAACATGTTAATATCAAGGGTGTTTTGTGACATCATGAGTGTTTTATAACATCAGGAGTGTTTTATAACATTATTGGTGTTTTATAACATTAGGAGTGTTTTAAAAATAGAAATGTTTTATTAACATCAAGTGTTCCACAACATGGTAAAAAAGGTGTTTCCAGTTTTGGGTTCTAGAACGACTATTGTAAAACATACATAGAAGTGTTTTTCTTTACTAAGGTGTTTACATGTAAGTGGGTTCTCTACCAAGAGGTTTGTTACAATAGAAGTGAAGTATAACATTTCATCATAGGTTAACATCAGGAGTGTCTTATAACAACAAATTTATAATAGAGGTGTTTTTTCAACATCAAGCGTTTTGCATTAGTTAAATAACATTTTTGACAACAATCATCTACCAAACATACGCTGATTTTAAACAATTTAACATGTGTCCAACAAACTGTTTTGTAGCGTCACCCAAAACATATTGTTTTGAAAATATAAACACGACACACATAGTTTCACATATTTTTCCAAATCACAAAACTAAAGTCACCGTTCACTTTTTCAACGCCCCTTTGTCGGACCCAATCTTTCGCCAATTCGATCAAATGCGGTCTTCTCCCATTCTTTCTTAGTAGCAACTCGCAACCGTGAATATTTCTTCACTGATCGATGTGCTCCCCGTCCCTTTCAAACATTCTACCATGTTTTCCTGTAAGTGTTTTATCCTCGTTCTGACTTCATAATCCTCTGGGTGTTGTCCATACATATATCGATACCAAGCATTATTATGAATTGAATTTTGAATGTCATATAAAAAGACCAAGCATTTCACATCAGAATAACAACAGGAGTGTTTTTAACAGATGCGAATCATTAGTGTTTTTTAACAGATACGAATCAATAATGTTTTATAAACTGTTTTTTACTAAACGAATCAGTAGTGTTTTTAAAACGAATCATGAGTGTTTTTTTAACAGATACGAATCATATTTAGTAAAAAAAATACACTATTATTCGATTAGATCAACAAAAAAACACTATTATTTTAAACCAATTATTATTGAGCTTCAAAACACCATAAATGGGTGGAGTGGCAATGACAATAAGGATAAGAACTATGCCTACTTTGAAGGTCGCAAATTCAAATCCTTGCCACACGGGGGTTTTGTCCAACCTGCATTGGCGCAATTGGTATCAAGTGGTATAAGGGATAATGGCTCCTAGGAGGACGCGGTTTGGTCATGTTAAACAGATGTTATACCCTCTATGGAGAAACCTTGTGGTTTCTCGATCCTAGGTCTGTCTCGCAAGCCGTCATGTGGTCACCTAATCATTCTGAAAGTCATCGTTCACAAAAAATATATTGCAATACATAGGTTATAATATAGTTAAAGAGTTAATTGCAGTTTTCGTCCCTGTGGTTTGCCTAAACTAACAGGTTCAGCCCAGACTTAACACCCTGAGTACCTGTGTTTTCATTTTCTAACACTTTAGATCCCTCGACCTAACGGCCGTCCATCTGCCGTTACTAGGACCCCCACGTGCAGCTCACGTGAGGGGTATTATTGTCATTTCGTCTCTATTATTAACCTTTATATTTATGAAAAAAAAAATTAAAACCCTCAAACATATCACATCGTTCATCCCTGATTTCCCTCCAAATCCTTTAAACCCTAATCTTCAATCAGTAATCAAACATCAAATTCTTGCAATGTGGGCATCGTTATGGATGATTCGAGAACCAGACGTTGTTTACGATCCATTCGAGATTTACTGTAAGTTTATTACAACCCTAATTCTTCTACCATCGTTATGGATGATTCATGGTCTTAAACTGATTTCTTTTTTTATTTATTTGTAGCCGAGGATAATACATTGTTTACAATTAAGTTGATTCATGGTGGTGAGTTTATCAATAGTCCTAGTAGAAAGTATGTTAAGTCTTGCTATATAGACTGTTGTTGTACTGAAGATTTTGGAATAGATGTTTTAGTAGAGATGATTAAATCAGTAGGTTATCCCTGTGGCATGGTGTTGTATCATCATTTTAGATTACCTGATGGGGATTTAGACACTGGTTTAAGGGAATTGGCTACAAATGACTCTGTTGAAAGGTTTTGTAAATTGGCTACACAGTATAAGGTGATGGAGGTATATGTGCAACATTGGTGGTGTAAGATTAATACTTTTATGATTGAGCATGAAGAAAGGCAGAAGCAGCAACAACCAGTTGTGGTTGAATGTAATGATCCTGTAGGCCAACCTGATATAGATTCTGATTCTGAATTTGAAGATTTACTTAATAGGCCAAGCATGAAGGGGAAAAGAACCATTGATGACATTGATGCCAATCCCTCTATTATTTTGGCTAAGTTTTTTGAACTTTCAGTTGCTACAAAACAGGATGACAATATGGTAGATGACCAAGAACATGATGATAGTCAGGATGAAAAAGAAGATGAAAAAGAAGGTGAAACAGAAGATGAGAAAGATGTTGATGAAATAGAAGATGAAAAAGAAGTTAATGAAACAGAAGATCAAACTGGTTCTGAACAGGAGGATAGTGAAGACTCTGATTATATTGTTGATCCTGACAATATGGTAGAGGACCCAGATGTGGATATGAAACATTTTAGGTCTGCTGTAGATGATGTAGAAGATGACTTGGAGATGCATCATAATGTGGACATTGATGCAGATGACTTACATGTAGACCTTGATGACTTTGATAGTCTAAGTGAAGATGAAGAAGATGAGTATAAACATGAAGCATCTGTGAAAAGGAAGTAGAAGAAAGGAGGAGAAAAAAGTTGTAATCCGTTTAGTGTTGGTGATTTGTTTGAAGATAGGGAGGAGATCAAACTTATTATTAAAGAACATGCTGTGGAGACAAGGAGACAACTTCATATTGTCAAGAATGAGATTTTGAGGTTTAGAGTTGTGTGTAGGGGGCATACTCCTGTGTTCACAAGTGGAGAATCTTCACAAACCCAAGGTGGTCCCACAAAGAGAAAAAAACAGACCCACTGAGAATGATTTATGGGAGGTCAGGACTTACAACCCAAAGCACCAGTGTTTGCAGACTAGGGTAGTAAATTTGTACACAATGGGCTGGATGGCAAGAGAGATTGCACCAATAATTGATGGTAACCCTACAATAACCTTGACCAAGTTGCAGGACCTACTCCAAAAGAAACATCAGATCCAGATCTCCCTCATGAAAATATCAAGGGCCAGAGCTATTGCAAACAAAAAGATCAATGGTGATTTCCAAGATCAGTATCATCTGCTTAGAAACTACTGTGAGGAGTTACTTAGATCTAATCCTGGATCCACTGTGAAAATTGATGTTGAACCTGAACCCAATCCAAATTCCCCTACAAGGCAGTTTAGGAGAGTTTACATCTGTTTTGGGGCATTAAAGGCAGGTTTTAAGATGCTTGGGAGGGAGCTACTAGGATTAGATGGGTGTTTCATGAAAGGTCCATACCCTGGACAGATCTTGACTGCTGTTGGAGTTGATTCAAATAATGGAATATATCCTCTAGCATATGCACTTGTGGAAGCTGAAACTTTTAAGTCATGGTCATAGTTCTAAGAAAATCTAGGTGATGATCTTGATCTTGATGCTAGGTCCTATTTCACTTTCATAAGTGATAGGCAGAAGGTAATATGTGTATTCTTGTTTTCTTTATATGTTATTTATTAGTTCCTAAAACACTTTGTTATTTCTTAGGGTCTAATTCCTGCATTAGCCAAGACATTCCCTAATGCTGAGCATAGGTACTGCTTGAGACACATCCATGAGAATATGAAAACAAACTGGAGAGGAGGTCAATTCAAGACCTTGTTGTGGAGATGTGCTAGTGCTACAACTGAGGCTCTGTTTGATAAGAAGATGGAGGAAGTTAAAAAGGAAGATGCTAAGTTATATCAGTGGCTAAAGGATATTCTAGTGGAAAGTTGGAGCAGAGCTCACTTTACTGGTAGGGCCAAATGTGATGTTCTGCTGAACAACTTATGTGAGGTTTTCAATAGACAATTAGTTCCTGGAAGGGAGAAGCCTATCATCACATGCTTGGATTTTGTTAGACAGTACATGACTAAGAGGATAATGGTGGTTCACAATGTGATTGAAAGATATGGACCTTTGACACCTTATGCAACTAAGATGTTTGATGCAATTAAAGAGGAAGCTGCAAAGTATAATGTGCTTATGGCAAGTCCAACAAAATATGAGGTAAGCCTATAATGTTTGATGCATTAATTTGTATTCTATGGCTAATAAATATGTGTTGCTTTTAGGTGAGTATGCCTGGGTCAGACCAACGTGTGGTTGACATAAAAGCCAAGACATGCACATGCAGAAAGTGGGAGTTGACTGCAATGCCTTGCAAACATGCTGTTGCAGTTATATGGGACATGTCTCAGCATGGATATAAGGTTGAAATCCCTGAAAGATGGGTGGATGAGGTGTATTGGCTAGATACATAGAGGAAAGTGTGTAGGAACACAATTGAGCCAATTAATGGTAAGGACCTATGGAGACCATCACCATGCCCAACTACTATCATAGCCCCAAAATTTCATAAACAGATTGGAAGGCCAAAGAAAAAGAGGAGAAAGTCAGCCAATGAAGGTGATGAACCTGCAAGCAAGGAAGGTGGTGATACAAACAACAAGGGAAAGAAAAAAGTCAATGAAGGGGCTGGATCAACAACTACTGTGGTTAAAAAGTCAAGAAAGGGGGGTACAACAACTTGCAAGAAATGTGGAATGAAGGGGCACAACTCCAGAAGCTGTGGAAAAAGAGGTCAACAAGCAAGCTCACAACAGTGCTCACAGTCAGCACCTCAAGATTGATTCTGATGATGTTGTTTTAAACTGATTATGCTTCTTTTGATGGTGAACAATGTTTAATTCCGATGTTTATGTTTTCTTGTTGAACAATGTTTATGTTTAATTGGCATGTTTATGTTGTTGAATGAATGTGCAAATGGGTCAGTCATAATGTGCAGTTTCTATGGTCATATGAGAGTTCTGAATGTATGCAGGTTAGTGTGCAAACATTCAGTCAAATGGGTCATTCAAAATGTGCAGTTTTTATGCAAATGGGTCAAGTAAAAATGGGCAGTTTTTATGGCCATTTGTTAACTGATATTGTTGAATAGAATGCATACAGGTTTAAATACAAATTTGTTGAACATAATGTACAAATGGGTCAGTCAAATGGGTCATTGTCATTTCATTCATAATTCGAACATATTACAAGAACATAATTATTCAACATTTACAAATGATGTACAAGACAAAGAACAACCAACTCAACACAAGCATAACCCTCAGCTTCCTTGCCTCATACCCTCTTGCTTTTGCTAATTCTTGTTGTTTGTTCAAATTTTTGACTAATCCGTTGATAACCTTGGAATTACCTTCACTAACAGGACCATCTGCCCATGACACAAACCCACATCCACTTACACAACAGCGAAACCTTCTACTAGGGTTGGCTTCAGTACATGATGTTCGAACCTGTGTTTCAGACCCACATCTGCAAATGGGAGGAACATCAGTCCATCTTGCAAGTCGACGATGATAATTGGAGCTCGAATTAGACATTGATGCTCTGCTACCCCTCGAAGTCGACATTGGCTTTTGTGGGATTAGGGTTTCTCTTGCAAAAAGGGAAGAAATGAAGTTGGGGAAGATGATCACAGAGGTTAACGTTATAATAGAGACGAAATGACAATAATACCCCTCACGTGAGCTGCACGTGAGGGGCCTAGTAACGGCAGATGGACGGCCGTTAGGTCGAGGGATCTAAAGTGTTAGAAACTGAAAACACAGGTACTCAGGGTGTTAAGTCTGGGCTGAACCTGTTAGTTTAGGCAAACCACAGGGACGAAAACTGCAAATAACTCTATAGTTAAAGCATTCAAAGTAGGTTCTGCATATAATTTTGAACGAGTTTTGCGTATTTTAGGAAGTTAGTTATGAGTTGAGGAGAGCGAAATGTTACCGTTCATCTGTATATTTGGAAAGACATTGTTTCCTGCATTTAGTATTTAATACTTTTTGAAAGTGCTTGTGAGTGGAGAGAGAGAGAGAGAGAAAGAGAGAGAAAGAGAGAGAGAGAAATAATGATAAATATAAAAAGTATTGTTTTTTTTTTTAAAGAGAGAAAATGTAATAAGTTTTGGTGTAATTATGTTGATAGGGATGGAAACCAAACAGGTTCTACATATATTTGTGAATGAGTTTGAAAATTTTAGGAAGTGGTTGAGTGGGGAAGAGAAAAACAATTAGGTAGTGTTTGGTATGAAGGAATGGAAGGGGTAATGGAATGGACCATTACGAGATAATGAAAAATAGTGTGTTTGGTTGGTCAAAGGAATGGAATCACCCATTCCACAAGGCATTCCATTCCCTCAAAACCATTCCACCCACCCCCCATGTTTTTTTGTCATTCCATTCCTCATTCATCCTTCATTAACAACACCATAAGCCACCACCTACCACCACCACCACCAACCATAATAGTCACCACCCACCACCATCGCCACCACCGCTGCCACCACCACCCAACAGCGCCGTCACCACCCATCACCATTTCCCACCACCAACAACGTCACCTACCACCAACCACCGTCGCCGCCACCAATCACCGCCACCCACTACCTTCACCCACCCACCCACCACCGTCACCCACCAACCACCGCCACCATCCAACACCACCCAATGCCGCCACCATCCACCACCGTCACCCACCAACCACCGCTGTAACCTCACAAATTTTCCCATTTATTTTGCATTAAAGTATTTCCCAATCCATGATATAAAGTCTAATTTATTTCTAAGTATTCTTATCTTTATCCGTGCACTCTATTTTTCTAAGTTCCTTTTATCATTTTGTACTTAAAAAAAAAAAATCTTCAATCATGACATATGTCCTATCCTAATTCTATTTATAAAATCGTCATTTTATAAGACGGTTTTTTTTTATTTTTTAATTCAAACTAATGATTTTTTTTATTTCTTAAATAAAGCCTTGAGTCAAATAGTCAAAGTCCTGGTCAAAGTCCTAGTCAAAGTCTTAGTCAAACAGTCAAAGTCCTAGTCAAATAGTCAATTCATCATAAAACCTTACTTTATGGTGTTGACCAATTTTAATGGCTAATTGAATCCAAAACTAGTATAAAAACCCACCTATGAACCATTACACTTGCCACCTCTAAATTGATTGTTTCAATCCGATTAAACTTTCCCTCATACTTTTCTTCTATAGTCTATTACTTCTACATTTAAAGCTTTGATTATAAGCACTTGTAATTGGCAACTTTGGGGCTACACATATTCTATTTCTCGAGACTTAATACTTTGCTAAGGTGAGTTTACGTAACCATGTTTATGCGATTCTTTATACTTGCAACATTATACACAAGCAATTCTACATACATGTCTAGTTGTAAACTTTAATGCCTCATGATTTAGACAACAACAACAGTTTCAATGAGTTTCAACATTACATAATCATTAGCTATGGCCAAGCCGGCGATACTCAATAATAGATCTATTGGATTGACAATCCCACCCGGATACGTGTACCTCCTACATAGGTAGCGCGGGTGATTGTTATCGTTCCAACATAATATTAAGGTGAACCGTGGATGACGGGATGGACCTAAACTAGTCGGAGGTTTGATTATGTCGATTCAACATTTCATGTTTATTCATGTAGACTTAAACTTACGATAGACATATGAATTGCTAAACTTTTATTCTTAAACTTAATTGCTTGACATGGCTTATGTATTCTCACCAACTTCTAGTTGACCCCCCCCCCCCCATTTTTCCAAACTCAACAGGAAATACTGATGCTTGAATTCTAGAGCTAGCATGAGGAGATATTTGAAGTTTTAAGTTTTGTTTGATTATTTGATGTGGACTTTAATGTAATTCAATTTTGTAATGAAATAAAGGATTATTTAAACATATGTATTACCATGAGCTACTGAACAATCATTCATTCGTGACGCCTCGATGTTTCCGCCATCGGTTGGGGTGTTACAGATTGGTATCAGAGCCATGGTTATAGGGAATTAGGTTATTAGAAAAAAAAATAATCTAGTCTATAACCATAGGATTATAACCAGTACTTGCTCCTTTTACTTGCAACTCTACTTGTTTCTATTCTCTACCTCTATCCTACTTCTTATCCCTACTTTAGTCCCTACAAGAAGATTGTTCTCCATCACAAGATCTACTCTTAGACTAATAGGGCAAATCCTCATGTTTAGCCTGAACCACCTTGAAGATCTCGTCGAAGTTCTAGATTTTAATAACGAACACGTGCAATCTGGAAGGGTGAACGCCTGTATTCTGAGTTTTCTGTCTAGGACTGGCATTGCGCATAAATCCCAATCAGACGAGGGACCCGGATGCCTACCTGGGAATTCTCGGGATGAGTGTTCACTTATAGGCTTAAGCATGTCTTCACTATGTTATTAGAATCTATAAGTTTTGATAAGTCAACGTTTTCGTTTATTCGTTTTAATTAATGAATAAATGATTACACTCACTTTCCTTAAACTAAGCTCTAAAATCTCAAAATTTTACAGCTTAAATCATTCTCATTTCATAACCATCTATGGATTTCACAATCACACTTCACCTTACCATCTTAGCCACTTTTTAAATATTCAACACCCTACCCAAATCATATTATTTCATTTCTCCACATGTTACTTATTTTTAAAAACTATAACCTCATACCTTAGCACAAACTAAAGATTTCTAAATCCTGTTGTATTTTCATTACCTAGTAACTTTACAAAGTACATATTTTTTTGTCAAAAGATGTCATCGAACTTAAATTCAATTGTTTATTTATTGACGTAACAAACAATTTTCTATATAATGCTTTAAACTATTTAAAATCACTTAATAGAACGTTGATCTTCAAAACCTAATGTCATGTTTGAAATCTCCAACTAACGGGAATATTTTAATCAAAGCCCACTTAGCTTGTACTATTTAACAACTTTTGCTTTATGTATAAAACCAATTTTGAAAATAAGATTTTTTTTATCCATAGGAATAATATCTAGCCTCTAAATTCTCCATCGACACTCACTCACTTTCAACTTGTTCAAATTTTTATAATATTTGGCATATACCACAATCATGTTTTCTTATACACTTGATTATAACCTTTGATCCAAACCCCAAAATTTACACTGCTACATAATCTCCTTACTATAAAATAAACTCTTTATCAACTATCTTTACATTCACTATCTCTCACAACCTTGATTCTGCTTCAAGATTTTTCATCATCCTCTCAAGAACTAAATTCATATCTTTCACCTTCTCACACATGAGCTAGTTACCCATGATAACCAAACTATTGAAACTTGATTGTATGTTGCATCAAACATAATCCTTAGTTACATGAGGATTCGACTATCTAGCATATTCGAACATTTGAAACTAGAATTCATGAAATATAAACTATTTACTATAGACACACCTAGAGTCATTAACCTTGTCTAGGGCAACTCTATTACAACTCACATGCTATACTTGATACTTGATTGCTTACATGTACATATTATCAATTTGCAATTTATGTGTGTGTGTAAATTGGTACACTTAATCAAACAACTGATAGAGGATGAAGTACTTGCTCAACAGTTAGTAGAGTACCAAATAACCTACTCAACGATTGGTAGAGGTCATCATGCCTGCTCAACAGTCGGTAGAGGCCCTACAACCTGCTCAACGACTGGTAGAGGCTATCGTACCTACTCAACAATCGGTAGAGGTTCTTACTCACTGACTGGTAGAGTCTTTTTCTTGCTCAACAGTTGGACTTATTTTTGGATACATTGTATACAATTCAATCACAAGGTTATTTTGCATTACTTACATGTGTGTTTAGAGTCATAGAAGGACACAAAACCCTAATGTAAGGTAAATTGGTGATTGCGGTCCGGAACGTAATCATGAATTTACAGGTACGTTAAGGTGGTGTGAAATTCTATCAAGGTTTTCGGTAGAGAAACTAATTATAAACTCTAGTTACCTGGTAGTTCATTTAGCCTTTCTATAGTCCATCAACTCATGCATTTCTTTTAGGATTTCTAAAACTTAAGATTCTTATTCGCCTTGCGATTCCAAGACACACCTAATCCTACCCTTAAAAACTCACAGATAACAAACCTCTTATCCAAATTATTCGAAAGCAGATTATTCTATAAATTCATGTCGTGCCTTAACCCAAAATTTTCAAAACCACGGCTGCCTTAATTTCTACCCAACCATCCTCAAACCTGTGGTTTTAAATAACTTCGGGACGAAGTTTCCAAAAGTAGGGGAGACTGTAACCTCACGAATTTTCCCATTTATTTTGCATTAAAGTATTTCCCGATCCATGATATAAAGTCTAATTTATTTCTAAGTATTCTTATCTTTATCCGTGCACTCTATTTTTCTAAGTTCCTTTTATTATTGTACTTAAAAAAAAAATCTTCAATCATGACATATGTCCTATCCTAATTCTATTTATAAAATCGTCATTTTATAAGACGGTGTTTTTTTTTATTTTCTAATTCAAACTAATGATTTTTTTTATTTCTTAAATAAAGCCTTGAGTCAAATAGTCAAAGTCCTGGTCAAAGTCCTAGTCAAAGTCTTAGTCAAACAGTCAAAGTCCTAGTCAAATAGTCAATTCATCATAAAACCTTACTTTATGGTGTTGACTAATTTTAATGGCTAATTGAATCCAAAACTAGTATAAAAACCCACCTATGAACCATTACACTTGCCACCTCTAAATCGATTGTTTCAATCCGATTAAACTTTCCCTCATACTTTTCTTCTATAGTCTATTACTTCTACAATTGAAGCTTTGATTATAAGCTCTTGTAATTGGCAACTTTGGGGCTACACATATTCTATTTCTCGAGACTTAATACTTTGCTAAGGTGAGTTTACGTAACCATGTTTATGCGATTCTTTATACTTGCAACATTATACACAAGCAATTGTACATACATGTCTAGTTGTAAACTTTAATGCCTCATGATTTAGACAACAACAACAGTTTCAACGAGTTTCAACATTACATAATCATTAGCTATGGCCAAGCCGGCGATACTCAATAATAGATCTATTGGATTGACAATCCCATCCGGATACGTGTACCTCCTACATAGGTAGCGCGGGTGATTGTTATCGTTCCAACATAATATTAAGTTGAACCGTGGATGACGGGATGGACCTAAACTAGTCGGAGGTTTGATTATGTCGATTCAACATTTCATGTTTATTCATATAGACTTAAACTTACGATAGACATATGAATTGCTAAACTTTTATTCTTAAACTTAATTGCTTGACATGGCTTATGTATTCTCACCAACTTCTAGTTGACCCCCCCCCCCCATTTTTCCAAACTCAACATGAAATACTGATGCTTGAAGTCTAGAGCTAGCATGAGGAGATATTTGAAGTTTTAAGTTTTGTTTGATTATTTGATGTAGACTTTAATGTAATTCAATTTTGTAATGAAATAAAGGATTATTTAAACATATGTATTACCATGAGCTACTGAACAATCATTCATTCGTGACGCCTCGATGTTTCCGCCATCGGTTGGGGTGTTACAGATTGGTATCAGAGCCATGGTTATAGGGAATTAGGTTATTAGAAAAAAAATCTAGTCTATAACCATAGGATTATAACCAGTACTTGCTCATTTTACTTGCAACTCTACTTGTTTCTATTCTCTACCTCTATCCTACTTCTTATCCCTACTTTAGTCCCTACAAGAAGATTGTTCTCCATCACAAGATCTACTCTTAGACTAATAGGGCAAATCCTCATGTTTAGCCTGAACCACCTTGAAGATCTCGTCGAAGTTCTAGATTTTAATAACGAACACGTGCAATCTGGAAGGGTGAACGCCTGTATTCTGAGTTTTCTGTCTAGGACTGGCATTGCGCATAAATCCCAATCAGACGAGGGACCCGGATGCCTACCTGGGAATTCTCGGGATGAGTGTTCACTTATAGGCTTAAGCATGTCTTCACTATGTTATTAGAATGTAGATGTTTTGATAAGTCAACGTTTTTGTTTATTCGTTTTAATTAATGAATAAATGATTACACTCACTTTCCTTAAACTAAGCTCTAAAATCTCAAAATTTTACAGCTTAAATCAATCTCATTTCATAACCATCTATGGATTTCACAATCACACTTCACCTTACCATCTTAGCCACTTTTTAAATATTCAACACCCTACCCAAATCATATTATTTCATTTCTCCACATGTTACTTATTTTTAAAAACTATAACCTCATACCTTAGCACAAACTAAAGATTTCTAAATCCTGTTGTATTTTCATTACCTAGTAACTTTACAAAGTACATATTTTTTTGTCAAAAGATGTCCTCGAACTTAAATTCAATTGTTTATTTATTGACGTAACAAACAATTTTCTATATAATGCTTTAAACTATTAAAAATCACTTAATAGAACGTTGATCTTCAAAACCTAATGTCATGTTTGAAATCTCCAACTAACGGGAATATTTTAATCAAAGCCCACTTAGCTTGTACTATTTAACAACTTTTGCTTTATGTATAAAACCAATTTTGAAAATAAGATTTTTTTTTATCCATAGGAATAATATCTAGCCTCTAAATTCTCCATCGACACTCACTCACTTTCAACTTGTTCAAATTTTTATAATATTTGGCATATACCACAATCATGTTTTCTTATACACTTGATTATAACCTTTGATCCAAACCCCAAAATTTACACTGCTACATAATCTCCTTACTATAAAATAAACTCTTTATCAACTATCTTCACATTCACTATATCTCACAACCTTGATTCTGCTTCAAGATTTTTCATCATCCTCTCAAGAACTAAATTCATATCTTTCACCTTCTCACACATGAGCTAGTTACCCATGATAACCAAACTATTGAAACTTGATTGTATGTTGCATCAAACATAATCCTTAGTTACATGAGGATTCGACTATCTACCATATTCGAACATTTGAAACTAGAATTCATGAAATATAAACTATTTACTATAGACACACCTAGAGTCATTAACCTTGTCTAGGGCAACTCTATTACAACTCACATGCTATACTTGATACTTGATTGCTTACATGTACATATTATCAATTTGCAATTTATGTGTGTGTGTAAATTGGTACACTTAATCAAACAACTGATAGAGGATGAAGTACTTGCTCAACAGTTAGTAGAGTACCAAATAACCTACTCAACGATTGGTAGAGGTCATCATGCCTGCTCAACAGTCGGTAGAGGCCCTACAACCTGCTCAACGACTGGTAGAGGCTATCGTACCGGCTCAACAATCGGTAGAGGTTCTTACTCACTGACTGGTAGAAGTCTTTTTCCTGCTCAACAGTTGGACTTATTTTTGGATACATTGTATACAATTCAATCACAAGGTTATTTTGCATTACTTACATGTGTGTTTAGAGTCATAGAAGGACACAAAACCCTAATGTAAGGGTTTTTGGATACATTGTCGCTTCCCACCACCATGCTACCGCCACACACCACTAATTACCATCACCGCACCAACCACCACCCACTGCCCCTACTCACCATCGTCGTCCACCCACCATTACGACCATCCACCTTCCACCGTTTCCACCACCGCTGCCGCCACCCATCACCGTCATTACCACCACATATCACCACCCACCATCACCGCCACTAACCATCACCCACCACCGCCATTCACCACCTATTTTATTCCTTCGTCTTTTCCTGCCTATCCAAAAACACAAAGTAATGTTTTGTTTCATTCCCACATGGCAACCAAACAAGACATAGAATGGTAATGATCCATTCCATTACCTCATACCGAACAGACACTTACTATTCATTTGTATACATGGGATGTTACTGTTCTTCGAATTTACATTTTAATATTTTTGGAAAGTGTTTCTAAGTGGATGATAGAAAAAAATAATGATAAAATTATAAAAAGGTGTTATTTAATTAAAAAGTAGAGAGAATATAAAATGATTTTTAATATAGTTATGTGATTAATATAAAGTACCCTTAATGGGACACCCAAACTAATCTTTGGACACACATTTCTCTCTATCTCTGTCTACATATACATACTAGATTATATCCCGTAAGCTTTTCGGGATAGACAAATCTAAAATAAAGTGATAAAATGTGTGTTAAGATATAACGTAGAAATTAATGTACTACAATATGAGAAAACAACAGTTTAAATATGTGAATAAGAATGAAATGTATATTAAAAAGAAAATGTACGTTTGGATAAGGAGCAGAGCAAGAAACAACCATTGTAGAGCATGATTGAGGCGGTGGTCTAGGTGCGACTTTTGTTGGAAATGAGTGAATTTAGCCTATTCTACTCTTGATAAAAATAAATTTCATATTTATTGGTTTGAATATGATTAGTGACTTGCCTAAACATGATTAATGAATTACCTGAACATATTGTCTTTTTTTTATTGTATGAACAAAAACCCACAAAAAAGTCGTTTTTTTTCGTTTTTTTTGTATAGCACTATGGTACTCATTGGAAAGATAATAAAACGCTCGTTAATTTGGTGTATTTTTTTTAAAAAAAAATCTCGTATATAAAAGGTATTAATGTTTAAAAATTGTCAGACGAAACATAAGAAAAAAGGATTTTTTTGAGGGAAATAAGGAGGATAACCTTATTGATATTTAAAAGGTATTAATGTTTAAAAATAAAAGGTATTAAAAGGTATTAATGTTTAAAAATTTTTGAGGGAGGATAACCTTATTGAGTGTCATGTCAACTTTAGTGCTTTCTTTTATTAATATATATATATATATATATATATGTGTGTGTGTGTATGTATACATAAAGAGAGATAGAAGGTCACGGGTATGTAATTATAGGCCATGAGAGGTTAGCCCAAATGATAGAGACACTAGTTTTTAAAAAGATCACGTGTTCAAATTCAAAAAGAATGTAAAAAGTGTAATTTAGATTAAATGTTAAGTTGCCTCACCTTTTGTGGTATGGTGGTAAAAGTGTTGAGGTTTTAAAGGAGAGGTTAGGAGTTCAAGCCTTATAAAGAGGCAAAAAGGGGTGTATTTAAAAGGGATGAAAAAAGTGGTGTAATAAAATGGTGTAAAAATGAGGAGGAAATTAGGCGTTAAAAAATTAGATGTTAGGTTTGAGTGTTTTATTTATTCATTAAAAAATATGTAATTAGACTATCGGGTATGGGGGCCATCTCCAGCCCGTCTCACATGTCGAGGGACGTTGAACACCGCCCTAGACGGGGCTCTTGCGTCCAAAACGTCTAAAATTTGATGATGAAGATGGGGGCTCTCATTGGTTTATCAGAATGGTGGAGCCATTTCAATGGTAATATTACCGTTTAATATTAAAAAAAAAAAACCAAATTTCTATTATTTACACTTAAATACCCCAACACTTTAAAAAAAACCCACTCATAACTACACCTCTCTCTCAAATCCTCACATTTTTATATCCTATTCCTTTCAACCTCTACACAATTTTTTTAAGTTTTTATAAAAATTATAACACAATGTCGAATGCTCCTTCGTTTGCTTCGCCATCTTCATCGTCTACTGAGGAAAACCAAATTTTTATAAATATTGTGGCGGTGGCGGTGCAAATCATTATAGATAAGGAATAAGAGGTCTCAAGTGCACCACGACCTAGGTAGGGGTGTACAAAAAGCTCGCGACTCGAGGCTCGCTCGAAACTTGCTCGAAAAAAGCTCGAAAAAAGCTCGGCTCGAAGAGGCTCGTTTTGTTTTCGAGCCGAGCCGAGTTGGCTCGTTTTGTAATCGAGCCGAGCTCGAGCCAGGGGTGTTCAGCTCGTGGCTCGGCTCGTGGCTCGGCTCGATGGATCGACTCATGGCTCGGCTCGATGGCTCGACATATGGCTCGACATATGGCTCGACTTAGGCTTGTGTAATTTAGAAAATTAAAAAAAATATACATGATAAATAAACCATAACTTAGAAAAATAAAAAAAATATACATGATTATGTGTAATTTTATTTAATTTTATTGTTTTTTATTTAATAAATATTTGTAAAAAAATAAAAAAATATATATCGAGCTGGCTCGAGCCAGCTCGAGCTCGGCTCAAACATTTACGAGCCGAGCTCGAGCTCGACTTTTCAGCTCGATCAGAAAAACGAGCCGAGCCAAACTGGCTCGGTTTAGGTTCGAGCTCGAGCTCGAGCTGGGCCTGGCTCGGCTCGACTCGGCTCGTGTACAGCCCTAGACCTAGGCAATTGGCAATAAACAGAGACTGAGAATGTAACATTTTTTTAAGTTGTTGAAAGTTTCATATTTATGTTTAATTATTATATACATTTACATTATATATCTATGTTTTAATTCTTTAATTTTTTATACATACGAATATTTTTTTTCAATATACGTGTAGGTGTCCATGAAAGATTAGTGCATGATTACTTTGTCGAGCAACCGTTGTACTCGGATGTGACTTTTTAGCGCTAGTTTAGAATTATTCGATGACTATTTTTATGTATAGCCGATGACTTATCGAGTTATGACCCATTTTATACATTGCGATACAATGCTAGAGGCAATAGGGGTTCATAACTCTTCAAAAAGTCACAGATACATTACGCCAACTAGCTTACAGTTCATTAGAGGAATGATCGGAAGCATTGATTGCACGCGTTGGCCGTGGAGGAATTGCCCAACAGCATGGCGGGGAATGTTCACTAGTGGTCAACATGGACATCTAATAATAATCTTAGAGGCTGCTTGTTCCCAGGATTTATGGATTTGGCATGCTTTCTTTGGAGTTCCCGGTTCGAACAATTACATTGATGTCATCAATCAGTCACTAATTTTCGAGGATGTTGTGAAAGGGACCGGTCCAAACATTAGCTTCATAGTATCAGGTGTGGAATACCCCCGCGGGTATTATCTTGCTGATGGAATCTACCCGAGATACTTTACAATAGTTAAAACCATTCAGCACTTGGACGATGAAAAAAGAAAGAAATTTGCCAAGTATCAAGAAGTGGCCCAAAAGGACATCGAACGTTGTTTTGGGGTTCTACAATCAAAGTGGCATCATTGAAAACCCGACAAGAATGTGGGCACCAAAAAGTTGCGTTATTGTATGTATGCTTGTATATATTATCTTGCATGGCATGTATATCGAAGACGAAGGCATGGCCATTTGTGATTTACATGAAAACAAGCTCGGGGAGAATAGTGTTCCCGTTAGTCCGGCTCAGCAAGAAATCAACGACTTCTCATTACGCAACGAGTACAGGCACCTACATCTACAATCGGATTTGATCGATTATATTTGGGCCAACGGAGAAAACTAGATGCGGCTTTGTATTTTTTTCGATAGGCTTTATTTTTTAGGCGTAATTTTTTTTATTTGTAACTTTTTTTTAAATGTTATGTGACTTTTATGTTATTTATTTTAATTATTTAGTTATTTAAAAATTAAAAAATAAAAAATAAATGTTGGCCAATAGGAGTGGAGGAGTACCCAAAGAAGTCTACCCCACACCCTTAGGTAGTCCTCATGTTGTCATCATAAGAGTAGGGCCCATAGAATGCTGACGTGGCGGGTAGCTCTCCCAAGACTTGGCATCACCACACCTCATAGTCTTAGGGGATGGGTGCATATAGAATTTGTTTTTCACTTCACTGATTTTAACCAATGCTGCACTGCCACATCACTTCACTGAATCACTTTTTTGAAGGCAACACTTAACTGATCCACTTCACTGAAATATTTATTTTTTAGTTTTCCTTTTTTTAAACCGTTTTAAAAAAATAACCGTTTGATTAAAGGAACCATTCCAATAAAAACAAAAAAAATATACAAGAATCATCAATTAAAATAAACATACAAACAACTAAATTTACTTGTCGCCTTTAACCCAATAACGCTCCCATTCGTATTGCGCCGCGATTTCTTCTTTATATTTCAAAACCAAGTCAAAAGATTTACTTTTGAGGTGGTCGTGCATTTTTTAATACATATTCAAGTCGTGGTTATACTGCCTTTGTCTCATCAATTCGCGTTGTTCCTCTAAAAACGATGAAGTTTTTCGCCTTGTTGAGATTATAGGGTGACCAACTGGTTCAGTTTATCTTCTTTCATCGCTCGGTAATACCCAAATTCGTCAACCTAGGATGATTTACTTGAAGACTAAGCGACGACGACTTTCTTATTTTTTTTCGTTTGGGCCTCGTTGGCTTGGTATCTTCATTGAGATCCGGCATGTGGCTAGTGGGGGTGGAGTCGTCCGGTGTGGAAAAGGCAGTCGCCTGATAGTTTTCGTTTTTCGAAGACTTCCGTCTCTTGTCGGAATGACTATCAGACGGTTATTCACCCATCAACGCTTGCTTTTTACACTTGTCGTGATCTTTTACAATCTCCCATGCCGCTTGATGATTAAAACTAGAAGGATGAGTTTTTCTAGTAATCTTTCAACGCCGTTTGCATAACATTAAGATCACTACATCTACTCCCTCATAGGCGCTCCTATATTCAAGCAAGTAAAAATATATTTTAGAAAAAAATATATAATTAAATAAAACCGTAAGTTAAATATATCATAATCGTTACTGCTTGTTGATGAAGGCCATTGAACAAATTCATTTGTAGGTTCATGGCGGTCCATTTAGAAGTAATTTGATCAACTGTTTGGGTGTATCCTCCCAACAGTTGTGCGTAATGTTTTTGGACTGCCATATTGCTTCTTTGATTACTCTTCTCTCTGTTCTCCGACACATAGCACCGAACTTTTGCCAAAACAATCTCTTGTGTCGTATTCCACTTCACAACTTTTGTTCGCTTCCCAAATCCCCCCCCCCCCCCCCCCCCGCATCAACTTCTACAACTTGCTCCTCTACACCAAGCATCTCCTCCATTTCATTGCCTAATTCTTCATCTCCATGTTCCAACTGTGTCTCTGGCACAGTTTCTTCTTCCTCCTCCTCATCATTGTCACGTAGGTGGAGATCGAAGTCCTCTAGTTGGGAAGGTGTTAATTGAGGCGGCGTAAAAATTATGGATACAAAATGGGTTGGCTTTGGGGTTGTTGGTAAAACAGTTGGGGTTGGGGTTGACTTTGTGAGAATTGTTGGAATTGTGGGTAAAACGGTTATGATTGGGGTTGACTTTGTGGAAAATTGATCACGGGCCTATAGGGTTCAACCGTACCCGAGTTCGAACCCAAACTCGAACCTCTACCTCGACTACTAGAACCCCCGACTTTAGATATCGAGGATCCCTTCCCACCATTCGAAACTCTCTTTGATTTCCTTGGATCCATTTGTTTTGTTTGTGTTTTAAAGTTGTAAGTTAAACAAGTTTTTGGTTGTGTTTTTTTATTTAACCTGTTTACAATTATATACTTTGCAAAATAACGGTAAAAAAATGTTACCATTTAATTTAAAATAAATTCAAACGGTCAAAAAAGAAAATAAATAATTACATGAAATCGACCGTTCTATTTAACATACCACCTTGCCAATCCGTTAACTATAACCCGAATTTGATTCATGAAACCACTACCATCACAGGTGACAGTGATGTTTCCGTGCTAATAGTGGAGTACGTGTGACCCATTCTGGTGACGCCCTCTCCCTTTTGAAGAGAAATAGATATATCTCTTGGGAACATATCTCTCTGACTAAAATACATTCCGTACAATTAGAGTCAACGTCAGTGTCAGCCTCTTCTTACACTATCCTCTGATCCAATATTCAGCCCTTCTATATTCCATTTATACCCTTAACCCAACTTCTATTTTACCTTATGCCATTTGAACACATAAATAAAATAGTAAAAATAGAATGGTTATTTACAACCAATGTTAACAAATAACAAGTTATAATACTAGAGATGAAGAAATGTGTCACGTTCTATTAAACGGGTCGACCATGCCATACTTAATGCGAATTGTGAACCTGAACATTTGATGTTTAACTTTACATGTCATTTTAAAATGATAACACAAACATATTTAATAAGTGGGTTACATGACATGACGCATTTAACAGCGGTCAATTCAATAACATTAACATGAATGACATCAACAACACGTGTAAGAAAAGTTGCAAACAATTACAATCCATATTTAGAATTAACATATTTAATTGATCAGAAAACTATAAAAATACATCATGTTGATAAAACGGTTCATAGACGTGTCATATTGAATTATTTAACACGATAACTTAAACGTGTTATGTTTGTTATAAACGGGTTGAACTCTTCGGCACACGTTTTTAATCGTGTCATTAACTTGTTGACCCGTTTATGACCCGAATTCGTTCACCTCAAACACTAACATGAATAACTTTCTGTTGATTAATGTCACGTTGATAGAAAAATTGTTAGCCTATATAATATGAGAGAGTAGATTTTGCGGTCTTATAATAGTTAACGTGACATGTAAAATTATTTGTTCAACGCAGAATTTTCAAATTTAACTCTGATCCGTATTGTCTGTATTAAAATTAGTTAAATAACTTTACTTATGATATATAATGATTTAGTTGTATAGTGTTTGTGTCAAGTAAAAGTGATGTGAGTTTAAATAGTTGTGATTTATAAGTTTAAAATTATGTGGTATTAGATATTGTTGCTGCTAAATAGAACTGAAATTCTAGAAATATTGGATTAGTTTTTTAAGTATAACATTAATAATGTTAAGATATTAAAACTTGTAAGTTTGTAGCTTGTTTTTTTTCGATAGAATGTTAGTTTCGCCGTTAAACAAAATAAATAACTATCAAATTTGAAAGCCGTTAAAAACATCAAATTTGCAAATATAATAAATGATGATAAGCTGCGAGTAGGATATGTCACGAACATGGTTGTAGCCTGTAGGATTCCAACAGGTTTTATGTTATGGATACATCATGTACCCTACAAGCTAGTTTTATTATCTTAACATTATTTTATGAGAAAATGCAACTTGGATACACATTTTGTATTCGCGTAATTAAACGTTTTATATTTTACTTGCTAGTTATAGGATATTTTCTTTGACTATGATACAAAAACATGATAAAGTAAATTATATGTATTCAGTGGCGGAATCAGGATTTTTGTCAATGAGGTCTTTATTTTTCAGTGTTCAGATTTTTTTACAACGAAATGTTAGAGTTTTTGGCGTGGTTGCCGTTCGGGTCGGGGCAGAGCGATAACTATTTGGGCTGCAAATTGTGTAAAATAAAAATAAAAGTTGAGCTACAATATTTGGTTGCAAATTTGGCTATAAAACCACTAGCAAAAGATGATCAAACAAGCAAAAGACTCCCGTGTTATTAAAACATCATAACTCCCTCTTACTACAATTAAGCTTAATTTATTTACTTATGTCTAAGACACATTCTATGCTACATATGGTAAATTAATTATATATGTTTTCCATGTTTGACTTCAAATGAAGTTCTGCTTGTTTTTCTCTTGAGGATGCAAGTACAATATATAGGAAATAAAATGCATGAACATGAACTATATGCTACTGAGAGGAGATCGAGGAAAACATGGACAAAAAGCATGAATATTTAACAATGCAAGTGGGTCTCCTAAAGCATGGACAAAATGCATGAGAACATGGGAAAGACTTTTGCAAAGAACAATGAAACTGGGTGTATACTTAGCACGTATCATTTTATTGATTGAATACCGAAACAAAAAACCAAAAAGGGGTGTTGCAAACCTTGACCTCGCGATCATATTGTTAACATACAAGGGGAATAACCACTACACCATCTTCCATCTTGATGTTATGGTGTCCATCGTAATACTTTTATGGGGTCCTTAGAAAAATTGGTATACCGACTCTATTACATTTTTAGAAAAGATTGGTGTCCGGGGACCCCGACCCATTACAAGTGGGTCCGCCCCTGTATGTATCAGTCAGGGCCAACCCTAAAGGGGTGCGGGGAGGACTCCCGGCCCGGACCTAATTTCTCGAGGGCACATCGACCATTCGGCAATCCAAGTTTTCTTAATAGTGATGTCCTTAATTCGATGGATTTTTTTTATGTTTGAGCTCCAAAATTGTTAATCAAGTATTAATCAAAGTGAAGGATAGTTTATATAAAACAGAAAGTAAAGAAATGTTGAGACATGTCAACAATTAAAGAAAAAAATGAAATGGTTTAAGAAAAAAAATTGCAGGTTTATTAATGAGGCTATGGGGTGTGGAGACATGAAAAAGGTCATGTCTCCATGCCACCTAGGATGCCACCTCATCAAAATGATGTCTCAACATTCTTGAGACATAGGTGGGGTGTGGAGACATGAGAAACCCATGTCTCAAGCATTTATTATTATTATTATTTGTTTCTAAATATTAATTTTAATTAGTTTTATAAAAGTAACAAATAAACAAAATAATATTCAAATAAATACAAGATTTAAAAAAAAAATTACAAACCATTCTTAAAAAAAATTACAAATCATCCTAAAAATTAAAAAAAAATAACAAACCATCCTAAAACTAAATAGTAAAATATATTTGAAGAAAAATTATACATTCTAAAAAATAAAGTTTCTAAATATGTATTTGAAGATAAATTATATACTTACCCTCCCGGTCTCTGTTTATGGCCGTTTGCCTAGGTCGCGGTTGCGAGCTCACCACGTCTTCCTCCGCCACGATTAATTGTGCCGCTTCCCAAACCGCGTTCACAAAAACCCGGTTTTCTTCGCTCGATGAAGATGAGGAATCAACAATTGGTAGGTATGACATTGTTTGGTATTTTTTTTAAAGAAAGTAGAGAGTTTTTATGTTGGTTTTGGTTGATTTATGTTGGTTTATTTGGATGGTTGGGTTTATATTGTTGGTTTTGGTTTAAAAAAAATAAAAAATTAATAAAGTAGCCGTTTGAAACAAACTAGCCGTTGGTTTTTTTTTAAAAAAGAAAAATTGTGATTGGTCCGTTCCAATCGTTAAGGGGGGGGGGGTTCTCGAGAACGGGGGAGGGGGCGGTGTGGGGAATGGGGACAGGGGGGTGGGGGGCGTCTGTGCACCCTTCAGTCTGAGTGTAGGACTAGAGAGGAGGAAGAAGATGAATTGAAGAGACATCACACTTAGTTGTTTTTGCTTTTTACCGGTTGGTTTTGACTTCCTTTTTAACTTTTATTTTTGTTATGAAAAAAATATTTTTATTGACAAACTTTCACCCATTTATATTTTCACCTTTTGTGAGATTCAAACTCCCAACATCCCCTAAGAGGGTTTGTTCCCTCTAAGTAGGAAATAAAATTTGATCCATCAATTTAATATTACTTTAATCGTAGCTTAAAAAATAGCTTGCATTATTTATTTCGTTAAAGTCTAAAGCTAAGGCTAAGCGGCATAATTTTTGCCGCTCAGCCTGGGCACCTAAATTCTCAAGGCTGGCCCTGGTATCAGTTAATCCAGTAAAGGTAGAGAGGAAAGATGATGCCATGGATGATTATGCTGATAGAGTTCTCGTTTAGGGTGTACAGTTAGAATGACTAAGGAGGCAAAACTGAAGTTTTCTAATGTGCACGGGCGTGCCCAAGACAATGGCACGGGCGTGCTCCCCCTATGCGTGTCCCCCAAGGCTTAAACCGACCAAAACTGACAGGATGACTACATTTTGCAGTGAGCACGGGCGTGCCAAGGGTAGAAGCACGGGCGCGCTTGACCTGGTACAGACATCTGCTGCACAAAGGACTCTGCAATTGTACATGCTGTCGAGCATGGGCGTGCCAAGACTCAAGCATGGGCATGCCAGGGCTCTTTTGCCTATAAATAGAGGCCTCCACTCCACATTTTGGGATCACTTTTCACCCGAGTTTCTCTCACCCTTCAGCCATCTTGAGGGTATTGTAAGTGACCCTTGGAGCTTGGGATCACTCCATAAACACTACTTGATCGAGAGTTGAGAGAGAGATCACTAAAAACCATCCAAAAACCCTCTTTAATCCCCAAATACAACCACTACTATGTGTTTCCCTAACACCCAATATAGAGTGCAAGTTGTAAAGCCAATGTTTGGCTAGGATAGTAGAGTGTTGCTAGGGTGGAGACTTTTCTTGGTATGGATTATATAGTTTTTATTTGTTAAGTGTTGTTGTGTTCTTGTTTAATTCTTTTCACTTGAAACTTTGTTTGATGAATTAACTAACTAATTACTTAGTGTTTGGTCTTGTGGGTGTCTTGATAGGAAGTGGGAGGACTTATGAGTGTACTCATGGTGTGTAACAACCCATGCACTTATAAGCTAACCTAATCCCGCGAGTAGTGATTAGCCCATTTATGGGTAGAAATACACACACTTAGTGGCTTAATCCTTTACTATCAAATATCTCACTTAGGGTCGGTACGGTCTTTATACTCGGTCCTTGTGATTAGTCAAGACTTAATTCTGCGACTTAGCTTCAATGTCTATGTGAAAGCTTTGGCGCAAGTTAAGGATTGATGAACCCGTGTTGAAAGGGAACGGTCTTTATTTCCTTTCATTATTATACTGCCGCACAGTTAATAATAGACCACTCACTTTTTAAAAGGTTAATTAACTCAAGTAGGAGATGCACGTGTTCTCGTTAGTCACCACTCTTCTATGATATCAAGTGGCAACTTGTTCGGTCATGCTCCGGCCACCGGCAAATTGTTCACAAAAGTTTTAAGTGAATAGATGTCTTTATTGCAACACTGGGAGGTGGATTCTTCGGGGTTGGGTATATACAGTCTTGAGTAGTCTGTCATTCATTGTTGAGAGTTGAGCTTACCGGTTTAGGAGACCCTCACTTAATAACAATAACACAACCCGTTTTGCGAAAATAGTCACATCTGGAGAATGTTGTTGCAACTCAATGTTAAGAATAAGTACGCACTTGTACACACCACTTAGCTAAGTAATTAATATTAATCCGTCCCAAACATAGTTGGATCTCGAAACAGCACTTCTTTTGGTATTGATTTTTTTCTCTGGTCGTTCTCATTCTCTCTTTCTTTATTTTATCTTTTCTTTTATTAAAGCAACTTAGGGCTGAGTAGGGGAAGTCGTATCTTAGGGTTCGATACTCGGTACTTGCTATACTCTATACTACACTCGATAGGTCCACTTGCCTATGGTGTGGGTTTAGAATAATCAACAGATATCGTTTTACTTTTATAAATTTAAAACTTCGATAAGTGTCTTAATTTAAAGGTCTCAACTTAATTACCCCTTTTCATCGAGTCTTGACACTTCCTTCGGGAAAGTGTTAGTTTTAAGAAAAAGAATGTTTAACAGACTTAATTCACACGACATCATATGCGACAGGGCCAACTCTTGCCAAAATTTCAAATGGTCCAATATATCTTGGATTAAACTTGCCTCGTTTTCCATATCGAGGCACTCCTTTCCAAGGAGAAATTTTCAGTAGGACCTTGTCGCCTACTTGAAATTCCAGGGGTTTCCTTCTCACATCCGCATAACTTTTCAGCCTATCCCAGGCAGCTTTCAAACGATCCTTGATTTGAAAGATATTGTCGGTAGTCTCATGAATGATCTCTGGGCCTGTCAATTGCTTATCCCCGACTTCTGCCCAACACAACGGTGATCGGCACTTGCGTCCATAAAGAGCTTCAAACGGTGCGGCTTTGATGCTAGTGTGATAACTGTTGTTATATGAAAACTCAACTAGAGGTAGATGGGCATCCCAATTACCTCCAAAGTCAATCACACATGCACGAAGCATATCCTCAAGAGTCTGGATCGTCCTTTCGCTATGGCCGTCTGTATGGGTGTTGGGTCAAAGAGGATTAACAAGCCAGTATAAACCTTAGTCTTATATCCTCTTTTCACATTTTGCTATGTATAGAATCTGCTGATTACAAAGTACTGAAGAAGCTGATAACATGTGATGAAGAGTAAAGATCAGAAGTTCTGAAGATGAACCAGACAAACATCTTAAGAACAACTACTGAAGACAAACTCCTGAAGATTATTCATCAGAAGTTTGTCACTCATCAGTACTTCTTTAGAAGCTTCCCACCGCCTTTGTACTTCAGTAGTTTAGTATTATATTACTTTAAGTTACTTTATGTACAAGTTCCAATACTACAGCTTGTTGTAGTATTATTATAATTGTTTCAATACTTCCAATGTACTTATTGTTGGTCTATATATAGATGGGTTCATCCCTTCTATTTTAGACATCTTTTGCAGTAACACTTCTATATATTTTGAGAATCATTTCAAAGCATTTACTGTTATATTCATTCATTGTTTGATTCTCCCATTTATAGTTTTAGTTCATTAACTGAGGGGGAGTAATAACTCCTGCTAAAAGTGAAGCTTTAACTTAGAACACTTATACTTATTCCGCTGTGCAAATTATTTTGATAAATCTAAACAAGTGTTCTTGATAAGAAACTGTTAATGAGAATCTAATCCAACAATGGGGATGGTAGGTCGTACTCATGTCTAATCGAGTACTAAGTGCTTCGTTCAGAATCTGCCAAAACCTGGATGTAAACCGAGTATCCAGATTCGAGATAATAGAAACTGGAATATCGTGCCTAGATACGATCTCCTTAATGTAGAGCTTTGCCAATTTATCCGTTTCCTTGATTGGCAAAAAGTGTGCAGACTTCATCAACCGATCCACAATTACCCAAATTGCGTCATGACCGTTAGTCGTTTTTGGCAGCTTCGTGATAAAATCCATCGAGATCTGCTCCCACTTCCACACGGGTATCTCAGGTTGCTGTAACATACTGGAGGGTTTCTGATACTCAGCTTTGACTTTAGAGCACGTGAGGCTTTTTCCCACGTACATCGCAATACTACCCTTGATGTTAGGCCTCCAATACAATGCCTTCAAATCCTTATACATCTTATCAGTTCCTGGATGAACCGAATACATTGACTTATGGGCCTCTTTCAGTACCAATTCCCTGAATCCACCAAACAATGGAACCCAAATTCTATTTGCAAAATACAACGTTCCATCAGTCCTTGGTTCCAACAACCTAACCATAGCATGCAAAGCTTCTTCCTTGATATTGGCTTCCTTGAGTGCTTATTGCTGGGCATCGCGAATGCGATCCGTGAGACTTGAATGAATCGTCAAACCTAATGCGCGAACACGTAGGGTTTTGACGCGTTCTTTTCGACTTAAGGTATCCGCTACGACGTTTGCCTTTCCCAGGTGATACTTAATCTCATAGTCATAATCGTTAAGCAGTTCAACCCATCTTCTTTGCCTCATGTTCAAATCCATTTGGTCGAAGATATGTTGCAAACTTTTATGTTCTGTGAAGACAGTACACTTGGTTCCATATAAGTAATGTCTCCAAATCTTGAGCGCAAAGACTACGGCTCCTAACTCCAAATCATGCGTAGTGTAGTTCTTCTCATGAACCTTGAGTTGACGAGAGGCATACGCAATCACTTTATCCCTTTGCATCAAAACATACCCAAGACCTTGGTGTGAAGCATCGTAGTAGACCACAAAATCATCCGTACCTTCCGGTAGAGACAAAATCGGAATGCTGCACAACCTTTGCTTCAACAACTGAAAAACGGATTCTTGCTTATCACCCCATTCAAACTTCTTATCCTTCTGAGTCAAAACGATTTAGGATTGAGCTATCTTGGAGAAGTTCTCAATGAATCGTCGATAATAACCAGCGAGTCCTAAAAATTGTCGCACTTCAGTTGGCGACTTGGGCGCTTCCTAATTTTTTATTGCCCCAATCTTTGTTGGATCAACATGAATACCTTTCTCATTCACCACATTACCAAGAAAGTGAACTTCGCGAATCTAAAATTCGCACTTGAAGAACTTAGCATACAACTTCTCGCCCTTAAGTAGCTCAAGAATAAACTTCAAATGTTGCTCATGCTCCTCTTGAGTTCGTGAATATATCAATATATCATTAATAAAGATAATCACGAACTTGTCCAAATACGGCTTGCATACTCTGTTCATCAAATCCATAAATACTTCCAGTGCGTTGGTAAATCTAAATGGCATGACTAAGAACTCATAATGACCATAACGTGTCCTAAAAGCCGTTTATGTATGCTTTCCTCTTGCACATGTAGCTGATGATATATTGATCTCACATCAATCTTAGAATAGAAACTGGAGCCTTACAACTGATCAAACATATCATCAATCCTAAAGAAAGGGTACCGATTCTTGATGGTGAATTTATTCAACTCTCGGTAGTCTATGCAATACGAAAGAATCCATCTTTCTTCTTCACAAACAACACAGGCGCGCCCCATGGAGAGAAACTAGGCCGAATAAAACCCTTATCCAACAATTTTTGCAACTGACTCGATAGCTCTTGCATATTTGATGGTGCTAAGCGATACAGAGATCGGGCGATAGGTGCAGCACCATGAACCAAATCAATACGAAACTCCACTTGCCTCAGGGACGGCAGTCCAGGCAATTCTTAGGAAAGACTTCGGGAAAATCCCTCACGACAGGGATGTCTTCGATCGTCAATTCCTTGAACTTCTTCTCGATCACGTGTGCTAGAAATGCACAATAGCCTTTGCGAAGGCACTTCTGGGCTTTCATGCAAGATATAATCCGTAACGTGGCTTGACTATTCTCTCCTTTGACCGAAAGAAGTTCACCACTCGGGAGGGAAATACAGATAATCTTTCCATGGCACACGATTTTCGCATGGTTCTACGACAACCAATTCATGCTAACAACCACAACAAAACTCCCCAACTCTATCGGCACCAAATCTATACTAAACTCGTGATCTCCCAAATTTAAGGTACATCCTTTAACGACTTCTTTCGACTCAATAACCTTACCGTTGGCCAATTCAATAGAATAACGTGTGCCCAACCTACTAGAATCTACCCCAAGGGTTCGCTTAAAGTCGGTCGACACAAAACTTAAATCGGCACCAGTATCGAAAAGTACGGAAGTATAAGTGTTGTTAACAGGGAACGTACCGGTAACGACATTGGGATCCTCATGAGCATCACCAGCTCCATTCACAAAAGCTCTCCCACGAGCCTGATTCTTCAACTTGGGACAATCCTTCTTGAAATGATCCACAACACCACATTCATAACATCCTGATTTCCCGGCAGGGTTACCAGCAGCCTTAGTACGACAACGAGAAGTCTGATGCCCAATCTTCTTGCAGTGATCAAAACGGATGCTATCACAAGATCCAACGTGGTGATAGTTACATTTGTTGAAAAGAGGGTGCGGTCCATTGTACTTCCTTTGAGGTTCAGCAACAGCAACAGTGGTTGCAACAAATGCTTGGGCAGTCTCTTGTTTCTTTCCAGACCGATTTCCACCATTCTTACCTTTCCTGGTATCTGACCATTTTCTTTTGTCACCCGAATTTCCACCTTTCTCGACTTCCTTCTTAAGCAATGCGCCCATATGCACCGCGTCGTCCGTGAGACTCTGAGCTAGGGTGACAACACCTTGGATGGTGGTGGATTCAGCGGCAATTACCATACTGCGAATCTTAGGGGAAAGTCCCCAAATGTACCTTTCAACCCTTTTGTACTCCGGTGTGACCATATGGGGTACCAAATGAGATAGCTCATGAAAACGAGTAGTGTAAGCAGTGATCTCAACTCCGTTCATAGACAAATTCCAAAACTCCGACTCAAGCTTCTGAAGCTCACTTCGGGGGCAATACTTATCCATCAACATGGACTTCAAATCACTCCACGAGAGGCCATAACCAGCATCTTTACCCAGCGTCCGAACTTGTAGATTCCGCCAAGTCAACGCCTCATCTTGATAGGTGCAGGTAGCATACTTGACCTTATGATCCTCAACACATCCACTGATATCCAAGACTAATTCCATCTTCTCAATCCAAGACAAATACCGATTGCTCCTTCAGACCCACGAAAATTCCATGGTTTGCAAGCCATGAAAGTCTTGTAGGAACAATCATGTACCGGGTTTTCAACTTATGTGTCATAGATAATGAGACATCATCAATAGCAGTAAGTGATTACAAGGCCATAGGAAGAACAACAATTCTATATTTTACCATTGTCATTATCACTCGTCCTTCGCCGGCCATTTCCACTAGATCCACCACTGGAGTCTGCGCGGTTAGCATCGTGTTGTGCAATGGCTTGCGCAATCACGCGGCCTAGCTCCTCGGACGTTGTTAGGAATTTGTTGTCCTCGGCATTGCGGGTGTTCCTTCGGGGTGGCATGACTTCTTTCTAATACATCAGATATAAAAAGAATAAGACACATATTTATTGATAATATTGTCTATCATGTGCGCTCGAATAAACAACCATGATATCCATAATAACCATAACATACACAACCACCAAACCCTCAAATGCAATGATAACCATACACAACCATACAAGCATACCACAAGAACAAAAAATAAACCATATCATATACAGGTAATAAAGTACAACCAATAACTCATAACATCGTCAATAACTCCGGGACAGGCGGTTTTGAAGGCGGAAGCTAGGAAGGTTGCTAAGCACGAGGCAGCATGTCTAGAGAATCAACATGTGTTCATTCCGTTTGCCTTCGATACTTTTGGATCCTTAGCCCCTGAGGCAGTTCGCTTTTTGGAGCGGGTGCAGAAGGTGGTCCACAGTGATTCGCAAAGCCCGAGGAACCAAGGGTTTGTATTTAGTAGAATAGGCTTTGCGATTCAAAAGGGGATAGCGGCGCAGCTTGTTGCTCGCTTACCCATTATCCAGATGTAACTTGGTTTATTTCGTAATTTAATGAACTGAAGCTTATTTCAACTTGTTATAGCACATAGTTTTGTAAGTGGGAAATACAAAATAAGTGGGGTACAACGACCCAGTACAAGTCATACAAATGAAATGACCTAAAAGACACTACCACTGACTAAGATAATCAACAAGAACCACAAACTACAACAACCACTAATCTACTGAGGAGGTGGGGAGAAATCTAGCAGCTAAAGTAGCAACAACAGCTCTCATCCTCTGGTCCAGATCATCCAACCTATGCTCAAGAATGTCCACACGTCTCCACGCCTCGACTCGCCCACGCTCAGCCTCCACGCGTCCACGCTCGGCCTCCGTACATCCATGCACAGCCTCTTCCAATCGTGCTCGCAGACTGGTAAGGTGATCAATGATGGCGGCCCTCATATAACCCTCAGCATGCGCATCAGCCTCCAACTCGTCCGCTCAATCACAGAGATCGCGGATCAAACCATCATGCATACCGACCATGCGACGCACTGAGTGAAGAGTGTGGTGCATAGGTAGATTACCAAGAGGACCGGGGGCAGGAGGGTTAGCAGGGGGCTGGGAGGTCTTGCCACCATCAGCAGCAATGAAGATGTCGTTGTCAGAGTCCTCGTCACTGTAAGCCAAGTAGCCTGCTACTGTAGGTAGGAAGGTCCGCTTGCGGGCCTGGGACCTCCTAAGAAACTTCTTCTGAGGGGGCTCGGAAGACTCAGTAGCATGACTGGCTTGGGTTGGGCTGTCGCCACAGGCTTCGCAGGCTGGGTCCTGCGTACACGCTTCCTGGCAGTGCAAATAATGCGCGTACTGCCAAGAATCAAACAGCGGGGGTGGGAAGAAGACTCCGACACATTGGCAGGCGGTGCCTCTTCCACGCGAGGGACCTCAACTAGCGGCTCCACAACCATAGGGGTTGGGTCAGCGGTATCCGCAACGACTCCCTGGGCCTCACCGACAGGGATGTCAGGCTCATCATCCGAAACGACGGGATCCAACTGCATGTCATCTCCTACAATATCCACATCCTCGTTCTCCTTGGGCTCCGAATCAGCGAAGTAAGCATCGACGTCATCGTCACTATACGTCTTAGGAGCCATGAAGGAATCGTCCTCCAAATCCGAGATAACAATCGGGTGAGTAGGGGAAGCCATGATGTCAAAATCCAAATGTACACATATACACATATATAAGCGTCAAGAACTCATATACTATACTCGCGTGAATGCAATGTATAAAAAGAGTATGGAACTTGGGCAGTGCATCGTAATGAAAAACATTTCATGCAATGAAAACATTTCGTTTGAAAACCATTGTAGTTATAGTTTAGTTTTTAGAGAAAACTAGTTCGCTATAACCTTGAGCTCTGATACCAATCTGTCACATGCCGCCTTGGCAAAAACGCGGGATGCAACACGAAAGGTTTTCAAGCACAGGATTAAAGAAAACATTCAAAATAACTTAATATTAAAAGTACCAAATTTGTTCAAAGACAACAACTATCACTAAATATTGTTTAAAACCGAACACATGATCATAAGTTTTGAAAACACAAAAATTGACAATTGTGAATGAATGCCCAATCATATCCCAAGTTCCATCCATAGCTTAGTTACCTGAAAAACATGCATAAAAACTTTGTCAACATAAAGTTGGTGAGTTCACATGTTTGAAATAGTTGAAAATATAAAGTTTAAAGAAATCCATGAATGACCCATCATTGTCTAGCTAAACAATGATGATAGTAAACGATCATGAGTCCATATCCAAACCCCGACGAGTGGTGCCTCGCACATCACACAATAAAGGCAGCGTATCATTATAAAAGAGATACAAGCTTTCTTTTGTCGTATGTATCCGGTTTATAGCGACTAACCAAGAGTTGGGGTGTCAACCCAATAGATCTATTCAAGTGTTTCATGGCTAAGTCCATAGCTAATGGTTACAGTAAACTAATTACACGAGGGCTTAGTGAGTACTCTAAACATATTATCTCATGTATACCGGTTTGCTAGGAATTCATTCTAAATCTAGTAAACAATGCATGTCTTTTCCCCAAAAATATAAAACAGTACAAAGGGGCCGTGAAACTCACCTCAAGTCCATGTGAAGGCTAGCAAGAATATACGTCAGATAACAAAGAATCCCGACCTAGACGTCCTATATTCACATATGGACACTTTAGGTCTAGCAAATGATTCCATTGTATCCGTGGTTCACCCAATCTATTATAGTAAGTTGATTTAATCTTGTTGGTGACTTTTAGGCTTTATGAATAGGATTCGAAAATAGTTTGTATTATATTGTGGAAAACCTCTTTTCAAAACCTTGTCTTTTAACACATGTTTTTAGCTATAAAATACATGTTATCACTTTGTACAAAACGTGTTAAACTTACTTTTAAACAATACATAACCTTATGTACATGTATACACGCAAGTCCATGTATATGCATACTCATATATATATACACGCATATATATATATATACACATTATATATGTGTATTTCCATGCATATCCATAAGTATTCATGTCCATGAAATCTACACTCATACATACATACATACATACATACATACATACCCATATATGTATGCAATTTGGTAGATCCATACACATCAATTCTTATGCTTATAAATTTGTCATACACATACACACTACACACATATATACACGCGTACACATTCATGTGTACACACACATGTCTCACATACATACATACATATGTATACCTATAAAGTAGATTATTCAACATACATACCTACACATATATACTACTCGCACACACACACACACACACACACACACATATATATATATATATGGAAAAGTTTTTACACATTTTCTTGTAACTAGTTATTATTAGTTGTGACACAAGATAACTGATGTTTTATACATGGTATCTATGTTTATTTATATGTGTGAACACTAGTGTGAAAAAGAAATAAGATTAGCAAGATGAGTAGCTGATCATACCTCTTGAGTCTTGCAAAGAAGCTTGTAACTAGGTGACCAAGTGTAGAGAAAGTATGTGTGTGTGTTTGCAAGTGAGTTAGTGAGGTGTTACAAATGTGTGTTCATCTAAGACTACCACTATTTATAGGAGAAAAAGAGAAGGAGAGAGATAGATAGAGAGAGAGAGATCCGTGAGAGGGAGAGAGAGCGGCGAGAGAGGGAGAGAGGAAAAGAGAGGGAAATGAGTGGTGGCTTCTATATGTGGTAAGTCAACTATCATGGATCAATGAGGATTAAGGAATATTACCTTGTTTATGTTTGGTCTTTAAAAGGTTTACTTCAAATCAAGAAGATTTGTCATCATAAACATATCAAGTGAAGTTGACTAAACAAATGATTATGTTGGGTGTAAATCTTGTAATGAGACTATACATGAGATTATCTTTTAACTTCTTTCCATAATGTGACTAATGAGGGTGTGATGTGATTATTCTAGGGTTAAAAAAAGATTAGTAAGGTGTGGGGGGGGGGGGGGCGACGGTTTGGGAAAGGAGGAAGAAAGAGGTGGGTGTTAATTTGGGAAAGGGGATCACCCATGGTTCTTGGTGATTTAGAGATCTTACCACTTTTGTGTAATCCATGATTATGTGGGCAAGATGTGACAACCGTCCCCCTCAACTTTTAGCGAGTTGTCAATTATAGTCCTTAGTGTATTCAAATGTTTCTATTTTAGTCCCTATAAGTGTTGTCGTTTTCAAACTTAATAAAAGAGCGAGATCAAAATATATTATTTGCATTTATTAAGGACCGTGTCTACGATTTAATCAAACGCGTATGTTGAAACGTTTTCGGAATGGATTTCTTTAAGTTTTATGAAGTTTAAAAGTGTTTTAGTTAAATTATGTTAACTTAGTTAACTTTTTATAAGAAAAAAACTAACTAAATTTGAATAAACTAACTTAGTTAACTTCTGAGGGACCATTCTTGCCAACTAGTGAAAGTTTTAAAATAAAAAAAAAAACCTTCCCTCCTGCACAACTTGTTTTTCCGGCCAAAGGTTTCCGGCCGGCGAGAGTATTCCGACGAGTTCGGTTCAGACATTTGCGAGCGTTTTAACTTGTTTTAATGGCACCCGATTATAACTTCAGCATTGTAGCTCGTTACAAAGTTTTAATAGGCATTTAACGTGGTTTAATCGGGTTTTAATTCGAGGTTTAAGTTGTAACCGACCGGAGTTATTGAAACAAATTAAAGACCCGGTTATACTTAACAAACATATAAATTGTTATCTCAGTTCGTTTTCTGCACTAAAAACCATATCAAACCCACAACGAAAGCTACTTAATCGCGTCCAGAAAGTGTTCATTTTCGTTTTTTTTCGGACCTTGAAGCCGATTGCAAGCATATAAAACGCGATTGTAAGTCCTTTCTCTTAATGCCGTTTTATTCCTCGTCTTATTCCGATCAAAAGCCCTCTGTCACAGATTGTATATGTTGCCTAAATCGGGTTATTAAGTTTTGTGTTAGGGTTAGGGTTCTTGCTAGGTGAATTGGGGAAGAAGATGACTTTTAATAATATGTTAAATATATTTATGTTTCATTAAAAACAACAAAGGTCCAATGTGGTGTAGTGGTTTGGGTTGTGTGATACTCTACAACATACCAGGGTTCGACCCTTCCTTTCTGCAGGTCCAACCCCTTTTTTTTCTAGTTTTGTTATGATATATAATTTATATTTATATTTATATATAAATACATTATTCTAATAATATTCATAATAAATTCAATTTTTACCTAAAATATATGAAAATTTAGGTGTAGCTTCTTGACACCCTAAAGAAAATTATCATACTTTTATTTTCTGGAAAAGGTATTATTTTTATATTTTTATTGATTTAATTTGTTTTAACCATATTTAATGGATTAAAAATTCATTTTTAATGATTTTAATCTCAAACTTTTTGGGTATTTATTTCAAATAATAATGAACTGGTATAAAAATATTTGTTTCAGAAAACAATGATTTTTATTGATTTTCCTATTTTTAATCATTTAAACATGATTTAATCTCATTAAATCAGTTTTAAATATAAATTAGTTTATAAAAATTATGAGAAAATTATTTTCATAAATTTACATCAGAAAGCATCCATTTTCTATAAAAATAGCATTTTTGGATCATGTCTTGAATTATTACTCTTATTTATGTTTACTTAGACATAATTAATCATTCATTTATTTATATTTAACATCTATTATATAAGCACTTTACTTATAAAATAGAAATAATCTTATGTTTGAAAGTTTTTATTAGCATTTGTTAAATCATTGCGTAACTCATGATTGTTTATTTCAATATTTATGATTATTGTATTTATTTACAATAATTAGTTAAAGAAATAAACTAAGTTATTTTGTCTTAATTATTCAAAACATATTTTTTTATTTAATAATTCAATGGATAATAATTATATTACCTAAACTACATTTACAAACTTTGACATATCATTTTTTATATACAACTTTTATATTAATTCGATTTATCATAAAAACTTTAAATTCCCCAAATCGACTTAGCAAACCCTAATGCCTTAGACCCTAGTTACCTTAGATTTTTTAGACACTTCCTTATTAGTATTCTATTACGTTATAGGTTGAATTCCTCGGAATTCCCTTTACTTAGCTCACGATCGCTTAAGTGGATTTTGATCGCTTTCGCAAACTGTGAGTATATCTTTCCCCTTTTTACTGTCTTACTATTTTGGGGTGACTCATGTACTTACTATCAAGTTTCTATTTCTTTTACTAAATGCAATTCTCATGTGTGTTTGCTTTATGTTAATTGGTGTGTCTATGACTTGTCAAAATCATTAACCGCTGGGCGGTCTAGCATTTCAATGAATAGTACTATGGTTTACCCCCTTGAGACTCTGTTGAGAGAATCTTGGTCATTGTCTTGTTAATTCATTATTCAGTTGGTTAGTCATGTGTTAGTCATTATTCATAGGTTTGGTTTTGAACGGATATTACTTATTACATAATTGCAAATGGTACCGCACATGAATTGCTAAACACTTTTCCTACTATATTTATTCAAACAGGGTATGCTCACCAATACATTTTTGTATTGACATATACTATTTTCGTACATGTTTCAGGTTATTTATGAGATGAATTATAAGCTTTTGGAATTTTACTTAGATTTTGGATTCATTGTATTTCAGTTTAGTTGACATTTAGAATCGTTGTATCTCATTTCAATGTAATAAACTATTTAATCAATGTATCAATATTTACACTTTGAGTCCATGAGCTATTGAACAATCGTCACTACGTGACACCTCGATGTTTCCGCCATCGGTTGGGGTGTTACACAAGATATTAAGCATGAATAAGTAATACTTTGATTAAACAAAGCTTAGGTACATGGCTAATTAAACAATCCATTTGAATGAATAATCAAGTGTGTCTAGGATTCGGTGTTTGGAAACAAAAAGAATAATGTATGGGGAAGGGGGTAGCGACGGCTTGAAGCATCCAAGGTAGGATCTCTTGTGCTAATTTGGGAATGTAATCTAGTATAGATTAAGGTGTATAAGGAATCTATCCATAATTGCCTACTAATCACATCATGTGTAAGTCTTGTGTGGGACAATAATTGGCTAAACATAGGATCAAGGTGGGATTATGTGAATGATGTGATAATACAATTTAGAATCTTTTTGTTTTTTGTGGGGGGGGGGGGGACAAAATGGATGTTGGTGGTGTTGTGCTTAGGGGCCGAAAAAAAAAAAAAGAAAGAAAGGAATTGGAAGGTGATATGGTACTAGTTATTTTGGGTTAGAATGCTTTATAAATCCATGTGTTGATTATTTGTTCTATCATTTTTAGTTAAGCACAAAATCAAGATTTGATTGTTCATTAAAGAGAACGACAAAATGCATGTAAGAATTCTATTTAATGTATTACACTCATGATATTTATTCATCCCAATGCACACTTATGTGCATGTATGTATATATATATATATATGTATGTATGTATGGATCGCATATATATGTATGTAGGTTAGGAAATCTTTATTTTTGAAAGCATGGACAAAATTCTCTTTATATATATGTTAACACATTCAATAGTGCACATCTAAATAATTGAACATATACGCATATGTTTAGAAAATTGATTGTAATTGCTTAAACTCGTGTCACCAATGCTCGTTGATATGGGTGAAATTGTACTCGTTCGGGCCTTGCTAGACTTACTCGGGGGACTTATGCATATAAAATGATATTAATTATGTGTAGAAAGTTAAATGTTGACCAGAAAGTGTACGGATTTTGACCTGATAAATCGGTGGGTGTCACAAGAACCGTATACCCTTTTATTGTTGAAATTAGGAACCACGAACCGAACCTTAAAAGGCTATGTGGTTCCGGGTTCTAAAGATTCTGATGGGTCGGGTAAAGGGTCTGACCCTCTAGAACCTTTTAATGTAATAGTCACTTTTAGAGGATTACATATTCCTATTCTTTTACCATGCTCGTAAAAGAATTCCTTCATATGATTCTAAAAATAGCCCATGAGTTTCTTTTTTAAGTCACTTTTCGTTTCTCGACTTATGTTTTCGTAACAATTTTGTCATTCTCATCATCACTCGAAACATTATGTGAATTTGTTATGTATACATCATAAGTACACACACACATACATACACACACATTAGAGCGACATACATAAATATTTACTTCAAATTTGGATATAATATATATTATATAATATATAATATATCACATCAATGCATATACATCAAGCTGAAAAATATTTCAAGAAAATACATTGTTATTCTTATAAGTAATATTTTTAATATTGTATTAATATTACATGAAATCGATTACAATAACATGTAAAAACGAATAGTGAAAAGACTAAAATAGAATTTTTATTTTTTAATTAAAATACAAACGGTTCTTGTGGTTCTTATATTAGAACCGTGGGTTTGAAATCGACCCGACCCGAAACCGATAATTCATATAAATCTAGAACCAGAAACCGACCCATATATTTAAAAGGGTTCGGCTCCAAGGTTCTCGCAGGTCGGGTCCAAGATTTCTGTTGGTCTGAACCACGAAATTCTCACCCTTACCTCCTTCCCCCCAAAGTGAACTATTAACTTAGAAGAGTTACTTTTCCACAACACATTTGCTTTGAAATATTAATTGTTCATAAGAACTCTCAAACATAGATCCCATAGTCACCATCTTGATCTTTAATGCATCCTCCACGATATTAACTAAGAGTGCTCACGTCCGATTTTGATGAAAATTTTGGGTTGAAGCTCTAACTATGATTTCAAAAATAGCAAACCAAACAAGATGGGTTGGCTAGATTACTTGAACCGGCCAACCCACCCAAAAACGATTTATTTTTTCTTTTAAAACTTTCATAATGATAAATATATTTCATAAATAGAAAACATATAGAGGGATCTGTATTAAAAAAAACAACACTATGTAAAAAAAATTATGACTTAATTATTCACTAGATTATACCCCGGGAGCGTCCCGGGTTGAGAAATTTAATATGATACATCAATTTTACATATGAAATAGACTGATGTATAACTATAATATTAATATCTAACCTAAAACAAATTAACAATGCACAACTCCAATGCTAACACCTAACCTAAAAGAATGTAGAACTTTAATTTAACTCTAATATTAACACCTATCCTAAAGACTAAACAAATGTACAACTTTAACATACTAATATTGATACTTAACTTAAAACAACGTATAACTCTATTAACCTATTCGGCTCTGGTTGAAAAAAAAAATTCATATTTACTGATTTAAATATAATTATTGACTTGCCTATACATGATTAATGATCTACCTGAACACTTTGTGTTTTTTTTCCTGTATGAACAAAACCCCATAAAAAAATTTCTCTGTTTTTTATATAGCACTATGGTACTCGTTGGAAAGATAATAAAACGCTCGTTAATTTGGTGTAATTTTTTTCTTTAAAAAATCTCGTATATTAAAGATATTAACGTTTAAAAATTATGGGAGTAAACATGAGGGTGAAAAATCCAATTTACTTTTTAAATTATTTTTTTCCTAAAATATCTCAATGCCACATGGGATGACACATGGCACACTCAAAGAAGAGAATGTCTCTTTAAGTGCCATGTCATTAAAATGGCTTTGGTTTATCATATGTATAGATTTTATATGACTGATTGCAAGATCCAAACCATAGACAAATTAACCTTGTTTAAACGGTTTGATATAAGCTATTTTTTCTTTTAAGACTTTCATAATGATAAATATATTTCATAAATAGAAAACATATAGAGGGATCTGTATTAAAAAAACAAAACTATGTAAAAAAAATTATGACTTAATTATTCATTTTATATGACTGATTGCAAGATCCAAACCATAGACAAATTAACCTTGTTTTTAAGTAGTAAACCTATAAACCCCAAGCTAACTAAATTAACTAATCTTTTTAGTTTTTGATGGTTGATAGGTTTGAGCGATTTGTTTACCCTTTTTACTGTTGACTTCTTCCAGGTATCGCTCTATCTCTCATAAATTGCCATCAACATTGCTCGGCTCCAGTGGTGGATCCAGGAATTTTTTTCCCTGGGTTCCTTTTTTTAGGTGTTTCAATTTCATATGACTAAACATAAAAATTTAGGCTCGGTTCAAGGGTTCGGGTCGGTTTTCCGGTTCGGGTCGGATAAGGTTCATCACATAAAAAAATACGATGTAATAATGAAAAAAACATTGCCATTAGAAATTTAAAGCACATAATATAAATACGATTATCTTTAAGGATAAAAAACATACCTATAGTTGTTCCCTACGAGTTTTCATCTTTTGAAAGCGTTGCATTACATTCTCGATCGTAACTTGTTGTAGTAACTCTCTTTCAATGTAACAAATGCAAGTGTCGTTCAAGTATCCATCACCCATCTTATTACGTAAATCCGTCTTCACATACTTCATTAAAGAAAAACATCTTTCAACACTAGCCGTTGCAACCGGTAAAACTAGTGACAATTTTATTAAACGATAAACCAACTGATAATCAATATGTTTTCTTGTTTCCACCATCCTTTTGGCAAGATCACTTACCCCGTCCAGGTTGTCAAACCGACTGTCTTCTTTCACATTAGTAATGTAGTGGCCAAGTTCATACATAAGCTTGTCTTTTTCATCCAAAGTAAAATCAGACGGATACATCTCAGCCAACTTTAGCAAGTTCAGTTTATTGAAGGCACTAAAATTATGACACGGGCTCAAAGAACTCATACACGTTAGCAATTCAGTGGTTACCTCATTAAAACGATCTCCAAACTCTTGAATTTGCATGTCTAGAACCGTGTTGAAATTGTTGACCATATAATGGTGACGATTGGTGATGTTGGTCTTTCTTCTTTTATTTTTCGGGTCAACATAGTCGTCTTCCATGTTAATCATCTCGATATCATATTTTTCACAAAAGGCTACGACATCTTTCAAAAGTGAGTCAAAGCCTTGAAGTCGATACCTTTGTAATTCTTCTTTGGTTGATTTAACCAACCCAACTGCATTCATAATATCTTGATTCTTTCTTTGAAGAGCGACACACAGTGCATTAGTAACTCCCAAGATATGCTTAGTCAAATGCAAATAAAATACAAACTTAAAACTTCTCATGTATAATTGAGATCCATTTGCTTGACTTCTGTGAACATCATCGGATCCCTCATTTTCTATATATTCAAGCACGTCAATAACACAAGGATATAAAGCAACCAAACGAATAAGTGTTTTCTCGTGAGAACTCCACCGTGTATCCCCGGCTCTTGCAAGTGACATTTCTTGATTTTTTCCACGTCCGGTTTCAACCTCCGGATCTAATCCCAACATCTCTCTTTGACTTTCTCTTAGCAAATCTATTCGTTTGCAAGATGCACCAACAACATTTGTTAATTCTGATATTTCTTTAAAAAATTTACAAATTTCAAGATGTTTCTTTGCAACAGCCACAACAACAAGTTGAAGTTGATGAGCAAAACAATGAACAAAGTATGCCGAGGAATTTTCTTTCAAAATCAAAGCTTTCAAACCATTAAACTCACCTGACATGTTGCTTGCACCATCATATCCTTGGCCTCTAACCCTACCCAAACTCAAACTGTGGCGAGCAAATAATTCATCAATTGCAGACTTAAGAGATAAAGCGGTTGTTTCCATAACATGAACAAGACCAATAAATCGCTCCTTCACAAATCCTAATTTATCAACATATCTCAAAACCACAGCCATTTGTTCCTTTTTAGAAACATCCCTTGATTCATCAACTAATATAGAAAAGACATCATCACCAAGTTCATCAAATATCTTCTTTAACACTTCTTCTGCAAAACAAATACAAATTTCTTTTTGTATTGATGGAGATGTCATTTGGCTATTACCTGGAGCATTACTTAATATAACCTTACCAATGTCTTCACTTATTTGTCCAATTAATTGTAAAAACTCCAAGAAATTACCTTTATATAAAGATCCTTCAGACTCATCATGACCTCGAAAAGGTATCCCACCATTCAAGAATGCTTTAGTAAGCATAACCGAAACACTTAATCGAAGTCTATATTCTTTTTTTTGCTTATCAGTTCTTTTTTCAAGGTGAGCATTCACATGTTGAGCTTCTATAAGTAAGTCTTGCCCCTTTTTATATGCTCTGTCGTGAAAACTATTGTGGCTACCAACATGAGCTTCAAATCTTTCTTCTTTCCTATGCCAACATTGTACCCCTTCATTTGCAAATGCATCATTTTGTCCACTTTCTTTGAACAAGTAACAATACAAGCAATACACTCGATCCGTTTTAAAACTATATTCCAACCAGTTTCCATGACTTCCTGTGTACCATTTCGGATTAAAACGTCTCAACTTATCACCATTACCAATAAGTGTTCGTGGAAAATCTTCCTTTTTACCTTTAGGTTGACATGGACCTCTAAGTAAATACGCTCGCCTAATCTCATCTTTTTGACTAGGGTGATAAGATGAAATTGGTTTTCTTTCGGCGGGATCCCATGGAAGATTTTCCAAATCTATTTTCAAGGGTTTACTAGTTGAAGATGGTGATTCAATGTTTGACGATGGTCGTCTTTGAAAAAAACTTGAAATATTCGTCTGCGTAGTACCTATAAACAAGGCGATATACAATAAGTGTTAATACGCAATATAACATCAATAACATCAAATTAACCGCCTAATAACATCAATTTTTCTGTAAGAAACATCAATGTACATCAAATTAATCGCCTAATTAATTTCAATAACATCAAATTTCATCACCTAATTAATCGCCTAATAACATCAATGTTTATGTAAGAAACATCAAATCTGTAAGAAACATCAAATTATCGCCTAATTAATTTCAATAACATCAAATATCATCACTTAATTTCTGTAAGAAACATGAAATTAATCGCCTAACTAATCAATAAACTTACAGCGAAGGTCAGCAGCGAAGGTCAGCAGGGGTTCGAAGGTCAGCAGCGATTTCAGCGAAGGTCAGCAGGGGTTCGAAGGCAGCAGGCTGCAGCAGGCTGTTCGAAGGTCAGCAGCGATTTCAGCAGCGAAGGTCGAAGGCAGCAGGCTGCAGCAGGGGTCAGCGAAGGTCAGCAGGGGTTCGAGGCCAAGGAGGAGCCGAGGAGAGGAGGGATTAAGATTTGAGAAGGCAGATCTTCTGTTGTTTGGATAAGGTTTGTGCGGTTGCTGGCTGCTGTTGTTTCAGTTTGTTTGAAAGCAAAGGAGGTCGACTTAGGGTTTAGTTATTTGAAACTTAAAAAAAAAAAAAAAAAAAAAAAAAAAAAAAAAAAAACCGGAAATAAAAAAAATAGAGATCTGGACGGGATTCGAACCTGAATTCTCAGGTATGTAGAAGGCGGGTGTTTCCACTAAGCCACATTCAATAATTTGTAATGGGTTCCTTTTATAATATTCTTATGGGTTCTTTTTTTTTTATATACATTTACACTAAAAATTAGAAACCGAGTGGGTTCCCGGGAACCCGCCGAGATGGCTGTAAATCCGCCCCTGCTCGGCTCACGCTTGCCCTTGAACGTTATCGAATCGAATAATAAATTTTTGAAATATTCGAATCAAATTTTTCGAATATTTTTTTTACTGAATTCGTATTCGATTCAAATTCGATTAAAAGCTGACCAATTCGATTCGAATTCGTATTCGAATAAAAAACTCAATTTGAATTCGATTCGAATTCGTATTAGAAACTCGAATTCGAAACGAATTCAAATAAATTCGTTTAAAGTTAAGATTTAAGTTTTGGGCTTTAGTTAGGCTTGGGCTTGGTAATGGGCTAACTTATGAGTTAGGTCTAATTCATAGATTAGCCCATGTTATAAAGTTATATGTGTGCATATAATTATATCTATTAAATATGTATTACTTATTCGAATTTCGAATCGAATTTAAAATCATAAATTCGTATTCGATTCGTATTCGATTTACTGAACTCGAATTGAATCGAATTCGAATTCTTGATAATCGAATTGAATTAAATTGAATTTCGAATTTTTCGAATTCGAATCGAATTCTGAACACCCCTAGCTTCAACTCTGGAAAAACTTTTTTTTTTAACGATAACGACTTTATATATAGGGGTGTACAAAAAGCTCGCGGCTCGCTCAAAAAGGCTCGTTTTGTTTTCGAGCCGAGCCGAGCCGGCTCGTTTTGTAATCGAGCTGAGCTCGAGCCAGGGGTGTTCAGCTCGTGGCTTGGCTCAATGGCTTGACATATGGCTCGACTCAAGCTTGTGTATGTGTAATTAATATATAGATGAAAGTAATATTTTGGCTCAAAACGCAATTCTAAAATTCAAATTTTGAAAGCCCTATAGATGAAAGTAATATATTTTGGCTCCAAACGCAATTCTAAAATTCAAATGTTGAAAGCCCTATAGATGAAAGTAATATATTTTGGCTCCAAACGCAATTCTAAAATTCAAATTTTGAAAGCCCCGCTCATACTACCTATCTATCTCACCTCTTCATAATCAAATAAACCCTAACTTAGAAAAATAAAAAATATACATGTATATGTGTAATTTTATTTTTGTTTTTTTATTTTATAAATATTTATAAAAAAATAATAAAAAATAACGAGCTGGCTCGAGCCAGCTCGAGCTCGGCTCGAACATTACGAGCCGAGCTCGAGCTCGGCTTTTTAGCTCGACCAAAAAAAACGAGCCAAGCCGAGCTGGCTCGTTTAAGTTCGAGCTCGAGCTTAGCCTGGCTCGGCTCGACTCGGCTCGTGTACAACCCTATTTGTTATCTAAACACTTACACAACAACAATATTAAAGTTTCCACATACCATGGTCAATCTTGGTTTGTTCTGTTAGAACGTAGGCTGTTTGTTACCAAGATTGACACACAAGAAGTTATTGATTTATTTAGTTAATGCGAGTTCAATGTATTTATTGTTAATTCCATTATAAACATTTCCAATAAATTCGTCAATTATACATTGATTGTGACAATTGACTTCCTTTTATATTTGTTTTAATTTAATTACATGCCTTATTAATTTCAAATTGAACTTTGACTGTGCTATAAAATTCGACTTTGGATATTAATGTGAATTGAATTTGGCTTTTACTACCTTATTAATTATAGGTTTGACTTTGAATTTGTTATCATTTTCGATTTTGAAGATTAACGTATATCAATTTACCTTCCTTATATAATTCACGCAATTTAATGTCGAGTTTGATTGTCTTATTAATTTCACATTTTACATTGACTTTTTTTTATAATTTTAGCAATGTGGTATTAATGGGCGTTGAAATTGAAATACGTTAATCATATGCCATTTTACATTGACTTCCTTATAAACATATGACATTAACTTTAAATTGATTCAATATAATTTGAATTTTACTACCTTATTAATTATAGGTTTGACTTTGAATTTGTTATCATTTTCGATTTTGAAGATTAACGTATTTCAATTTACCTTCCATATATAATTCACGCAATTTAATGTCGAATTTGATTGTCTTATTAATTTCACATTTTACATTGACTTTTTTATAATTTTCGCCATTTGGTATTAATGTGCATTGAAATTGACTTCCTAATATAAATGTTTATTCTTCCTTTATATGGAAAACATGTAATTATACAATTGACTAAAATTGATTCAAATTATTTTTTAATTTGACTGCCTTATTTATTTCAAAACTTGACTTTGAATTTCTTATAAGTTTCGAATTTATTCCTTATAAATTACATTAAATTTTACTTCCTTATATAAATACGAATTGAATATCTATCTACATATTCCATTTTTGACATTAGAGGTATATTTTGACTTATTTATAAATATGAGCCGACATTTATAAAGAATATATATGAATACTAATCTAATGTATAAACTTTCTGCGTAATTGAATACGAATTGAATGTCCAAAATCAAATTGTATCCTTATTTATGTTTCACCAATTGCATAAGGAAATAAATATGTGTATTGAATTTGAATTCCTTATATAAATTTATCTTCCTTATAAATATGTAAACAAATTTATATGCAGTAAATGTAATTAGACCATTGACTATAAATTTATTAAAAATAATTAAACGTTTACTGGCTTATTTATTTTAAATTTGACCGTGAATCACATTATAACTTTTTATTATAGACATTAATGTACATTAATTTTTACTTCCTTATATGAATACGAATTGAATATGTATCTACGTATTCGGGGTTTTGTCATTAATGTATATTTTGACTTCATTACAAATATGAGCCGACATTTATAATTTATAAACCATATATATCAATTCGAATTAAATGTGTAAAACAAGTCAAAGTAATTGAATACGAATTTATTGTCAAAAAATATAATGGTATCCATATTTATATTTTAATATTAGCATAAGGAAATCAATATGTGATGTCCTACACTATATCATTACTTTAAATTGTAAAATCTGACTTTGGTTTACTTGTAAATTTCGACGACGATCTTGAATATGAATTTTGTATCTGGCATTTTAGTTTTCCATTTTAATATGAAGTCAGTTTAAAAGTATGTTACGAATGTTATCTCCTAATTATATTCCATAATTATCTACAATACCATTTGGATTTTTCGATCAAACATACAAACAATTTTGTATATGCATTTTATGTTTCAATTTGAAAATGAACACAGTCTAAAACTTTGTAATGAATGTTTCAATTATGGCGGTCCAATTTCATACATGTTAAGGCGAATTTGATGTCCTAATTCTACTCCATAGGTGAAAGTATTGCAAATATATTTCATAACTTTAAATCCCAATTTATAACAATATGCTAATGCTAATGCTAATTTCACTCCACTATTTCATCCATTCCTTATCGATTGAATCGCTATATAAACACGTCAAAGAAATGCACATACGATTATCCTATGAAACGTTTCTTGCACTTTGAGTAATCGCATACATATATTCTTAGGTTATTTTCTGTTTCTCATCTTTAAATACATAAACATTATTTTTTACGATTTGTTATAACCAATAGATTACATTGATGTTTTCCATACATTCTATTTAATCAATCCAAACATTTATGCTGCCATACATTCGATATTTATATAAAAATTTATAATAAATTTCAATATTATTATGCTGTCTACAGTTTGTATTATTGAAGTATTAACTTGAATTTAACATTTTTTTCCCAGTTACAAAGATCAATGGCTGCCGTAGATGCAAATGAGTTTACCATGGTTAACCAAATTCATGTCAACCGAAACGATGTGGCGTTAAAGCTAAAGATTATTCGGATTTGGCGTCAACTCGATCGTCGCAATCCTAAGGATGTCTACTCAATTGAAATGATCCTATGTGATGAAAATGTAAAACTCAACTACACGTTTTGATTATAGCCTCTTATTTTGCAATTTCATTACTTTTTTTAGGTATTTAATATTTTTCAAATACAAATTTGCTTATATTCGTACATTAAAATACCTCAATTATTTAGATACATATTTATAGTGTTTTTTTTTATTTTTTTATAATTAACAGGGTGATAGGATTCAAGCGAATGTATTTAAGCGGTTGTTTTTTAGGTTTGAGAGATTTTTGACTGAAAATGCTTCTCTTATTATAAGAAATCCAGGAGTTGGGCTCAATTCTTCTAAATACAAGTATGCTCCAAACCCAAACAAACTGTGCTTGAATATGAATACTCAAGTTTCCGAATATGCTGGTTTCCAAGGTCCAGATTTTGGGTTCTCTTTTGTGCCCTATCAAAGAATTCTGGATAGGGAGGTTGATGAATATGTTACAATAGGTATATTTCGTCAATATAGTCTTTTTTCATTATAAACAAACCATAATAATAGTGTTTGGTTTTATGTTTCATTAATGTTTCTTTTATATTTGATTTTAGATGTTATAGGACATGTTAACAAGTTCTTCAACAATGATGATAAAGATAAAAAGGTTGTCGCTGATAAGAAGAGGTTAACAATGGAAATCCAAGATATCGAGTATGTATTGTTTATTTATTTTTTTTTTGCATTTTTTTTACAAACTCCAAATTACGTAGTTATATAAATTGTTTTTTTATACTAAAATAATTTTAACTTTTTGAAGGGGTTTGAGCATCTATGTAACGTTGTGGGATAGTTATGCCATGGATATGTCTAAATATGTTGCAACTCATCAAACGGAGAAAGAATTTATAATAATACTGCAGTTTGGCCGTTTGAAGTTTTATAATGGTTGTATAATCTTATTAAATATTTATATTATATTTATATTTATAGCTAGATTATATTTGTCAATATAAATTATATTTTAACTTCTAAAGTTTCTTATTATTATTGTTTAGAATTTTTTTTACTAATATTTGTTTTATATAGGAAAACCGTATGTTTCTAACTCTTTTGGAGATCGAGTTAGTCGACTGTTCATCAACGAAGATATTGAAGATATAAACCGGTACAAAAAAGGGTAGGTACTATTATGTTTTTCAATACGAATTACAAGATCTTTAAACGTGTATTAATAAATTTATATTGTGTAAATCAAATTATTTTTATCAGGTTGGGTAAGAAAATCGCCGATAATCCTTCCTCGTGTCATCAACCATATGGAACCTCTTTGTTCTTTTCTGATGAAGATGAATTTATCCATAACACTCCTTTTAGTAACATTGGTGACATTTGTGAGATTCAAGAGGTAAGTATAATGTTCATAGTTAAATACATTGTTTATAATTAAATATAAAAAATTTAACGTTACTAAAAAATTAGATTTATTTAATATAAATACCCATTGTATACTATAGACTATCTTCTTTCGGTAACTAATTATAATATTCATACAGGAGCAGGCTCTGGTGTTATTGGGTACTATTAAAGACCTGTTTACCAAATTTGGCTGGTACTACATGGGATGCTCCAAATGCACCAAAAAATGTAATATTGATTATGTAATCAAACAGGTTGGTGAAGGAAGTTCAGATTTTGAGGAAGAAAAGGTTTACGAGTGTTTTAATGTTAATTGTAGTGCCAAACAAGTTGAGCCTACACCAAGGTCGGATATATGTGTAAAATAAATTTTAATATACATAAATCATGTTTGATTACAAAAATTTAGTTATCAATTTTGTTTTATGTTTTTTATTATTTTTATTTTTTTCTAGATTTAAAATTCAGGTTCATGTACAAGATCTTAATGGTGTTGTATCTCTTACGTTGTTTCATCGTGACGTTGCACAACTTATTAGTAAAACTGCTTCTGAATTGCTTGATTTGAATACGGTATTCCATATTTATAACTAAATTTTAACTACAGTTTTATTTTTAATAATTCTTTAATTATGGTTGTCTAATATTTATATATTTTTTATTCCTTTTAAATAGGTTGGTGATACAGTTGAATATCCTGAAAAGATTAAGACTTTGTTAGACAGAGAGCTTGCTTTTAAGATCTTTGTGTCTGGCTTCAATTTAAACAACAAATATGATGTTTATGGTGTAACTAAGATAAGTGATGATCCAACAATTATCTCGGAGCTTAAGAAGAAGTTTTACGTAGGACAGGTACATAATCGAACTCTATTTGCTATAAATTATCACCTTTTATGTATGTAAGACATTATTACATTACAAAGATCTTAAAAGCAAGCTCTCTGTCTAACAAAATTAGACAGGTATAATCACAACCCATTTGAAATTAACTATCAATAAAAAAACCCAAAAATAAGTAAATTGAACGGTTTAAAAGGAAACATGGTGCAAAATAGGCCTTACGTATTCCGACTACATATGGTGTTGGTCTCCGGTGGAAGCAAAGAAAGTAGAGCCGTTGGTCTGATACAAGTTTTGCAGCGTCAGGAAGAAGAATAGGAGGCGACAACTGAAAACTATTATTAAGAAACCCTTAAATCGAGTCTGAATAATAATACAATTCCCCCAAATTCTAACCCTCGCATTTTGTTTTGGTCGTATTGATGTTGCATCTGCCGGATTAATCGTTGTGCAAACGTATATATCCAGATCTGAAGCTTTTGCTCGCGCAGCCGTATATCTCCAGATCTGAACTTTTCTCACGTATCCCTCTTTTTCTTTTCTAACAAGCAGAAGCTTGAAGATGTCCATCTTTAATCCCTCCACCTTCAAAAGTGTCACATTTGGACCCCTCTAACATAAGAAATTGCATATTTGACACTAACCAATGGGTCTTCACCTGGTATCTCTTAACCTCTACCCTACCTAGAGTCCCTAAACACATTGATGTTTGGAGCCCAAAATGTCATTCCATTGGCTTGCCCTTGGTTATAAATTACCCTTGCCGCTAATCCAATTGCCTATATTGTTAATTCGTTATAGTTGTGGGTTCTGGTTGCAGTGTTTTGCAAAAGTATATATGAAACCTTCTTTATGGAATGATAATATAATAATAAAATTTATGTGAAACACAATTCTTATAATGGTAGGTGAACCATCTTCATTTTATTTAATTTTATATAGATATATGTATATCATGTTGTGGTAAACTTGCATATAATATTCAAAAAGATGAAATTATAATAAACGTAATAAATCATAAAAAAAATCCACTTTAAAAATAAATGTATAAAACATTGTAACACTAATATATGACTATTTAGCAAATTATATTTTAAAAACTTCAATTTCGCTTTTGTATAATACCTGAGTTTGGCAATTATTTTTCAATCATGAATAATATTTTGCTTTAATTTTTCAGGTATATACTTATTCTATTCAAGAAAAACATATATTTTACAATGTCCGATCTCCCAAAGTATGATTTTAGTTTACCGAAATCTAAAGTTGGTTACCTGAGGCGTAAATCTAACGGTAATGATTAATGTTTTTTTGTTTGTTACATTTGTTTACATTGATAGATTTTTATATTTTATTATACTAACAAATATTATAAACATGTTTGGAGATATCAATACCGCAACACCGTTGTCCGACATATCAAATGGTACGTAATTTATTATGTTTGATCTTATAACTTTAATTCTTAAGTTTCAATTAAGAAATAATAGTTTTTATTATAATTTATTGTTCAGTGAGTCTTAATATCTCTTAAAGATGCAAACGGATGAATGCATATTTGGATAGCATAAGTTCAAATGTCGGTTGTTCAGTTTCTAATGTTGAAAACGTAGAAACCTCTACAAACTCTTTCACACCTTCGTTAGTAACAATTGAAGATAAATGTTATTTCTACATTTCACATATGTGTTATGCTTACTACTTTTCATTGTCTTTTTTTTTTTACTTATTTGTCTTTGTTTTATAGCTAACATGCAGAGAACGCCTTTGTCAGACATCTCTAATGAACGTGCCGAATCTTCAAAGAGAAAAAAATCTAATTTTGTATCGACACAAACAAATAATCGTGTAACAATTGAAGGTAAAATTTCTTTTATACATTGCCCAAATCTGTTATTGCTTACTAATTTCCATTGTTGTTTTTTTACTTATTTCTTTTTATTTTATAGTTAACACACAAAGAACGCCTTTGTCAGACATCTCTAATGGTATTATTTATCTTATTTTTATGTCATCATTTGTTCGCTTATCTATTTATGTTAGTATTATAGAATTGTATTGTCCCGTTTTGTGTTTATCTTATTTTCAAAGCATTCCATTTATTTATTTAATTTTTAAGCAGTTTGTCACGAATCTCAACATAGCAATGTATTTGAATTTTATAAACAAAGGCGTAAAGAAAGAAAGCGTATTTTGGATGCTAAGCGGACTAACAAAGGAAAACTAAATGTAACACCTAACACTCAAACACACCCAGTTGACATTGTTGGTATGTTTAGTTTACTTACGTTTACAAAGTATATTATAATACATCAACATTTATCAAACTTATATTATTTTACTTTGTTAGGATCTTCAGGTGTTAGTTGGCCGCTTTCTAATGTATGCAACACGCGGTCAACATCTAATTTAAAACATGATATTATTGTGCAGACCATTGATGGAAAGCTAAAAAGAGTTAGTGAGTTACATCCTTCGTATCTTGCTCTTCAGTATCCATTGTTGCTTCCTTATGGTGACGATGGATATAGAATTGACATCCTTCACAAAAATGTTCCCTTACCAAATGAAAGCTCATCTTCAAGTTCAAAAAAACAAAAAAGATGACCGTCAAAAAAATGTTGTCTTATCAGATGGGGGCTCATCTTCAAACAAAAAAAAACAAACAAAAAACATGAAAGTGTAACAATGGGGGAGTTTTTTGCTTATAGGATTCAAGATAGGAGTAATGAATTCTCACTAATTCTTAATGCACGAAGGCTTTCACAGCAATTTATAGTTGATTCGTATACAATGATTGAAATGGAAAGACTAAATTTCATTAAAGGTAAGCAAACCGTTCTTAGGAGTGAGAAGCATAATGTCCTAAGCAAACAAAGAGAAGAAGGACAAACAGAAATATCAACCATGGGTCAACGAGTTATTATTCCATCTTCCTTTACAGGTGGTGCTAGATATATGATGCAAAATTATCTAGACGCAATGGCAATATGTAAGTGGTACGGATACCCTGACTATTTTATTACAATTACTTGTAATCCTAAATGGCCAGAGATGAGAAGATATCTTCAAGATACCACTCTTAGACCAGAAGATAGGCCAAACATTTTATGCAGGTTGTTTAAGATTAAACTTGATTCCATCATTAAAGACCTGAAAGATAAACACTTATTTGGGACTGTTGAAGCTGGTACGATGATGTGCTCAAAGTGGTTTAATAAAAACTAACTAAATTAACCTAAACTAGACACTCTAAGTTTTAAATTTATAACCTAAGACTCTCTAAACCTAAACCACACAACCGGCAAGTGTACCGATCAGTGCAGTACAACTAAAGTAAGTCCGAGTATCGAACCCACGAGACTCTAATAGAAAACGAAAACTAGACTCGATTACTTATCCTAAATACTGACTTAATAATGTTTTATTGCTTAAAGGGGGGTTTTCTAATAAACTAATAAAAATAAATAAAATAAAACTAAAATAACTTAAAACACAAGCTGGAAATTGGAATTCGGATAAAGTGATGGGAAGGCACTACCTAGGCTAGAATCCTACACATGAATGATAAGTTTCTAATGGTCATGGAACTGGTGTGGAACCGGGATCTTAAAATACTAAACTTACAAGATAAACTAGAGGACCCTCGACCCTTCTCAAGGAGAAACCTAAGGTTACCTATAAGCCGTTAAACCACCGGTTGAGAGGTTACCCTTACAGGCTTACCTACTCGAATCTTAAAGTACCCGCTAGACAGTCTACCTTACAGCGCGAAAGTCACAATACACCAAAAAGTGCAAGGGGTAACTACAATATTTCTGATAAGACTTGGCCTACAAGGAATGCTAGGGAAACTAGGAAGATCTTCTTACAAAGCCTCTAGAACTAGCAATTTAACACCCTAGACAGACCAACAATCTCGCACCTTACAGCTATTGAGAATTGGTAGAACACTTAGAATTATCTAACTAACAATTACAACTCCTATGGGTAACCTGCAAAAATTAACCATAAACTAGCTGCTAACACCCAGTCCGCAACCTAACCCACATTCATACATGAAAGACATTCACAAAAACGCAAGTAGAGTTTATAAAAATTAATTAAACAAAACTAAATATGCATACACATCAAACCAGAAAATAAAAAGTTCTTTACTTTAAAACTCACCCACAACCAAAAGTTCCAAAACCAAAAGAAAAATAATTAATCAAACAAGTGCAATCATCATCGCCTAGGTAGTTCTATGATCTAGCCAATAATTGTCATGACAAAATCAAAACAATAAAAACTAAACATACATATTCATGGTGTTCACAACGGGTTTCAAATAGAATAAATATTAATAATTAGATAGAACCGACCCGTGCTCGCACCAGTGCTCCAACCCTTGATCGCCTTCGATGATGTGGCTCTGCCAAAATAATAATCGCTGCTCCTCAATAATAATTGTCCAGCTCCCGTGTGTAATATCGCTGCTATCCTCTCCAAGAATTGATGTGCCCCTCTAAACTCCTCTCTCCTCTTATTATGCGGCCCCCAATCGATTTATATTTTTTTCCACCAAAAATTGTGCCCTCGTTATATTTTCTTTTTTTGATGGGCTGTTAGCCCGTGAATCATTATGACAAAAGTCATGAAACTATATATATATATATATATATATATTTTAATGTTAGTTTTATTATTGTTTAACATATTATTATTATTATTATATATATATAGTATTATAACTACGTAATCTCGACTCGGGTGTTCTTGACTTAATCAAAGTTGTTCGTTTACGCTCCAACGTCCATGAACACCTACAAAATATAAAATAAAATACATAAATACTAAAAATGACCCAAAGCTAATAAAAATATATAAAAACCTATAATAAATAAAATAGACCAGTACAAGCATAAAACTAATAAAAACACTATCTAAACGACTTGAAAATTACACAAACTATACACTGGAATTAGATGTATTTTACAATACATCATACGAACACATGAAGTTATTTTTATTACGACATTATTTTTTTATAACCTTTCTAACTTATTTTCTTTTGTTTGCTCCCAATACTTTGCATTTGTATACACGGTTGAGTTTCAAAAACGTGGATTACCACACGCACACATCTATTTGTTTATGGCCGCTTGTTATAAGCTTCCAACAGTTGACCATATTGACAAGCTCATTTCAGCAGAGATACCGAATAAAGATGAAGAGCCAGAATTATATGAACTTGTACGTGAATTTATGATTCACGGTCCTTGTGGACCTTTGAACATGAGTTGTCCGTGTATGGTCAATGACAAATGTTCAAAAAACTTCCCAAAAAATTTCCAGAATGAGACTTCTATCGATACTGATGGTTATGCAGTGTATAGACGAAGAGATAATGGTTCTTTTGTAGAAAAGTCTGGTGAACAATTAGATAACAGATATGTCGTTCCATATAACAAGACTCTTCTTAAAAGATACCAGGCACATATCAACGTTGAATGGTGTAACCCAGCTGGATCCATTAAGTATTTATTTAAATACATTAACAAGGGTCCAGATAGAGTTACTATTAATTTTGTGGAAAGCAAGAAAGTACCGGGTGAAGACATAGTGGTTGATGAAGTCAAAGGATTTTATGATTGTCGTTATATTTCTGCATGTGAGGCTTCATGGAGAATATTCTCATATGATATTCATTACAGGACACCTCCTGTAATGAGATTACCTTTTCATCTACCCGGTGAACAAAGAATTGTTTTCGATGCTACGCAGGACATTGACGACGTTCTCAATAAACCCTCTTGTGCTACATCTATGTTTTTGGGTTGGATGGAACGCAACAAAAATGATGCCAATGCAAGGCAACTAACTTACATCCAATTCCCTTCACAATATGTTTGGAAATTACAAAAAAGAAAATGGGAGCCTAGGCAAAGAATAAAGTCAATTGGTCGGATTCATTCAGTTCCTGCTTCTGTTGGTGAAGCCTACTTTTTGAGAATTCTTTTGAATAAGGTTAAAGGACCAACATCATTTCAAGATATTCTTAAAGTTTATGGGAAAGTCCAATCCTCTTTTAGGGATGCATGCTACGCTATGGGACTCTTGGATGATCATACAGAATATGTTGAAGCAATAAAGGAAGCGGCTTTTGGAGGTTCTGGCCCTTATCTAAGGAACTTATTTGCAACTCTATTAGCGTCCAACAGTTTGTCAAGACCTGACATTGTTTGGGAGGAAACATGGAATTATTTGTCTGATGACATTTTACGCAACAGAAGATGTCACACCCTCAAATTCCACTTGCGGGGTTTTACCGCGAGGCGCGTGACAAACCAGGATCTAAGTCAACGGTCACAATAAACGACACTATATGATACGTAAAATGACATAAACAAACCATCTAGTTTCCATAAATCCATCGCTGCGGAAGCGTAACTTTATTACAACCCAAAATGTAAAAGTACTTAAGTTTGAAAAAGATAAGAAAATGCAAATGAATCCTAGACGCCGTGTGACTCCGTGCGCCTATGATAAGCTGCTACCTCAACGACCTGAGACAAACATGCTAAAAACGTCAGCAAATAATGCCGGTGAGTTCACAGGTTTTATATTTAATGTATAAGTAATGAAAGCCATCATGTTATTACCATGTCAGAAATGATAGCGTTAGCTAGACGCATGAGTAATACTACTACGACCGGAAACCATTACAGACAATGATATATGATTTTTGCCCGAAACGATTATGCACTACCTCCAGTAGCGTTATGACCGAGACAATATGCACCCGCCCGGCTCCCAGCCGACGGATGGGGTCTGTCAGTCCCAATAGATCTATCCACATTTCCCCCGTTATGCTATTCAGCATATTCATGGTTTCCCCGGGACTTTACGTATCGTATAGTATGTAAATGAATTAACACTAGTATAACATGATAATTTATGAAATAAGTATGAGCATGTGTCTCCCCCGAAATGTAAAACGTAAAGTGGGGCCGTGAAACTCACCTGATGTTGCTCCTCGCACTAAGATAAGTAAACCTGCTCAATAGACGGCACCAAATGCCGGTGACCTATCATGACGAGCGTATAAGGTGTTAGACTAACAACCCGTAGGTTGATTAGTCCCTAGTAGTCCAGACCATAACCGTGTACATATGAAATGATGTTTAAACGTTTAACCGACCACACCAGACAAGGTCCGACATCCCATTGGTGACCCGACATCCCACGTGTTCATCTTATACACAACATACACAAAACATGCCACTTAGTGCTTAACATGCGTTAAAGTTCAACGATTCTAACACATAGGTCAAATAACGTACAAACAAGTCCAAACACGTGTTACTATGATACTAGGCATGTCACGGGGTTCCTGTCATGTTCCTAGGTGTCAAATCGGGTTTCGGGATGTTAAAATATGCATACAGCAGCATTACGCGCGATTAGGAACCAAACTAGCATTTAGGAAAGTCAACATGTGATTAGGGATGGTCAACAGGCAATTACAAAGGCTAATCGCCTATATATACACGAGTAGGCTTCCATATAGGCGATTAGGCCTATTCATGAGGCATTATAGGCGATTATGGTCATAAGGTATGCAATTCGGGACTTAACTAGTGATTAGGATCACAATTGCATGAAGTAAAGGCAATTGGACCCCCAATCGCCACTTATATACACGATTAGGCTGCCATAGGGGCGAGTAGGCCTCCAATCGCCTATAACATAGGCGATTAGGATCCCTAATCGCCTATAGTGCAGCTGATATGGTTTTTCGCGCGCCGAACACTCCAAATCAGATCCGAAACATGTAAAAACATCCAATAATCATCCTAACACATTAACAAACATATTCCAAGCAAAACCCCTAAGTTTTCATCATTCTAACAGTCCCGAATGCGAGCGTTTTCCCAAAATGGCAACTTAGCATGTAAACATCACATCGACATGCAAGAACTTGCCCTAAATAGCAAATATTCAGATTTGACCACATAATCACGTTGTCCGATAGCATCCTACTGTTCTAGCATCAACCTAGAGCAAACCCTAACATCATTCAATCAACAACATACCTCATATCATCCTTAATCATTCAAAATCCTTCAAATGGGTCAAAATATCAAATATCGACAATACGCCACCAAAACCATCCAAACTCCTAGGACATCATCATACTAACTTATCTCAGCAATAAACATCAAAACAACATAAGAACAACCATGATTCAATCCTAAAAATCCTATCTTTAAACATATATAACACATATAACACATGTAAAGGTGTGGGTTTGTTTAAAAACGGTTTTAAATGGATTTTCAAAGATAAAAACATTTATAAGTCAGGTCTGGACGTTTAGGGAGTAAAACATAATCATTTAAAGGTTTGGGTTTGAAGAACACACCTTGTAATCGAGAGGTGATGATGGAATAAGCTTGAAAATGGTGATTTTGATGCAAAAAACGGGTTCCAGAGGGTGTTTGTGTGTTGGGTTATGTTATGGGACGGCTAGGGTTGCACAAATGATGTTTTGGAGGTCAAGGGTGGTATTTATAGGCGTTTTTGGTCGTCCAGCACGTTACACGCGAGTATGCAGACTTATACGCGATTAGGGAGCCTAATCGCATGACTGTTCATGCGATTGGGGCCTAATCGCATGAACAGTAGTGTGATTAGCCTCCTAATCGCATGAACAGTAGTGTGATTAGCCTCCTAATCGCATGAACAGTAGTGTGATTGGGGCCTAATCGCCTGCAACCCCTGTGTTGGTGTGTTTTGCGCGTTAAACCCCGTTTTAACACATGTTAGCACATATTCACATACCGACAAGTCACATAATGATTGTAAACATATAATACATGATAAATAACACGTTCCCGCCCGATCACCAATTCCCGGGACCCGAGACTTGCGTGTGTGCGTTAAACCCGGCGATTCCACGAATCACCTATCCTTGTACACATAGTTATGGACCGACACCCAATGGTCCTTCGGACCATTGTAACGACTCCCGATGATTCCCGAATCATCAGTACGACTTAACTGACCCCAGTTAAGTATGATATTAAGTAGTTATTTAAAATGTTTTCGTTGAGATAGACTTGTATGCATGCAAAGTATGATACGCATGTATGTAAAGTACGAAACGTATGTATGTAAAATATGAAAAGTGTTAACCTAAATATGCCGGGTGTCACATCATCCCCCAGTTGAAAGAATTTTCGTCCCGAAAATTTCCCGAAGTCAAAGAGAGTGAAACGATAAAAAGAAAATTTCCCCAAAAATTTCCCGGACGTCACATCATCCCCCTGTTGAAAGGAATCTCGCCCCGAGATTCACTCTTCGACAGTGATGAGTGTCGACCTAACCAAGTAACGTTTCCTAGAATGTAAACGAAAGGATAACAACGAACGAAGAATGATAGCAACAGTTACTCTATGCCAGGGAACCGCCCTCCCCGAAGTGAATACAGAATAATGAATCATCCTGATCGAAGGCCTACTAGAGACTACTGTGATCGGTATAAATGATACACCGGTACCGTCCAAGTAGCATCTCTAAAGGACCCACATCAGACCGATGAATGCAAGCGATGATCAAATACCACTAAATGCACACAATGAATACGAATCGCCAAGCAATGTGAATGAAAATGAATACAAGTACAACGAGAATCAATAAAAGAATACTCACCAGTAACAGTATCAGGATCCTCCTGGTCCTCCCTAGCACCAATAACATACGCACGAGCCGGAGCAGTTCGACCGCCACCCTCGCCTTGCTTCACCTTAGGACAGTCCCGCCTGAAGTGTCCCGTGTCGCCACAGTGATAACATCCCTGATTTCCCCTGGGTGCAGCAGTGGTAGTAGTAGCAGTAGTAGGGGCGACCACCTGTTGTTGAGCCTGAAGATTCACCCTGCAGCCCTGGGCCTGATGCCCATTCCTCTTACATCGGGTACAATAACTACAATCCCCGAGATGATGGTACCCACAACGATCACACCTAGGCAGCCTCCCAATATACCCACTCTGCCTCTGCTCAGAAGATGCACCCGTAGTCTCAAATTTCTTCGGCTGCTGCTGAGGCTGAACTGTCCCCTTTCCCGCGCTCTCCCATTTCCTCTTGTTGCCATCAGAGGTCTTCACCACAGTACCCTTAGGAGGCAAAACACCCTCCTGAACCTTCTGCTTAGTCAGCCTATGAGCCAACCGAATGGTATCCCGAAGTGTAGTAGCATCATTCGCGGTCACCAACCCGCGCACCTCAGGCACTAACCCACTAATGTAGAACTCAATAGCCTTATATTCAGGCGTCACAGAATCCGGGCACAGAAGTGCCAACTCATGGTAGCGAGTGGTATACTCCTCTATCTCAGATCCCACCATCTGATGGTTCCACAACTCATGCTCCAAACTCTTGATCTCATCCCTGGGACAATACTCCCTCTTCAAACGAAACACAAACTCGGTCCATGGCAACGCATGGGCCTCCAGTAAACCAATAGTCTGCACCGTCGAATTCCACCAAGTCAAGGCACGTCCCTCGAATGTCCCTGAAGCATACTTCACACGATACTCCTCTGGGCAGTTACACATGGAGAAAGCAGACTCGACCTTCTCTAACCAACGAAGTAGTCCCACAGCTCCCTCAGTCCCACTGAAGTTATGGGGCTTGCAATCCTGGAACATCTTATAAGTACAGTGGACTGGAGGAGGTGGAGGTGGTGGAGGTGGAAAAGCACCCCCTGTTACAACAAGCAACACAGGTCAGAAAACGAACATCACACGACAAAAGATAAGGAATGAGAGTAGGGGTAATTAAATTACCACCATGGCCCTGGTGGGCGGCCTGCTGCGCAGCAATAGCAGCTGCCACGTGCTCCTGGATCAGATTATTCAGCTCCGCCTGGGTCATGCTGATGTTGCCACGACCCCCATTACGTCCCCGCCATTCCGGCCACCAACTCGACCACCAACGCGACCACCACGACGTCCTGCCATCTTCTGTCAAGATCAAAGACAAGACATCAGATTCCAGAACAGATAACAAAGAATCATGAAGAAACCGTAAATAATAAGGTGAATCAACGGATTGGATTCCATCATAGTCATTAGATCAAACGCAGAGTCCACCAGGATTTCCATGCATCTCAACTTATTATTTCGTGTGCACCCGAAATGATAAGTCGCTCTACATGGTCCCCGAGGCGTGCTCCTAGCTTGACTTTCAGACCACAAGGCACCCACATTCAAGAATAGATAAGAACTCCTAGGTGATACAACACCTAAGATGTAGAACAACAAGTACAAGTGTGAGATGATGTGTGCGAGCAAGTGTGTCCATTGGAGTATGGAAAGGGGAGATGTCCGAATCTTGGACAAATCTCCGAAGGATGCCGAAGCCACTCCAACGTACATCACTGCCGTGCAAGGGTAGTAAGGCCCCTCGTCTTCAGCACGAAGATGAAGAACAGGACAGGAAATAAGAGTAGTAGATAGATGATGTAAGCATAAATGATAATAACGAATGTAATACAAACACCCCGGCAATTCCCACATGACATGACTCATATGAATGTGACAGTCTAGTGTGTGCGACTCGGCTATAGACTTGACTCAACATGCAGTCCTAGTTCACTATAACCATTGGCTCTGATACCAATCTGTCACACCCTCAAATTCCACTTGCGGGGTTTTACCGCGAGGCGCGTGACAAACCAGGATCTAAGTCAACGGTCACAATAAACGACACTATATGATACGTAAAATGACATAAACAAACCATCTAGTTTCCATAAATCCATCGCTGCGGAAGCGTAACTTTATTACAACCCAAAATGTAAAAGTACTTAAGTTTGAAAAAGATAAGAAAATGCAAATGAATCCTAGACGCCGTGTGACTCCGTGCGCCTATGATAAGCTGCTACCTCAACGACCTGAGACAAACATGCTAAAAACGTCAGCAAATAATGCCGGTGAGTTCACAGGTTTTATATTTAATGTATAAGTAATGAAAGCCATCATGTTATTACCATGTCAGAAATGATAGCGTTAGCTAGACGCATGAGTAATACTACTACGACCGGAAACCATTACAGACAATGATATATGATTTTTGCCCGAAACGATTATGCACTACCTCCAGTAGCGTTATGACCGAGACAATATGCACCCGCCCGGCTCCCAGCCGACGGATGGGGTCTGTCAGTCCCAATAGATCTATCCACATTTCCCCCGTTATGCTATTCAGCATATTCATGGTTTCCCCGGGACTTTACGTATCGTATAGTATGTAAATGAATTAACACTAGTATAACATGATAATTTATGAAATAAGTATGAGCATGTGTCTCCCCCGAAATGTAAAACGTAAAGTGGGGCCGTGAAACTCACCGGATGTTGCTCCTCGCACTAAGATAAGTAAACCTGCTCAATAGACGGCACCAAATGCCGGTGACCTATCATGACGAGCGTATAAGGTGTTAGACTAACAACCCGTAGGTTGATTAGTCCCTAGTAGTCCAGACCATAACCGTGTACATATGAAATGATGTTTAAACGTTTAACCGACCACACCAGACAAGGTCCGACATCCCATTGGTGACCCGACATCCCACGTGTTCATCTTATACACAACATACACAAAACATGCCACTTAGTGCTTAACATGCGTTAAAGTTCAACGATTCTAACACATAGGTCAAATAACGTACAAACAAGTCCAAACACGTGTTACTATGATACTAGGCATGTCACGGGGTTCCTGTCATGTTCCTAGGTGTCAAATCGGGTTTCGGGATGTTAAAATATGCATACAGCAGCATTACGCGCGATTAGGAACCAAACTAGCATTTAGGAAAGTCAACATGTGATTAGGGATGGTCAACAGGCAATTACAAAGGCTAATCGCCTATATATACACGAGTAGGCTTCCATATAGGCGATTAGGCCTATTCATGAGGCATTATAGGCGATTATGGTCATAAGGTATGCAATTCGGGACTTAACTAGTGATTAGGATCACAATTGCATGAAGTAAAGGCAATTGGACCCCCAATCGCCACTTATATACACGATTAGGCTGCCATAGGGGCGAGTAGGCCTCCAATCGCCTATAACATAGGCGATTAGGATCCCTAATCGCCTATAGTGCAGCTGATATGGTTTTTCGCGCGCCGAACACTCCAAATCAGATCCGAAACATGTAAAAACATCCAATAATCATCCTAACACATTAACAAACATATTCCAAGCAAAACCCCTAAGTTTTCATCATTCTAACAGTCCCGAATGCGAGCGTTTTCCCAAAATGGCAACTTAGCATGTAAACATCACATCGACATGCAAGAACTTGCCCTAAATAGCAAATATTCAGATTTGACCACATAATCACGTTGTCCGATAGCATCCTACTGTTCTAGCATCAACCTAGAGCAAACCCTAACATCATTCAATCAACAACATACCTCATATCATCCTTAATCATTCAAAATCCTTCAAATGGGTCAAAATATCAAATATCGACAATACGCCACCAAAACCATCCAAACTCCTAGGACATCATCATACTAACTTATCTCAGCAATAAACATCAAAACAACATAAGAACAACCATGATTCAATCCTAAAAATCCTATCTTTAAACATATATAACACATATAACACATGTAAAGGTGTGGGTTTGTTTAAAAACGGTTTTAAATGGATTTTCAAAGATAAAAACATTTATAAGTCAGGTCTGGACGTTTAGGGAGTAAAACATAATCATTTAAAGGTTTGGGTTTGAAGAACACACCTTGTAATCGAGAGGTGATGATGGAATAAGCTTGAAAATGGTGATTTTGATGCAAAAACGGGTTCCAGAGGGTGTTTGTGTGTTGGGTTATGTTATGGGACGGCTAGGGTTGCACAAATGATGTTTTGGAGGTCAAGGGTGGTATTTATAGGCGTTTTTGGTCGTCCAGCACGTTACACGCGAGTATGCAGACTTATACGCGATTAGGGAGCCTAATCGCATGACTGTTCATGCGATTGGGGCCTAATCGCATGAACAGTAGTGTGATTAGCCTCCTAATCGCATGAACAGTAGTGTGATTAGCCTCCTAATCGCATGAACAGTAGTGTGATTGGGGCCTAATCGCCTGCAACCCCTGTGTTGGTGTGTTTTGCGCGTTAAACCCCGTTTTAACACATGTTAGCACATATTCACATACCGACAAGTCACATAATGATTGTAAACATATAATACATGATAAATAACACGTTCCCGCCCGATCACCAATTCCCGGGACCCGAGACTTGCGTGTGTGCGTTAAACCCGGCGATTCCACGAATCACCTATCCTTGTACACATAGTTATGGACCGACACCCAATGGTCCTTCGGACCATTGTAACGACTCCCGATGATTCCCGAATCATCAGTACGACTTAACTGACCCCAGTTAAGTATGATATTAAGTAGTTATTTAAAATGTTTTCGTTGAGATAGACTTGTATGCATGCAAAGTATGATACGCATGTATGTAAAGTACGAAACGTATGTATGTAAAATATGAAAAGTGTTAACCTAAATATGCCGGGTGTCACAGAAGAAAAGATTCAAATTGTCCAGGTTTTTAACGTTTTTAATATATTATTACTTTAAGATAGATTTTCTACAATTTTTTGTACATATACTACATATTAATGATTAATAATTATTAGGATTCTAAATTATACTATTTTTAATGGTTCGACATATTCAATTGTTCATTTTATATGTTAATTATATAGATAGATATTTCATTCTAACACATTTTTTTATATTTTTTTTCCAGATTTGATCCTTTCAGATGACGAAATTAAGAATTTAGCTTTACTTGATATCGAGAAGTTCTTATTGCGTAATAGTTGCAGTCTACGACATTTCGTAGGTATGCCATATCCTGAGAATGAGTTTCTATCATTATTAGACAATCGTCTTATTTGTGAGAAGTTGGGATATGACACAAATAGTTTGGTTGAAGAATTTGATGCCCAGTTCACTTCTTTAACAGATGAACAAAAAAATATTTATAACTGTGTAATGAAATCTGTTGAGGAGAAGAAAGGAGGAGTTTTTTTTTGTTTATGGTTACGGTGGTACGGGTAAAACGTTCCTATGGAAGACTCTATCTTCATCCATAAGATGTAAAAGAAAGATTGTTTTGAATGTTGCTTCGAGTGGTATCGCATCTTTGCTATTGGCAGATGGTAGGACAACACATTCCAGGTTTCGTATTCCTATAAACCTAACTGAAGATTATATGTGCTACATACCACCTAATAGTGATGTTGCACAACTGCTTAAACAAACCGACTTGATTATATGGGATGAAGCACCCATGACTCATAAACATGCTTTTGAAGCACTAGATCGAAGTTTAAAAGATGTATTTGGTGTACATGCTGATGAGTCATCTGATTTGTTATTTGGTGGAAAGGTTGTTGTGTTTGGGGTGACTTTAGACAAATTCTACCAGTTGTACAAAATGGAACTAGGCATGACATTGTTAATGCCTCTTTAAGTTCATCATACATTTGGCACAAATGCACTGTTTTAGAATTAACAAAAAATATGAGGTTGCTTTCAGGAAGCTGCAATTCTGATATTGAGGAAACTAAAAAGTTTGCATCTTGGCTTCTGGATATAGGAGAAGGAAAGATCGATACAATAAGTGATGATCAGGATGCAATTTTGATACCTGATGACTTACTTATTTCTCAATCTTCGGATCCTGTTTCTGATTTGATAGACTTTGTTTATCCGTCACTTTTGGATAACATCCACATTCCGACTTATTTTCAAGATCGAGCTATATTGGCACCGAAGAATGAAGTTGTTCATGAAATTAATGATATATTACTTTCAATGTTTCCCGGTGACGAAGTTGAGTATCTAAGTTCGGATAGTGTTTGCCAGTCAGAAGATGTTAACAAACAGGTTGATGAAAGATTAGTTTCTCCTGATGTGCTGAATGGTCTTAAGTATTCTGGAATACCAAACCATCGTTTGGTTTTGAAAGTTGGTGTCCCCGTAATGTTACTTAGAAACATTGATCAGAAAAGCGGTTTGTGTAATGGGACAAGGTTACAAGTTGTTAAAATGAGAAAACGTGTAATTGAAGCCAAAATCATTTCAGGAAGTAACATTGGAATGCGAACTTTTATTCCAAGAATTACTTTATCCCCCTCGGATAAAAAAATTCCTTTTAAATTTAACAGAAGGCGATTCCCAATTGTTGTTTCTTTCGCAATGACAATAAACAAAAGTCAAGGACAATCCTTATCTAGGGTTGGGTTGTATTTGAAGGATCCGGTTCTTTCACACGGGCAGTTGTATGTTGCGCTATCAAGAATCAGAAGTCGAGATGGACTGAAGATAGTTATAGTAGATGAAAATGGTGAACTGACGAACAAAACATCAAATGTTGTGTACAAAGAAGTCTTTCAAGATTTATGAATAATGTGAGTAATTTTGATGCAATTTTTTACTTATCTTCATTGACGTTATGTATATACAACTTCAATAATAAAGTATTATTTTAATTTTTTTTTTGTTTTTTGTTTGGTTTGAACCGTGCTTGACCATTGATCTGTAAAACAAGTTATTTCCTAATTACAATTACATTAAAAATAAAAATATAATAAAGGTAATTTACAAAAACAAAATGTATTTATACCTTTGTGGTTTTTTGTTAAATGTTATACTTTGGTTGAGTACTGATCGTAATAGGTAATCGGTTTTCGTTGTTATCGTTATTTATAAGTTACCTAAATTATCCACTTTGACATTAAAACCAAAGTTATATATTAGTTTTAATATCCACTTCATATCAACGCAACATTGAAACATGACGTTTATATAAGAAAAAAATACCAGGCTAACCATTATTCTTAAGACTTTACGTTGTGGACACTAAACTTGAATAATACAAGTCTTAGTTTAATATATTTTTTTAATTTACTATGGTTTGCACCGTGGGTACCCACGGGTCTCAAACCTAGTATCAGTAATACTAGGTTAGAGTCCCGTGGGGACCCACGGTTCACCCGAAAGTAAAATGAAAAAAAAAAGTAGGAAAATAAGAATTGTATTATACGATTTGTTTTGGTTACTAAATGTTTGATAATGCAATATGTATGATTTTTGATGTTAAATGCAAAATGTCATCTAACAGTTTAATGTAACGAAATGATGGATATATCGAGTAAGTAAAGTTTAATTTGACAACTGCAAACTACATAGCATACTATCACAATATCACACATTACATCATTTGGGTAATATCTATATTCTAATCATAACTAAGCTTAAGCATAGAACACTTATCATTTAGTTGGGGCTTAACGAACTTCAACCAATATTACACATTACATCATTTGGGTAAGGGTAATATCTATATTATAATCATAACTAAGCTTAAGCATAGAACACTTATTATTTAGTTAGGGCTTAACGAACTTCAACCAATGGTCCATTTTCATTACTTCAATCAAAATCTTCCAACTCTTGCTCATTGATAGCTGATTTTTCACCTTCGAAGTTGTTATCATTGTCATCACGATCCTCGGAGTGCAGCTCATTTTCAATAATTTATGAAAACCTCCACCATTGTATTCCATATTTGTGTTCTACATAAAATATAGTTGTTGTAAAGATATGGATACGGTGATAAGTAAATCAAGAAACAATCCTTAACCCACTTTCTTGAATGGGTAGCTTAAATTTTCATGTTATCTCTCCAATGGTTCAAACCGATTACATAGCTAAAAAACAACTAATAAGAAAATGAGTCCAATGTCACATGCTGTAATATAAATTTCCTATATTTTATTAAAAAAATAGACACCAAAAGGATCAACCCCAGACCCATTTCAACATGTAGCCAAAAGGACCAATTGTACATACACTTTAGGCAACTTTTAACATGTTACAAAAAGCCGCCAAAAAACGCCATTATTTAAACTGTTTAAATATAGTACTTAACAATTAAAAATCTTAATAAATAACATCAAAATCATAATCAATCATTCAAATCAATGACATTAAAATAATCCACGTCTGAAATTAACTTACCCGTTATATACAAATTATTATTAACATCTTAAAATTAGCACACTTAAAATTAGCACACTTAATGAAATCAAGATGATGATTATCGTTTAGTTACAAATGATTAAAGGAAAGTCGTAATATCAAAATGAAATTCGGTCAACAATGTTAAAATGAAATTCGTAATATTAGTAACATCAGTAAATAAGATTAAAAATCTTAATAAATAACATCAAAATCGTAATCAATCATTCAAATAAATGACATTAACATCATCCGCGTCTCAAATTGTCTTACCCATTATATACAATTTATTATTGACATAATTAGTAATCATTATTAGTTGTATCAAAAGTAACATTTTGAAAATTTATATTATCATTTAATTTTGTTGTTAAATTTGGTATGACGATTAAATGATTTTATTATTTGTTAAGGTTTATATAGTATTGTTGTGTCTCGAACAATTCTGCAAAATCGGAAATAATGTGCCTCGATTGACGTGATCGAGTAGGAATATTTATTTATATATTTGAATTATAAAAATAGAAGGATTGGTAATTGACGTGAATTGGTCAACAACGCTTAAAATTAACACAATCAAACTCAAAGACATAAAGTCAAAAAATTGACCTCCATCAAATTAACAAAAACCTAAAAAGTTTTTACTAATATTTGATCAACAATATTAAAATTAAGGTCGTAATATTAGTAACAGCATTGAAAATTATCTTGAATACATTATATATTTTAGGAAACTATTAAATAGATTTAAATTATATTTATTATTAAAAGAATAATAAAAGTGTAGGAAAATGAATGTACACTCCTATCTTTGGATTATATATAAATTATAAACTGTTAAATAGATTTAACATTGTTAAATAGATTTAAATAAATGTTTAAAGGAAAGTCGTATATGTTTAAAAGAATATCGTTTCATTTCAAATGATTAAAGGAAAGTATTTGAATTATAAAAATGGGAAGGATTGGTAATTGACGTGAATTGGTCAACAACGGTTAAAATTAGCACAATCAAATTCAAAGACATATAGTCAAAGAATTGACCTCCATCAATTTAACAAAAACGTAAAAAGTTTTTATACAGATTCGGTCAACAATATTAACATTAAGGTCGTAATATTAGTACTAGTATTGAAAATTATTTTGAATACATTATATATATTTTAGGAAACTGTTAATTATATTTAAATTATATTTATTATTAAAAGAATAATAAAAGTGTAGGAAAATAAATGTACAGTGTTATCTTCGGATTATATTTAAATTATAAACTGTAAAATAGATTTAAATAAATGTTTGAAAGAAAGTCGTATATGTTTAAAAAAAATATCGTTTCATCACAATTGATTAAAGGAAAGTTGTAATATCAAAATTAAAGTCGGTCAACAATATTAAAATGAATTTCGTAATATTAGTAATATCAATAAATAAGATTAAAAATCTTAATAAATAACAACCAAATCATAATCAATCATTCAAATCAATGACATTAAATTTATCATAAATAACATTAAAACTCTTCATAAATAACAACAAAATCATAATTTAAATTTCAAAATCAATGACATCTTGTGATGCAACCTTAGTTACAAACATTTTGTGCTCGATTGAACACCATTTGAAGACACAGTATTCGCCAATGGAAGTATCTTTTGATTGAAGTAAATCAGGTCATCCAATCACAGTAAACCTTTACAAAAGAATTATGTATAGAAAATTTAAAATGTGTAACTAATTATAAAATAAGAATATTGTAAACATAAATGTTGAATATGCAAATAACAAACCTAGCGACTTGTGAAACAATTTCTGCACGTAATATTAGTATTAGTATTAGTAATTATTAGTAATTAGTAATATATTCGTAAAAACAGTAATAGAAAATTTTAATTCGGTCAATAAGATATAAATGGGATTAAAATTAAAAATCGTAATATTAGTTTTAGTATTAGTAATATATTCGTAATTTAATTGGGTCAATTCGGTCAATAATAAATAAATGAGCTTAAAAATCGTAATATATAATATTAAATTCGATCAATTATTATTAATGTCATTAAAACTCATAATAAATAACATTAAAAAATGAATAAATCCTATTAATTGCAGGCAAGACCAATAATAATTCATAAAAATATATTAAACATAATTTCATAGTAACATTAATATAAATAAATGAGATTAAAAATCGTAATAAATAACATTCAATTCGGTCAATTATTATTGTCAATTATAATTAGTAATATATTTGGTCAACAATACTATTTTTACGAATAGTAAAACTAAAATCGTAATATTAGTTTTAGTTAATATTAGTGATTATTAGTAATTACTAATATATTCGTAAAATTAGTAATAGAAAATTTAATTCGGTTAATAAGATATAAATGGGAATAAAATTAAATATCGTAATATTAGTTTTAGTATTAGTAATATATTCATAATTTAATTCGGTCAATAATAAATAAATCAGATTAAAATTAAAAATTGCAATATTAGTATTAGTAATATATTCGTAAATTAATTCGGTCAATAATAAATAAATGAGCTTAAAAATCGCAATATATAACATTAAATTCGGTCAACTATTATTAATGTCATTAAAACTCATAATAAATATCATTAAAAAATAAATAAATCTTATTAATTGCAGGCAAGACCAATAATAATTCGAACGAACAGTAATTTAAATAATATATTAAACATAATTTCATAAAGACATATTAAACATAATTTCGTAGTTATATTAATATAAATAAATGAGATTAAAAAATCATAATAAATAACATTTAACTTGGTCAATTATTATTAATGTCAATAAATAACATTAATTATAACATACTAAAAATACATTAAAAATAATTAAATCTTATTAAACATAAACTCGAAAAAAGTAATATAAATAAATGAGATTAATAATTTTAATAAATAACATTAAATTCGGTCAATTATTATTAATGTCAATAAATAATATTAAACATCTTAATAAATAACAGTAAAAATGAATAAATCTTATTAATTGTAATCAAGACTAATCATAATTCGTAAATATACTAATATAAATAAATGAGATTTTAAATCTTAATAAATAACCTCAAAATCGTAATCAATAATTCAAATAAATTACATTACAAACATAAAAAATCGTAATTTTAATTTGAAAATCAATGACTTCTTGTGGTGGAACCTTTGTAACAAACAGCCTGTGCTGGATTGAACACCATTTAAAGACACAATATTCGCCAATAGAAATATCTTCTAATTGAAGCAAACTAAATTTGTAATATTAGTATTAGTATTAGTTAGTATTAGTAATTAGTAATATATTCGTAAAAATAGTAATAGAAAATTTTAATTCGGTCAATAAGATATAAATAAGATTAAAATTAAAAATCGTAATATTAGTTTTAGTATTAGTAATATATTCATAATTTAATTCGGTCAATAATAAATAAATAAGATTAAAATTAAAAATCGTAATATTAGTATTAGTATTAGTATTAGTAATAGTAATATATTCGTAAATTAATTCGGTCAATAATAAATAAATGAGCTTAAAAATCGTAATATATAACATTAAATTCGGTCAACTATTATTAATGTCATTAAAACTCATAATAAATATCAATTAAAAATAAATAAATCCTTTTAATTGCAAGCAAGACCAATAATAATTCGAATGAATAGTAATATAAATAATATTAAACATAATTTCATAAAAACAGATTAAACATAATTTTATAAAAATAGATTAAACATAATTTCGTAGTAATATTAATATAAATAAATGAGATTAAAAAATCATAATAAATAACATTCAACTCGGTCAATTATTATTAATGTCAATAAATAACATTAATTCTAACATACTAAAAATACATTAAAAATAATTAAATATTATTAAACTTAAATTCGAAAAAAGTAATATAAATAAATGAGATTAATAATTTTAATAAATAACATTAAATTCGGTCAATTATTATTAATGTCAATAAATAATATTAAACATTTAAATAAATAACAGTAAAAATGAATAAATCTTATTGATTGCAATCAAGACTAATCATATTTGTAAACATAGTAATATAAATAAATGAGATTATAAATCTTAATAAATAACCACAAAATCGTAATCAATAATTCAAATAAATTACATTACAAACATAAAAAATCGTAATTTTTAATTGGAAAATCAATGACTTCTTGTGTTGGAACCTTGGTTATCCCTCTATCACAAAGATAACAAAGATACTATGGATTCCTATTATTATCCCTCTATCACAAATCCGATTGAATATATGTTTATCACAAATCCGTTTCATTAGAACATGTGATAAACACCAGAATGATTTCAAATGGTTATTAGATTAGGAAATCTTAAAAAGAATAAAAAAAATAACAATAGGAATTGATAGTATCTTTGTTATCACTTTATAATAAATCCGATTGAATACGTGTTTATCACAAATCCGTTTATCACAAATCCATTTATCACAAATCCGTTTCATTAGAACATGTGTTTAAGAAGAATGATTTCCACGTAAAAGAATAAGAATTTTCATTCGGTTTGATTTGTTCTTAATAATGTTAACAATAAAAAAAAGTCAAAATAATAATAGGAATCAACATTAGAAGAGTAGTACGGATGTTTACCTTTAATCAGTTGTGGATAATCAACAAATGATGCAAGGTGAAGAAGAAAGATTGAAAGATCTGTTAGGAATTAGGAATAATAGGAGAGTTTTGATATGGAGAATGAAAAAAAATAAAAGAAAAAGGGTTTTATAGTCATAATTTGGAGCTCCATATTAGTTGTTGGATCATAAAGGCCCTCTCTAAGGCCTTGATTCAACCCAAGTGACCTCAATTATTATATAGATAGATTAAAATCTAGCCACGTCTTCTCCCAATCCGGAACAGTCACCTTTGATCGATTGCAATTCCAAACGTGTGCGTCCTCTTTGATAAATTCCACAGTCGTATTAGTTGGACAGAAACCACCATCCAAAGACTTTTGATTCCTCGCAAGCCAGATCCTACAAACAGTGGCAATGACAATCACATAGATCACCTTTTTCCAACTCTGGAAAAACTGATGCTAATGTTTTGATTGTTTAGATTTATTTCTTGTCTCTTAAGCTTTCCAATTGATTGTATTTATACCCATTCTTTTATATTTTATCATGGAATGCAAGAATTGATTCAATATCATATGGTATCAAGCCTCATATTTTGCCATTCTTTATGGCTTTTTAGACATCACACGTATCTTCTTCTACTTCACCATGTAAATTAGTGATTTCTCCAATGAGCATGGATCTTATGTTGTAAGTCGTTAGTTGGTATGTTAAGGGGATCACGTTGTAAGTCGTTAGTTGGTATGCTAAGGGGATCTTAAAGTCAACTGTGTAAGTCGTTGTAAGTCGTTAGTTGGAATGAATCCTCGACTTATGTCGTCCATTTGTCATGAATGTTTGTGCACCCACAACCCTCTTGTCGAAGCTCGTTGTTGACTCCTTAGAAGTGTCATGATTATTACCTCTTGACAAGAGTCATATCGACCGTTTTTTATCAGCCACCGCACCACTTGTACCCATACTTATTCTTATAGATGCTTGTGTGTCATTGTATGAGTCTATCGATTTTAACATATAATATCACAAGCTTAGAGTGGGTGTAGTAGGGCGCGATAGGCAGCGCTAAAACCAAATTAGTGCCGGAAACACCATTACACCCGGACGCTAATTTGGTTTTGGGGTGGGGCTCTAAAATTTTAACGCCGGTGCACAAAAGTTTTGACCAATAACCACTCGCCACCTCATCCTTCCTTCCCTTCCATTTTGAACGGTCAAAAAATTTAAATCCCCCTCCCCCAACGTTAATTTTTAATAACGGTCAATTTTTTTACTTCTTTTTTTTTTCAATTTTAATTATATATATAAACCACACTACAAACCACATTTTTATACTCACTATCAAATAAAAACACAACTACAAACCACACAAAACCAATTATCTCAAACATTCAAACATATGGGTGGTGGTTATCCTAACGAACCTGCCGGACCTTCCAATCTCCGACGATACTCTCGCCGCAGACGTCGTTAACCAGTGTTCTCTCCTCCTCCTCGTCAACCAGTGTACACCCCTACTCGTCCACCAGTGTACACTCCTCGTCGAATAACTACCATTCCTCCTTTACCAGATTACACTCCTACCAATCCAGATGCTCCTCTTACAGACGAGGAATATATCTGGTCTCTTGACTACACCATGGCTGTCATGGGATTTGGGCAGCTACGACTGGTGGAGACCCAACCCAACCTCACCCCAAGCCCTCCTGCTCCGGAGCCAAATAAGGAAGGGTACATAACAGATATTGGTGCGGAGCATTTGAGTATGGATGATGAACCATACTATTGGGGGTGAGCATTTCGTGGTTCAGACTCACAGGAACCTTGGACCCAACCCGCAAGAACCTTGGAGCCAAACCCTTTTAAATATATGGGTCGGTTTCCGGTTCTATATTTATATGAATTATTGGTTATGGGTCGGGTCAGTTCCAAACCAGGGTTCTAATATAAGAACCGTTTGTATTTTAATTAAAAATAAAAAAAAATCTCTTTTAGTCTTTTACTATTCGTTTTTACGTGTTATTATAATCGGTTTCATATAATGTTAATACAATATTAAAAATATTATTTATAAGAATAACAATGTATTTTCTTGAAATATTTTTCAGCTTGATGTATATGCATTGATGTGATATATTATATCCAAATTTTAAGTAAATATTTATGTATACTGCTCTGATGTGTGTGTGTGTATTTATGATGTATACATAACAGATTCACATAATGTTTCGAGTGATGAGAATGACAAAGTTGTTACGAAAACATAAGTCGAGAAACGAAAAGTGACTTAAAAAGAAACTCATGGGCTATTGTTAGAATCATATGGAGGAATTCTTTTACGAGCATGGTAAAAGAATAGGAATATGTAATCGTCTAAAAGTGGCTATTACATTAAAATGTTATAGAGGGTCAGACCCTTTACCCGGCCCATCAGACCCTTTAGGACCCGGAACCACATAGCCTTTTAAGGTTCGGTTTGTGATTCCTAATTTCAACAATAAAAGGGTATACGGTTTTGGTGGGTCCGGATCGGATCGGGTCAGTTCCGGACCTTTTTCACAGCCCTACATACTATATTCCAAGTCCTAACTATGCTTGCATCCGCTCGGATGCTAGGTCGGATGGTCGTGATAGTGATCGTTTTGTGTCGTCGCCGGTGTATACACTAGAGGATTGAGATAACTATTCTCCGTAGGTGTTTTAAGTAATTTAGGTTTAATAAATGTTTTAATTTAGGATTATGTAATGTTTTAATATTATTTGTAACTTTTTTTAATATTATTTGTATTTTTTATTACTTTTACTTGATTAATTAAAAATAATAATAATATCAACCAATTATTGAATGAGACCTTAAATTTAAGACCCCACACTACACCACATTTTGAATTAAAGCCTTAGCTGTTACATGAACTAACCAGAAGAACCTTAAATTTAAAGCCAATCACTACATCTGGTCTTATCTAACTATGCTCATGAAGTTTCTAAGTGTTTCTAGAAACTTTCTCTACTTCAATATGAACAAATAGAATTAAAATAAATAGAAGTCTTCCCAAAAATCCTAGGATTGATTGACGAAGTTCTAGAAATAATTTAGAAAGAGACTTTAATTTAACAAAACAAACTAAATTAAAAAAAAAAAAAAAAAAAAAAAAAAAAAAAAAAAAGAATCTTTATACCTGAAGGGTATAAATGGAATTTAGCATATTTCTCTACAATCAGTAGACACAATTGCCAGCAAGTCGGTGATCAATCCCATGCATTTATTGAAGCTGTTCCATCATGATTAATGTAGCCAATGGTTTGGCGCGTTAACATTCACGCTCTCTTCTGTGCGCGTGGTAGAGCCAACGCTTTGTCTCTTTCAAAGACTATTGGGTCTCTTTTGTATTAAAATGGAACCCTATACCTACTTTCCCATGCACTATTTCTCTTTATTACATTCACACCCTTCACTTATAAAATATTACCATACTAGTACCTCTAGTAATTTATCACAACCAATCTCACTAAGAAGTCGAAAACTCAACAGGCATACCGAAAATCGACTAATTCGAGAAGGGTATTTCGGATATGATACTTATCACATAAAAAACAAATTTATAAATACATTGTATAATTTTAAAAATATAATAAATATTAGGTTCAAATGACTAGAAATTTCTAGTAATTTATCACAACCAAGCTTACCCGAAACTCAACAGGCGTACTCAAAGTCGACTAATTCGAGTAGGGTATTCGAGTGTGATACTCATCACATAAAAAACAAAAATATAAATATATTGTATAACTTTGAAAATATAATAAAAATTAGGTTGAAATGGCTAGAAATTTAACAAAATTCGATTAGAGTTAATTGCTAATTTAGTCCCTGAGGTTTGTCACAAATTGTCACTTTCATCCAAATCTTTTTTTTGTTACATCTGTGTCCCTGAGGTTTCATTTCTTTTGCCATTTTCATCCAACCCCCTAACTCCGTTAAAAAAAGTCAGTTAAGCCAGGGGTATTTTGGTCATTTTACATATGTATTTCTTTTTTTGCCATTTTGATCCAATACCCTATTTAAGTTTATTTTATTTTTTTAGTTTTATATATATATATATATATATACACACACATAGAGACACTAGGAGCTGCAACAATATTAATTTAAATACACACATATTTCCATTTCCCTTGCATATCATAATAATAATAAAAAAAAACTTCAATGACAAAAAAATCTACCCTACATCCATACCTACTGCCGCCCCAAAACCCCGCCTCAACCACCGGCAAACCATCGTTTCCTGCAACCAAGGCCCACCTCTATAACCATTGCCGTCCAGTATAACGACCACAACCCCATCCATACCGTCGTAGCTGCTGATGCTGCTCCTAGTCCTCTCCCGTTTTCAAACCTGATGAAATTAATTCCGATTCTGACTCAAAGAAATTGGAGTAGTTAGATCTTATTTGGGGGTTAGGGTTTGCTCCGATCTAAGGTTAGATGGTGGTGGTTGTGCTAGATGGTTGTGGTGGCTGTGTTAAACAATGGTGGTTGTGTCAGAGGATTGCGGTTGTGTTAGAAGATTGAGGGAAGGTGAGGGTGGTCAGAGGGTGGGGAAGAGGGGTGGTTGGAGAGGGAGGTGAAGGTGTGTGTATCAGTGTATGTATAAGGGTGTGTGTGTATATATATATATATATAATATTATAACTAAAAAAATAAAATAAACCTAAATTAGGTTTTGGATCAAAATGGCAAAAAAAGACATAAATATGTATAATGACCAAAATACCCCTAACATAACTGACTTTTTTTAACGGAGTTAGGAGGTTGGATGAAAATGGCAAAAGAAATGAAACCTCAGGGACACAGGTGTAACAAAAAAAAGATTTGGATGAAAGTGGCAATTTGTGACAAACCTTAGGGACTAAATTGGCAATTAACTCATTCGATTAACACATCATGGGATGAATATTTAATATTTCAATGTGGATTTCTTGGTGCAGTGAAGATTTGGATTTTAGGCGATGGGTATAAAAGGAGTAATTTTTAACCATGTAAGATTATAATCCTGTATACATTATGTCATTATACATGTTTGTAGGGCTGCAAACGAACCGAACGAACACAAACACGAATAAGGCCTTGTTCGTATTCGTTTATTAAAGAAATTATGTGTTTACGAACAGTTCATGAACACTTACCGAACAAGATTTTTTGTTCGTGTTCGTTTGTTAAGAAAACACTCGTGTTCGTGTTCGTTTGTTAATCTTGTTCATGAACGCACACAAACACAAACGGACATTAATGAATGCAAACACGTGTTCATGAACAAAAAACAAACACAAAGAGACACATATTAACTTTCGAATAAGAACGAAATATTCACACCACCGATCACCACCACTGGTTACCATCATCCTACCCCAACGGCATTATTTTCAAACCTACCTTACCAATTCCTTCGTTCGACCTGTTTGATATTCTCATTCGCCCATTCCTAATTTCTTGTCTTTTCATTCGAACCTTTTGACTCCCATATTCTTTCATTCGACCATCCTCATTTCTTTTATTCTTCCTTTAATCAGCTTTATATATAACATCAGTTTAATTGTATAATGGCTTGAGAGCCCATTTATTAAATTATGGATTTCAAGTTTCAAGTGTGCTCTTTATCTTATTAATATTAATATTAATAATAATGCACAATTGAAAAATGGAATTGACATATACTTAAATTGTGCTCTTTTTTTATTATTTATAATAATAATAATAATAATAATAATAATAATAATAATAATAACAACAACAATGGTTACTGCCCCAGTAGTTCGTATTTCACGTTCCATGTAGCCTCTCGCACCTAAACCCATGCCTTCCTCTCGTAGGCAGCGTCGGCGTCCTAATTTGGTGGCCATACCTTGCATTGCTGATGCAACACACCCGTGCCCCTTTAAATTTTTTCACTCTTGCAAATTCGGTATATCAAGCAGCTCCCGGTTGCTTGCTCACCTTAAACGCGACCATTTAGGGTGGGACGACGGTAGGGACGGTTTGCGGGATGCAATTTCTAGGGACCTAAGCCTCTTTGGAGAGGTCGGGGAAGCCTTGCGGAGTATTGATCAGTGGTTGTGTGCGCGGTGCATGTCCCTGCATGCTCTCAGCAGGGGGTGTCACCACGAAGATGGAGTCACGAAGTTCTCCCATAATTCCAACAGTGTCGATGATTTCATTTTGGGTATCCCCAAGCCCTGCCCACCGGTATCACAAAATGTTCATAATCCTGAGCCCGATGGGAGGTTGGCTGTTGATATTGGCCTTTTGGAACAACTTTTCGCTTTGCCGTTAGCGACTGTCAAAAGCATTCCATCCTCTTGTCGGATGGCGTTTGCCCAGGCGTTAACTGGGACCTTGCGTAGAGTTGTGGCTACCCCTGGGTCTGTTGAGGCTTGGGTAAAGCTGTTGTTATTGCCTCGTTGCACTCTAAATGTGATACGACCATCCTCTAGGCAAGAGCGGCGGTCTGGGAACCGCAAATCTTTACAGTGCAGCAGTATTATGAGGGCCTTAGCTATTTGGAAAGACGGCAATGGGATTGTGGAGCTTGCCCTCCCGCTCCTAATGCAATCTGCTGAAGGACTAGTGAGCAGGCCCAACACCCAGCCTGCCTCTGATAACGGTGGCAATGTCAAGCAATGTCTGCGGAAGGTCGCTGATGGCCATTTCACAGCCGCAGTTAAGGTTCTATGTTCCTCCGGGGTTGCTCCATTTGGGGATTCCACCTTGAAGGCCCTGATTGATAAACACCCCGTCACCGATCCCCCAGCATTGCCTAATGTCTTACCCTCTGAGGGTGCCCTTCAGGTCGACGCGGATTGTGTGTTACGGAATATTAAATCCTTTCCGAAAGGGACGTCATGCGGGAGGGATGGCCTTAGAGCTCAACATATCTTGGATGCACTTTGTGGGCAGGGGTCCTCACCACCTTCTGATCTGCTCTTGGCTATCACCGACGTGGTTAACATCTGGTTGGGGGGGCTTTGTCCTAAGGGCCTTGCTGAGTTTATTGCATCTGCCCCCTGACTCCGTTACTTAAGCCTGATAATGGGATTAGGCCTATCGCGGTTGGGGGCATTTGGCGAAGGTTAGTCTCTAAAGTAGCTATGCGTAAAGTCGGGAAGGAGATGGCGACATACTTGGGTGATCATCAATTTGGGGTTGGAGTTCCCAATGGGGCTGAGGCTATCCTTCACAGCGCGAACATGTTTCTGAATGCGTTTCACGATAAAGGATCCATGGTCATGCTCACGGTCGACTTTTCGAATGCCTTCAACTTAGTTGACAGGACGATTCTTTTGCGGGAGGTGAGCGTTCGCTGCCCATCTATTTACCCTTGGGTTCAGTTTCTTTATGCCCAACCTGCTAGGCTTTATGTGGGTGATACTTGTATGGGGGCATCCACCGGGGTCCAGCAGGGGGACCCATTAGGGCCGCTTCTTTTCGCGCTTGTCCTGCACCCATTGGTTCGTCGGCTGGAGGAGTGTTGTTCCCTTCCATTCCATGCTTGGTACCTGGATGATGGTACGATTATGGGAGAGGCCAAGGAAGTGGCTAAGGCTTTTGATATCATCCGAGCTGAGGGACCGAATTTGGGCCTTACGCTTAATATTAAGAAATCTGAAGTTTTTTGGCCATCGTGCAACGGAGCGAAAGAGAAGCCTGGTTTATTTCCTAGCGAGATAGGGAGACCAGAGGGAGGTGTTAAGCTCCTAGGAGGGGCCGTCAGTCGGGATGAGGGGTATATTAGCTCTTTGGTCATTAAAAGGGCTAAGAAGGCAACAGAACTAATGCTCTCTCTGCAGAAGTTGAGGGACCCCCAAAGTGAACTTTTGTTGCTTCGTTCATGTATGGGCGTTGCCAAACTGTTGTTTGGCCTTCGGACATGTCCACCGGCCATGGCCAATGAGGCTGTATCCATTTTTGACAAAGGCCTTCGGGAAGCGGCGGAAGATATTGTGGTTTGTGGAGGGGCGTTCTTTGGGGATTTTCAATGGCGGTTAGCGTCTTTGCCGATTCGGTTGGGAGGGCTTGGTCTTTGTTCGGCGGAGGACGTATCTACCTATGCTTTTGTGGCCTCTCGGGTGCAGTCTTGGGACCTTCAAGACCACATCTTAAGGAATAGCGGGTTGGTGGGGATGGACTTGGATTATGAGCTTGCCTTGGACAACATTCGCAGCTCTCTCCCGGACTTCGATTTGGGCGGGTTTATGGATAAAGACACCGCCCCCAAAAAACCTCAAAATATTTTGGCGAGTGCTTTTACCGGTAAAACCCTTCAAACCATGGGAGAAAAGTTTTCCATGTCCCCACGCCAGAAAGCTGTGCTTGAATGCCTTAAAGGAGCGCATGCCCAAGATTTTTTGACTGCCCTTCCCATCGATGGGCTTGGACAACACATGTCGGCTGTTGAATATCGGGCTATCCTTAAGTATAGACTCATGATTCCTATGTTCCCAGTTGATGAGCCGTGTCCAGTTTGCAAAAAGGCATGTTTAGACAAATTTGGGGAGCATGCCCTTCACTGTAAGGAGCTGCCAGGATTTAAATACAGGCATGACCTGGTCAGGGATGTCTTATGGGACGTCTTACGAAGAGCAGGGATTTCAGCTAGGAAAGAAGCCCCGGTTAATTTTTTGACGGATCCACTTGAGGGGCGGTCCACCCTAAGACCAGCAGATGTCCTTGTGTTTGGGTGGGCGCAGGGAAAACACGCGTGCGTTGATCTCACAGGGGTGTCTCCTTTGGTGGGACTTCGGGATTCGGGGTTTGTGGCAGGGCAAGCAGTCTTAAAGGCTGAATCCAAGAAAGTTGACAAACATGAAGCTGCTTGTCTTGAAAACCAACACGTCTTTGTGCCCTTTGCTTTTGACACATTTGGGGGCCTTGCTCCCGATGCAATCCGGTTTTTAGATCGAGTGCAGAAGGTGGTGCAGAGTAACTCTCCTGCGGCCAAGGACACAAGCTTTATATTTAATAGAGTAGGCTTTGCTATTCAAAAAGGGGTTGCGGCGCAGCTTGTTGCCCGTCTACCCGCGCCTCACTTGTAATTCTTGTTGCTTTTAGTATTAAATAATAAACATTATTATGGATTAAAAAAAAAAAAAAAAAAAATTAAGATATTAACTAGATCCACCCAATATAACCTAATTATACAAACATATTTAGTACTTAACATAATATTGGTAAACATAATTAAGTTTTTTTTTGAAAGGTAGTAAACATAATTAAGTAGTGTCTCAAATGATCCATCCATAGTGGTGGAGTGGTGAAGTGGCTTTTGTTTCACCTATGTGATCAAAGGTTCAATTCCCACTTCCATCATATATGGTTTGGTATCCGTATGAAGATCGAATACGGGTGGCGCTGGTTCGAATCTGACGGGCGGCGAGATTTTACCGAGTTCTATAACACTGTCGTGCCTTCGGGCGGGTGGGGCTCGGGTTTCCGCGCATCGGGAGAAGGCGGGGGCTGCTGGAGGTCGAGTAGTCGATTCTTGGGCATGGCGCCCCGCAAGGGTGGTTGCCACACAGTTGTTCACCTATAAAAAAAAAGTAGTGTCTCAAATAAACTAAGCTCGCCTCTTTAACTTGAAGTCTTCATTATTTATTTAAACTTGAACTCTTCATTAATGTTTATTTAATGATTATACTAAAAAGTTTATTCATATCATATATACCCATAAATTTACGTCACATAAAGTATTTATTTGGGTAAAAGATATAAAAATAAAAGGATATAGAAAAATATAAAATTTAAAAACTCTATTAAACTATCGAACACAAATGAACACGTTACCGAACGTTCACGAACATAAACGAACGAACGAGGCGTCTGTTCATGTTCGTTCGTGTTTGTTGATTTATTAAACGAACGAACACAAACGAACTTCCCACCAAACAGTTTATGAACTGTTCGCTGAAAGTTCAGTTCGTTTGCAGCCCTATCTGTATGTATACCATGGTGAGTAATGGGCGTACCTAATGCAATGTGGCCGTATATGGAACAATGTTTTTTAATGAAGTATGTGAAATGGTTTTTTTTTTTAATCAAGTTTAGGATTTAGATTACCAAGCACCTCCAGATCGTCATCCCCAAATCTGTTATAAAACACATGAACAAATCTTATACACGTATATAAACGTGTTTGATATAACTAGTTGGTTGTCCGCGCGATACGGCGGGAAACATAATACTTATGCCGCCGATTTTAGGGGTGTGTACAAGACGGTATGGTTCACTTCAATTTTATAACGAAAACCACGTTAATTATAATGCATTGGACTCTAACCTAGTTAGTTATAAAACTGGAGTTTCTAACCTAGTTAATTATAAAAATATAACTTTAATAAGTTTATGTATAAAGAGAGAGCTAACAAAAATTACATATCCCAAATAACAAAGTCTTAAAAAACATTTTTATTAGTTGAATTGCTCTATTTAAAATAAAGCTGCAATAAGCACATCAAGCTATAATGTTTGATAGATATGATTCACCTCATAGTTTCATACTCAACTATCTTGTAATAAAAAATAAAAAGCCCATAATACTAAATCAACCATCTTACTTGAAACTTGAATTGTAGGTTGTGTCCCCGTGGGTACCTCCTTAAATAGCAATCCATAAGTTCTTTATCACAAAAATGTTTTCAAATTTACTCGATACATTTTCTAACTAGTTTATACCCCGGGAGCGTCCCGGGTTGAGAAATCTAAGTAAAGTGAATAATATTAGAAGTATCTAAACTATAAAAATGGCATCTGCCAATATATGATTAATGATTATTATTATTATTATTATTATTATTATTATTATTTTAAACAAATCTCTGCCATAAGTTATCATATTCTAATATAAAAAAGGGTAATTGAGTCGGGTATCACCTAATCCCAGGCCCGACCCAAACCCACAATTTTTTTAAACTAATTCCAAACTTGACACAATACCTGTCGGGTTACAAAAAATAGTCGTTTTTTTTTCTCCGTTTTTTATATAGCACTATGGTAATCGTTGGAAATATAATAAAACGCTCGTTAATTTGGTGTAATTTTTTTCTTTAAAAAATATCGCATATAAAAGATATTAACATTTAAAAGTTATGAGAGGAAACATGAGAGAGAAAATAATAAGTAGATTAGGTATTTAATAGATTATGTTAAATCATATTTAAACCATATTTATTCTTTTTTTAATTGGTCTAGAGTTGCTACATCACATCCTATGTGGCATCTCTCAAAAGAGAGATTGCATAATATTATGACATGTCATTAAAAATGCTTTGGTTTATTATATATATAGATATAGATATAGATAGATAGATATAGATAGGGTAGGGATCATACGAGAACCAACTTTAGGGAGAGAACCAGAGAACCATTGTCAACACAAACAAAAAAAAAACCTAAAAACCTCACATCCACCCCCTAAAAACCTAAACCCACCCACCTCACTCCCTAAAAACCTAAACCCCCATCCCCCACACCGCCCCAACCCCCCCCCCCCCCATTGTGAAATGCACATGTGTAGCTAACCCCACACCCCCCAAAATCCAAAACGCACCATCTCATCCCCCCCCCCCAAAAGATACCCCCTCTTCCACCATACCTAAAAACTAAACCCTAAAGCTAAACTCATTAAAAAAACTTAACTATAATAGTGAAATGCACATGTGCATGTAGTACAATTATCTTATTTTATAGTTTTATATAGAGGTTTTTTTAAGTTTATTCACCAACAACCCCAAAAAACCTAACCTCATTCCCATCATACCTAAAAACTAAACCCTAAAGCTAAACCCATGAAAAAAAAACCCTAACTATAATACACTTCGCGTTTATTTAAAGATCATTGAATAAATTTTTTTCCACCTTATATATCATATCACGTCCATTTAATGATCATTTCATTATGGCAATTGATAATTTATTCAAAAGTGTGCTCTAATAGTGAAATGCACATGTGCATACGGTATATGTATGTATATATATAACAGCAAAATGCACATGTGCATAAGACCTGACGTAATTATGACGTAAAAAAGGCCATTTTTTGTTTTTTTTTATCTTTTTTGTATTTTTTGTATTTTTTTTTCAGAAAGATTAACACTAAAAAAACATTTTGGTGTTTTTACTTTTTTTATTTTTTTATTTTTTTAGGTTATATAATTTTTTTATTATTTTTTTTTATTTTTTGATGGAGGGGTTTTTGTGTTCACACTTGGTTCTTTGGTTCTCTCCCTAAATGGTGGTTCTCAAATGATCCAAATCCGATATAGATATAGATATAGATATAGATATAGATATAGATTGTATCCTTGTCTCATGCTTTATAATATAGTATAGATATAGATATGTAAGTAAAATTCAAAAGATCAAATATATCCGATTTTAATAACTTTAATAACTAAACGACAGTGTTATATTTCTTCTTGTATCTCAACTAGGTATTAGTTGCCCGCGCTTCGTCGCGGGTGTGGCTGTTATGCGAAACGCAGCGACAACTCCTGTTGCGTTGAGGGTTTGGCGGACGTTAAAGATCGCGCGTCGCTGTGGGAGCTCCTGTTGCGTGGAGGGTTTCGTGGACACAAAAGATAATATTATGTGACTGTTATTCTTGCGTGAGCTTCAAAAAAAAAAACTCGCGGCTAAAAGCTAAAAGTTTGGTGGTCAAAGTTTGAAATCCTAAAAGCTAAAATTTTGGCCAAAGTGCAATGCAAGTTTAAAAAAGTTGAGTGGTCAAAGTTTGAAATCCCAAAAGCTAAAAGTTTGGTAGTCAAATTGGAAGAAAATAAAGTTAAGCTAAAAGTTAGTGACCAAAGTTTTAAATCCTGAAAGTTAAAAGTTTGTTTGTTTGGTGGTCAAATTAGAATAAAATAAAGTTAACCTAAAAGTTAGTGGCAGAAATAAAGTTAACGTAAAAGTTAGTGGCCAATATATATATATTAGGTGGTCAAATTGGAAGAAAATAAAGTTAAGCTAACAGTTAGTGGCTAAAGTTTTAAATCCTAAAAGCTAAAAGTTTGTTGGTCTAAGTTTGGTGGTCAAATTAAAAGAAAATAAAGTTAACGTAAAAGTTAGTGGCAGAAATAAAGTTAACGTAAAAGTTAGTGGCCAATATATATATATATATTAAAACAAAGACACTATTAAAGTGTCTTTGTATTAATATATATAGATAGATAATAGATAATTTCTTTCCCGAATTTATTTCTTTATTAAGTTTAATGCTAGATACAAAGATTTCGAATAGGTCGAGATTAGTAAATAATATATGTTGCTGACCAACTGAACTATCTAATTTAGCAATCATCTCGTCATCTTCAACATGTTGAATTGTTAATGAAGTTGAGCTATATTAGAAATGTTTACAAAAACCGTAGAAGAAGAAACAATAAATAACTGATAGAAACCGGGCTTGTTTTTGACACAATTCCCTTAAACAAATTCGCCGTCTATTCCTAAAATACACCGTTTCGCTAACAGTGATGGTGCACTGCTAGACTTTCCCACTTGCCTGAAAATAATCAAAGCCTGGCTGCTATTGTTGTGTGTTGTGTTTGCGAGTATGTCCGTGTGTTTTTGTACACAGTCATGCAAGTCTTTATAGACTCAAAAAACCAAAGGATGAAACTGTTGTTGCAATTTAAATTCGTGATTAATTCCAATTAACCGCACTTAATTGCCTATTAACTGCAGCTGAAGACCAGGAGTCTTGAAACAGCCTTCTGGAAGCAGAACACTAGGGGACTCGAATGGAAGCGTCTTCTAGTCACAAAAACAAAACGGGTGGCAAAACCTAGCGTCATGTAGACCCTGATTTTTGGAGCTGCATTCATGTCTGCAGGTCGTGCGGGCGTCGCGTTATTTCATGAATTTTTCTTGAACCAGAACCCGTTTTTGCACCCCCTGTGCACGCGGGTAGGTGCCCAAGTATATTGTAACTTAATATCTTATTCCTTCTAATTTGGTTTCAACTTATAAACTTATCCAACTTTTCTTCCGTAACCAATGTGGGACAAGAGAAACTCACATTCACATATAAACACCAACAAACCCCCATATGAATGGGAGTTAATCTCAGAAACAACCTCATTTCGATTAAATTCCAACAATTGAGTTTTGCATACAATAGGTAGGTGGGACCCTTTGAACCTTTGCTCATGAAACGCGTTTAGTCCACTGGCTCTGAGTAGACAACGATGTCTTTGAACTCATCTGCCGTTTGTGTAGATGACATTACGCTTCACACAAGACTCTCCATGACAACGTGAAGTCGTCATAGTTGTGTCCGGTTATGGTCAGGGACACGTGCCTAGTTCTGCGAGAGCTATTAAGTATTGTGCCCCAACAATACCCTTCGAAGCGACCCCACTTCTCTCTCACATAGGTGATTCCATAGGACTGGTTACCTCAGTCGAATCATTATAAGCCATAGGCTTAACCTCAAACTTTGAGTGTGTTTGTGTGTGTTTTCATTTCCTTACTTTTCTACAATCATATCTCATTCTCTAACAAAAATTGATCCATTGATTATGCCTTTGGATCGATCATACGCGCACGATATCATCAAATCTTGTACGATCCTACAAGTGGTATCAGAGCTTGGCTCATACCTCGCGTGTTGTTAGATTGGAGTAGCTACAGATCTGATTTAGATAGCAATTGTTCATGTTTTTTTATAGAAAATCCATTTTGACTTGTTTTCAAGCATAAACATGGTTTTTGAGTGATTTGGATTATAATTACTGTTTTGATTGTTGTTTTGATTGCATAATGATCTTTAGAAATTGGTTTTAAGTAAATCCATATCATATTTGCATCAAAACACGTCAGATCTGAGTTTTTGTTGAAAATTGTTCATAAGTTGTTCTTCATGGATTTTAGAAGGATTTCTTGATTTTGGATTGAATTATTCAAATAAATCGTTGGAATAGCATCTGGATCTGATATAGAAAGTGTTTGAATTATTTGATCATAAAAAACAACGTTATATCCTCCCAGATCTGGATTTTTGTTGAAAAACTTATAAGTGTGTGCTCTTGGTGTTTTTTATTGATTTGGATTAGGGGTGAGCATGGTACCGGTACCGAAAACAAGTAGTACATTACCAGTATTTGAATGTAAAAATTAGTAAATACCGGTACCGTACCGAACCGGTACCGGTAGTACTGGTGCCAAAAAACCAAAAATATGGGTACCGGTAGTGGTACCGAAATTGATTCGGTACCGGTACCTGGTACCATTTGCTCATCCCTAATTTGGATTGGAATTCGTGTTTTTGAAGGTGTTTAGGCATCATTTTCGTTTTCTACATTAAATTCCTCACAAAACTTGATCATTGGATCATCCATACCTTCAATATCATCAAAAATCACCATGTTCTTGAAATTCTACTGTCATACACCTAACAGAGCTCCTACGCATGAACAGTGTTAGGCGTAGGGCTCTATACGTGTGTTTAGTCTCTTCATATGCATGTTCATACATGTGAACTCGTCATACGTGTGTTTTTTTTATCCTATACACATGTAACAGATATCGTGTGGATTAAAGGTTTTAATAACTTAAATTAACTTTTATTTTAAAGGAAACAAGTCCCCGGCGGATGCGCCAAAAACTTGATTCAAAATAGTTTAAGTCAATGCTTTAAGTTAAAACACTTTTCAAGTTTTAAATTTATAAAATAAAACGATAGTTGTGAATTATTTCTAAACCCACACAATAGGCAAGTGTACCTATCGGGTGTAGTATAGATTTCCAGCAAGTACCGAGTATCGAACCCAAAGACACGACTTCCCCTACTCATCCTTAAGTTGCTTTTTAATAAAAGAAAAGATAAAATAAGGAAAGAGAGAATGAGAGAGACCAAAGTAAAAATCAATACCAAGCAAAGTGTTGCTTCGGGATCCAACTTATTCTTGGGATGGATTAATAGTAGTTATTCAGTTAAGTGGTGTAAACAAGTGCGCAATTAGGCTTAACATGGAGTTGCTACAACATTCTCCAAAGGTGACTGTTATCGCAAGACGAGCCGTGTTCTTGTTTTAATGTGAGGGTCTCTCGAACCGGTAAGCTCACCTCTCAACAATGACAGACGAACTACTCAAGACTATGCATGCCCAACCCCGAATGATCCACCTCCCAGTGTTGCGATAAGGACATCTAATCACTCAAAACCTTTGTGGACAACTTGTCGGTGGCCGGAGCATGACCGAACAAGAAACCACTTGATATCATAAAAGAGTCGTGACTAACCAGCACACGTGCATCCTTTACTTGAACCAATTAACCATTTTAAAAAGTGAGCGGTCTGTCACTAACTGTGCGGCAGTATAATGATGAGAGAAAATAAAGACCGTTTTTCTCAACACGGGTTCATCAAACCTTAACTCGCTCCAAAGCTTTCACATAGATGATGAAGCCAAGTTGCAAAATTAAGACTTGACTTATCACTAGGACCGAGTATAAAGACCGTACCGACCCTAAGTGAGGTCTTTGATAGTAGGGGATTAAGCCACTAAGTGTGTGTATTTCTACCCACAAATGGGCTAATCACTACTCACGGGATTAGGTTGGCTTAAGAGTGCATGGGTTGTTACACACCATAGGTACACTCTTAAGTCCTCCCACTTCCTATCAAGACACCCACAAGACCAAAGAGTAGTTAATTAGTTAGTTAACTCATCAAACAAAATTTTAAGTGAAAACAATTTATCAAGAACACAACACCAATTAACAAATAAAAACTATATAATTCATACCAAGATAAGTCTTCACCCTAGCAACACTCAATTAATCTAGCCAAACATTGGCTTTATATCTTGCACACTATATTGGGTGTTAGAAGAACACATAGTTGTGAGTGTATTTCGGATTAAAGAGGGTGGTTTGGGTGAGTTTTAGTGATCTCTCTATCACCAAGTGTTTATGGAGTGATCCCAAGCTCCAAAGGTCACTTGCAAGACCCCAAAGGTGGCTGAAACTTCCTGGAGAAGTGTTGGTTTTCGAATGGGAAGGGATGGATGAAGGGATGCTCAAAATGAGAGGTGGAGGCCTCTATTTATACGCAAACCAGCTCAAGCACGCCATTGACGGAGTTTTGGCACGCCCCTGCTCGACAACGCGTACTGTTGCAGAGTCCTTTACGCAGAATGTCCCCTGTTATGTCTGGCACACCCATGCCATATCCTTGGGCACGCCAGTGCTCTTCTTTTGTTATACCATCATTGTCAATTTTGGTCGGTTTTTTCCTTGGAGAACACCCTGGAGTAAAGCACGGCAGTGCCATACACTGGGGCACGCCCGTGCACTTCCTGAAGTGCTGAAATTGACCTCTATTGACTTGGAAATGTTGACTTGTTGACCCAGAAGAGTTGCACGGCCGTGAGCACGGTCGTGCCATCTCTGGCAGAGCTTCGAAGTCTTCAATTCTTCGTCCGTTTTGTGCGATTTTGTGCGGTTTTCCACTTCTTTTCATCACCGGACCTCCGAACCTGCAATTATCAACAAAGAAAGATAAATCATGATAAAACTGAGATAAAGGCACGATTTAGAGTATAAGATGGGGGATAATTATGTGTGAAAACATATCAATTTCTTGGCACATCAGTAACCACCTCCCATACTTGTGAAAACCCGTGTTAGTCAAATTTTGACCCATTTGAAGTTTGACTTTGTCCGTTTCTTACCTAAAACATCATATTTTCATTTGATATCATTCCAATCAACATGAGTTGGAATTACCTTACTCAAATAGTACGTCTTGAGCATATCCAGCAACAAACCGCACTCCAAGTGACTCATCCGTACGTTGTTGCGAAAGCAATGAACCCACCGCAGTAAGCAAATGCTGTTACACCATATTGTCTATTTCTTCCCCACCTCAGCAACAAGTGCCCATGTCGGCTAATTCTTGGGCGATGGTTTTGACTACAAGCCAAGTTCAGAGTGTCCATCACATTATGACAAGCGACAACAAGACGAGAAGCAGCAACAAAGCTCCCTAGATGGAACATCTACATGAATACCCGTCCTGGAAGGGGAGAATTCAACGGCAGATTGAGGGGATTGATGCCGAGATCTGGTATTGGGTTGAGCATCCACTGGTCCGAACTTTACAAGAAAACTCACATTAACCGGTGGAGATATCGTAGATGAACGATGATGAGAAGAAAAACTACAAGAATGGGAGAAAGGTGTTCTCTATTCTTACACTGACATTACCAAAGGATATTTTACATCAGTATGAGGTTTGTGAAAACACGTTCAATTTGTAGGAATTGTTAAAGAAAATGTGTGAAGGTGATGAAAGGGCATTCAAGATCAGACAGCATTATTTGAAGGAGTTTGAAGCGTTTTGCGATATTAGACAAGAAACGCTAAGAGAAACGCAGTCTCGCTACTACCATCTCATGAATGAACTCCGTAAGCATGAATTGAGATATACTACTTGTGAACTAATTGAACGTTTTATAGATGTTGTACCACCACAGTAGATGCATTACGTGGATGTTATTAAGGAATTGGGTCATTATGAAAGTCTGTCTATTGGGGAACTTTTTATCAAGCTCGAAAAACAGAGAGATAGAGGAGTCAAGAAAAGCCAAGAGAATACCACTACCTTAAAACCTAGAGGTATATCATGCTAACACTCCTGCTACTTCGGCCATCACATCCAGTTCCCGACTACAAACAACCCCTTTGTTTCTTCTGTCATTAATGACCTATTCGCTTATAACCCTCATCCACAAACCGTTTAAGTTCCAGTTCAAAATTGCATGTTGAACTATTCTAGTGCTTACCGTTACACTCCACCTCCTCGCACCTCCACCACAACCTGCAACCACTTATATTCACCCACACACATTCGCTCCCCAACAATCTGCATATGTATCTTCCAACACCATGATGGCACAACCTTCAATGAACAACTTTGGGAATGTGACCTGTAACATTCACGATTGTTTTCCTAATAATTTAATTATAACTTTAGGGACCTAAAGTGACAATAATCCAACATGAAAAATCACACAACCGCATTTTAACGAAACGTTCGAGGTAGAATTTTATATATGAAAATTCATAACCATAAAATACTAAATATCTATTAGTTATGTTGACGTTTAATTAGTAAATGTTAATTCAAAGTCTTCTTCCACTACATGTAACTCTGCTCGGAATTTTGAAAACGTCGCAACTTTCAATTTTGTAACCAACAACATTTTATGGCCATCAAAGTCTCATTACATTCTATACATATATAGCTCACCATAATACTAAATAGTTATTGATCATTCTTGAACCAAGTTAGATAAAAACACTTGTATTTCCTTTAATCTTCAAATTTTGGGTAGCCCCTAACACTACCCTATTCACCGCACATACAACCACCATTCTTCATTCTTTCAAGTTATTTGATCAAGGACTCAAGTTATCAAGTGTGGTGTCATCCTGAATCTTATCATTTTGTGTTTTGGTATGTGACTCCATTTATATATACACACTTTTATTTTATAATTATTATTTTTTTAATTCTCAATAGAATAGAATTCATGTCAAGAAACTCTAAGGCATGTTCATGGTGAAAATGGATTCTAGACGTTCACAAAAATAATAAGCTTTTACACAATATGCATAATACTTTCACCATTATTTCCATGACAAAAAGTGTCCATTCATATTAACTATTCAACATGGATTCTTGATATTTTATTAATTCTCATCAAATCAAACACACATAAAAGATATGTTATGTATAAAAATCTCTAACATAGATTCCAAGGAACCAACATCAAAACAGTGAAATAATTTCCTATTTCAAGGTGTCACATGAAATAATGATATGTATCTTTACAAATCAATATTTATTTATGTTTGTAGACTAAAAAGTCTATTAGTAAATCATATATCGTGCATATAATATATATATATATATATATATATATATATAGGGATATCATCATTGGTAGAGTAACATATACTTATTGGTCTCAAATTATTAACTAAGACCTACATTTATTTGTGTTAAAACTCAATGTAATTTTTATGAAAATAATTAACCAACTTTGAATTCTATAAATGTGACTTGAATTCTATAAATTGTAACTCATAAATGTTAATGACACATTAAACCTTTGGTATATTTAGATCAATTATCATACGTAAACATTTAGCTACAATATTTATTATTCTACATTGTATGGTAATGTTTAATTATAAGACTATGACTTATAAAGGTAATATTAATCGTCAAACTTAAACACTAAGTGGCATTCATTCAAGATTTACAAATAACGACGATCCATAATATGAGAACATATATAATATATAAGAAAAACTTAGTATTATTTTTGTCGGGCGATAATTGAACACGACTAACATGAAACGTCCAAACATCACCAATTCCTATGCGATGAAAAACAAATTATGATTTAAAACTTTAATTATTCAAAACAAATAGACGAAACATGACTAGAACTTGACATGACTTCTAAACTATAACGGGAATTAGCGAGTCTCCATCGACTTTCCCCAAAACTAGTTCTTGACTCTAGTATTACTTGATTTAACTTGTAGTTTCTATTTGTGCCGTTTGACGTACTTACCTCGGACAAACACTCAAATCACCTACATCAAGGTGAGTATACTTATCCCCTTTTTGGTTTTCTTACACTTTTGGGGTGAAACATGTACACCTATGAAACTTACACTTAAACATATTCATAAACGTTTTACATACAATTCATACACGTGTTATGCTTTGAATTCTTGTGCTTTGTGCTTAAACGTAAACGTAGTATACTTGCAATCATTACAAAATCATTAACTTAGCTAGCCGACTTTAGCAATGGATAGCGCTATTTGAATTGACAACTCGCCTAGTGAAAAGTACCTATGGTGGTGGGAAGTCGTAGGTCATTGTTAATGCTTTAATCTTTGTCACATAAGAGGTTTGATTTTGACCCGCATTATGTACTTACGTGTTTTCCATATTTGCCTTGAATAAATCATGACACATGAATTGTAAATCATTTTCTTTAAACTTATATTATACGTATACAAACTGAGTATGCTCACCAACATTATTTATGTTGACAAAATATTTTCGTACATGTTTCAGGTTGATTGTTGAGATATGTCATGTAGGACATGTAGACTTAGTAAAGACTTAATCAAGACAACATGTGGAATAGTATTTGTACTCGATGATATCTGTAATTGTAACTTGAAGCATTGAATAAAATATTTACACTTTAGTACCATGAGCTTTTGAACAATCGTCACTACGTGACACCTCGATGTTTCCGCCATCGGTTGGGGTGTTACATGACCCTTGAAGTTGCAAAAGAGCATGTCACACTTTTGTCTACCTTTGTAACATCATATAATGATCTGGTGGCTGGGAATATAAGGAATGTCAACCTGACTAAGGAGGATTATGATCAGGTGGACAAGGATGAAATGGATACGGTGGCACTTTGCCAGCGTGGTTAGGAGAGCCAAAGATTTCATGGAGAGAACATGTTGGACTGACTGGAAGACGACTAAGGATACCAAATATGGCTTCAACAAGCAGAAATTCATGTGCTTCAACTATGCAGTACAAGGACACTGCAAGAGAGAATGTGATAAGCCTATCTAACAAGGAAATCAGTATCCGTTCACAGCCAACAGAAATAAGAGGTAGCAGAATCCATTCTAGCAGAGACCTCAGCAGCAAGCGCATGTTCCAAACCAGGAACGTGCTATCGTGCCAGTAAATAATCCACTACCATAGCCCGCACCACAAGCCAACAACCATGCTAGGGCTATGGTAGTCCAGGCTGATGAAGAGGTCGACTGGAATCAGTTAGGAGGAAATGATGAGGTGAACGTCGGAGGAGCTACATGCTATGTTGAAATCTTTAAAGATGTGCAACAAGATGCAGCGGGTTCATCTTCAGATGAGAGTTCGAGTGAGGATGAAAGTTCAGAAGAGTCCTCTAGTCAAAACTCAGAATCATCATAAAGCAATGCAGATTCGCTGGATGATGATGTTGATCGTTTGCTAGCTGAAGCTGACTTCTTGACCAATCAGAAATTCTATTTGGTTCAATATTTGGTAGAGTCTACTGTTGATTATTCTAAATATTTCTCTACTGATGCTTCGTCTTCTCACTTTGCTTTTATGGCCAACATTTAAGACAACCAGGTCAGTTCTTCTGAAACTCCAGTATGTTCAAAATGTGTTGAATTAGAGGCCAGAATTGAATCAATTAAAGAACACAATAGCAGCTTGGTATGTGATATTAGATCGTGCACTGATGCAAACACTTCCCTAAAATCAAATGAAAAGGAAATCAAAGAAACAGTAATGTTATTAAAGAAATATGTTAGTGAGCTAAAATGAACAATTTTTAATAAACAAGATGCCATTAACAACTACATTACTAATTTAACTCAACCTAACAAGGCATTGGCAGTTGCATAGTGTGATTATGTGGCCATCGAGAAAAAGCTTGACAGTTATTCAAACTCCAAATATGTGCTTGATCACACAATTGATAGTCAAATAACTGAAAAGAGTGTTAGTGGGTTGGGTTACAAAGTTGTTCCTCCATAGGAGACTGAAATCACGCAGTTTCAAGTCACAACACCTCTTGTTGCTGACCCAGCTGAAATTAAGAAAGCATAAGTTGTTAAAGATGACAAATACTACTTAATTGAAATGGATGATGAGGACAATGATGAGGGGGAAAGCAAACCAGGTCTTGGTCATGAGAAGCAGAAAAACAAGATCCTGCTTGAAAATCACATTGTGTGTGATCCCGAGTCTAATTCAGATGAGGATGAGGAGGAGTCGTCTAGTGACTCTGGTCTGTACTATATGGTTAGAGATTCCACTAAAATCTATTCTGACAAGAAATTTCCTATTAAGAATGTGGGCAAATCTTTAATTACGAAAGTTTTTAAATCTGCAAATGACAAAGTAATTGAATAAAAACTTTCAAATGAATAAACATCAATTAATAACCAACAGACCAGTAGTCAAAGTGGTCAAGCTACTCAAGTAAGACAGCCACCACCAGTTCCAACAAAGAAAACCAGAATACCTTCTTATCCCAAACACAATGATATCCGTTGGATTCCTTTTAGAAAAACTAGAAGGGCAAGACCTAGTCCACCACCACAGCCAATTGCATTTGTTAGGTCAACTGGAACTGATCAGGTGCAACACTTTGAGAATATTTCCAATGTTGCTCATTTTAGACAATAAGATCAAAGGAAGTTGGCACCTAGATTACATGACCATGAGGCTATTTCCCCTGACTCTAAAAGTTCTAGTTACAAGTCTGTTGTGCATGTTTCCAGGCAGTCAAATCATGTTTCTTACAACCAGAATGAATAGAGAACATCCTTTGAATGTCATGAGGTCGGACATGTATCAAATTGTCCATACATGAGACCTCATATGGGACACATTGCTGTGAAATATAGACCCTCAGTTAACAAAGCTCCTAAATCACCAAAGCAAGTTGCTAAGGTAAATTCCAAACTGGATAAAAGTAAACAAAAGGTTGGTGAGGTTGCACCAATGAAACTCACCAAGGTCAACACTCAAAAGGCAAGCCCACATACCTCACCATCGAAGGGGGAACCTAAGAGTAAGTCAAAGGCTACTATACAGACAAGCCAACCGGTGAGCCCTAAAAGTCAGTCTAAGAATAAACCCCAAATTGTCAAGCCAAAGCCTCCAAAGGCTAAGCCTGAATAAATTTGGAGACTGAAGGTGCGCGATTCAAAGTCTAAAAGTTCAAGAAGTTCAACAAAGCCATAAAAGAAGGCTATCGTCAGTGAAACTCCAACTCATCGGGCAGTTCGATAGAAGTTTCAATGCTTGATGTCAATGGACGACCTAAGACCGTCAAGGCTTGGTTCCCCTTTTGCAACTAATCCTTAATTATTCATGAAGGATGTTTCCATAGGGTCTATTAGAAGTATGTGGATTCTTGATAGTGGGGCATCGGGCACATGACAAGTAACTTATCTCTCATATTCAATATCAAGAACATCAATGGATGGTATGTTGCTTTTACTGGAAATAAAGGGGGATACAAGACTAAAGAAGGATGTATGTCAAATGGAATCGTGAGCTTTGATCGGATAAATTATGTGAAACAGATTGATCATAATCTGCTAAGTGTGCCACAGATCTGTTAGAAAAAGTTTTCTGTGATATTCAACAACACCACTTGCTTCATTCTAAAACTAGGATTCATGATACCTAAAAAGTGGGTAATTATGTCTGCTCCGAAGGTGAATAATTTGTACGTTTTAGATATGAGTCAAGCAATCACCAAGTCTGCCCAAGTCACCTGCTTTTTGTCAAAGGTTACTTAGAAAGAGTCTATCATGTGGCACATATGCATGGGACACATTCACCTTCGCAAAATGAACCAGTTGGTCAAAAATGGACTAGTGGAGGGTGTCTCAGTTAAAAACTTTCATCTAAATGATGCACGTGTCTACTGCAAGAAGGGAAAACAGAAGAAGAAGTCTCACCTCAAGAAGAAGATCAACTCAGTGTCGACTCCACTCGAAAAACTTCATATGGATTTGTTCGGTCCAGTTAAAGGAAAAACTACTATGGGGATCTATATTGTTTAGTCATTACTGACGATTATTCTCGATTTTCTTGGGTGGTCTGCATGCAACACAAAAGTGAGACATTTATTAATCTGCAAGTTTTACTCATGAAGCTTGAATCCTTATACAAATTGAAGATTAGAAGAATTTGCAGTGACAATGGGACTGAGTTCAAGAACCAAAATATGGAGTCTTTCTGTTTTGAAAGAGGCATCCATCAAGAATTCAGTGCGCCTTATACCTCACAACAGCAGAACTGGCTGCTAGGACAATGTTGGCTGACTCGAAACTTATTGTGATGTTCTAGAATGAAGTTGTTCACTATGTGTGTTATACACTTAACAAAATCCTAACAGTAAAGAAGTTTGGGAATACTAGCTATGAGCTTCTTAACCTTCTCAATCCCAATCTGGAATTCCTTGAACCCTTCGGTTCTCCTTGTACTATGATGATCAATAACGAGAAATTTGGAGAGAAGGCTGAAGAAGGCTTCTTTGTTGGGTATGCCACTCCAAAAAGAGGGGATGGAATACTCGTACAAGATGTGTTAAAGAATGGATGAATGTTGCCGTTCAGAGATACACAACTAATCCCCAAGGTACAGGACCCGACTGGATGTTCAATGTGGACCCTTCCTTCTATCGTGCAATGATCGGCTCTCTCATTTATCTGACTGCTTCTCGTCCCGATATCATGTTCACGACATACCTGTGTGCCCGATACCAGTCAAAGCCAAAGGTTTTTCATCTGATCGTGATTAAGTGAATCTTTTGGTATCTGAAGGGTTTTTCGACCAAAGGTCTATGGTACCCTTATGAAGATACATTTGATTTCAGTTCCTATAGTGATTCCGACTACGTTGGCTACAAGCTTGATGCTAAATCCACGACGGCTGGATGCCAATTCTTAAGGAGTAGACTCGTATCTCGGCAATGCAAGAAATAGACGTCAGTAGCTATTTCAATATGTGAATCTGAGTATGTCGTCGCTTCTTTATGCTGATCACAGGCAATTTGGATTTAATAGCAGATGCGGGATTATGGTTTGAAATTTCTTACTACTCCTATTTATGTTGACAATGAAGCAGCTATAACTATGACTAAGGACCTGGTTAACCACTCTAAGGTCAAATACATCTATGTTCGCTATCATTTCTTACGCGATTGTTATGAAAATAAGCTATTAGATGTGGTTAAAATTCACACCGACCAACAACGTGCTGACCTATTTATGAAAGTCTTTAACAAATCTCGTTTCGAGTATTTGCTTCTCGTAAATGGTTTCAAAGAAAAAAGATTAGTCCACTCGGTGCTCTTTTATGTACACATTTCTTTTATAAAAAATACAAAAAATTTGAAAACCCACCAAAAACCAAAAACATTAGAAAAATCAAAAATGAGTTTTTGCTATGTGGATAAGAGAAATTGATAGTACACCAGTGGACTTCTGATTTCCCAAACCTAAAATGCAATTGATAATCAATCTTACAAGTGATAGACCGGGAGGCTTGAAAATCATTTCAAAGTTGGCACAGTAATATAAACATTAACGACTTAAAGTCGAGTGGTTATCCCGCCTCATTGGCATATGGTCTTAGTATCGAAATCTCGATTGATGGGTTGCCAACAATTGTCAGAATCTATAAACAACCGACAACCATCATCAATTATCAGAAAAACATAAACACCAACCATAGCCTACGTTTAAAACCAACAAAAACCACCATCGTCTTCACCGGCGTAAAGAAAATCGCCTAACAAAGCTGAAGTCTCCAACAAAAACAACCAGAAAAAACCCCAGTCATCACACAGCTACATCACAAACAACAAAAACCTAGATACCAACATCATATAACTTACTGCAACCACAAGACAACATAACTGGCCGGCAAGAAAGAGCTGCAACAATAGAAAGGATTCTAGAAATAGAGTATACACAAAGAAACCATAGGGGCAACAATATATATATAGAAAGATAAGCTACTAATCAGAAAGAAGGCATGTGAGAAGTTGGTTGCTTTGGACATCAACGTTTTGTTTTAAGTAGTATATAAATGGATGCTAATTCATTAAACTTTCTTTTTTGTATATAATAATAATAATGATAATGATGATGAATAGTTAGTTATATGTCAAATTTCTAAATTTGAAAACCTGGATTGGTTTGATAAGGGACCTTTCTAATTAAACCCCCTAACTCCTAATTCAACTCACTAAGCAAAGCGCCTCGCTTTGGCGAAAGCGAGGCGCATTGGTTAATTTTTCAGAGAATCTAAGGTTTTATGTCTAATCATACTACAAAGAGCCTCGCTTTGGCCAAAGCGAGGTGCTTTGTAGTATGATTAGACACAAAGCCTTAGATTCTCTGAAAAATTTAACCCAGGCACCTCGCTTTGGCTAAAGCGAGGCGCCTGAACCATCAGATTTTGGCTATAAATTCGTTCGATTTGAATATAAACTCATTCGATTTCACTTCTTTATCCACAACATATAAAATGTCGTATTACGACTTCATTTTCGGTGATTCTTACAACGAGTCTAAATCATATTATGTCGAGGAGTGTCAGTCTGGCATTCGTTACCGTGACAATACGGTGCAACTGGACTTGAATACACCCTGGAAGGACCCGTATGATTTTGATGACTCTCCCCGTCAACCCGACTACGGTTATACTTACTACGGTTACGGTGGTGATGACACATTTGAAGAACAAGACTATACGCACCATGAAGACATCGCTGGCGAGGAGAAGCAGGTAGAAAATCAGGAGGAAGGATATAACCTGATCAAATTTTGGTTCGAGACTGACTCGACATTTTCCACACGTGATGAGTTGGTCGACTGGGTACAAGATATGGGAATGGAAAATGGTTACGTCATCGTTATAAAAAGATCAAAGAAAAGAGGAGAACATTGCGTGAATGTATATATTTCTGTCACTATTGTTTTTAAGATATTAACAAATACGTATTTTATAAATTGTTATTTAAAAAGCCACGAAAAAACTAACTTATAAATTAATTACTAAAAACACGTGTTTTATCATTGGCGAAGCTTAATTCCCTACGAGTGCACCAGTGGTCTTCGGGTCACACACCTTTAGGATTACGTTTCTCCTTTGCTAATAGTACTGTTACTTTTTAATTAAAAAGTTTACTAGAAAACCGTATTTTACTCTTGGTGAAGGTTAATTCCCTACGAGTGCACCAATGGTTTTCAGGTCACACACCTTTAGGATTACGTTTTTCCTTTGCTAAGAGTATTATTAATTTTTAATTAATACATTTTTATAATTTATTATTTAAAAAATTTATAGAAAAACTTATTTTCTAATAAACTTATTTTCGTGAAGGTTGTATTTCAATACACTCTTGGGGGGAGTATAAGAGTGTGGCTACGGTGAGGAAGACAGGTAGCAAAAAAATTGGCTGCCCGTTTGATTTGACAGGGGTGCTTGAAACTCGGACACAGGTTTGGAGGTTAAAGGTGAAAAACCCGGCGCACAACCACACTCCCCTTGAACACTTAGAGGGTCACGCGTATGCCAGAAGGCTTTCTGTAGATGACAGACAACTGGTCGGGCAGATGGCAGAGAATGATATTCCCAAGCGCAACATCTGAAGAATGCTCATTTCAAAGAACCCGGGGAAAAAGACTACCATGAAAGATATACACAATGCGGCTCAGATGATGAATGCTGAAAAGGGAGTCGGTCCCAAATGTGCAATGTCGTACCTCGAATACTTTCCGACGGATAAAGAATTCACCTACTACACGCGCGGAAATGACACCACGAACGCTCTCACATATATTTTCTTCGTTCACAAACATTCATTTACTATGTGGTGCGCATTCCCGCATGTGCTGATGATTGACGCCACCTACAATACAAACGTGTACAATATGGCGTTTGTTCAGGTTGTGGGTATGGCGTCGACAAACCACTCGTTTTCGGTTGCCCATGCGTTTCTTTCTTTTGAGAAGCTTGGTAACTACGTTTGGCTGTTGGAGATGATAAAGTCCATGCTGGTAGGCTGTATGGAGCCGCGAGTGATTGTGACTGACAGGGACCTTGCGCTAATGAACGCGTGTGATCAGATTTTCCCAAATGCGTACAAGTATCTCTGTCGGTTTCATATTTCGCAGAATATCAACAGGAACATCAAGAAGAAGTTCACAGATAAGGAGTGGAAGGAATTTATTTCAATATTTTGGTGGCTATGTGACTCTTCGACTGAAGCCCTATACGAATATAATTTGGGAAAATTTCAGTCATATCTGGAAAAGATTGGTCGTCAACGTGAGTACTTTTACATAATTACATACGTACTTGTTTACATACACACGCCGGAGGGAGGACCCGGCTCGGCCTTTTCGCCCCATCCGATTTCGGTTGGCGAGGCAGTGGTAGGAGATGACCTATGAGGTAAGTTATTTCAATTATCTGGCATTTGATTACTATGTTACCAAAACTTGTTAATAATATTTACAATTATTTTTTGCAGGAGTTCGCTGTTGCTTCGGGGTTGTACCTACCTGCCGAGATTCATACTCCTTTGTACCGGGACGCTGTCAAGAGGGTGGATAGGCCGACCCTGGTCAGTTTTTGGAGGTACATCGCCACTTCCCACTTTGGGAAGAATATGGGGAAGGCGGCGTAGATTAGGGACCCCTTGTACGCTTACTTGCATCGTGCGATCGCCACATCTATCGCAGCACAGGGGAACAGTCGGGAAAAGGTTAACCAAAGTGACCTTTACTTTTTATACTGTTTACTTATGTGGCGGTCGCGCAACATAGCCGCGGGCCTGGTGGAGTACTTTCAGTGTGCGCACAAGCGCCAGGCTCGCGCACATCTCTGTGGCGGGGCGTTCGTCACTGTCATCGTGCGTCGTTTGCGCCTCCAGCTAGAGACTGACCCTCAGCTATCGGCCAAGATACCATCGCTGGTGATCGGTGAGTCCAACGTTCGGAGCATGGGAATCCTGCTGGAGGTCGAGCCGAGAGTACATTGGTTTCAATCTCTCGGTAGTAGGATCACGTTTGAGCCGACCCCCTTCCTACGCCCGATGCTATACCAGTCTACCATGAGCGGGCTTCGAGAGTACCTCTGCTGCCGGACCAGGCGGGTGACGGAGGTGATGACGACGACAACGACCCCCACCTCCGCCGCCACCACAGCAGCAGTACCCCCGGCATATATATGTTGGCCTCAATCCTACTGCGCGTTTCATGGCTGATGACTTTGATCGCCGCATCGGTCAGATACAGGATGTTCAGCTGTGGACGGTTGAGACAATACCGGCGATGACACGGCAGATGGGGGTACGGGTACGCGATCCACCAGGGCGTGGACCAGCACCAGGGGCTCCACCACCGCCATAGTGATTATTTATATATCTTACTTTGCAGTAGACTTTTTTGCAGTTGTATTTTTTTATATGTACAAACTGATTATTATATATGCAGTTGATCTTTTGTTTATATGTTGTCTATTTTGATTGTTTATAATGCTTGTTTCGAATGTGTATAACCCGTTTGAATGTTTACTTGTTTAATAAATATTAAACCCATAAATAATAAATGAACTAACACCAAATTATAAATGGCAAGCCAGTAAAACCAATGAGATCCAAACAGTAAATATCCGATTATAAACATTAAAAAATCACTCAACCCTTTCAATTCCAAACCAAATAAAACTTGCATGTTCTGAACCAAAACGACGTCACCTTGACCATCAACCACCATATCCGTATCAAGTTTCGCAACTTCGTTCAATCTTTCTTCAACGAGGTCTTCTCTGTGAATAATTTATCCACTCACAGTGACAATTGAACACTTTATTAATAGGCTAAAGTTGGGATTACTTGATTAATTATAGTTTGATTAGGGTTATTACGTTGTTTTTTTTAAATTTAAAAAAAATACAATAATTAAATATTCTCCGTGAATAATTTATCCACTCACAGTGACTATCGAACATTTTTATTAATATGTTAAAGTTAGGATTACTTGATTAATTATAATTAGATTAGGGTTATAGTTTGATTAATTTATCCAGGTTCATCCTCCCTGTCCCAAAGCACCTCGCTATGGCCATAGCAAGGCGCTTGGCACATTGTTTTTCAAACTCTCATGCAACCTCGTACTGGCCCAAACCATGATGTGACTGAAGTGCCTCGCTTTGGCCAAAGCGAGGCGCTTCAAGGGGGGTTGAAATAGACCCAAGGGAGTGCCAATCTATAGCCCCTTGATAAGACCTAAAGTTATAAGTGCATTAAACACGAGGTTCCAAATTTCTATTCTTGCTTGTTTCTTCTAATTTGGATATTATCACAAACAGTTATTTCCATCGAAAAATGACACCAAATCAAATCATTGTACCAAAGAAAAAGAAAAAAAGTTTTGGGAGACAAAACATATTATGTTTAACTAGGGGTTTAAAATCTTCACATGCTACTATGGCTATTGATGGCTAAAATGTTAGTACATGACAGACGTCAAGTTCGAGTTCCATTAATTGACTGTAGCATCTTCATCTCTCTACAAATTTAAAGACACATAAAGCAAGGTTTTGAAAACAAAATATCAACCGCAAATAGACTTTGCTGAATTCTTTATTGACGATGAATCAAAAAAGTTACATTTTGTTTAACAAAATTAAACAAACTATTTAAGTGACAAATAATTTAGATAACATGCTCTAATCCTAAACTACCAATTCATAACAAACTAATATCACTGATCCGACTACGAATCAGAATTGACGCATAATAAGTTCATGTTAAAATGACGGAAAAGATAATAAACTATAATTGAAAACTTTGTAATCATCAGTTGAAGCTAAGTGTGATTTCAAAAAAAAAAAAAAAAAAAAAAATTGAAACCGAAAAAGTTAACATATTTTGAAGTCTTGGTTGAAGTTGTAAGTTGTAACATGTTAGGCAAGATGGGTTGTCCCGAAAGAACTCTTAACCCAATTAGATATACCATATTGTTTATTTATATTTTAATGTGAAAGGAGGCTCACCCCATTCAGATGTTAATATGTACTGCTGGTTTAGTAATGTATCATTTAATCTTTCTATTTCCTAATACAACTGCTAAAGGTGTTAGTTCCTATTAGAGTTTTGTGGTCTTATGAAATCTGTTAAAGTTTTTGATTCTATGACACTTTGTCATTTCATTAAACAAGTGACAGGTGAAATTTGGAGATGATTGTTGATTAATCTTTATTTCTTTGGTAAAAAAGTTCAATGTATGTAAAATTTTAAGTACATTATGGATTAGAGGCATTATCTCGTTAGGCCGTGCATTGTGGAATAACGAAATGGTCACGTCACCCAATTAACGAAGTGGAACACCGCGCCAGCCCATTATTCAATTTTGTTATTGACGGAGGCGCTATTCATTTGGCGATAGTTATTCGTGGTGAATAAGGAGGAGAAATGGGGAAGAGGTGAGGTCCACACTCTTTTGACCAATCAAGTATTTTTTTTTCTTTTATATATGTTTTGTTATTCCAGAACACTTAGTTATTTGGTGGTTTTGTTATTGGCCATGTGCTTACATGGCGTTGAGGTGAGAACATGTTTTACTAGTTATTGGACTCCATATTTATTCCACAACACCCTACCTTAGCGAGTCGATGAGTCCAATAAAAGGATTAAGTGTTGGAAATTATTTATGTGAATGTGAGTTGGTTTTGTCCCACATTGATTGGGAGATGAAAATTGAAGGAATTTATAAGGTGAAACTTGATTGGAAGAATTCAAATGTTAAGTCACATTATACTCGGACACCTACCTGCGCGCGCAGGGGGGGTGCAAAAAATGGGTTCTGGTTTTTGCTACCTATATTATTTTTTATGTTGTGACTTTAAGAAAGCTTCCAGAAGACTGTTTCAAATCTCCTGGTCTTCAGCTTTCCAGAAGGATGTTTCAACTTCCTGGTCTTTAGCTGTAGTGATTTTAATTGGCAGCAGACTGTTTCATCCTTTCGTATTCTTGGAGTCTATAAAGGCTTGCATAGTCTTATGCAGAAGACACACAGAACCAATACACACTGCATAAAATAATTTTGCAAACACAGCAGCAACAACATTGCGATTTCTTTTCAGGCAAGTGGGATAGTCCGCAGTGCACTGTCACTGTTGAACCGGTGTACCTTGGGAACAGACGACGAATCTGTTTAAGGGAATTGTGTTAAACACAAGCCCGATTTTATTTCTTTAATTTGTTTCTTCCTGTTTGTTTATTTACGAAGCATCTCCATATTCACTGTAAGATTTCTAACATTAAGTATGTTGATACATAAAAATAGCGCCACATGGCACTGATAAAAATCTTTTTTTTATATATTATATGGTATATAAATATATAATCTTTGTTTTTACATGTTATCTACGTATCCAACACTGCTTGATTTGTACCTATTTATAGAACAATATTAAAGAGTAATAAACTCCAAAACAACACGAAATATGGTTTGTTTAATCTTGGAGTTCTATAGCGCCTTTGTACTACTTAGTAGTTTGCATAAAGGTGTCATATATTGACAATCCTATTTTGTTGGTTTTATTATGTTTATTAAAGAAATATTTGTCACATTCGGAGTCAATTGATGCATCTCACAATATTGTATTGTTTTGATATTTAGTTATATAATTGAATCACGTGTTAATATTAACATTTATATATGTTGAATTAAGTTTTTAATGAGTAGTCAGACTAATGGAATGTCATTGTTACTAGCTCAGACTTTTTTTTACTTAAATATTCGATAACTTTGATGTGTTATTTATAATATATTAGACTAATGCCCGCGTGGTCACGCGGTTAAACAACTAACAATTATTTGGAGCGGTAAAATGAATATGATGTGTCTTTCAAAATTCAATGAATATGACACAAATTACAGAGTAGACATAAAGAGAGACTTATAGTAAGTTAGAAAACATTGTGTTTTAAATTATAAAATGACAACAATGAAGAAGGAATTAAATGAGGAATGATATTTTTAGTAATCATTAAAGTTGTTAATTTTATATTTATTTATATATTTATTATGGATTAATTGTTTATTTTTGGCATGTTATTTATTTTGTTCATAAATAAAGAATTGATTAATTTTCATTATTTTTTTAAATCTGACAAAAATATTGCAATTTTTTCTGTATGGACAATCAGTAACTTAATGTATTTGTTCGGTATGGATAATTTCATTCATAAAGTTGTATTATAATTAATAATTAAAGTAATGTATTTTTTATATTTTTAATTTTGTCAAATTCGAATTTAAACATTTCGAATTTTAATTTGAAATTTGAAATTCATAATTCTATATTTAATTGATTACCAATATAAGTTAAACTAATATTAGAATAATATAACACAATTAATAGAATCAATTAATGTATTAATTGGAGAGTTGACACTACTTATGTAGAGACTTTGAATATTAGAATAATATTAAGAAAACTTCCAGAAGACTGTTTCAAATCTCCTGGTCTTCAACCTTCCAGTAGGATTTTTCAACTTCCCTGGTCTTTAGCTGCAGTGATTAGGAGTTAATACAATAACCAACGCCTTTAATTGGCAACAGACTGTTTCATCCTTTGGTATTCTTGGAGTCTATAAAAGGCTTGCATAGTCTTATGCAGAAGACACACAGAACTAATACACACTGCATAAATTAAATTCGCAAACACAACAGCATCAACATTTTGATATATTTTTAGGCAAGTGGGATAGTCCGCAGTGCGCCGTCACTGTTGAACCGGTGTACCCTGGGAACATACGACGAATCTCTTTAAGGGAATTTTGTTAAACTCAATCACGGTTCTGTTTCTTTAATCTGTTTCTTACTGTTTGTTTATTTCAGAAGCATCTCCATATTCACTGTAAGATTGCTAACAAACTTAAACAGATTCCTTTATTAACAGTTCGATTTCTTTTCAGTGATGGAAAACAACACTCAGCCCATGTTCTCTGCTCCTCTCACGAGTTCCAGTGCTGCTGACTCTCTGTAGTGTTCACATCTGCAGTTGTTGCTACCGCTGCTTTTGTGGCGCCTTTGCCTACTGCGGTTACAAGCAACGCTGAAAAACCAGACAAGTTTGCTGGTGTGAACTTCAAACGTTGGCAACAAAAGATGTTGTTCTATTTGACAACATTGAACCTTGCGAGGTTCTTAACTGAAACCGCTCCTCATGTTGTTGAAGAGGAAATGAATGCTCAAACTGTGAGCGTGGTTCATGCTTGGAATCATTCTGATTTCTTGTGCTGAGACTATATCCTGAATGGAATGGTTGACTCGCTTTACAATGTGTATTGCAAAACTACTACTGCCAAAGAGTTATGGGAATCTTTCGAACGTAAATACAAAACAGAAGATGCGGGCACAAAGAAGTTTGTGGTGGTGAAATTCTTGGACTTTGCTATGATTGATTAAAAAACTCTCATGAGTCAAGTTCAAGAATTGCATGTTAGATATTCATGAAGAAGCAATAGTGCTTAGCAAGACATTCCAAGTTGCGGCTATTATTGAGAAATTGCCACCAAGTTGGATTGATTTCAAGAACTAGTTAAAGAATAAGCGAAAGCAAATGACAATTGAAGATTTGGTTGTGCGTCTTCATATTGAAGAAGACAACAAAGTTGCTCAAAAGAGGATTGTCGTTCATGAAGTCACTAAAGCTAATGTTGTTTAACATGGTCAATCATCAAAGGGTAACAAAAGCACCAAAGGGTTGGGTTTAAGAAAACCAACGGGAAGATTTCCCACCTTAGACCTAAAGGTGGAATTGGGAAGAAGAAGTTCAATGGAACTTTTTATAGTTGTGACAAACCAGGGCATAAAGCAAGTGAATGCAAGCTTCCCAAGAACGAAAATGCCCAACAAGCAAACATGATTGATAAGCCTGTTGCTATGATCTCTGATTAGTCAATGATGGTCACTGAAGCAAACCTGGTTGGTACGAATGCCAAGGATTGGTGGGTTGATACCGGGGCAACCCGGCATGTGTGCTTTGACAAGAACTTTTTTAACACATTCAAGGATGTTACTGGTGAAAAGCTCTTTATGGGAAATTCTGCAACCGCTGATATTAAAAGGGAAGGAAATGTGATCTTGAAGATGACTTCGGGAAAGGAACTTACTTTGTCAAATGTGTTGTATGTTCCTAAGATTCGTAAAAATCTCGTGTCTGGTTAGCAGTTGAACAAGTTTGGTTTTAAAATGGTGTTTGAGTCTGATAAGGTCGTGTTGACCAAAAGTGGTATGTATGTTGGTAAGGGTTATGCCCTTAATAGTATATTCAAGTTGAATATAACTGTTATGAATGGAATGAATAACACTAGTTCTGCTTACTTGCTTAAGTCTTCTAATGTGTGGCATGGTAGACTAGGTCATGTGAACTTTAATTCTATTAGACACTTGATTAAATTGAATAGCATACCAAAAATTGATATTGACTCAAACTATAAATGTGAAACTTGTGTCAAAGCAAAACAAACATGAACGCCATTCAAAAAGGTTGAACGAATCATCGGTCCCCTTGATTTGATCCACACAGATTTGTGTGACTTGAAAACTATTCCAACTAGATGTGGGAACACGTATTTCATAACATTTATTGATGAAAGCACACGTTTTTGCTATGTGTACTTACTTAAGAGTAAGGACGAGGCTATTGACGAATTTGTTGTGTTTAAGGCTGAAGTTGAAAATCAACTTAACCGAAATATAAAAAAGGTAAGGAGTGATAGAGGTGGTGAGTATGTTTCACCTTTTGCTGATCTTTATGCAAAAAGTGGAATCATACATGAACTCACACCTCCTTACTCACCACAATCAAATGGCATGGCGGAACGAAAAAACCGAACATTGAAAGAAATGATGAATGCCATGTTGATAAGCTCGGGGTGAGCGAGGACATGTGGGGGGGAGCGCTGTTATCAGCAAATTTCATTCTAAATTTAATTCCCCGTAAAAAGAAGGATGTAACACTGTATGAATTATGGACGGGAATCAAACCGTCATACAAACACTTGCGAGTGTGGGGGTGCTTAGCTAAGGTGGTTGTAACACCACCAAAGCGTCTTATGATAGGACCCAAAACTGTAGATTGTGTGCTCATTAGGGTGCTTCACTTCGCTTTATTGTGTATGACTCAAAGAATCCTGGAGTGTTTAACGGTACTATATTGGAATCTAATGATGCTTCTTGGTTTGAGCACATATTCCCATGCTTGGATAGGCCTAAAATGGGTTCACCAAACCCATTTGATGAGAGTGTTCTAGATGATGAAGCTGGCCCATCAAACCCAACTAGGAAAAGTATTTCAAGAGAATAGGTTGCAAATAATGAACCTCAAATCGATGAAGGTGAAATCCGAAGGAGTAAAAGACAAAGGACTGAAAAATCATTTGGTCCAGATTTCCTCACCTATATGGTCGAGGAGGAACCGCAAACTTACCAACAAGCGGTAAATTCCTCGGATGGACCTTAGTGGAAGGAGGCCATAAAATGTGAAATAGATTCTATTTTACAAAACCACAGCTGGGAGCTAGTGGATCTTCCTGCGGGATGCAAACCACTAGGATATCGATGAATTTTCAAAAAAAAAGATGAAGCCAGATGACACCATTGATAAATACAAGGCAAGGTTAGTGATCAAAGGATATAAACAGCGAGAAGGCTTGGCTTATTTTGACACATATTCGCCTGTAACGCGAATAACATCCATCAGGATGGTACTTGCCATTGTAGCCATTAGAAATTTGGAAGTTCACCAAATGGATGTGAAAACGGCTTTCTTGAATGGAAATCTAGAGGAAGAGATTTACATGGAACAACCCGAGGGTTTCATAGCCAAGGGACAAGAAAAGAAATTATGCAAGCTTGTAAAATCCTTGTATGGTTTGAAACAAGCTCCAAAAAAATGGCATCAAAAGTTTGATCATGTCATGCTTGATTCTGGATTCACAATCAACGAATGTGACAAGTGCGTGTATGTGAAAGACACCGGATGGAAATGTCATCTTATGTTTGTATGTGGATGACATGCTCTGTGACACCCGTCGAAATCACAGGTCATATCCGTACACTTAGCTACACGTACACATTTTGCATGACATTACCTTTTCCATATTTCATTACAATTGGGCCATACAGGGTTCCAACAAGTTCATCTCGATGCTTATAGTCTAGCATCAGGCACACTAGTTGATACCATTTCATAACTAGTCGAATAGTTTATCATGAGCTATAGAGAGATCTCATCCAAAACCCTAGTTTGGAAATTCACACAATTGCACATAACACTACAATTGTGATCCAATCGAGAACAAAAACAAACAATGTCCATACACAAGGATTGCCTGAACACAATGTCCATAAACGACTACTAATACAACTAGTTCCAAAGTATATTATGTGCACACAAATTATATATTATTTGAATTACATAAGACTTGTACAAAGACCTCCATGACATCTAATTACCACATGTAACAATGAGGTTGTACAAGATAAGTTAAAAAAATAATATATATCTATACATACATATACACGACGGCACACACATATATATGAGTGTATGTGATTTACTAGGTTTAAACTCTTACACACATGAACCATCACCTCAATCACTTAGATTCCACCTTAATTGTATAACACTTTATCAGTTAACCTTTGACTTTCCAAAGTCCATACACACATATGTATATATATGACACACATGCACATGTGTGTGTAGTGTTTGGACTATGCTCTCGTGCACAAGTCCCATCTTTCCATTCCTAGACTTTATACCAAATTGGAAACTTAACCTTTCACTCCATGGATCTATGTCACTTCCACTCCCAAAACCATCATAAAATCTTTATAAAAATCGGCCCATATGCAAGAGATCTTATTGATTTGAACAACGCACAATCTTTTCATACATACACATCTATATGACATGTAAACATCCTCACATGCCCATTTTTCATAAACCTTTCACCAATTTAGAAACCATGCCAAGATACAAGAAGGATATGCATGATGAACTACCCAAAATATCCATTTCCTTGCCTAAATTTTCGGCCACAAGTAATCCCACACCAACAAGCATATTAGTCTTCCCTAAGATCACCATTATCCATAAACACACCTTAAAATGGCACCTAATCTAAACATCCCTTGGATCCATAACAGTTGACCTTCCAAATCTTCATTTCTTTTGTATAAGAAATCGGCTAGGACAAGACTAAACATAATCATGATAATTCCCTTAGGATTAAACCATTCACATAAGTAGTAATCACCTTTTTCACCACTAATCCAAATAAAGCAAACTTACCACAATTAACCAAGCTTATCTTACCCCCTCCCCTATAAATACCGATCGGTTATGGTCAAGAACACCGACATTTCACTTTCAAAACACTAACACTTAAACACACTAATCCTTTCACCAACAATCACCTTTGGCAGAACCATATACCCCCTACCCGAGCCCTTATACCTTCGAACAACCTCTCAACAGCCCCAAGAGACCTTCATTTGGAGAATAGAAGTTGTGAAGTCGAGGGAACGAGCTTGGAAACAACCTCTTCATCATATCAAGACACATTGTAGTGGTATTTTAACACACTAACCATTGTTTTCTTATTACCATGCTTCGACCACTATGTGAGACCACCCGACCCTTTCCCTCACTCGCACATATCACACACTTATAAACCAAGACTAGATTAGTCGATATTAACACTCACAAGTCAAAATAATTACTTGAAACACATTTGTATAATAACATCTAAATGTAGCACGTGTACACACTCACTAGTACTCGAACACAAGCTTTCAATCCCACATATAAGTCTTCAGCCATATGTTCATGTATAACTATAAATGATTCAGCCATAAAAACTGTTTTTCAAACTTGAGTTAGTGTTATACACGAGTTGGTATAACCCCAAACATATGTTAAAAATAGCCAAACATACGTTAGAAGGCTTATACAAAGAGTTTTTACAAGAAACATGTGTTAAATAAGTTAAACAAATATAAATAACATTCTTTTCATGATAATGGGCTAGAATAGATTAATCCATGTTGTAATCATACCAATATTCGGCCTACACGACATGTGGCATTGTTTATGGACATCAAACCTTGGTCCTTGCCATAACTAATTTGATTTAGACTGTAGAAACGACAAAAACCAACTTTTAACACGTACAGTAAGCACGGTCATACTTACACACACATTTTCCAAAATACTAGTCGGGTGAGGAATTTCATGGTAGACAATACAATACATAGACCTAAGTTGTCCTCATATGAAATTTAGGGCACCTTTTTCGGACACTCTACGTCAGATCTACTCAGTAATGAGCACACTGACATCTACTGAGTTTTTCACGGCCCCTTTTCACTGTTTTACATTTTCCCGGGGAAAACACATGCGTACAGTTTTCAGTTACATTCATGACTATTATGTGAACATGAGACATTAAGGTTCAGGATCCATTAAGCCCTCGTGTCATACATCTCACCATAACCGTTAGCTATGGACTTAGCCATGAAACACCGGGATAGATCTATTGGGTTGACACCCCCACTCTTGGTCAGTCGCTCTGACCGGATGACAGATATCAAAAGAGTGCTTGTATTTCACATTATTTCATTGTCTTAAGTGTACAATGGGTGAGGCACAACTTGTCAAGGTTTGGTTATTGGCTCATGTCAGATCACATATTAATTATTGCCCTAGCTAGGCAGTAATTTAGTCGGTTTTGGATTACATGTCCATTCATTAAAAACCGTGAACTCACCAACTTTATATTGACCTACATTTTTACATGCATGTTTTTCAGGAAATTAGCATGGAGTATGGAACTTGGGAAGGTCGCGTGCGAGCATTTATGGGATACCTCCTTTTAAACCGTTTTTTTTGTCATTTTAACCTAAACATTTTATGCAATGGTTTTCAATATTGAACAATTAATGTTATGTTTGAAAAACTGGGTTGTTTAATGGAAGTTCCTGTGTTATTTTAATTAATGTTCATGTGACCTTTGTGCTTGGAAATCAATCGAAGTCACACTTCGCGTTTCCGTCTTAGCGGGGTGTGACATGCTCATTGCTGGAAGTAATGAGAAAATGAAAAAATCTACAAAGAACGTCCTGAGAGCAAGGTTTGACATGAAAGATATGGGAATAGCAAACATGATTTTGGGAGTTAAAAAACACAAACCTAGAATGGACTTGTGATAAGTCAGTCTCATTATGTAGACAAAATTCTTGAGAAGTTCAATGCAAATGACTCTAGTGTAAGGACAGAAAGGATTGAAGAAACCACTTTTGCCAACCTTAGTCTAATTCATACTTCTGCCAAATTATTCTAAGTATAGAACTACTGAAGAAAGAAGACACAAGTACTGAAGAAGGATTCAACAAGTACTGAAGAAGAAAGATCAGAAGTTCTGAAGTCAAACCAGACAAGTCTACTGAAGAACTACTGAAGACAAACTACTCATCAGTAGTTTGTCATTCATCAGCACTTGTAATAGAATCTTTCCACAGCCCTTATGTTTCAGTAGTTTAATTGTTTATTATTACTTTATCATTTTTTTACAAGTTCCAAGACTACAGCCTGTTGTAGTATTGCTTTTGTGTAAAGTTTTGAACAAGTTGTATGTATCTGCTGGTCTATAAATAGATGGGTTCATCCCACTATTTTAGACATTGATTTTAATTGAAAACTGAAATCCTTCAAAACTCTTACTTGTTATTTCATTTCATTAACTGAGAATCTATCTGCTTATTTATTGTCATTTACATTCAATACTTAGATTCTCATTAAACTTGTCTTTAGTTTGCAAACATCCAGGGGGAGTAATAACTTCTGTAGATAGTGAAACTTTATTAACTTATTCCGCTGTGCAAAACTGATTAAACTTGCAAAACACATAAGTGTTCACAAGCAAGTAAACTGTTAAAGAGCATACTGATCCAACAATTGGTATCAGAGCATTGGTTTAACTGATCAAATATCAATCTAACAAATTGAGAATCAGACACAGGCTCTTATTGATATTCAATAAAGGATTAAAAGTTCACTTTTTCAACATCCATCACTTTGAGAGATATTTGACAAATCAATACTCTTTAAAATGGATCCTCATAATACTGGTTCTGCCAATAAACCTGCTATGCTTGTTCGTTCTGAATATAACATATGGCAGAAAAGGATGGCACATACTTTATCTCAGACCAACACTGGTTGTTGGAAATCTGTGATATATGGTCCTCACAAACCAGTAAATATTAACCTTGAAACTAAAGTTGAAATACCAAAGGACCCAAAAGACTACACTGAAGAAGATTTACTAAAACTTGAGCTTGATGCTAAAGCTTTCTCTATGTTGGCAATGGCACTCCCAAATGAAATCTACTTTGGACTTTAACACCGTGAAAGTGCCAAAGAGCTTTGGGATTGCCTAAAAGAGCAGTTTGGAGGAACTGAAGAGGTGATTACCAACACTAGAGAAATCCTGGCTCAACAATATGAAACATTTACTCACATTAATGGGGAAACTTTAAGACAACAATTTGAAAGATTTTCCTCATTAATATCTGAGTTGAAATTAAATTGTCAGACCTATACAAATGTATCTATGCTTCATAGATTTTTAAGGTCTTTACCAGAAAAATGGGAAACTTACTCTATAGTTCTCAGATCTTCACCAGACTTTAACTCCCTAACTCTTACAAAAGTACATGGGAGATTGCTTGTAATATTTCGCATTTAATAATTGTACGTTACGTATAATTTGGATTAAAACGACAAGTTCTATTATTATAATTTACATTTAATTATTTTGTAGCATTTTAATTATATATATATATATATAAAGATTTATCATAATAATAATAATAATAATAATACATAATACATAATAACAATAATGTGTAAACAATAAAAATAATTAGTTGATTGGTGTAGTTACCCAACCCAACAGCAGGTCCACCCAATCAGGCCCAAAGTCATAAGCCCAGCCCACACATCCCTTGGTCCAGCCCAACCCCTTGTCTGTTTGTAAAAATTTTTTTTTTGCTTCTGCCGGGATTCGAACCCGGGCAGAAGGCCGGCCAGCATCTACACAAACACCCACAACCAACTGCTCTAGCCTTGAATCTTGTTATAATCCAGCCCCTTTATAATTATATAACGACTTGAAATCACCTCAGTTGACTTGGAAAGTCAACTGAGGTATACGACTTACCAAAATCACGAATCACTAGTTCGCAATTGGACTTGATTGGCTTCGCATCGTGATCTCCGGCCTATTATGACTCGGACACACGCCAATTATCAGTTAATTCTTACCTTTTTTGATCGAACAAACGCGTCAACATTCAATTCGTGGTCAACAATTTGCCAAAACGAACACCAAGCTATTACACTATAAATTGAACCTCTGTATACGATCACAACTCGCCATTTACTCTTCCTCAATCTATAATTTCTCTCAAAAGTCTGCTGTTCGTGGAATAATTGTTCGAGTTTGACTTTAAAGTGGACCGTTCATTTCGTAGTCGATTAAGCTTTGTAAGTATAATGTTTTTCGTGGGTTTTGTTTATCGGCACCCACACAACATAAACCCTAAGGTTAATCGGGTTAAAGTTGTGTGGATTGCCTGATTGTAGAATCTAGGGCTCGAAATTGATATTTGGGGAAGAACATGTCTGTGCGTTTGGTATTTATTTTAAACAGACAACCACCAAACACAACCACTGGTCTAGACCAAGTGGTTGTGTCTGGTGCATTCCATCCGAGCCACCCGGGTTCGAGTCCCGGCAGTGGCGTGCCTGTTCCTTTTTTTTCCGGTTTTAAACTAATAATTATATATAAAGCATATAAATTTATAAATTCGTTTTTAAATATTAAAACTGTTCTAAAAATTCTAAAATTTTTATTTTAAGCTAATCTAATAAAAAGGTTTCACCCACAATTTTTAGTTTTCAAAAAATTAATTTATTTAATATATATAATAATTAAATCAATTTTATTCTATTATATTTATAAAATTCCATTAAAATATCAAAACAACTTTATAAATTTCCACAAAAATTATCCTGAGTTTATATAATGATAAACTTTTCTGAAATGATTTTTATTTCAGAAAAATCATTTATTTAATACTTTTAATCAATTTTTGTTAGTTTTAATCATAATTAAATCATAACAAATCCAAATTTTAATATTTTTGCACCAAAATTTTATACAAATTATTTCTGATTATTTAGAACAGAAATATGAATTTTAAACTAATAATTCTTTAATTTTTAGTATTTTTAAGATATTAAAGTTAAAGTTTGACAATTTGTAATAAATAGATTTAATAATCTATTTTAAAGAAAATAATTTTGTAAAAATTATTTTTATACTTTAAACACATTATTGTGACCATCTTAAATTTAAATTCTTATAAAAAGATTTTGTCTATTTATTTACTAAATATTCTCTCAATTATCAAACATTTTTAATAATAATCAAACAAGCATTTATCCCCAATTCAAAGCCCTAGAACATATGCATTTGTAGACTAGATAGACTTAGACATATTTATTACCTTATTATAGGGTGATACTTGACACATTTGGGCAACACACTATTTTTCAAGAGATAACATTTTGCTAAGGTGAGTTTACATAGCCCCTTTTCTCTATTTTCACTATTTTTGGGGTGAAACATGTTTAAACATTTTATACTATCATTTACTCATATTTACTTGTGATCCAATTACAACATCATTCTATCATTTGACTGTAACAAAAAGACACAGTACAATCATTAACAATGATCAAGCCGCCTGTTTAGATTATAGCGCTATAGGTCTGACAAACCCATCCCCCCGCATAAATTCAGGGATGATCGATAACAGTAACAACATTTAACTAACTTGCGAGTTAGTCATCAGTCGACACAAGGTTTGATTGTACAAAGACGCATTGTTACATGTCTGCGTCATACTCTATCATCATACAACTGGGAATGTTGTACAAACTATTATTATCAAGTATTTACAAAAACCTATGTATTCTCACCAACTTTTGTTGACCCAAAATATTTTCAACTTAACATGTTTCAGGTTCTACTTGCTTGAAGATTTGAGTTAATACTTGAAGATGTGTACATAGTATTATTCATTTTGATGTACGAATTTTTGTAGAACAATTGTATGTAATTTAATTAATTCGTTTGATGAAATTTATTATTCACCATGAGCTACTGAACAATCATCACTACGTGACATCCCGATGTTTCCGCCATCGGTTGGGGTGTTACATTGCTAACTTTTGAAAGAGAAATTGATTAAAAGAAAAAATTGCAAAGTTCTGGTAAAACAGCTGATGACTATGTACCTGGTAGTACAGCACTTTTAGGACAAGACTCGCCTACTTGTTCAAATAATTTTGGATCTTTTGACCACATTGACATAACTGCTAGGATCTCATCAGAAAGATCATTCCCAGCTTATGACAATGATGAATATAGTCAAACTGCTGATAACATGTGTTTTATCATGGATGATTTGAAAAATTTTAGCAGTGATGACTTAGAAGAAATGGACATTTTACACCAACTGCTATGTTAAGTATAAAAAATAACAAATTTTTTAAAAGGCCAGGAAGGAAATTTTCAGGACTGAACAGTTCTACAAAAATTGGTTTTGACTCTAAGCTTAGATGTCACAAGTGTCAGAAGTTAGGACACTTTGCTAGAGAGTGTAGAAGCTCTAGCTATAACCAATCTCAGTCTGGAAATCAGTTTAACCCTAGTTATAATAGGAATAATGGAACACAGGGAAGTGCACATTTTGTACAGGCACAAGCTCCACAAATCCAATATGTGCCACAAATACAATATGTACAGATGCCTGCTCAACAAATGCAGAGCCAACAATCAATCCCTTCCATTCCAGCTGCTCAACAACCTCCACAAACTCAACAACCCTCACAACAAAGTCTGTTCACTTCAGGATATGTTTACTGGAGCAGTCTTCCTTATGACACAACTGAGTGCAATCTTGATGCAGACAACAAAATGTTTGACATCAACTAAGGAGAACCTGACAATGGCAGAAAGAATTTTGCCTTAATGGCATTTGAGGGCTGCACCTCAAAATCTGCCCTGTCTCATGTATCAAAAGAATCTTTAACAAAACTTTGTTCAAACTCATGTAAAGAATCTTTTGCTCTCATAAGAGAGACTAATGTGCATTTACAAGGCAAAGCTAATGACTCTGAGAGAAAATTTATTTAAATGAAATGTGATTTAGAAAGAAAACTTGCTACAAAATCAAAAGAAAATTCTAAATTAACTAACAATGCTATTGAAACCCAAGCACAACTTAAAATCATGACAGAAGACCTAGGAAATGTCAGAAAAGAGCTTGCTGACACCAAGGTTGACTGTGAGAAATGGGTTGAGTCATGTAAAGGGTACTAACTACTGCTTAACAAACAGAGTGCATCAAATGTTAGATTTGGCATAGGGTATAATCACACTGAAACACCAACTGATTTTTCTCCCAAAACTACTGAAGATGGGAGAAAAATTGTGCAAAATGAAACTTCTGAAGAGAAAGAATGCACATCTTTTCATAAAAACTTTCTAAAAATTTAAAAAGAAAGTTCTTCAGAAGTACTGATAAAATCTGACTTTAAGCCATTAGTAGTTTCATCTACATCAGGAGTTGAGAACCTGAAAACTACTGATGACCTAAATCAAATCAAGACAGTCAGAAATTTGCCTTTAAATGAAAAAGAAAAGGCAAAAGAATGTGAAATCTGTGGTTTGTTTAACCACAAAACAGAATTTTGTAGATACAGAAAAGGAATTCAGTATAACAAGAAAATTTCACAACTGGTTGTGGGAAAACAACTCAAAAATGATTTTGAAGAAACTTTCCTTCCCAAGAAACAACAACCAGGCAACACCTTTTCTCAGAAAAAGATGAAATCTCAACAACAGTCTTTTTCTCAAAATTCTCTTTCAGTAGTTAGACCTAAATCATAAACAGTTTCACAAACTGCTGAGATTAAAGATCTCATGAATATGGTACAACTACTGATGACCAAGGTTGATGGTGGTCCTCAAAAGGATACCACCATTGCTCTTAATGAAAAATCCATTGCCAAAAAGACATGGATTCCTCAACCTAGTCAAGAACAAACTGTTAATGTTCTCAAGAGCAAACCCAAAGCCAAACTGGCTTGGGTTCCAAAATCTAACTAATTTGCTACTTTGTGCAGAGGGTCTCCAGAGGCTTAAATAGCATTTGGTATGCTGATAGTGGAGGCTCAATGCACATGACTGGATGAAAATACCTGATAAACAATTTTATCAGTCAAAGAGAAGGATCTGTATCCTTTGGGAACAATGCCAAGGGATATGTGCTAGGACATGGCAATGTCTCTTCAGGCAAAATACAGTTTGACAAGGTCAATCTGGTTGAAAACCTTGAGTACAACTTGCTGAGTGTGTCACAAATGTGTGATAAAGGATATTCTTCCTTTTTCACAAAGACAGCATGCAAGATCATATCACCAGAAGGCCAGAAGTTGATAGAGAAGATCATTGAAGATCATACTTTGTTAATAGCCAAAAGATGTGGCAATGTCTATGCAGTGGACATTGAAAAAGACAAAGTACTGAAGAACACTGCCTGTTTCTTCTCAAGCGCATCAACTTCAGAGACTGATCTCTGGCACAGGATACTTGGCCATGTGAACTTTAAAACCATAAATAAAGTCACAAAAATGGGTTTGGTCAGAGGTCTACCCTTGAAAGTATACCAGTGTCAAGAACACCGTGTATCCTGTTTGAAGGGAAAGCAGCATAAGTCCTCCTATAAGTCTATTGAAGAATCTAAAACAACTGCATGTCTTCAACTACTCCATATGGACTTATTTGGGACAGTAAAAATCATGAGCCTTGGTAAGAAGAAGTACTACCTAGTCATCATTGATGACTATTCAAGATTCACATGGGTATTCTTATTATTTTCCAAGGATAAGGCAGCTGAAATCATCAAGTTCTTCATTCTACAAGTAGAGAAACAATATTCTCTATATGTCAAAGCCATTAGAAGTGATAATGGGACAGAGTTCAGGAACAAAACTCTGGATGAATTCTGTTTGTCTAAAGGGATTATTAGACAATTCGGTATTACGTCCCAGAACTCCTGAACAAAATGGTGTGGTAGAAAGGAAGAACAGGACATTAATTGAAGCAGCAAGAACCATGTTAGCTGATTCAGGCCTACCATTGTATTTCTGGGCTGAAGCAGTCAACACTGCATGTTATGTTCAAAATAGAGTCCTTGTCAACAAGAGATACTCCAAAACTGCCTATGAAGTTCTTCATGGCATTAAGCCCCTTATCTCCTTTTTCAGGGCTTTTGGATGTCAATATTTCATTCTAAACATTAAAGACTCTATTTCAAAGTTTGCTGCTAAAGTTGATAGTAGAAGAAACACTCAATGTCAAGTTCAATGAGTTGAAACACATTCTCATTCCAACACATCCTGCTAAACTCTTTGACCTTGACAGCTTCTATTTTGGACCTGAAAAGACTGTCACTTCATCTAAACCTACTTATTATGGTGATCAAAGGTTTGATGATGAGGATTCAGCACCATGGACTCCTAATACAGTCATTAAGTCAACTTTTAAACCATTAGAAGTTTCACAAACTTCTGATTCAACAACTGCTGATGTACAAACTCAAACATCTGTTTCAGCTCCCACAACTACTGAAGATGTTCAAACAGCTGAACTAGACATTATAAACCTCAGTGGTTTGTTTGAAGAAATACAAGAGCCACCTACACCTGTCAGTGGTTTACAACAACTGATTGAACACAAGGATCATCCATTGGATCAAATCATGGGTGATATTGCATCAGGTGTTCTCACAAGAAACCAGCTTTCCAACTTTTGCTTCTTCTCAGCATTTATTTCTCAGTTGGAACCTAAGAAGTACCAAGAAGCCCTCAAAGACAACAATTGGGTGCAAGCTATGCAAGATGAGTTGCTCCAATTCAAGAAGCAACAGGTCTGGGAAATCTGTCCCTTACCACCAAACAAGCTACCAATTGGCACAAGATGGGGTTTCATGAATAAACAAGATGAGGCTGGTATGATTATTAAGAACAAGCAAGACTGCTGGTACAAGGTTATTCTCAAGAAGAAGGAATTGACTATGATGAAACCTTTTCTCAAGTTGCAAGACTTGAAGCCATCAGTTATTTCTGGCTTATGCTATTTCCAACAAAATTAAAGTTTTTCAAATGGATGTTAAAAGTGCATTTTTGTATGGAAAAATCAAAGAGGAAGTGTATGTCTGTCAGCCACCTGGGTTTGAGGATCCTTCTCATCCTGAGTGGGTGTACAAGCTTGACAAAGCTCTTTATGGGCTAAAACAGGCTCCTAGAGCCTGGTATGAAACACTTTCCAACTTTTTTCTCAAAAATAACTTTACAAGAGGCTCCATTGATAAAACTCTTTTCATTAAACATGTTGGAAATCATGTCTTACTTGTTCAAATTTATGTTGATGATATCATATTTGGTTCAACAAACACAAAACCATGTGATGAATTCAAGAAACTCATGCAATCAAAATTTGAGATGAGTACAATGGGAGAGCTGCAGTACTTTTTAGGACTGCAGATTAAACAACAAACAAATAGAACTTTTATACATGAATATAAATATGTTAAAGAATTATTGAACAAATTTTCTTTACAAGACTGTAAATCATGTTCCACTCCCATGACACCAACCACACAAGTTGAACCAGATGATCAAGGAAAACAGGTTGATCAAACCATGTATAGATGTATGATAGGTTCCCTTTTATATCTAACTGCTTCTAGACTAGATATTATGTTTTCAACATGTGTCTGTGCTAGATATCAATCACCTCCTAGGGAATCACACCTCATTGCAGTCAAAAGAATCTTCAGATATCTGAAAGGAACTCCTACACTTGGAATTTGGTATCCTGCTTCTAGCAATACCAAGTTATCAGCTTTTTCAGATAGTGACTATGCAGGGTGCAAAATGTCAAGAAAATCAACATCTGGTGGTTGTCAATTCTTGGGAAATTGTCTAGTGTCCTGGCAATCAAAGAAGCAAACATCTGTTGCAACTTCAACTACTGAAGCTGAATACATTGCAGCTGCAAGTTGTACATCACAGATACAATGGCTCCAATATCAACTTCTTGATTATGGAATCAAAGAGACCAAGACACCATTACTTGTAGACAGTAAATCTGCCATTAGCATCATTCAAAATCCTGTTCAGTTCTCAAAGACTAAACATATTGAAATCAGGTATCATTTCATAAGGGATTGCTATGAAATAGGCAAGATTGAAGTGAAGCATGCGACAACAGCTAATCAAATAGCTGACATATTCACTAAACCCCTTGACACATCAACATTTCAGAAGTTAGTATCCATGCTTGGGATGCTAAATTTGTAAGTGTTTCTTTTATTTTTCTGCACATATTTTATTTTTCACTTACATCTGTTTGTTTTAAAACTTCTGAAAAGCAAAAAGAGAGAAACTACTGATGTACAAAACATCAGTATGGGAATATTTTCTGAAAAATGATTAACTTCTGATAAAATAAACTTCAGAAGTTATGAATAAAGTGTTTATAAACATTCTCATCAGTTGTTAACAAACTACTGATGAGAAAATGGGAACTACTGATGATAATTGTTCTTCATCAGTAGTTTTGTCATTAAGGGTAAATCAGACATTTCCCATTTCAGAAGTTTGACCTAGGGCGGTTATAAACTTCTGATAAACACCTTTTCCAACACTTATCCTTTCAAAAAGCAAAACTCCCTCCTCTCTCAAAAACATTCTCAAACCCTTTACCTGGAAACAAAAACACTGTTCGATCCACCCACACACAAACCACATGGCTCTTATACTGAAACAGGGACACAATCAAAGAGGCTACTTTGAGAAACATGAAGCCTGGTCCCAATATGATGAAATCATTGATTTAGTAGTCAAATCCCAATACTTCACTACCCTCGCCATTGATCCTCCAATCCATACTGAAACTCTTAATGAGTTCTGGGCGAACGCGAAGACGGTGACAGTGAATGATCAAGTGATTTCCCTCAAATCAACTATCCAAGGGAAAGTAATGGCAATCACACCGGCAACTTTGGGAATTAGACTGGGTCTGGATGATGTGGATGCACCAGATCAATTTCCAAACTCCAAAATTCATTTAACCACGACAGAGTGTGGTTACCAAGGTACTCTCTCACATGCAACCATTTTTAAGAAATATTTTGAAACAAAATACAAACTTTTGTTTCATTACATAATCATGTGCCTGAGTCCAAAAAATGGATCTTATGATCAGATGCCCTCTACTTTTCAACCAATTTTTCATTCCATTGTGAATGAAACAAAATTCAGGGCATCAACACTTTTCTTTAATGAGTTGGTGTTACATCACCTAAATTCTAAAAAGAAGTTTTTGTTGTATCCAAGGTTCATAATGCATTGAATAATTAAAGAACTTGGAGATGAGGTGCTTGTGGGAAAAACAACTGTTTTAAACCCATTGACCTCACAAGCATACTCAAGGCATAACAAACCGGCTGCCTGGCCAGAAGATGACCAAGGGGAACAAGAAATAGTCCCCATGGAACCATCATCTTCCAAGCCCTCACCCAAAAAGGCCATGAAAACCAAACAACAAAAACCAAAACCCACCAACCTTAAAAGAAAGGCAGTTCAGGAAGTTGAGATGCCTGAAACTGTTGATGTGCAATATGCACTTGTTAAAGATGTGACTGAAACATCCTCTCAGTCTCATCCATCTCACACCCCCACAAGAGCCCCTATTACCATTCTTTTCAAAAGAAAGAAATTCAAGAAACCAATAACTACTCACCCTTCTTTTGAAACTGCTGAAACATTACCCCAAACTACTGAACCAGAACCATCAACCATAGAAATAGCCAAACTTCTCTCTGGGCTAAAAGAGACTATCCCATCAGAACATGTCAGTCCCCAACAACCACATCAAACAGGGGACATACCATCAGACTTTGACATGAATGTGGATGTCTTTAGCCCTAACCCAAGAGATGAGGATGAACCGGGGTTTCTAAGCCCAAACTTAGAGACCTTAGGTACATTTGAGGCTGCTACTACTCATTTACCACCCAGTGCTAAGACCTCACTTGTGGAAACTACTGATGAAGGCTTTATGCATGAGGAAGGAAATCCTCAGAATCAAGAAAAAGAGGTTCATGAGATGACTGGGTTGGGCCCAGCTCATGATACAACTGATAATGTCCTCATTGAGGATATCATCAGGGATTCAGATGATTCCATTAATTTGGATGATGATTCACACTCCAAAAAACATGAATTAACGGATGCCAGTGAAGGTCCTGAATCTGGTGTCTCTAAGATCAAAGAGCTGGTCACACCAGATCAGGTTAAGGTCCACTTGATCCCTGATTCCCCTAAAGTGGCATCTTCAGTACATCCTGAAGATCACCCCAAAACACCCCCCTCACTAAAAATGCCTACCCAATTCCCTGGGTCATCAAGCATAGACCTGAACCACCTATGCAGCCCAGATGGTCCCCTATACCAGATGATGAACACCCTAATATCCAATCACCTCAAATCTTTCACAACTTCTTGGGAGTTGAAAACCACAACTCAATTTGAGGTGATAAACAAGAAACTAGGTGAGCTGTCCAACAAAATTGACAACAATTCAAGACAGCTTGCTGAGTTATCTGGTAGAACTTCTCAACCTGGCAGGCTTCCAGAAGTGGATGAAGCCAAAAAGGGGGAGAAGATTAAGGAACCAAGAGAGTCACTAGAAGCCAGGATAAAGGCAAGAGTGGCTCTACAACAACAACAACTGCTAGAAAAAGCCCAAAAACAAAAAGAAGATCAAGATAGGCTTATTTCTACAACTGAAGTTGAAGCTGAACCTTCCCAAGCCCATAATGAAGAAACTTCTGAAGACACAGAAAGTACTAAAAACAATCCTTCAGTAGTTGATACTTCTATCAACACTTCAGTAGTTAATACTTCCAACATACAAACAACTGAAGAGCCTTCCAAACCAACTGAACAACAACCAACTCCTATTCCAAGGCCTACAACCACTCCAAAGCATGTACTAAACCCTTCTCCAATTTCAATGTCCAAAGAACTACTAGACAAGAGTTTACTTGCAGCCCAAAGAAAGGCTAAGGAAGATGAGATCTGGAACAACCTGGAAGCAAGGGAAGAAATGAGCTACACTGAAAAGCTTGAAGCTTATGAAGCAGAGCTGAATAGACAAGCTGGAATTGAAAGAGTTGCTGAAGAAGACAAAAGACAACAACTGGTGTCTTTTATTACAAAGAACAGCAAGACAAAAGCCTATTCACTCAAAGGGCTCTCCATAGATGAGCTAACAAGAAGAGCTCAACTTGTTGCTGACAAGATTGCAACTGAAAAGGATAGAAAAGCAAAGAGAGCAGAGATAATTGATGAGTTGGTAGCCAATGACTATGGTTCAAAAGCCTCAGTGTCAAAGTGGAGAGAAGACAAACTATTGGACACATATAAAAGATTCAAGGCTGACAAGGCTGCAAATCCAGAGAAGTACAAAACTTTTGAAGTGTCAACTTCAGTAGTTAGAACTTCTGGTGTTAAACATTCAAGACCTGCTACCAAAAGAAAGCCAGAGGACAATACAAAGACTGACTTCAAGATGGTGTTGCTAGAAGGCAACACAGTTGTACAAGGAGACTTTGATATTGAAGAAAAGCCTCTGATAACACAGTTCAGGGATCCTTCAACATTTGCTTATCAAATCCAGAAGATTATAACTGATAGACTGCACACAAGGGTAATCACTGAACATCACTTACCACAATTTGAGATACCTAATGTGGTGCAAACAGAAGATAAAAGAGAATCCCACCTGAGGGTCACTGAAATAGAAAACATCCAACACTCAGGAACATCCCAGGGATTCAGCATGGTCCCTTATACTTCAGATTTTGACAAATCTAAAGTTCTGATCATAAAGTGGTCCTTTACTGATTCCAACTCAGTATTGGTGACAAGAAGAGATCGTTCAAGCAAGGCCTTCAAATCCATGAATGAACTGAAGAATCTATCAACACAAGACATGCTTACAATTCAACATCTTGAACCTGAACAAGGATTTCTCACAAATGAACAGCTGAATCAACTAAAGAATTCGATGTTCAAAGAAATATGGAAGATAGTTGAAGACAGAAGAAAAAGACAATAAGGAATTAGATAAGGTTTTGGCTTCTTCAATCCATGCGGAGATTGTAAGGATAAAAAGGATTGAAGAAACCACTTTTGCTAACCTTAGTCTAATTCATACTTCTGCCAAATTATTCTAAGTATAGAACTACTGAAGAAAGAAGACACAAGTACTGAAGAAGGATTCAACAAGTACTAAAGAAGAAAGATCAGAAGTTCTGAAGTCAAACCAGACAAGTCTACTGAAGACAAACTACTCATCAGTAGTTTGTCATTCATCAACACTTGTAATAGAATCTTTCCACCGCCCTTATGTTTCAGTAGTTTAATTGTTTATTATTACTTTATCATTTTGTACAAGTTCCAAGACTACAGCCTGTTTGTAGTATTGCTTTTGTGTAATGTTTTGAACAAGTTGTATGTATCTGCTGGTCTATAAATAGATGGGTTCATACCACTATTTTAGACATTGATTTTAATTGAAAACTGAAATCCTTCAAAACTCTTACTTGTTATTTCATTTCATTAACTGAGAATCTATCTGCTTATTTATTGTCATTTACATTCAATACTTAGATTCTCATTAAACTTGTCTTTAGTTTGCAAACATCCAAGGGGAGTAATAACTCCTGTTGATAGTGAAACTTTATTAACTTATTCCGCTGTGCAAAACTGATTAAACTTGCAAAACACATAAGTGTTCACAAGTAAGTAAACTGTTAAAGAGCATACTGATCCAACATCTAGTGTGGATAGAACTCCCATTGACACGAGTCAACATCTAGCTAAAAATCGAGGTGAGCCTGTTAACCAATTAGAGTACTCAAGAATTATTGGCAGCTTGATGTATCTGATGAGTTGTACTAGACCAGACTTAGCATATGCTGTAAGCAAGCTAAATAGATAAACGAGCAACCCAAGTTCAATTCATTGGGGTTGCGTGACACGGGTGCTTCGGTACTTGAGATACACATGAGATTACGGGCTGCATTATAGTAGATATCCAGCAGTTATTGAAGGTTACTACGATGCAAGTTGGATATCTGACACAAATGATTCCAGAGCAACGAGTGGGTATGTGTTCACACTTGGAGGTGCAGCGATATCGTGGAAGTCATCTAAGAAAACTGTTATTGCTAGATCCACGATGGAATCAGAATTCATCGCTTTAGATAAAGCAGGTGAAGAGGCAGAATGGCTACGTCAATTTGTTGAGGATATACCAAGGTGGCCGAAGCCGGCATCGGCCATATGCATACATTGTGATAGCCAATCGGCAATTAGCAGAGCTCATAGCACAATGTATAATGGTAAAAATAGGCATATAAGACGTAGGCATAATATAGTACGACAACTAATCTCTACAGGAGTTGTCACTATTGACTATGTGAAGTCAAAGAATAACATCGCGAATCCGCTAACAAAAGACTTAAGCAGAGAGTTAGTTCAGACGTCGTCTATGGGAATGGGACTAAAGCCCTTGAAAAACTAAATTCATGCGAAGGAAACCTAACTCAGCTAACTGGAGATCCCACGATCTGAGTTCAATAGGACAACCTAATTGGATGAATAAGTGAGGGCACTGTGGGGGAAATTTCAAAACCCCGCGCTTTGAAAAAAAGGGAGTTTACCATAAGAATGTGGTTAATTTCCTAGTCCATTCCTAAAAGTGACAAGGTTGAGGTTAAGCTAATGGCTTTTAATGATTTGACTAAGGTAACCAGTCCTAGTGAATCACCTATGTGAGAGAGAAGTGGGGTCGCTTCGAAGGGAATTGTTGGGGCACAATACCTAAGAGCTCTCACAGAACCAGGCACATGTCCATTACCATAACGGTCACAACTATGAGGACTTGACGTTGTCAGGGAGAGTTTTGTGTGAAGCATATTGTCGTCTACACAAACGGCAAACGAGTTCAAAGACATCGCTATCTACTCAGAGCTAGTGGGCTAAGTGCGTTTCATAAGCGAAGGTTTAAAGGGTCACACGTACCTATCATATGCAAAACTCAACTGTTGAAATTTGATTGGAATGAGGTTGTTTCTGAGAATAACTCCCATTCATGTGGAAGATTGTTGGAAATTATTTATGTGAATGTGAGTTGGTTTTGTCCCACATTGGTTGGGAGATGAAAATTGGGGGAGTTTATAAGGTGAAACTTGATTGGAAGAATTAAAATGTTAAGTCACATTATTCACGGAGACCTACCCACGCGCACAGGGGGGTGAAAAAAATGGGTTTTTGTTCGAAGAAATTCTTGAACCAACGCGACTCCCGCACGACCTGCGGACACGAATGCAGTTCAAAAAATCCGGGTCCGCGTGACACTGGTTTTTGCTACCCATTTAATTTTTTATGTTGTGACTTTAAGAAAGCTTCCAGAAGACTGTTTCAAATCTCCTGGTCTTTAGCTGCACTGATTAGGAGTTAATACAATTAACTAGCGACTTTAATTGGCAGCAGACTGTTTCATCCTTTGGTATTCTTGGAGTCTATAAAAGGCTTGCATAGTCTTATGCAGAAGACACACAAAACCAATACACACTACATAAAATAAATTCGCAAACACAGCAGCAGTAGCATTTCAATTTCTTTTCAGTCAAGTGGGATAGTCCGCAGTGCACCGTCTCTGTTGAACCGGTGTACCCTAGGAACAGACGACGAATCTGTTTAAGGGAATTGTGTTAAACACAAGCCCGGTTCTGTTTCTTCCTGTTTGTTTATTTCAGAAGTGTCTCCATATTCATTGTAAGATTTCTAACATTAAGTATGTTGATACATAAAAATAGCCCCACATGACACTAATAAAAATCTTTTTTTTTATGTATTATATGGTATATAAATATATAATCTTTGTTTTTACTTGTTATCTACATATCCAACATTCCTTGATTTGTACCTATTTATAGAACAACATTAAAGAGTAATAAACTCCAAAACAACACAAAATACGGTTTGTTTAATCTTGGAGTTCTAGAGCGTCTTTGTAGTACTTAGTAGTTTGCATAAAGGTGTCATATATTGACAATCCTATCTTGTTGGTTTTATTATGTTTATTAAAGAAATATTTGTCACATTCGAAGTCAATTGATGCATCTCACAATATTGTATTGCTTTGATATTTTGTTATATAATTGAATCACGTGTTGATATTATCAATTATATATGTTGAATTAAGTTTTTAATGAGTAGTCAGACCAATGGAATGTCATTGTTACTAGCTCAGACTTTTTTTACTTAAATATTCGATAACTTTGATGTGTTATTTATAATATATATTAAAATCAAATAATCATGTTGTTGAAAATTATAAAAGTAAAGGGTCAAGGTTTTTTTTTTTTTTTGAACGGCCAACAAAACTTTATTTCAACAAGCTAACAAGATGCAAACGCAAACAATCCGGGATACAACCAAAACCAATCCGAAAAATAAACAAAAACCCGACCACATAGAAAGAAAAACAAATCCCCAAACTATCCCATCTTATGTGTATCGAATCTACCCCACGCATCCCACGTCATATTCGGCATCTTCCCCCGAGTTGTAATCCACAAATAGCTCATGATCTTGATCTCCTCAAAAACATTTCGGACCACTGCCTTCTTTTGGCTATGAATAAGCTCATTCCTCGCCTTCCATAATCGCCAAAAAGTCATTAACACGACCCCATAAAATGCCTCCTTTGCCCGAGTGTTTGCTTTCGCTGTCTTATGATAGCTAAGTAAATCCCGGACATGGAATACAAAAACATTTGGGACATTACACCACGAAAAAATCGCTTGCCAAACTTCCATTGTGACCAGACACCCCGTGAATAAATGTTCCGATGACTCCACATTAGTATCACACAACCGGTAGAAAGTAGTATCAACTACAACGTTCCTCCGAGATAGCGCATCAGCAGTAGGAATTCGATCAAGAAGCGCTCGCCAAGCCACGACAGCCACCTTTTTAGGAACCCAATTTCACCATTCATAGATCATTTCCGGAACTGCATAAGATGCCTCTGTAATGCACTTCTTAACAGCACTGACAGCAAAACAACCAGAACTATCAATCTGAGCAGCCCACTCGTCAATCCCATCAGTCGTGTGTATACCCGAGATCAACTGCAGCAGTTTAGTCAATTGGTCCTGCTCTTCACCTGTAAGTACAACACTCCTCCAATCCTAGTTAAAAGTAGTACCCTGCTGACTTGAAATAATCGTATCCGAGACGGAACACGCCTTATTCTTCTCCAAACCAAACAGCAGTTGGAATTTATCCTGAAGCACCATGTCCGATATCCACCAATCTAACCAGAAGTTTATACCCTTACCATTCCTGAGAGTCGCTTTTATCATCTTCTTAGGATCGAGATTGAAAGTGCTCAACAACCTCGGAATACTAGCGATTTGTTTCCAAGTCCCACCCATAGATAACTTAACCTGTATGCAATTCCACCCCCTACCATTCCCATGTATAGACCAAACAACCTTCCACCAAAGATCATTTTGGTTTATCTCAAATCGCCACCACCATTTGGATAGGAGATTCAAATTCGCGTCTCTAAGGGAACCCAACCCAACACCACCATTGATTTTGTGATGTGTTTGATGTTTTGATCATTGATTTGATAGTGGATTCATGTTTAGAAACTGATTTTATAGAAAACCAAATCAAATTTCAATCAAAACAAATCAGATCTAAGGTTTTTATGAAAAATTTCAAGTTTATGAATATTATGGTTTTTGGATTTAAATCGTGAACATGGAATGTTTTTTAAGATCTGATCATTAATTCATCATACAAAAGTGTTTTGGAAACTAATTGGATAAATTCAAGTGTTAAACAACGTTGAATTGATCCAGATCTGAGATTTTTATTAAAATCCATAAGTTTGGTGTTCATCATGGTTTTTCTCAATTTTTTATTATAATTGTTTTTGGATTGATTTGGGCATTAGAAACTTGTTAGGAATCATTCCCCCACACAAAACATAATCATTGCACCATGAAGAACACTCATACGTGTTATCTACTGCATTACGCATAGCCTGCCACGAGTATCAGCCCATATGCGTCCATCATGGACACGTATCAATCCCATACGTGTTGGTTATACCTGTTCTTCAAACGTCTCCCTCATAACCATTTTCCACACGCCTACCTTCATACTTGTCAGTCCATACGTCTTCATTCATATGGGTGTCTTCATACGTGTCACATTCTCATATGCCATATTTTCTATACGGGTTCTATCATACGTGTCCTTCATACTCATCAGGTTTTTCATACTGTGCCTCATAACTGTAAGTTTCATACGTGTGTTAAGCTGTCCATACGTGTGAACATTAGAGTTAGTCAAATTTTTAACATTTTCATGTTTGACCTTGTCTGTTTCTCTTCCCGATTACAGTTCGTTTATCTGATTTCATTCTACTCATTATGAGTTGGAATTATTTCAACCAAGTCATCCGTCCCGAGAATTTACAGCAACAACCGACCCCCCAAGTACAATATTCGTATGTTGTTATGAATGCTATGAATCCTTCACAGCAAGCGAATGATGTCGTACTATATTTTCCGTTTTCATCCCTGCGTCAGCAACAAATACCCACTACATCGAACTCTTGAGCTATGGTTTCGACAACAAGCCAAGTTCAAAGTGTTCATCAGATGATGAAAAATGATAACGAGACAGGTAGCAATAAAAAGGCTCCCAAGATGGAACACTTGAACGAGTATCCATCATGGAAGGGGAGAATTCAAAGACACGTTGAAAGGATCGAAGCTGAAATTGGGTATTGGGTAAAGCATCCACTAGTAAGGGCACTGCAAGAGAATTCACACATACTTGTGGATATCACATAGATGAGTGACGATAAGAAGAAGAAGTATAAGAATAAGAGAAAGGCGTTCTCTATTCTTACTCAGACACTTCCGATGGACATTCTGCATCAATATGACGTATGTGATAATGCTTATGATTTATGGACGCTTTTGAAGAGGAGATGTGAGGGTGATGAGAAGAAGTTCAAGATAAGGAAAGATCATATTAGGGAAGAGTTTGAAGCTTCAGTCACATCGGACAAGAGACACTCAAAGACATGCAGTCCCGATACTACCATCTCATGAGTGAACTTCGTAAGTATGAACTTAAATATAATTCTTTTGAATAAATTGAGTGTTTTGCATATGCACTTCCACCGCAATGGATGCATTATGTCGATTTGAGGAAGGAAATGGGTCAATATGAAACATTTCCCATCAATGATTTCTTGCTAAAGTTGGAGAATAGGGAGATTGAGGTGTTAAGAAAGGCAAAGAGGATTCCACTGCCGCAGAATCCTGAACTTTATCATGCCGCCTGATGTCGTGTGGATTAAATGTTTTATTGACTTAAATTAACTTTTATTTTAAAGGAAACAAGCATCCGACGGATGCGCAAAAAACTTGATCGAAAAGAGTTTTAAGTCAAAACTTTAAGTTAAAACACTTTTCAAGTTTTAAATTTATAAAATAAAACGATATTTGTTGCTCGTTCTAAACCCACACGATAGGCAAGTGTACCTATCGGGAGTAGTATAGACTCTAGCAAGTACCGAGTATCGAACTCAAATACACGACTTCCCCTACTCAGCCTTAAGTTGCTTTTTTAGTAAAAGTATAAGATAGAAAAGATAGAGAGAGAGAGAGCGAGAATGACCAGAGTATAAATCAATAACCAAAAACAAGTGCTGCTTTGGGATCCAACTATCCTTGGGACAACTTAATAGTGGTTACTTAATTGATTGGTGTATCCAAGTTGCGCACTTATGCTTAACATGGAGTTGCACGAGCATTCTCCAGAGGTGACTGTTTTCGCATAACGAGTTGTGTTTTTGTTAAAAGTGAGGGTCTCCCAAACCGGTAAGCTCACCTCTTAACAATGAGGGGAGGATGACTCGAAATTGTGACATCCCAACCCCGAAGTACCCACCTCCCAGTGTTGCGGTAATGACATCTAATTACTTAAAACTTTTATGGACAACTTGCCGGTGGCCGGAGCATGACCGAACAAGCTGCCACTTGATATCATAGGCGAGTCATGACTAACCAAAAAACGTGCATCTCCTACTTAAATTAATTAATCTTTCAAAAAGTGAGTGGTCTATTATTAACTGTGCGGCAGTATAATAATGAAAGAAAATAAAGACCGTTTTCTTTCAACACGAGTTCACCAATTCTTGACCTGCGCCAAAGCTTTTACATAGACAATGAAATTAAGTTGCAAAATCAAGTCTTGGCTTATCACTAGGACCGAGTATAAAGATCGTACCGACCCTAAATGAGATCTTTGATAGTAGAGGATTAAGCCACTAAGTGTGTGTATTTCTACCCACAAATGGGCTAATCACTACTCGCGGGATTAGGTTTGCATATGAGTTATTAATTAGTTAATTCGGAAAACAAAGTTTTAAGTAAAAAGAATTAAACAAGAACACGAACACCACTCAACAAATAAAAACTATATAATTCATACCAAGAAAGTCTTCACCCTAGCAACACCCTAATATCCTAGCCAAAGATTGGCATTACAACATGCACTCTAGATTGGGTGTTGGAAGAACACATAGTAGTGGTTGTTTTGAGGATTAAAGAGGGTTTTTGGATTATTTGTAGTGATCTCTCTCAAGCTCTCACTCAAGTAGTGTTTATGGAGTGATCCCAGGCTCCAAAGGTCACTTACTAGACCCTAAAGATGGCTGGAACTTCATGGAGAAGTGTTGGTTTTTGAGTGGTAAGGGATGCTTCAAAATGTGGGGTGGAAGCCTCTATTTATAGGCAAATCAGCTCAAGCACGCCCATGCTCGACAGCAGGTACTGTTGCAGAGTCCTTGTTGCAGAAATGTCCCCCTTAGTACCTTGCACGGCCGTGCCACATGAAGTGGCACACCCGTGCTTCCTGCTTCGTGTATAAGAATTGTTAGTTTGGTCAGTTCGAAGCCTTGGGCAACACGTTTTAATATGCACGGTCGTGCTTGATGAAGTGGCACGCCCGTGCTCTTCTTTAAAAGCTGAATTTGGCCTCTGTTGACTTGGAAATGTTGACTTGTTGACCAGGGAAAGCTGCACGGCTGTGAGCACGGCGGTGCCGCACCTGGCAGAGCTTCAAAGTCTTCAATTCTTCGTCTGTTAGTGACGTTTTGTGCTGGTTCTCACTTCTTTTCATCTCTTGACCTCTGATCCTGCAATTATCAACAAAAGAGATAAATCATGATAAAACAGAGATAAAAGCACGATGTTGAGTATAAGCTAGGTGATAAATATGTGTGAAAAACATGTCAATTTCTCGACACATCACCGCCACTCCAGCAACCTCTGTTATCACCACCAGTTCACTACCTCAGACTGCATTTGTGTCGTCTGTTGTCAATGAACCATTTGCATGCAGCATTAAACCCTAAATTGTTCAAGCCCCAACAATTAATCCCACGTCACAACACTCTAGTGCTTATCAATTTACACCATCACCATCCACTTCTACCAATTATTGCCCAACTCCACTACCGCATGCTAATACCTGTGTTCATCTAAATACTTCCACCCCAAACAATCAGCCTATGTTTCATCTAACTCATTAATGGCACAACCCTCAATGAATAATTTTGGGAATCTGACGTTGGAGGTTGCTAAGGAGAATGTGGCATTATTATCTGCTTTTGTTACGTCATACAACGACTTAGTGGCGGGGAATATCGGCAATGTCAACCTAACAAAGGAAGATTACGATCAGGTCGACAAAGATGAAATGGAGTTGATGGATATTCAGTGGCATTTTGCCAGCGTGGTGAAACGGGCTGAGGATTTTATGGAGAGGACCGGTCGCACTGATTGGCAGACCAAAAAGGACACTAAATATGGTTTCAACAAGCAGAAGGTCACTTGCTACAGTTGTGGAGTACGTGGACACTTCAAGAGGGGAATGTGAAAAACTCATTCAACAAGGAAACCAGTATCCTTTCAGGGCGAACCATGTCAACGACAACAAAACCCATTCTAGCATCGACCTTAGCAACAAGCACAAACACCTACTCCAATTCATGAGCCTGCTATTGTGCCAGTGAACAATCCACTGGCACCACCTGCACCACAAGCCAATAATCAGGCTAGGGCGATGGAAGTGCAAGTTGATGAGGGCGTTGATTGGAATCTTCAGCTTAGAGGCAATGGTGAAGTAAATGTGGGAGGTGTGGCGTGTTATGTAGAAATAATCAAGGATGTTCAACATAAGGCTGTGTCATCTTCTTCAAGTTCTGAAGCAAGTTCAAGTGTTGATGAGAGTTTGGAAGAGACATCCAGTCAACAATCTGGATCGTCTAAAAGCAATGCAGATTCTCTAGATGTTGATGTTAATAGGCTGCTTGCTGAAGCTGACTTCTTGACTAACTAGAAGTCATGTTTGGTTCAAGATCTTGTAGGGTCTACCATGGATTATTCCAAGTACTTTTCTATCGATGGTCCGTCTTCTTATTATGCATTCATGGCTAACATTCAAGACAACCAGGTCAGTTCTTCTGAAACTCCTACGTGTGATAAATGTTGTGAGTTAGAAGCTAGAATTGAGTCAATCAAAGAACACAATACCAGTTTGGTATGTGATCTTCGATCATGCACTAATGCAAACACAACCTTCAAAAGCAAATGAAAAGGAGTTTAAAGAAAAATAATGTTATTAAAGAAGGCTGTTAGTGAAATGAAATGAACGACTCTTAATAAACAAGATGTTGTTAATAACTACATCACTGATTTAACACAAACTAAAAAGAATTTGGCTGCTGCACCGTGTGATTATGAGGCTATTAAGAAGAAACTCGATAGTTATTCAAACTCCAAGTATGTGCTTGACTACATAATTGAGAGTCAAATAATCGAGAAGAGTGTTGCTGGTATTGGATACCAAGTTGTTCCTCATCCCATGTGTGGTAATTACTCCAAAGCACTAGAAGAGAGTGAAACCACACAGTTTCAGTTCATCACTCCCTTGCTTGCTGACCTTGCTGAAATTAAGAAAACAGAAGTTGTGAAGGATGATAACTAATGTTCTTTGTTTTTATTAGTTTATTAGTTGATCGTTAGTTACGGACACTTTCAGCAACCTTTGAACTATTTTCCCTGTTCAAAGAATGACAATTCACTTCTATTGTTCTGATGCTAGGAGGATGGCCTAAAACAAATTTACATGAAACTATGTTATAAAACCATGTAATTTTTATTATAATGAGTTTAATTTAACACATATTATATTAGATTTGTCTGTCTATAAACAAAATTTATTCTATGGTATACATTAGCATTAAATATACTAACTAACTAGAATTGGACAAAACTTTTCTGTCCACTTTTTAAGAATTATCCAACAACCAAAAAACATATGATAAAAAATAAACACATTACATGGTGAGTTCTCAACCTTTCATTATGGTAAATCCTTTTCCCACACTCAAAACAACCAAACCCAAAACCTTACCCCATTCCCCACTTGTACACCATGCATCACAACTTGTACATCCACTTTCCACACCACTTCCCTCCCATTCCACTCTCACTTTTTACCATTAAAAACTGCTCACACTCCATGGCAGCTTTTCATATCTTTTGCAGCCAACCAACAACAAACAAAAACAAACCGATCATCGGAAAACAAATGTTGGACTACGAATGGGGCTTGCTAAACGGCACCGTTTCAGTCGCCGCCGATGAGCCCGCCGCACAGTCTGACCAAACACGCCACCCCATCTTTGACCAATACTCACAGTTTAGCGACACCACAAACACACACTACCTTAGCCCTAATGACTTCTTTCACCAAACCCATAACCCGACCCATCACTACCTCCATAACCCGACCCAAACCCACCCACATTTCGGGTCCTTGTACGACCCACGCGCCTATTCCGGCGAGTGTGCATACCAACACTCTCCAACACCTTTACTATCACTTGAACCGGAAGGTGGCTCAACCGGCGGCTCGCAGCCGGCTTACATGCTCATGCCGAAACCCGAGCCGGCGGCTTGTGCTATAGACTTTGCTAATAATAGGATTGGGTTGAATTTGGGTGGGCGGACGTACTTTTCGTCCGCCGAGGATGATTTTGTGAACCGGCTGTACCGCCGGTCTAGGCCGCTCGAGGCGGCCTTGGTAAACTCGCCTCGGTGTCAGGCGGAGGGGTGTAATGCCGATCTTACGAATGCAAAACACTACCATCGCCGACACAAGGTGTGCGAGTTTCACTCGAAGGCTTCTACTGTTATCACCGCTGGGTTGACCCAGCGGTTCTGTCAGCAGTGTAGCAGGTTGGTTGTGCCAAACGTACCCCTTTAAAAATTTTAATTAATACACCCCACTTATTATTTAGGGGTAAGTTTAAATTTAAATTATCTTATTTTAATCACTATTTAAACAATTTATAATCATACATTTCATATAGTACAACATATTAAAACATTGATGATCTTAAGATTCTTAACGGCTATACTATGATTCTATGCATAAAGTGTTTGTACTATTAAATAACATAGTTTGTTACATGTGCAACTATGATTGCAAGATGTACAAGTTTATTTACTGTTAATCACAAGTACATATTTTTTTTGGAAATTTTGGAAAATGACGAAAATGCCCTTGAGTGGTGGGCTGGGGTACAAGGAAACTAAAAACAATGATTGGTGTACATGGGGTGTGATCCCGAGGGCATTTTTGGTCCGTAAAAATTTCTGTTTCCCACATAAGATGTGGATTTACACTTTGTGACGTACTGTTTGCTTTTGCTTCTTATAGTAACATATACCCAAAATACCCTTTCATTTGTATGATTTTTCAATTAGTACTTACTAATAATAATAATTGGCTAATTATTATTTTCCTGAGTTTTAGTAGTTTTTTTTAACGGCCAACAAAATTTTATTAGTTTTATTAGTAGTTTTAGTTTTCATTTTAGAAATCTAAAAGAGAAATTATTTTATTTATGTATATAATGCGATCAAGATTCCATCTCTTGTCGGAATTCGATAATGGAAAAAGAAGTTGTCGAAAGAGATTGGCTGACCATAATCGTCGGCGTAGAAAATCATCGCAAAATCAAGATCATAGCAAGTCTCTCATCACCACGAGTACTCAAAGTTCATCTTCCGAAATCATATCAAGTAAGCCCAAATTAACTTTTCCAATCATGTATGGGTTTATATGTATGTATAGAAAAAAAGGTATTTTGAGAACCCTCGTCAGTTGTGAAAATCCAAAACCAAATTAATTTTTTTAATAATTTGTTTTATACTTTAGTATGGGGCTATTTGGTAGCCTTTGAATTGATCAGCATTAACTATGCTTGTTCACTGACATGAGACATTTGAATTAGTCAGTAAGTTTCTTAATCTTTAAGTTTCAAAAATGATGATGAATGAAAATTTCAACCTTTATCTATTTACTTGTGTTCATAACCCTTAACCAACCACTCATACGACAATTACTCGACCAACAACCACCTCTATCACCATCAATTAATCAAGGCTGAGCCAAGTCAGATCTCTTACTAGTTTAAAGTATGTTACCCAATTAGACATCTTAATGACTTAGTACTTAGTGGCGAACATGTAGCGAAACAACCACCCTAACTAACTTTATGGAAAAAAAATAAGGCTACCCCGTGTGGAACCGGCATGAGGGCCGGCAAGCCCTTGCCCCCCCGCCCTGGTCCGGCAGCGTCAAGGCAGGCATCATTTCGCCGAGTATGCCGAGCCACTTTGATTCTTCTTCAAGCTTGCTTTTTTCCCCTGAACTCTTTTTCTTTATAGTGATGATGGGCCTCCTTCACACCCTTGGACCATCATCCATATGATGCTCCTTCCCCACGATGACGTGGCAGCTGAGGTGGAGGACCATCAAGGATGATGAGGCTCCACCACACCCTTATTCTAATATATATATATATATATATATATATATATATATATATATATATATGTAGGAAAAGAATATTACAAGGAGCTACATAGAAGCAAATAGTATTCAGAAATATTTTATTTCATATATGTATTTTTTATTATATATATATATATATATATATATATTCCCATTAACATTTATATAACTACCAGGTGAAGTCCCGTGCGATGTACGGGAAGATTATATCAATTTTTATGGTCTGTTTACTAAAGACCAAATCAAGAAATCAAGTATCTGTTGCAAGCAATGTCTGTTTACTAAGGTCTGTTTCAGGGCAGTGGGTTTGTTAAGGAGATCTGTCTGAAACAGCTGTTGCTTCAAACAGCTATTGCAAGCAAACTGTTGAAGCATCATCTGTTTGAAGCAACAACTATTTCAGAAAAATTTCCTCAACACTTAACAGACCCATTGCTCTAGAATAGACCTTAGTAAACAGATTTTGCTTGCCATGCCTTACTTCTTGATTTGGAAAGATAATAAAACGCTGTTTTTTTTCGTTTTTTGTATAGCACTATGGTACTCGTTGGTTAATAAAACGCTCATTAATTTGGTGTAATTTTTTTTCAAAAAAAATGTCATTTAAAAAAGTTATTAACATTTAAAAATCATGGGGAAAGTGCACGTGCTATGCACATGAGAGTGAAAATAATTTAATGGTAGATGGAGTATCCATGACCCATTTAATTGACCCGGTAAAATGAGCGAGAAAAACAGAAACTATGCTCTTATTTTGATGAAATGTGTCCCAACTTTGATTTCATTTATATAGTAGTAGATTTATCATCATACTTAAACAAAATATACACAATACTCCGAATATATTAAAAGAACTCATACTTGTTTTAACCCTTGTATAACTTTTTTAGGGTATCAATCGGATTCGAGAATTTAATCCCGGTGGGCGGCACAATGCAACCAGTTTCTTCATTATCGAAGTTCAACATGGTATCCCTCAACTAGGTGACTAGCTAGTATAAATAATGTCTTTTTCTATTCAATTTTTAGATTGGTACAACAAAAGTTTTAATTTCCTCGGATTTTAATTCTTAATTAAATGTTTGGTAGGCTTAATTAGTTTTATATATAGAAATTATTTACTGAATCTATCATGTATTGCGATCTTGGTTACAACAATGAATGTGATGAGTTAGTTATATACAACTTATGGGTGAAAATGTTATGTAAATTAGGATCATCTTTTATAATTGTGACACAATTGGAGTTGGACATATATACTTTGGGGTGTTTATGGTCCACTTTTGAAGGTTTTGCGAAAATTTCAAGCCGAATTGCTAACTACGGTTTCAAAAAATAAAAAATATTAAACGATCATTTTAGTTAACATTAATGGTTTTAAGTTCCAAACAAGAACAAATCATTAGACTGACACTGTTTGAGAAACTTAAACCGAAAGATTTGCTTCGACTTTACGGTTTAATCACTTCCAATAGCCAAAACAATATATACCCTTTTTTTTTTATGTTGTAGTAAGTTTTGCTCCATTCGTAGGAGAAATGGAAATGATGTTTAAATGTAGTTGGAGTTTGGAGCAGGGGCATTCAAAAAATCCGGAATCCAAAAAAAAAAAACCAAATTTCGTATCTGAAAAAAAAAAAGTGATCCGAATTCTTATTCGGATATTTGGATGGATCCGATCCGAATCCGAATTACTTATTTGGATATTCGGATCGGATTCGGATATCCAATAAAACCAAATAAACTTCAGTTGAGTTTTAGTAAGAGAATGACCAATTGCTTGGAAATTAGTTCAAACCATAATACATGAGGCCAATACTAAATCCTAATTCTTCAACATCGTCCATCTATATGGTCTAGTTAGTGTCACATTTCGTGATGCTTGATTTTGTGTTAAGACTATGTTTTAAAGTTTGATTTTAAGTTTACGTTTTGAAGACTACATTGTGAAGTTTAAAACTTTGTATTTGTGTTTAAGATTAATCTTTATTTTCGCTTTTGTATGTTTATTGAATTCAAATTAATAAAATGTTAGGAACCATAAACTAGGAAAAATAAACAAAAACTGAAAAATTGCTATTTGGTTAATTTAGGTTATTCGGATATCCGTTCGGATTATTTGGATTTATCTGAATCCGATCCAAATTGAATTCGGATGGATTTGGATCGGATGGGTATACATCCAATTCGGATCAGATTGGATTTCGGATAGGCCCTGAAATTTCAAAATCTGAATAATTCGAATAACCCGTCATCCGATCTGATGAACACCTCTAGTTTGGAGTGACTAAATACTTATAAGTCTTATACAACTTTAAGGGTATAAAGGTAACTTCACAAAAGAGAAGGGGTTACGGAGAAGTGGTCAAAAAGTCAAGCTGTCTCCTGCATGGAAGCTATATTTGATGAAGTTATTACTCTGTGGGTCCTGTCCATGAGATGCATTCATGTGGTCCTCTTCATTAGGGTTTCAACCGTTCTTTTCATATTTTAATGTACAAAAAAAATAATAATAACTATTTTATATCTTTTTGTTATTTTATTACAAGTAATTCAATATTTTATAATCTTCTATATTATCAGTCTTCGAAAACAATTTCGTCAAGTAGAGACCTATTTATATTTTCTTTAACACATATAAAAAACATTGTTAACCATGTGGTGTAATCTTCTCTATATAACTGAAATCAAAACTTGTCTTACTTTTCTAATATAGGCCGGTCTTCTAGTTGCCTTTAAAAACAGAATTTGTAACCTTCATATTCCGCTGCAATATTATGGACTTTATTATGTTCAAAGGGGGAACTCCCTTCTAATGTATTGAAATAAAGTTATAATATTTTATTCCATATGATGACAAGAAGCAACAGTCAAGTTGTGATGTTATCCTGTTAAGTGTTAACGTTGACTATGGTTTTTTATTATATTTTTAAATATTTTTTTTTTAAAATAGACTTCTAACATTCATCTTCCCTTGTAAGTTGTAACATAATATTATGAAATTTGAATTGAAAGGGAAACTCCTTTCTATTTTGTTGAAATAAAGTTATAACATTTTATCTCATGATGAAAACAAGAAACAAAAGTCAAATTTTGTGACTAATTTAAAAATAAATATAAGGATAATGCTAGGTTGTTAAAGTTGACCAATAGCATTCAGAGCATTTACATCAGCTCCTTCGTAACGGTGTGAGTGTAATCTCTATATTATATAGAGTGGATATAAGTTGTTTTAAGTAGAGGAGAGAGAAAATATTTAGAGGAGACACTATTTATCCTCCATAATTTTTTTTTTTTTAAAAATGATTGTGAGTAGAGGAGAGAGAAAAGATAATGATAAAAGTATGGATTAAGTATTATTAAATAGAAAATGAGAGTTAAAGGAAGTGATTTTTTTTTTGAATGACAAACAAACATTTCTGCCCGAGGGGAGTCCCCATACTATGGACAGACCCCCACGACCAACTCAATGAAGGGCCCATACGTACCTCAGGCGGCTGGCGTAGTCAGGCCCGCCCATGCAGTTCCCGAAACCAGGGAAAACCCAACCCCTCACTCGCCCGTAGGCATGACGGTGAAGTATTGGTAAAACACGGGCGAGATCACAACTCGAACTCGTGATCATTGGCTAAGAGTCCTCCATCATTTCTCATTATGTCCCTCGTGAGAATCGAACCCAGGACCCCCAAGAGGAATTCCGGTCCATTCACCAACTAAGCTACCCGTGAAGGACGAAAGGTAGTGATATTTAGTGTAGTTATAGAAATTGAGATGGGGCAGCTACTGTGAATGATAGAATCACACTACATTAATTTTTTTAAAATAAAAATACAACATTACATTAAATATAAAAACCTACATTAATTAAAAAATTACTAGAAAATATAAAATAAAATAAAAATCAAATAATAAAATTAAGTGAGCGGTGGGTACGGGTCTCGAACACGGTATCTAAACTACCGATGTGTTCCGTTAGATCGTGTCGAAGTTGAAAGTGAGTTTCTTCATTTCTCAACTAAAAAAAAAATATTATCATTGACGATTGCTGGTGTTGAAGGATCCATAACGTAATCCGGAGATATTGTGCGCCCCTCTTCCTTTAGTATCATATTGTGCAATATGATACAACGCGTACACAACACTCCTTATTTTCGCTTGATCAACTAAACGAATCGGGCGATCTATTATGTGCCATTTAGATTTCAATATACCAAACGCTCGTTTCAACGTCTTTTCTTGCCGATTCTTGTAACTTCTTAAATAATATTTCTTTGTCGATTTTCGGAAACGAATAAGCTTTCACAAAAACTGACCAAGTAGGGTAGATACCCTCAACAGGATAGAACCCACGTCTATATTGTCTCCCGTTCCCCGTAAACAGGCACGTCGGAGCGGTTCCTTGTCTCTCTGTGTCGAATAGCGATGACTGGTGTAGAACGTTCACGTCGTTGTTTGACCCGGGGGGCCAAAGTACGCATGCCAAATCCATAAATCATTCGACGCAATAATTTCAAGCATGATCGTCGGTTTTTTATGGTCACCTCTCATAAACTGCCCTCGCAAAGCCGTCGGACAACTTCTCCATTCGATGTGGGTATAGTCGATGCTCCCGACTATCCTAGGAAAATGCCATCTAGCTTCATGTGCGGCGTACAAACGTGTTATGTCGTGTCTAGTCGGTCTTCGTAGATACTCTTTACCGTATAAAGCAATAACAACATTGCAAAAATAGTAAAGAGACTCGTCAGGAATGTAACCAGTAGCAAGTTGGCGAATCGCAGATATGCATTTTTGTATCGTTGTAAAACTCCTCTTTCCCCTAGCATCGTACCCTTCTTGAAACCATTCGTAGTTAGCTTCGATGTCTACGAAAATCTTTAAAAATAATTCCTTTAATAAACGGAATCAAGTTTTAAACATCGCGTCATTGTACTTTGGATTTTCTAAAAAGTAATCGTTCATCAACACTTCACTTGCCCCCACCAATCACGTTCAATCATTTTTTTCTTTGGTCGTCACTTATCTTGAAGCTTCGCGGCTTCGCCAACCTTTGCAAAAAATTCCATTGTTTCACCCGACGAGTCGGATGAACAAGATGAGTCGAGTGGATACGAAGGGCCTTGCATTTTTTTTGGGTTGTTAGATTGTTGTAGATATTATTTGATTGTTTGTGGTAATATTGGTTGAAAAATGAGGTTATATAAATGTTTGATTTATTAAAAAAAAGTTTTTTTTAAACGGCTAGTCAGCTAACGGTCAGATGACCGTTGGCCAACGTTGAGGGCTGTGTGATATGGCTGTAATGAGTATCACAAAATAATTTTATTGCGGGCGTGATAGATGTGATTGGGCGGTGTTCGCGGCCATCACAGCGATCACGGGGTGGCCATCACAGATCACCCCGTTCACCCTTAGAGAGGACCCATGTTATCGATTATTGATTAATGGGACAATCAGTAGATCTCAATTTGAGAAGGACGCACATACTGCTTCTGATGTTGTTTGGACGGTATTAATTTGGTTCCTCATGGTATTGTGTCGGTATCAAAACACTTTATTACAAATACAACTCTTGTTTTCAACAAAACTTATGATGGAACATTGAGAAAACTATAAAAATGAATTATGGGATTGGTACCAATGTTGTTCAATCAATATTTGTTCGATTTGCCATGCTAAAGAAAAAAGGTTATTCGATTTTGAACGGAACTTTTATCGAACGTAGATTAAAATAATCACGCCGCAATAGTATATTCATCATTATATTACATTATTAGAATGTCAAAAAGGATAAACAAAGTCACGCTAGAAAGAAATCTTAAAACAGTTTTAAACACCTGTAAGTTACTATTTCTAACTCGGCGGCTGTGCTTCAATTATTTGTACATTACTATTCCCAACTCACTTTTGAACAAAATTTATGCCGAAATGTTGATAAAAATTGCAATGACATACTTAAAACTTTATAACACAATGTTTTTAGTGGTGGTAGGAGTGGTAGCAACAACAACATTAGTAGTAGTAATATAATATGAAATTAGCTATTTCATTATATGCTAGGAAAGGTCGGTGGTGAAAGAACCTCCCGGCTTTGGTCCTTCGGGTTTGCATTTTAACAACTTTGGCCGTTCATGTGTTTTACTTTATCGATTTAGCTGATTTGATCCTTCTTTTTTGTTGTTTGATGCTTTTTACCGGTATGCGTTCAACGTCGATGTCTTATTAAAGTAGGCGTAATTAATGTATTTTTTATATTTCTTTTGTTATTGTGCATTAGCTGTAGTGTGTATGATAGGTCCCAGCGGTTCTAGAGATCGTTATGCTGGTTTATCGAAAGTTGATTTTTGATGATTTTATATATGCTTTTCACATTTGTTTCTTGGTTGTTTTGGTGGCTCAAACATTATTTGGGGGTTTTCGTTAAGTGTTCAGACTTATGTTTGGTATTATGTGGTAGTTGCTTATTTGATAATTCTTTTTAAACTATGTATCGTCTGAAATTTATGCATGTGAACATCTAATTTTCAATTATGCTTTTCTTTGAAATTTGGTTTCTATAGGTATTTTATGTTTACATTCTTTTGGGGTTTTCAGAAACATATGTTGGTTTATTTATTTTCATTTGACGGGCTTTAACATTTGATAAGTTTGTGGTATTGATTATGGATCTTGAGTTTAATGGATTGCATGTTAACCTTGTTTGGGTTGCTCATAGTTTTTTTTGGCATAATAATAGTTTTAGTTTTTGGCATAATAATAGTTTTAGTTAGATGGGTCTATATGGCTTGCGAATCCCATGTTGTTGTTATGCAACCTTCATGTGGCTATTTTAAAACTGTGGATCTTGCCAGAGCATGTTACAAACATTCTGGGTCACCAATTAATGCTATCTGGCTTTGAGGTATGTGACTAGTTGTGATTAAGGTGCATTGCCATTGCAAATATTCTATTCTATTCTATATATACTTAAATAGAAACGTCGGTGCCACTTGAGCAAATGACACGCTGCCACATATACCCACAAAATTACCATACTACCCTTCTCAAGCATACAAAATTACCATACTGCTATTTCTACCTTCTTCCTGTCACCTATTTTGTCTTCTTTTACATCTCCATTATGAGAGTCTTTATACATGCACACCATATTAAAAGAGATCCCAACCATGGCAATCATAAATCAAGATCAAATGGCTCAAGTAAATCCCTTGCAAGTAGATGAGTTTAACAAGTGACTGGATAGCAGTGGCTACGGTCATGACGCTAGACGGTGGCGACGAATGGCGGTGTTTAACGCCCTGGCGTACGAGCATTGATGACGGATTAGTTTTGGATTAGTTTTGTAACCTGTTGATGTTAGGGGCTGTTTGGTTGATTAAGGGGCTGTTTGGTAGCCTCTTAATCAGCCTCTTAACTGTTCAGGTCTGAATCATTCAGCATTCAGACTGTTTGTTTCAGCATCTGAATGGAATGATTAAGTGCTGAACCATTAAGCTAATAAGAGATGCTGAATGATTCAGCTCTTAACCATTCAGAGCCTCTTAACCATTCAGACCATCTTAATGATTTAGCACTTATTCAACCAAACAGCCCCTAAGTGCTGAATCATTAAGAGGTCTGAATAGTTAAGAGGCTCTGAATGATTAAGTGCTGAATGATTCAACTATGCACCAAGTCTGAATGATTCAGCTCTTAACCATTCCATTCAGAGCCTTTTTTTAGGTTGAAACAAACAGTCTGAATGCTGAATCATTCAGAGCTGAATGATTCAGAGCCTTATTAAGAGGCTACCAAACAGGACCTTAATCTCTTGATGTGTTCGTTATTTTCTGGGACGAGGAATGATGTTGTCGTCACGGACCACCAAAGAAGATGATCTTACGGAGGTCAACGGTGGTTTTGTGTGTGGTGGTGAGGTCATCGGACTATCGTTGCTAATATTGTAAATTCTCATCTGGTTATACTAAAAACTCTAATTTAGTTATACGTTTTGGTATAAATTCAACATGCTTTACATTTTGGCGTAAGTTTTTACCGGTAATGTGTCAACTCTAATATAATAATTTTTTGTGCTTATTTTAATGTATGAATTACTTAATCAACAATTTGACATAACATATGTTCATATACGAATCGAATAGATATTTAACAATATAAATTCGTGTCACTAAATTGTCGACGCCGCCGCAACGCGTGGCGGGTCAAAATGCTAGTTGTTTACTTTTTGTTTAAGGGTATGAGTGATATCCTCAATGAATCCAATTTTGTATCATTAGTTATTTTGTTTTGAGCATTATTATTTGTTTCATGTGTAAGAATATATTTATATATTTTATTATGTGGCCTTTATAATCATTTATCTAATAAATGATGAATGACCTAAATACCCCTATTTGTTTAACTGATCTTTATGTGATGGACGTAATTATCCTTAATAAACCATTAAATAGGTTTTCCCTTGGGTGTATATATAGAGGTAATTAGGAGAGGTTAAATGCTAATGAAACACCAATACTCTAAACTCTAATTTTTCACTCTCCTCTCTAAAACTGAGATCTCTTATCTCCTTAAGCCATCCTAACTGTACACCCTAAACGAGAACCCAATCATCCTGCTGATCATGAAGTATTCACTATCAATGGTTACTGGCTAATAAGGTACATATTCGATTTACTTATTCATGTTTATGTATTATTATCAAAGAATTAATCAACATGTGATATCAGAGCATATATTGATTACATCAATTCTAATTCGATTTGCAATATTAAATAACGGTTCAAATCAAACAATGATTCTTGGCTATTATTGATCTCACGGAAAAAAAAAATAATTGATTCCATGTTTGATTTCGGCCCTGTTGCAAGTCACGAAGAAAAAAAATCAAAATATTTTGATTTAATAATGACGGCGACGAGATCCTATGATTTGCAAGGATCTTGAATATAAAGCAAATCAATTTTTTGTTTATATATGAGAATGCTTTTTAAGGATTTAATTGATTTATCAAAGCATTTTTTTTATTTTAATAATGGAAACTTTAGTGATAAATTAGACAACTAGTATGAATGGTTCTTGTATGTTTATGGGACTGTTTATAAAATTTATCCTTAATTTGATGAAAATCACTATAAGTTAGATACAACTAGGATTATAATCTATTTCCTAAAATTTTGGGAGTACTTAATCTCCAAGTTTTGAATCAAAAGGTTATCATAATTTTCGAAATCTTTTGGTGATATGCTGAAATCCCGAAATTAATTGAAACAGATTTTCTAAAATCCCTAAATTATAGCACTAATGGGATTAAGGTTCTCGCATTCAATTGTTCATGGATTAACATTTTTTGAAAAGTTGTTCTCAAATAGGTTTTCGAATTCCTGTTCATGAACCAACAATTCTTGATTTTATGTTTTCGAAAACCTAAATTCAAGAACCTAAACCAAAACCGAGAACCATTACTAAATTCGGAAACCATTACTGAATCCGAGAACTCTCAAGAAGTCGAGAACTAACTTGTTTTTTCGGGAACCTAACTAATTTTCGAGAACCAAAGGCTACCTGAGAACTCAATTTTTACCGAGTACAATGACAAGTTTGAAAACTAACCAATTTCTCGAGAACTTCCTTGTTTGCGAGAACTAATTATTTTTCTCGAGAACCTCTTTTCCCGAGAACTAAACCTACTTTTCCGAGAACAGGTAATCTAAAAATTTCTCTGGGTTTGCTATTAATTAGTTTATTAGTTTTGAAAAACCTTGTAAGGACAAAAAGGATTGAAGAAACCACTTTTGTAAACCTTAGTCTAATTCCTATTCTGCCAAAAATGCTAAGTATAGAAACTGCTGAAGAAAAAGATTGAAAGTACTGAAGAAGAATACATCAAATGCTGAAGAGTAAAGATAAGAAGTTCTGAAGTCAAACCAGACAACTCAACTGAAGAACTACTGAAGACAAACTACTCATCAGTAGTTTGTCGCTCATCAGTTGTTCTGATAGAAGCTTTCCCCCGCCTTTATATTTCAGTAGTTTAGTATTATATATTACTTAATGCTTTTGTTAAAGTTTATGTCACACCCTCAAATTTCCACTGCGGGGTTTATACCGCGAGGCGCATGACAAACCAGGATCCCATAGCCATAAGTCACAGGAACGAACTCTAAATGCCCAAACCATTTAGTTCGTTTTCGAAAACCAAGTTTAGTTAAGCTGCGGAAGCGTAAACCAAATTTAAACCTTTTTTTAAAAACTATGCGCAAAACAGTGCGCCCAAATTAAAACCATACGAAAGCATAATATATAATTTATGTGTATGCCCGAGAGCCCAAATGCAGTGAAGTGTACGGTGCTTTCTAATCCTGGCACCGGAAGCTAACTACCTGCAAAAGCATGTAAATCGTGTGTCAACATAAAGCTGGTGAGTTCACAATATAAGTAAGCGATGTAAATAAAAGTGTAGGTTCTCAAAACCCCAAAAGTCAAGTGTACAGCGTTGGTCTCTCAGACCCTGTAAACAATAGCTAATTCAAATATCAGGGGTAGCTAGCCCACTCATGATAACTAAAACCGGCGAATACCGAACTACTAATGAACAAGTTCCCATAACCGGGATAAGGATGCCTTGCATCATTGTCCATCGACAATGATTATGTTTGAAGCTAATAGTTCACATCCGTACTCCCAGCACGATGTGAGGTTTGTTAGACCTAATAGCGCTATCAACTAATTAACCCGCTTGCCCAACCGGCAATTGATTCGGTATTTTGAAGGACTTAAACGATGTGTTTGGTTTAGTTCATCAAGGACATATATATGAATTAGTAAAAATAGATTCACCACGTGAACCATGCACCCCAAAACCCGGGATGTGTAAAAGTAGTCCCGAACCGGACTAGAAACGTTAAGTAGTTGTCTCAACCCGAGACGCATGCTTTTGAGAAAAGAGTAGTGAAACTCACCTTATCGCGTAAGCAAAGAATCCGAACAGCAAGTATTATATGCTACCGACACCCTAATAACAGTGTCACTACGTGAGTATAGGCGTAACATCATTACACCATATAACTCGTTTGTCCAAGGCGTTTTAATGTTCAAAAGTGTGTATGCGACGCCTAGTGATTCTACATGCAATAGTAAACCCTACGGACTCGTTGGTGAATGAGTTGGTTATAATTAGTTTCTACAGCCCGTATGTGTCATAAACATGTGTACTTCCGTTATATGTCAATTTTAGATCACCTAAGACCTCAAGTAATCACATAAGCACATAATACACAATCTGTGTTTTCAGGACAGATTGTGCGCCATCAAAACGAATTTATTTAAAATAGTAAACCAGTGAGTTATCCTCCCAAATTTTTACTGAATTTTCTTTGGGATTCACTTGGCAATACCTATTTTTGTTTAGTCTTAACTCCAAACACAAAATTATGAAAATTCGTACAACACAGCTATGTCCAGAAAATCTCCTCAACAGGTCAGTTTAGTAGGAAAATTCTTAAAAATTGTGTATTCATCCAAACGAGATGAATCCACTTGGAAAAGCTCTATTTTTCCAGTATTGACCTACTGGAAAAATTTCATAATCTAATTCCTTGTAAATCTCAAGTTATGACCATTTAAAGTTAGCCCAGTTTACAAATCCGAAAATCTGATATGACCCCTAATCAATTAAAATTCCAAAAACGACTCAAACGATATCCAAATTCGATGGTTTTGCCCATTATGAAAAGCTAAGACCTTGTACGTTACAATCATGCAAAGAATCGATCAAACCAATTATTTTCAAGCCACGAAACAGACCCTACAAGTCGACATTCAGAATCTGTCCAGATTCTGATCGTGCAATATTATCAATTATATCAAACCCTAGTTGCATATTATCAATCAATAACACCTAATAATCATCATACAACTTTCCTAATACCTATTCCCATCAGATCCTATTATCAAACATGTCAAGATCAAAGCTTTTAGGATCAAAACACCAATAACTTGCGCAACAAGCATCCTATGATGTTACTACGCGTTTATTAATAGGTTTAATCCGTTTAATCTTCAAAAAGACTCATGTTTTAATGTTTATTAAACCCATTCAGACCTGGACAAACTTGTTATATGATTTTTACAATAAAACATAAAGTAAAAAGCGTAAGAAATCATGAGTTATACCCTTAGCTCTTCAAATCAATCAATCGCGCGCCTTGGAGCCTCCCAATTGATGATCTTGAGCCTTAGCAGGAGTTTTTGGAGTGAAATATTCGTGTGGGGCAGTAAGGGGGCGATTAGGGTTGAGTATGAGGGCTGCATGGGGGTTAAGGATGCTTATATACGAGTTTGAGGCGGTTTTAAACCCGTCAGATAGGTTTCGAGCGGCCGCTCGGAGCCTGTGAGCGGCCGCTCACAGGTCCGGGTGGCGCGCTTTTGCCTCGTTTCGCCTCCCGACGCGTTATCCTTCGACGTTTTCGTTATTTCGGACCGTAACAAGTGTAACCCCATGCATTAAGACCCTAATCCACCTCATGCTCCACTTTTAATGATTTCTATTAACGTGTTCGGTTTAGGTTCACATAATCACGTATGGTTTTCACATAAGTTTGTCAGGTATCACCGAGACACATAAGTTTATTATTCACCAACGTCCGAGGTTCACTAATCATGCAATCACACCTTGACTCATAACCATGCACGTATGTCTTATCTAACTAACCCTAGTTAAGTATAATGCAAGGAATGTAACTAGAGTTTAGTTAAAGTGAGAACCTGAATTTTGTGAGCGGCCGCTCACAGGTCCGGGTGGCGCGCTTTTGCCTCGTTTCGCCTCCCGACGCGTTATCCTTCGACGTTTTCGTTATTTCGGACCGTAACAAGTGTAACCCCATGCATTAAGACCCTAATCCACCTCATGCTCCACTTTTAATGATTTCTATTAACGTGTTCGGTTTAGGTTCACATAATCACGTATGGTTTTCACATAAGTTTGTCAGGTATCACCGAGACACATAAGTTTATTATTCACCAACGTCCGAGGTTCACTAATCATGCAATCACACCTTGACTCATAACCATGCACGTATGTCTTATCTAACTAACCCTAGTTAAGTATAATGCAAGGAATGTAACTAGAGTTTAGTTAAAGTGAGAACCTGAATTTTCGGGGTATCACATCATCCCCAAGTTGAAAAGAATTTCGTCCCGAAATTCAGCAAGTAAACAGTAAAGCCAGCTAAAAAAAATGTATGCTTGGTTTCCGGATGTCACATCATCCCCAAGTTGAAAGGAATTTCGCCCCGAAATTCACTTTGAGCGAGCTGCTTTATGTTCGGCATTTGATCTATGCACAGGTTCAGGTTCAGAAAAGAGGTGTGGATATTTGAGCCGCATCTGATCTCTGCGCTCCCACGTGTATTCCGGTCCTAGACGGGAATTCCATTGTACGTTAATAATAGGTATAGTGTTCTGTTTGAGTTTCTTGACGCCCCGCTCAAGAATCTCCACTGGTTCTTCCATGAACCGTAGCCGATCGTCCACCTGGATCTCCTCCAGTGGCACCATCAGTGTTGTATCCAACAGGCATTTCTATAGATTCGGTACGATATGTGGGATACATCGTGTATCCTACCAAGTTTGTTAAGCAGGTTTAACCTGTAAGCTACCAGACCAATCCCATCAACCATCTCGAATGGTCCAACGTTTTACGGGTTCATCTTCCCCCGTTTTCCAAAGCGTGTCACACCCTTTCAAGGTGACACCTTTAATAGTACCTTGTTCCCATTCCGGAGCTCTAAAAGTTTCCTACGCTTATCAGCGTAGCTTTTCTGTCGCTCAAGAGTAGCAGCCATCCGTTTTCTGATTGCACTATCTTCTCAGAAGTTTGGTGCACAAGTTCGGAACCTGTCAGTTGGCTATCCCCAACTTCAGTCCAACATATGGGGGATTTGCACTCCCGTTCATAAAGTGCCTCAAAAAGTGCACACTGGATCGAAGTGTCATAACTATTGTTATAAGAGAATTCAATCAAAGGCAAGTGCTTGTCCCAACTGTTTCCAAAGTCCACCACGCACGCTCGCAGTAGATCTTCTAGTGTTTGGATGGTACGTTCACTCTATCCATCCGTCTGGGAGTGATAGGCTGCGCTCATGTCCAAATGAGTTCCCAAAGCAATTTGGAGAGTTTCCCAAAAATGGGAAGTAGATCGCGCGTCGTGATCCGATATGATAGAAGTTGGCATCCCATGCCTAGAGACAATTTTCGTAATACAAAAAGCGGCTAGACGTTCCAACATGTCCGCCTCTCTAATTGCCATGAAATGCGCTGATTTGGTCAAACGGTCAATAATGACCCAAATCATATCGTGCCCGTTGGGCGTTTTAGGAAGTTTGGTGATAAAGTCCATGGAAATACCATCCCAGCTCCACATGGGATTTTCCGGTTGCTGAAGTGGGCCCGTAGGTTTCTGATATTCAATCCTAACCTTGGCACACGTTAAGCACTTACTAACATAAGTGACTTTTCTCAGCTTTCATGTTTGGTCACCAGCAAAGAGTTTGAGATCTCGGTACATTTTATCCGAACTAGGATGTACCGAATAACGAGGGGTGTGTGCCCCATCGAGCACTAGTTGTCTGAGATCTCCAACACGTGGAATCCAGACTTGATTCATGAAGTGCTGAAGACCCTATGTCCTCCATTCCAGGTGCTTATCAGAACCGTGCAAGGTTTCAAGCCCGATGTTTTCCCTTTCAAAGCCATGCCCTGGGCTTTACGTATCTTAACATGAAGATTAGATTGTAGGGTAAGTTGCAAGGCTCGCACTCGTTTGGGTTTTGTTTCCTTACGACTCAGGGCATCTGCTACTACATTAGCCTTCCCTGAATGTTACTTGATGGCACAGTCATAACCATTCAGGAGTCTGACCCATCGGCGTTGTCGTATGCTTAGCACCCTTTGGTCGAATATATGCTGGAGACTTTTATGATCTGTGAAAATCGTGCACTCTGTCCCGTAGAGGTAGTGCCTCCAAATTTTGAGAGCGAAGACCTCCGCTCCCAGTTCCAAGTCGTGAGTGGGGAAATTTTTCTCATGAACTTTTAGTTGTCGTGAAGCATATGTGATCACCTTTTCGCGTTGCATCAAAACACACCCTAGACCTTGGATAGATGCATCATAGTACACCACAAAGTCCTCCGTACCCTCAGGTAGTGATAATATTGGAGCACTGCAAGGTTTAGTCTTTAGTATCAGAAAAGCAGGTTCTTGGGCATCTCCCCACTTGTAGGTAATCCCCTTCTGTGTCAAAGCAGTGAGGGGTTGAGCGATTTTTGAGAATCCCTGAATGAATCTGCGATAATAACCTGCAAGGCCAAGGAATTGTCGGACCTCCGTGGGAGTTCTTAGGGGCCTCCCATCTTTTAATCGCATCAATCTTAGCGGGATCGACCTGTATTCCTGCCTCGTTCACCACATGACCCCAGAATTGGATCTCACGAATCCAGAAGTCGCACTTGGAGAATTTTGCATATAACTGCTCACTTTTCAGAAGTTCCAAGATCAGTCGTAGGTGTTGCTCGTGCTCTCCCCTACTCTTGGAATAGATCAGAATGTCGTCTATGAACACTATGACAAATTTGTCTAGATAGGGTTTGCACACACGGTTCATGAGGTCCATGAACACAGCTGGTGCATTGGTCAGCCCGAAGGGCATTACCAAAAATTCATAGTGCCCATAACGAGTTCGAAAGGCTGTCTTTGGCACATCCTCCTCTCGGACTCTCAGTTGGTGATACCCCGACCTCAAGTCAATCTTGGAATAGAAACTCGACCCCTGGAGCTGGTTGAATAAATCATCAATACGAGGTAAAGGGTCCAATTCCCGGTAATCGATACACATACGGAAACTCCCATCCTTTTTCTTAACAAATAGGACTGGAGTTCCCTAAGGTGAAGAACGAGGTCTAATGAAACCCCTGTCTAATAGTTCTTGGAGTTGGGTGGGTAGTTCTTGAAGTTCGACTGGTGCAAGGCGGTATGGTGCACGCGCAACTGGGGCGGCTCTTGGTGCACGGTCAATTTGAAATTCCACTTGTCGAACAGGTGGAAGTCCGGGTAATTCCTCCGGGAAGACATCTGGAAAATCTTGAACTACAGGGATGTCCTCAATTTTTGTTTCAACTTCAGCTCGAGTATCAGAAATGTTAGCCAATATGGCTGGGTAGCCCTTCCGAATACACCTCTAGGCTTTCAGGAAAGAGATGATGCCCATCATGGCACCACCAGGATCACCCTGGACAGATAAGAATTCTCCACTAGAGAGAGGGATACGAACAATCTTCTCCTGACAGAGAATTTCAGCGTGTTGCTTGGACGACCAGTCCATGCCAACCCCGAGATCAAAGCTTCCAAGGGTGATAGGTAGAATGTTGATGGCAAACGATTGCCCATCCAACTCGAGCTTACAGTCACGATGAATATGGGTTACCTCAACAGGCTTTCCATCAGCTAACTCCATGTTGTACGGGGTATTAAGAAAAGTAGGAACCATCCCTAGTTGTTTGTTAAGTTTTGATGACACAAAACTATAGTCCGTACCAGTATCATAAGAGTGTCGTATCCGTCACGACCTTGTTATCAGTCCTAGCTTCCCTAATGCCAATCACGAATGCTTTCCCACGAACCCCATTGTTGTTGTTCCCGTTGTGGTAGTTGTTGTTGCAGGACTTATACTTCACACTATCCCACGTTCTCTTGCTATCACCAACAGTAGAAAGTGAAGCACCATGCTTCAGAAAGGTACCATGATCAGCAGTCTCATCTGTGAGTCTGCGAGTCAAGCGAAAGATTTGTAGGTGAGCTGCAGTGGCCAAGCCACGAATCTGAGGGGCCCACCCTTTCGGTATAAAGTTCGATCCATTTGTAAGGTAGGTTAAATAGATTTGAGCCTATAGTGGCTATCTCCTATCGCTTGGCAGTGTAGGCGTCGATCTCAGACCCATCCGTCTTTATATAACAAAGTTTCTAGATTTCACCACAGGGTGTTACGTTCTCCTTCCAGGTATCTGTAACTCATCGAGTGTGCATGTAGTGTACATTACTCCATCCTGCCTGGGACAACTGCTCATGGCAAAGACTTATGCTATCGAAGCAACCAGACGGTCTCCTTCAATTCCGTTGGAGTTATCGAGGTTTACAACCAATAAAAAGGCTTGAAAATACGATGTACGTTCAAGGTATTAGAAAGTTCAAATGTGGAAGTCAGGGGAAAAGAATGATTTAGCAAAATAGATCTTTACTAGCTTGGAAAGATGCGAGGGCCTCAACCACCCTATCGTTGATCATAAAAACTCAGTCTTATCTAAGTTAACAAGGGAAATGAAAGAAAAGATAGGTAAGAAAAGGTAAGAGCCAATCGTCGCCATGCTTTGTCTAGATAGTAGAGCCTTCATCCTCACTTTCCGTGTGCTCGTCCTGCTCAGGTTCCCCTTTCATCTCTTATCCTTCCTCTTTTGCGATGTCAGTGTTATATGGTTCTCATCATGTACAATCTCCTTCTCTAGTCCTATGTGAGCCAGTTTAGTGGTAAGCTGTACCACTCGTTCCTCCAATCGTGGCTATCAGCCATTAGTAGGTTTCATCCTCCCTTGTGATGTTGCATTACATCGCAGGCTTTACGTAACTCCCCAAGAGTGTGTGTAACAAGTCCCGATCTAATGTGTTCCCATGAATCTACCATACACTTATGAGCAACAGGGATATGCAGTCATACGTCCGCCCGCTCATACTAGGCGTAAGGTACTAAAGTAAGAAATAAGTTCTATATGCGTAACCCAGTCCCGTCTGAGTTTCGAATGGGGGTAAGAAAGATCAAGTAGCAAGGAACAGAAACTAATTGTCTCCTTGCTAAGTGACAAAAGATAAGTCTCAGCATTCGAATTCCTTCATAGTTGATTTAATGGTACCACGTCATGCGCATCGTGCAGCTTCCTGTGTACGTGCGCCATAACGCTCGCAAGGCTCCCTCCCTTGTACTATTGTTGTCTCCTCGTCCATGAGGTTAGTTAGGATATTACTCCCAGTAATGCGCCACCTGGTGTAACCCTAGGTTCCCACCTTTGACGTGTTAAGAATTAAGTCTAGAACTAGGAGATAACATATCTCCCGAAATCATATGTTGTAGATATATGTAGCTAATAGCTAGTTGTGCACTTAAGTTGTGAGTGTACTTATGCTATAATGATTATAGACTAGACTCAACATGCAGTCCTAGTTCACTATAACCAATGGCTCTGATACCAATCTGTCACACCCTCAAATTTCCACTGCGGGGTTTATACCGCGAGGCGCATGACAAACCAGGATCCCATAGCCATAAGTCACAGGAACGAACTCTAAATGCCCAAACCATTTAGTTCGTTTTCGAAAACCAAGTTTAGTTAAGCTGCGGAAGCGTAAACCAAATTTAAACCTTTTTTTAAAAACTATGCGCAAAACAGTGCGCCCAAATTAAAACCATACGAAAGCATAATATATAATTTATGTGTATGCCCGAGAGCCCAAATGCAGTGAAGTGTACGGTGCTTTCTAATCCTGGCACCCGAAGCTAACTACCTGCAAAAGCATGTAAATCGTGTGTCAACATAAAGCTGGTGAGTTCACAATATAAGTAAGCGATGTAAATAAAAGTGTAGGTTCTCAAAACCCCAAAAGTCAAGTGTACAGCGTTGGTCTCTCAGACCCTGTAAACAATAGCTAATTCAAATATCAGGGGTAGCTAGCCCACTCATGATAACTAAAACCGGCGAATACCGAACTACTAATGAACAAGTTCCCATAACCGGGATAAGGATGCCTTGCATCATTGTCCATCGACAATGATTATGTTTGAAGCTAATAGTTCACATCCGTACTCCCAGCACGATGTGAGGTTTGTTAGACCTAATAGCGCTATCAACTAATTAACCCGCTTGCCCAACCGGCAATTGATTCGGTATTTTGAAGGACTTAAACGATGTGTTTGGTTTAGTTCATCAAGGACATATATATGAATTAGTAAAAATAGATTCACCACGTGAACCATGCACCCCAAAACCCGGGATGTGTAAAAGTAGTCCCGAACCGGACTAGAAACGTTAAGTAGTTGTCTCAACCCGAGACGCATGCTTTTGAGAAAAGAGTAGTGAAACTCACCTTATCGCGTAAGCAAAGAATCCGAACAGCAAGTATTATATGCTACCGACACCCTAATAACAGTGTCACTACGTGAGTATAGGCGTAACATCATTACACCATATAACTCGTTTGTCCAAGGCGTTTTAATGTTCAAAAGTGTGTATGCGACGCCTAGTGATTCTACATGCAATAGTAAACCCTACGGACTCGTTGGTGAATGAGTTGGTTATAATTAGTTTCTACAGCCCGTATGTGTCATAAACATGTGTACTTCCGTTATATGTCAATTTTAGATCACCTAAGACCTCAAGTAATCACATAAGCACATAATACACAATCTGTGTTTTCAGGACAGATTGTGCGCCATCAAAACGAATTTATTTAAAATAGTAAACCAGTGAGTTATCCTCCCAAATTTTTACTGAATTTTCTTTGGGATTCACTTGGCAATACCTATTTTTTTTTAGTCTTAACTCCAAACACAAAAATTATGAAAATTCGTACAACACAGCTATGTCCAGAAAATCTCCTCAACAGGTCAGTTTAGTAGGAAAATTCTTAAAAATTGTGTATTCATCCAAACGAGATGAATCCACTTGGAAAAGCTCTATTTTTCCAGTATTGACCTACTGGAAAAATTTCATAATCTAATTCCTTGTAAATCTCAAGTTATGACCATTTAAAGTTAGCCCAGTTTACAAATCCGAAAATCTGATATGACCCCTAATCAATTAAAATTCCAAAAACGACTCAAACGATATCCAAATTCGATGGTTTTGCCCATTATGAAAAGCTAAGACCTTGTACGTTACAATCATGCAAAGAATCGATCAAACCAATTATTTTCAAGCCACGAAACAGACCCTACAAGTCGACATTCAGAATCTGTCCAGATTCTGATCGTGCAATATTATCAATTATATCAAACCCTAGTTGCATATTATCAATCAATAACACCTAATAATCATCATACAACTTTCCTAATACCTATTCCCATCAGATCCTATTATCAAACATGTCAAGATCAAAGCTTTTAGGATCAAAACACCAATAACTTGCGCAACATGCATCCTATGATGTTACTACGCGTTTATTAATAGGTTTAATCCGTTTAATCTTCAAAAAGACTCATGTTTTAATGTTTATTAAACCCATTCAGACCTGGACAAACTTGTTATATGATTTTTACAATAAAACATAAAGTAAAAAGCGTAAGAAATCATGAGTTATACCCTTAGCTCTTCAAATCAATCAATCGCGCGCCTTGGAGCCTCCCAATTGATGATCTTGAGCCTTAGCAGGAGTTTTTGGAGTGAAATATTCGTGTGGGGCAGTAAGGGGGCGATTAGGGTTGAGTATGAGGGCTGCATGGGGGTTAAGGATGCTTATATACGAGTTTGAGGCGGTTTAAACCCGTCAGATAGGTTCGAGCGGCCGCTCGGAGCCTGTGAGCGGCCGCTCACAGGTCCGGGTGGCGCGCTTTTGCCTCGTTTCGCCTCCCGACGCGTTATCCTTCGACGTTTTCGTTATTTCGGACCGTAACAAGTGTAACCCCATGCATTAAGACCCTAATCCACCTCATGCTCAACTTTTAATGATTTCTATTAACGTGTTCGGTTTAGGTTCACATAATCACGTATGGTTTTCACATAAGTTTGTCAGGTATCACCGAGACACATAAGTTTATTATTCACCAACGTCCGAGGTTCACTAATCATGCAATCACACCTTGACTCATAACCATGCACGTATGTCTTATCTAACTAACCCTAGTTAAGTATAATGCAAGGAATGTAACTAGAGTTTAGTTAAAGTGAGAACCTGAATTTTCGGGGTATCACATCATCCCCAAGTTGAAAAGAATTTCGTCCCGAAATTCAGCAAGTAAACAGTAAAGCCAGCTAAAAAAAATGTATGCTTGGTTTCCGGATGTCACAGTTTATGTACAAGTTCCAATACTACAGCCTGTTGTAGTATTGTTTAGTATTACTTTTGAATCAACTTGTATGTATTTGCTGGTCTATAAATAGATGGGTTAATCCCACTATTTTAGACATCGATTTTTGTTATATGCATTCAATTGTTTAGATTCTCATTAACTGCTTTAGTTCATTAAATCCAGGGGGAGTAATAACTCCTGTTGAAAGTGAATCTTTAAACTTGAACACTTCACTTGTTCCGTTGTGCAAACTGCTTTGATAAACTTACAACACATAAGTGTTCATGAATAAGAACTGTTAAAGAACATACTGATCCAACAATTGGTATCAGAGCACTGGTTTATCTGATCAAATATCAATCTAACAAATCGAGAATCAGACACATGCTCTTATTGATATTCAATAAAGGATAAAAGTTCACTTTTTCAAAACATCCATCACTTTGAGAAAAGCTTGACAAATCAATACTCTCAAAAATGGATCCTCATAATACTGGATCTGAAAAACAAAAAGAGAGAAACTACTGATGTACAAAAACATCAGAATAGGGAAATTTTTAGAAAAATGATTAACTTTTGATAAAATAAACTTCAGAAGTTATGAATAAAGTGTTTATAAATGTTCTCATCAGTGGTTAACAAACTACTGAAGAGAAAATGGGAACTACTGATGAATATTGTTCTTCATCAGCAATTTTGTCAATAAGGGTAAATCAGATATTTCCCATTTTAGAAGTTTGACCTAGGACAATTATAAACTTCTGATAAACACCTTTTCTCACACTTATCCTTTCAAAAAGCAAAATTACCTCCTTCTCTCTCAAAAACACTCACAAACCCTCCCCTACAAACAACAAAAACACTGTTCGATCCATACACACAAAACACCATGGCTCTCATACTGAAACAGGGACATAACCAACGAGGCTACTTTCTGAAAGATGAAGCCTGGTCCCAATACGACGAAATCACTTATTTAGTTGTCCAATCCCAATACAACACTGCTTTCACCATTGATCCTCCAATTCACACTCAAACTCTTAATGAGTTCTGGGCAAACGCCGAGGCGGTGACGGTGAACAACAGAGTGATTTCCCTAAAATCAACTATCCAAGGGAAGGTTATGGCAATCACACCGGCTACTTTGGGAATAAGACTTGTTCTGGATGATGCTGATGCACCAAAGAACATTCCCAATTCTGAAATTCACTTAACCATGACAGAGTGTGGTTACCAAGGTACTCTCTCACATGCAACAGTCTATAAGAAATATTTTGAACCAAAATACAAACTTTTGTTTCATTACATTATCATGTGTTTAAGTCCCAAAACTGGATCTTATTATCAGATGCCCTCTACTTTTCAACCTATTTTTCATTCCATTGTGAATGAAACAAAATTCAGGGTATCAGCACTTTTCTTTAATGAGTTGGTGTTGCATCACCAAAATTCTCAAAAGAAATTTTTGTTGTATCCAAGGTTCATCATGCAATGCATATTTAAAGAACTTGGAAATGAGGTGCTTCTGGGTAAAACATCTCTTTTAAACCCATTGACCTCACAAGCATACTCAAGGCATAACAAACCGGCAGCCTTGCCAGAATATGACCAAGGGGAACAAGAACCAGTCCCCATGGAACCAACATCTTCCAAACCCTCATCTAAAAAGGCCAAGAAACCCAAACAACAAAAATCAAAACCCACCAACCTTAAAAGAAAGGAAGTTCGGGAAATTGAGATGCCTGAAACTGCTGATGTGCAATCTGCACTTGTTAAAGATGTGACTGAAACACCCTCTCAGTCTCATCCATCTCAAACCCCCAAAAGAGCACCATTACAATTTTATTTCATAGGAAGAAACTCAAAAAGGCCATAGCTACTGACCCTTCCTTTGAAACAATCCCATCTGAACATCTCATTCCCCAACAAACACATCAAACAGGGGATATACCATCAGAAGTTGACATGGATGTGGATGTTATTAGCCTTATCCAAGAGATGAGGATGAACTAAGGTGTCTAAGCCCAAACTTAGATACTTTAGGTGCATTTGAGGCTGCTACTACTCATTTACCATCCAGTGGTGGATATGAGGACAGAAGTAACATAGCTAAGACCTCAAATGTGGCAACTACTTATGAAGGCTTTATGCCTAAAGTAGGAAAACCTCAATACCAAGACACAGGGGTTCGTGAGAAAACTAGGTTGGGCCTAGCTCATGATACAACTAATGATGTTCTCAATGAGAATATCAACAGGGATTCAGATGATTCCATTGATTTGGATGATGATTCAAAATCTCCACAACATGAATTGACGGCTACTTGTGAAGGTCCTGAATCTGATGTCTCTAAGCTCAAAGAGCTGGTCACAAAAGATCAAATTAAAGACCACTTGAACCCTGATTCCCCTAAAGTGGCATCTTCAGTTCATACTGAAGATCACCCAAAAACACCCCATCCACTTCAAAAGCCTACCCAATTCACTAGGTCATCAAGCATAGACTTGAACCACCTATGCAGCCCAGCTGGTCCCCTATACCAGATGATGAACACCCTAATATCTCAACATCTCAAATCCTTTACAACTGCTTTGGAGTTGAACACCAATACTCAATTTAAGATGATAAACAACACAATCAGTGAGCTGTCAAAGAAGATAGGCAACAACACAAGACAACTTGCTAAATTGTCTGGTGGAACTTCTTTACCTGTTTGGTTTCTAGATGTGGATGAAGCCAAAAAGGGGGAGAAGATTAAGGAACCAACAGTGTCAGTTGAAGCAAGTAGAAAGGCAAAAGAGGCACAACAACAAAAGGATGCCTAAAAACAAAAAGAACTTCAAGATAGTCTCCTTAAAGAAGCTAAAGAAGTAGCTGAGAAGTCCCAAGGACAAATTGAAGAAACTGTTTAAGTCCAAGAAAGTACCGAAGACAATCCTTCAGTAGTTGATGGCCTAATCAACACTTCAGTAGTTAACACTTCCTTCATTCAAACTGAACAGCCTTCTAAGGAAACTGAAGACATTCCAACTGACATTCCAAGGCTTGCACCCACTAAAACAACTATCTTAAACCCTGCTCCTATATCAATGTCAAAAGAACTTTTGGAGAAGAGTTTAAAAGCAACTCAGAAGAAGGCCAAGGAAGATAAGATTTGGGACAGCTGTCACACCCTCAAAATCCACTTGCGGAGTTTTACCGCGAGGCGTATGACAAACCAGGATCCAAACCAACGATCACAATAAACAAGTCTAAATGAACATAATGCAATTTCAAAAACAATGTTTAAAATCCCCAATCACAGCGGAAGCTTATTCAAAACATAATCCAAAATAAACCAAGTGTTCAACGTTTGAAAACCATGCAATCCTAACTAGACGCCGTGCAGACGCATGCGCCCTAGTTCCATTGTGCTACCTTAGCGACCTGAGAAAACATGTAAAAGTTTACGTCAGCACAAAAATGCTGGTGAGTTTACAGGTTTTGTAATCCAAGTACCAAGTTCAACCTGTCCATACTATAACAAATCGAAAACCAAAGTACGCTAGCTAGGCGTATGTTTTGTTACTATCACGATTGGAAAACCATTACTAACTCGCAAACCAGATGTCGTGCCCGATGTAGTAACCTGTTGTTCCTGTTTGAGACAATATGCACCCGCCGACCCTCCAAGTCGACGAACGGGGTTGGTCACTCCCAATAGCGCTATTCACATTTCCCCGTTGTGCAAACCCGCACATTCATGGTTCCCCCAGGACTTCCAAAGATCGTATAGTAAACAATAGAAACCCATAGTATGACAGTAGTTACCAAACATAAGTTTTAACACATGTTTTCTCCCCCGAAAAGTGAAACCAGTTAAAAGAGGGGCCGTAAACTCACCTTAAGTTGCGTTACTCCGTAACACGAATAAACTCAGCAGCTATGCTAGTCCCGTAAAGTGGCGACCTAACATATGACAGTTACAAGTACTTAGACTAATAACCCGAAGGTTAGTTAGTCCCTAGATGTCCAGACCATAACCAAGTTCGTTTGAAAACACCGTGACTGTTTAACTGACCCAATGTACAAGACTCGACATCCCATTGGTGACCCAAGACTCCCCGTGTTATGTTTACGCTCCCAAACAAACAATCATGCAATCACACTTAACATACGTTAACGTCCAACAAGTTATAGCACGTAGTTCACGTATCACATAATTACATCCAAACATATATTACCAAGTTATTAGATATGTTACGGGGTTCCTAGCATGTTCCTAGATGTCAAATCGGGTCTCGGAATGCTAATTTACACTTACAGCAGCAGTACACGCGATTAGGAAAAGTCAACTAGCATTTAGGTTGGTCAACAGGCATTTAGGAAGGCTAATTGCATATAATATAGGCGATTAGGGTCATAAGACATGTAAATCTTGAGTTTATAGGCGATTAGGGCTATAAGACATGTATTTCAGGACTTAACTAGCATATAGGATCACAATTGCATGTAACAGAGGCAATTAGCCCCCAATTGAATGGTATATAGGCGATTAGGGCATCTTTATAGGCGATTGGCCTCCTAATCGCCTATAACATAGGCGATTAGGGTTGCTAATCGCCAATAACCCAGCTGTTTCGGTTTTTCGCGCGTTTAACACTCCAAATCAGATCCAGAACGCGTGTAATCATCCAATATCAATCCAACAACTATACCAAACATGTTTAAACCAAAATCCTTCGTTTTGCCTCGTATTATCAGCCCTGCATGCAACTATGTAATCCAAACACAATACACATAGCATGAAACATCATATTAACATGCATAACTATAACCCTAATGAACAATTTCTCAGATCCTATCATCATGCCATCATTATTAATCTGAAACTAACCTAATAACACGTAATCATCCATCTTGAATCATAAAAACCCTAGCTTTTGATTGAAAACCCACATACATCATGCATGCTACTTAGAATCCGATTAACAATGATTATTAACAATTTTCAGAAGACTCATACGTTTTAAAACAGGTCTGGACCGTTAGGGATTTAATAAAAACGTTTATAAAGATTTCATGGATGAGAATCACACCTTAGATTGTGATGGTTTGATGAGATAAGCTTGAAACCTTGTGTTTTGATCCAAAATCACGTTCCAGAGGTTATGTGTGTGTTGGGGCGGTTTATGGGACGACTAGGGTTGGTATTATGAAGTTTAGGAGGTCAAGTATTGTATTTATAGTCGTTTTTAGTCGTCCAGCACGTAACACGCGATTGTGCAGCAGCTATACGCGATTAGCATTGCTAATCGCATGACATTCATGCATTTAGGGGCTAATCGCCTATCATTTCATGCGAGTAGCCCCCTAATCGCATGAAATGATCCCCAAATGCATACCCTATAGGCGATTAGCCTCCCCTAATCGCCTATAGGGGCTGGTTCTGTGTATTTTGCGCGTTAAACCCCGTTTTAACATATGTTAACACATTTTCACATACCGACAAGTCACATAATGATTGTAAACACATAACACTTGCAAACAAACATATTCACACTCGTTCACCAATTCCCGGGACTCGAGACTTGTATGTTCCGTATGACCTGACGATTCTACGAATCGTCACCATTTGTACACTTGGTTAAGGACTGACATCTAATGAACCTCTAGACTAACATCCGATGATCCTCTATACTAAACTGATAGTTCCCGAACCATAACACGACTTAACTAACCCAGTTAAGTACAATATACGCATGACTCGCTAAGGTAGACTTTCATCTAGACAACGTTGTTAACCAGAAATTGCCGGGTGTCACATCATCCCACGTTAAAAGAATTTTCGTCCCGAAAATTGCACAAGTACCAAAAGGAATGACGAAAGAAACAAATAAAAGATAGAAACCAAAAGAGAGATTTACCCGAGTTGTCACATCATCCCCACGTTAAAAAGGAATCTCGCCCCGAGATTCATTCAGCAGCAGTGGAGACATATCTCGATTCGAACGCTTCCTTAGGAAAGAGATGAGGATATTTAGACTTCAACTGATCCTCCCGTTCCCAAGTGTACTCTGGTCCCTGGTTCGAGTTCCAGCGAACCTTCACAATGCGAATCTTGCTATGACGTAGGCTACGAATCTTGTAATCCAGAATCTCCACAGGTTCTTCCACAATCCGAAGACGATCATCAACCTTGATCTCTTCCAGTGGAACGATGAGAGACTCGTCAGCCAGACACTTCTTTAAGTTGGACACATGGAAGACGTTATGTACGTTACCGAGCTCCGTCGGTAAATCAAGACGATACGCCACCGGTCCAATCCGTTCCAGGATCGTAAATGGACCGACATATCGAGGGTTGAGTTTGCCAGGCTTCCCAAAGCGTATGACGCCCTTCCACGGTGAAACTTTCAGAAGTACTTTGTCATCAACTTGGAATTCCAATGGCTTGCGACGCTGATCAGCATAACTCTTTTGCCGATCCCGTGCCGCTGCCAACCGGTTACGAATCTGTACGATCTTTTCCGAAGTTTCGTACACTAGCTCAGGCCCAGTGAGTTGACTCTCACCCACCTCAGCCCGACAAAGAGGAGACCGGCATTTCCGCCCGTATAGTGCCTCGAACGGAGCTGCCTTGATACTCGTGTGATAACTGTTGTTGTATGAAAATTCTACTAACGGTAAATGAGCTTCCCAACCTTTGCCAAAATCGATCACACATGCCCGTAGCATGTCTTCTAAAGTTTGAATCGTGCGCTCACTCTGACCGTCAGTCTGTGGATGGTAAGCTGTACTCATGTCTAGTTGGGTACCCAAAGCCTTGTGCAACGACTTCCAGAAATGAGAAGTAAAGTGGGAGTCACGATCCGAGATAATAGAAACCGGCACCCCGTGCTTAGAAACAACTTCCTTCAGATAAAGACGAGCCAAACGATCCATGGTGTCGGTCTCTTTAATAGCGAGAAAATGGGCTGATTTGGTCAACCGATCAACAATCACCCATATCTTATCATTCCCGCTCGGTGACTTAGGAAGTTGCGTGACAAAATCCATTGTAATCCGTTCCCATTTCCACTCCGGAATTTCAGGTTGTTGCAAGAGACCCGACGGTTTCTGGTATTCTACCTTGACCTTAGCACAGGTCAAGCATTTGCTCACGTATGAGGCTATATCCGACCTCATGTTTGGCCACCAGTAAAGCACCTTCAGATCTTGGTACATCTTATCCGAACCAGGATGAATAGAATACCGGGACTTATGAGCCTCATCTAGGACAAGCTCCCGTAGTCCCCCGAATAAAGGAACCCATATGCGTTCTGCGAAGTAGTGCAGGCCATCAGGCCTTTGCTCGTGGTGCTTGTCGGCACCGTGCATAGTCTCAGCTTTAAGGTTTTCCTCCTTCAAAGCTTCTAACTGAGCAGAACGGAGTTGATCAGGTAGAGATGAATGAATGGTGAGTTGCAACGCCCGAACGCGACGAGGTTTAGTTGATTCCTTCCTGCTCAAGGCGTCTGCTACAACATTTGCCTTGCCAGGATGGTACTTAATGGCACAATCATAGTCGTTCAGGAGTTCAATCCAACGACGCTGTCGTATGTTCAAATGTTGTTGGTCGAAAATATGTTGAAGACTCTTGTGATCGGTGTAGATGGTGCATTTGGTACCGTACAAGTAATGTCTCCAAATTTTCAACGCGAATACCACTACACCCAACTCCAAGTCATGGGTGGTGTAGTTCTTCTCGTGCACCTTGAGTTGACGAGAAGCATACGCAATCACTTTCTCGCGTTGCATCAACACGCAACCGAGACCATGAATAGAAGCATCACAGTAAACAACGAAATCATCAGGGCCTTCAGGTAAGGACAAAATAGGAGCAGAACAAAGTTTAGACTTCAGTTCTTGAAATGCCGACTCTTGTGGTTCACCCCAGTCAAATTTTCTATCCTTCTGAGTAAGAGTGGTGAGGGGTTGAGCGATCTTCGAGAACCCCTGAATGAAACGACGATAGTAGCCCGCAAGGCCTAGGAATTGCCGCACGTCAGTTGGCGTCTTTGGTGCTCCCCAGTCCTTGATCGCTTCGATCTTAGCTGGATCGACATGAATTCCTAGTTCATTAACCACATGTCCTAGGAACTGAACTTCGCGTAACCAAAAGTCACACTTTGAGAACTTGGCGTAAAGTTGTTCCCGTCGCAAGAGTTCCAAAACCAAACACAGGTGTTCCTCGTGTTCAGTCTTGTTCTTGGAGTAGATCAGAATGTCATCAATAAACACAATGACGAACTTGTCCAGATATGGTTTGCAAACACGGTTCATCAAATCCATGAAAACCGCCGGTGCGTTCGTGAGAACGAAAGGCATGATCAAGAATTCAAAATGACCATAACGTGTACGAAAGGCAGTCTTTGCAACGTCGGCTTCCCTTACACGCAACTGGTGATAACCGGACCTCAAATCAATCTTGGAGTAGTAACTAGAACCCTGGAGTTGGTCGAATAGATCATCAATACGTGGAAGAGGATAACGGTTCTTGACGGTCAATTTGTTCAGTTCTCTGTAGTCCACACACAATCGGAAACTTCCATCCTTCTTCTTAACAAATAGAATCGGGGCTCCCCAAGGGGAAGAACTTGGTCTGATGAAACCCTTGTCCAAGAGTTCCTGTAACTGACTAGACAATTCCTGCATCTCGGGAGGTGCAAGACGGTAGGGGGCCCGGGCAATAGGAGCAGCCCCTGGTACAAGATCAATACCGAACTCGACCTGACGATGGGGAGGAAGACCAGATAAATCATCAGGAAATACATCAGGAAACTCGCGTACAACAGGAATATCGTCGATCTTCTTCTCATCGCTAGAGGAAACAGATAAAAGTGCCAAAACGACCGAGTAACCCTTTCGAAGATACTTAAGGGCTTTCATGCTAGAGATGATATTTAGCGGAACACCACCCTTGATACCGTACACAGAAAGGAATTCTCCATCAGGGAGAGGAATCCGAATAATCTTGTCGTAACAAACGATCTCCGCGCGATACTAGGACAACCAATCCATGCCTACAACAACGTCAAAACTACCCAAAGGTACTGGCATAAGGTCGATGGGAAATGACAAACCCGACAACTCTAGTTGACACTCCCGAAGGATACAAGTAGCTTCAATCTTTTTACCGTCAGCCAACTCAATAATATACTTAGCCTCTAATGGTACGGGTACTACATCTAGCAGTCGACTAACTTCCATGGATACAAAACTCTTGTCGGCACCAGAATCAAATAAAACACTAACAGAGCGATTATTGAGAAGGAACGTACCGGTAACTGTGTCAGGGTCCTGTCTAGCCTCAGCGGCTCCAATGACGAAGGCACGTGCATTCCTGCCACCGCCCCCGTTGTTCCCGTTACCGTTGTTTCCGCCCTGCTTCAGTTTCGGGCAATCCTTCTTGTAATGCCCAGTCTCACCACAGTTGTAACATCCTTGTCTTCCCGTAGTTCCTTGAGCAGCAGGAGCCGGGGTATTGCTTGGGGCCTGGGTTGATGGAATTGTAGCCCGACAATCTTTAGCAAAATGCCCAATTCGCTGGCAGCGATGGCAACGATTACTGTCGCAGTTCCCTTGATGATGACGCCCACACTTGTTGCATTTAGGCAGTTTCCCCGCATAACCACCCTGTTTGTTACCCGAAGAAGAAGAACCCCGCTATCAAATCTCTTACCCTGTTGTGCTGGTGCAGATCCTTTCCCTTCATTATCCCACTTGCGCTTGTTGTTCTCTGGGGCCTTGACAGTCGAACCCTTAGCAGGCAAAATACCCTTATTCACCTTTAAGTTCGTCATCCTATGAGCCGATCGGACCACCTCTGAGTATGTAGGATGATTTTCCGCAGCCACTAACCCTGCGATTTCTGGTACTAACCCCGAAATATAGTGTTCGATCCTCCTGTACTCTGGCACATGCAGATCAGGACACAGCACTGCCAACTCATTACGCCTTACAGTATACTTTTCAATTTCAGACCCAGACATCTTGAGGTTCCACACCTCGTGCTCTAACTTCTGTACCTCTTCCCTTGGACAGTATTCTCGCTTCAGCAGTTGCACGAAATTTTCCCAAGGCATAGCATACGCCTCCCCTATTCCCATATTCTGAGTGATGTTATTCCACCAGGTCAAAGCAACATCCTGGAATAAAGCAGCAGCATACTTGACCCGATCCACTAGGAGGCAGTTACACATCAGAAACACTGACTCCACCTTTTCTAACCACCTGAGTAAACTCACCGCACCCTCAGTGCCAGAGAATTCCTGGGGCTTACAGTCCCGAAACATCTTGTAGGTACACATGGGTGGGGGTGGGTTAACAGGACCACCTGAAATGAAACGCATGAGAAACCACGAAGAATGTAAACAAGGTTCACCAATGAGGCAAGGAAAATGGATAAATCAACTTACCACCACCATTGTGCCCTAACTGGAAGGCAGCTTGTAGCAAGTTGTTCAGATCATCCTGTGATAGGTTAACACCTCCACGACCACCAGCACCACCGCGACCACCACCACGTCCACCATTGCGACCACTCCACGTCCTCCTCGTACTCCAGACATGATTCTGGTAGAAAGAACGAGAAAATTTAGTTTCGCAGATAATGATAACCACTAACGTTCACAAGATCAAAGCTAGATCCAATCCAGGACTATCCCTTCAAACCCAGAGCTCACTAGGGCTTCCATGCATTTCGGTTTATGATTTTGTGTGCACCCAAAATGATAAACCGCTCTACATGGTCCTCCAAGTGTTCTCCTAGTTCAAAGTTCAAATCACCGAACATAGACTCTTAGCTATACACCGTAATACTACGGTAGTTTATGGCAAGTGTTTCTATTGGAGTATGAAAGGGAGATGTCCGAGCCTTGGACAAATCTCAAGAGTACACGATTTACCCCAATATACCGCACTGCCTAAGAAACAAGTAACCCGACTTAGGATAGAACGGATGATGTAACATAGGAAGGTCAGATGATTTAGAGACACCCCGACAACCCATACGTAATCCATCAAAATGTTTAGTACTATGTGATCGTCTAGTGTGTGCGACTCGGCTATAAACTAGACTCTACATGCAGTCCTAGTTCACTATAACCATTGGCTCTGATACCAATCTGTCACACCCTCAAAATCCACTTGCGGAGTTTTACCGCGAGGCGTATGACAAACCAGGATCCAAACCAACGATCACAATAAACAAGTCTAAATGAACATAATGCAATTTCAAAAACAATGTTTAAAATCCCTAATCACAGCGGAAGCTTATTCAAAACATAATCCAAAATAAACCAAGTGTTCAACGTTTGAAAACCATGCAATCCTAACTAGACGCCGTGCAGACGCATGCGACCTAGTTCCATTGTGCTACCTTAGCGACCTGAGAAAACATGTAAAGTTTACGTCAGCACAAAAATGCTGGTGAGTTTACAGGTTTTGTAATCCATGTACCAAGATCAACCTGTCCATACTATAACAAATCGAAAACCAAAGTACGCTAGCTAGGCGTATGTTTTGTTACTATCACGATTGGAAAACCATTACTAACTCGCAAACCAGATGTCGTGCCCGATGTAGTAACCTGTTGTTCCTGTTTGAGACAATATGCACCCACCGACCCTCCAAGTCGACGAGCGGGGTTGGTCACTCCCAATAGCGCTATTCACATTTCCCCGTTGTGCAAACCCGCACATTCATGGTTCCCCCCGGGACTTCCAAAGATCGTATAGTAAACAATAGAAACCCATAGTATGACAGTAGTTACCAAACATAAGTTTTAACACATGTTTTCTCCCCCGAAAAGTGAAACCAGTTAAAAGAGGGGCCGTAAACTCACCTTAAGTTGCGTTACTCCGTAACACGAATAAACTCAGCAGCTATGCTAGTCCCGTAAAGCGGCGACCTAACATATGACAGTTACAAGTACTTAGACTAATAACCCGCAGGTTAGTTAGTCCCTAGATGTCCAGACCATAACCAAGTTCGTTTGAAAACACCGTGACTGTTTAACTGACCCAATGTACAAGACTCGACATCCCATTGGTGACCCGAGACTCCCCGTGTTATGTTTACGCTCCCAAACAAACAATCATGCAATCACACTTAACATACGTTAACGTCCAACAAGTTATAGCACGTAGTTCACGTATCACATAATTACATCCAAACATATGTTACCAAGTTATTAGATATGTTACGGGGTTCCTAGCATGTTCCTAGATGTCAAATCGGGTCTCGGAATGCTAATTTACACTTACAGCAGCAGTACACGCGATTAGGAAAAGTCAACTAGCATTTAGGTTGGTCAACAGGCATTTAGGAAGGCTAATTGCATATAATATAGGCGATTAGGGTCATAAGACATGTAAATCTTGAGTTTATAGGCGATTAGGGCTATAAGACATGTATTTCAGGACTTAACTAGCATTTAGGATCACAATTGCATGTAACAGAGGCAATTAGCCCCCAATTGCATGGTATATAGGCGATTAGGGCATCTTTATAGGCGATTGGCCTCCTAATCGCCTATAACATAGGCGATTAGGGTTGCTAATCGCCAATAACCCAGCTGTTCCGGTTTTTCGCGCGTTTAACACTCCAAATCAGATCCAGAACGCGTGTAATCATCCAATATCAATCCAACAACTATACCAAACATGTTTAAACCAAAATCCTTCGTTTTGCCTCGTATTATCAGCCCTGCATGCAACTATGTAATCCAAACACAATACACATAGCATGAAACATCATATTAACATGCATAACTATAACCCTAATGAACAATTTCTCAGATCCTATCATCATGCCATCATTATTAATCTGAAACTAACCTAATAACACGTAATAATCCATCTTGAATCATAAAAACCCTAGCTTTTGATTGAAAACCCACATACATCATGCATGCTACTTAGAATCCGATTAACAATGATTATTAACGATTTTCAGAAGACTCATACGTTTTAAAACAGGTCTGGACCGTTAGGGATTTAATAAAAACGTTTATAAAGATTTCATGGATGAGAATCACACCTTAGATTGTGATGGTTTGATGAGATAAGCTTGAAACCTTGTGTTTTGATCCAAAATCACGTTCCAGAGGTTGTGTGTGTGTTGGGGCGGTTTATGGGACGACTAGGGTTGGTATTATGAAGTTTAGGAGGTCAAGTATTGTATTTATAGTCGTTTTTAGTCGTCCAGCACGTAACACGCGATTGTGCAGCAGCTATACGCGATTAGCATTGCTAATCGCATGACATTCATGCATTTAGGGGCTAATCGCCTATCATTTCATGCGAGTAGCCCCCTAATCGCATGAAATGATCCCCAAATGCATACCCTATAGGCGATTAGCCTCCCCTAATCGCCTATAGGGGCTGGTTCTGTGTATTTTGCGCGTTAAACCCCGTTTTAACATATGTTAACACATTTTCACATACCGACAAGTCACATAATGATTGTAAACACATAACACTTGCAAACAAACATATTCACACTCGTTCACCAATTCCCAGGACTCGAGACTTGTATGTTCCGTATGACCTGACGATTCTACGAATCGTCACCATTTGTACACTTGGTTAAGGACTGACATCTAATGAACCTCTAGACTAACATCCGATGATCCTCTATACTAAACTGATAGTTCCCGAACCATAACACGACTTAACTAACCCAGTTAAGTACAATATACGCGTGACTCGCTAAGGTAGACTTTCATCTAGACAACGTTGTTAACCAGAAATTGTCGGGTGTCACAACAACCTAGAAGCAAGGGATGACTTGAGCTACAATGAAGAGCTTGAGAAACATGAAGAAAAGTTGGGTGAGCTAGAAGAGCTAGAAAGAGTTGCTGAGGAAGATAAAAGACAACAACTGATGACTTACATCACCAAGAACGACAAAACTAAAAAGTACTCACTCAAAGGGCTCTCTATGGATGAACTTACAAGAAGAGCTCAGATTGTATCTAACAAACTTACCACAGAAAAAGACAGAAAGACAAAGAGAGTTGAGGTCATAGAAGAGTTGGTAGCCAATGGATTTGGTTCAAAAGCTTCAGTGTCAAAATGGAGAGAAGATACATTATATGATACTTATAAAAGATTCCAGGCTGATAAGGCTGCAAATCCAGAGAAGTTCAAAACTTCTAAAGTATCACAAACTTTCGTAGTTAGAACTTATGGTGCAAGACAATCAACATCAAAGCCTCCTACCAAAAAGAAGCCAGAGGAGACCATAAAGACTGATTTCAAAATGGTATTGCTAGAAGGCAATACAGTGGTACAAGGAGACTTTGTGGTTGAAGAGAAGCCTCTGCTGACACGATTCAGGGATCCTTCCACATTTGCTTACCAATTACAACATACAATAACAGACAAAAAACACACTAAGGTAATCACTGAACATCATCTCCCTACCTTTAATATACCTGATGTTGTACATGCTGAAGAAGGAAGAGAATCCCACCTGAGGGTCACTGAAGTAGAAAACATTCCTCACTCAGGATCAACCCAGGAGACTAGCTTAGTTCCCTACACTTTAGCCTTTGACCAATCTAAAGTGTATATAGTGAAATGGTCATTTATTTACTGATTCAAACTCAGTATTGATCACAAGAAGAGATTGTTCAAGCAAGGTCTTCAAGTCTATAGATGAACTGAAGAATCTTTCTACAAAAGACCTGCTCACAATCCAGCATCTTGAACCAGAACAAGGATCTCTGACTGATCAACAACTGCATCAACCAAGACTTCCATGGTCAGGGAAATTTGGAAGATGCTTGATGGCAGAATAAGAGAATAAAGGATTAGATAAGGTTTTGGCTTCATCAATCTAGGGGAGATTGTAAGGACTAAAAGGATTGAAGAAACCACTGTTGTAAACCTTAGTCTAATTCATATTCTACCAGAAATGCTAAGTATAGAAACTGCTGAAGAAGAAGATTGAAAGTACTGAAGAAGAATACATCAAGTGCTGAAGAGTAAAGCTCAGAAGTTCTGAAGTCAAACCAGACAATTCAATTGAAGAACTACTGAAGACAAACTACTCATCAGTAGTTTGTCACTCATCAGCTGTTCTGATAGAAGCTTCCCACCGCCTTTATATTTAAGTAGTTTAGTATTATTTATTACTTTATGCTTTTGTTAAAGTCTTTGTACAAGTTCCAATAGTACAACTCGTTGTAGTATTGTTTAGTATTACTTTTGAATCAACTTGTATGTATTTGCTGGTCTATAAATAGATGGGTTAATCCCACTATTTTAGTCATCGATTTTTACTGAAATACTTCAAAGGTTTTTTTTAGTTGAAATACCATTTCACATCTGAGAATCTTTCATCATACTTATTGTTATATGCATTCAATTGTTTAGATTCTCATTAATTGCTTTAGTTCATTAAATCCACGGGGAGTAATAAATCCTGTTGAAAGTGAATCTTTAAACTTGAACACTTCACTTATTCCGCTGTGAAAACTGCTTTGATAAACTTACAACACATAAGTGTTCATGAATAAGAACTGTTAAAGAACATACGGATCCAACAAACCTCAACTAATATGTTTTCAAAACCTAAATCAATAAACATTTTGCTTCACTTTGATAACACTTAAAAGGTCCCACTTCTGCCCAAAGGTGATGTGTTACCTTAACATAGTTATCTAAGTCTAACTAAGCATGCCATATTAGTTTTGCCTAATTGACAAGAATGTCTCACTTCTGTCCAAAGATGATGTGTTACATTCATGTCTTGTAGAACTAAATTGTGCCTAATAAATTAAGTGTCTCACTTCTTCCCAAAGGTGATGTGCTACACTTAATTGCACATCATGCTTAAATGATTTCACTTCTGCCCAAAGTGATGTGCTATTATTTTAAGTAGAACTTCTAATTAATCTATTATATTTTTGTGTTTATAATAGATGTTATCACATCTTCATCAAAACAATGATCCTCACATATTAATGATCCTTCATTAATATAATGATCATAATTGCCTGCCTTACTTGAATATCCCATAACATAAATCACTCTAAAGTTCTTCTAAAATGTCATATCTCAAAGTAACTATTCCACTCTTATTCCAAAACCCACTATGATTTGCTCTTATTGAGTCTTGATTATCCCTTAAGAGATGACCCTCCTGCTAATTTTCTAACAAACTAAAATTTATTTTCATTAAGAAGTGGGATAAGTCAAATATAATGTCACTTTTGGTAATCAAGAACTCAAATTAATGATTGCTTTCAGGGGAGCCATTAAAGATTCTGAAATTCCTAAGACTAATTTTGTTTATATGGAAGAATCAAAAGAACTCTTAAAGAAGCACGCAATAAATCTAACTCAAATTAAAAAGGTTTGGTGACATTCGTGAATACGTCATAATATTGAATAACATGGCCTATTAAACTAAGGGCTTATTCATGGAATCGACAAAGATTTTCAGTGCGTTATACAATAACTTTTCCATTAGTAGGATTGGATGCCTTATGAATCAACTACAACAATCAGAAGCCTTATGAATTAACTACAACACTCAGAAGTACCAAAGGAAAATGAGTGTGTTGATAGCAACATACGTACAGGAAAAGAAACGCCTAAACTGAAAAATTAGATGTTATTTACCTTACTATCACTAAAAGTTAAAAGTGGAAGGTAACTTACAATATAGAGGATAGTTTTAAAGTCCGGAAACAAAATACATGTACTGCTTCCAGCTCTATGGTCTCTAAGCGGATGTCTCACTGTAAAACTATGCCATTAGACTAGGCATAAGAAATGAGACAATCCATAAGCCAAGGAAACAGCTGGCTAAGTTAAGTAGTAGAAAATCAATGGTATTTGACTCCACAAATATAAATATTCCTATTAACACATGATTGTTGAGTCTAGTTCTATTCGTTTCCTTATCAGATTTCAACAAATACTTAAGATGAGAGTAAGTGGCGAATTTAATGTTAAGGTTGAAAGACTCATTAATAACTGATCTTTGTATTAGGCTTTATGATACCTTACAATATTCTGGAGATTACTCAGAATTTTAGTATCAATACTAAAGTCAAATTTTGACAGTTATGAGTTTTTATGCCCAAAACAAAGTCACTATTAACTTAAACTCTCATATTATTGGTTTTCATTATTTGAACAGAAACCTTATAAAATAGAACAAGATGATACATACATTTTCATAACTTTGTTATAATGAAAATGAAAATTTAACAAAGGATAATAAGACCTGTGCACTTCATCCATTGAGACCAAATTTTTCATGAGCAATCATGAATAGGTTAATTAAGGATGATTTGTTATTAAATCTCATCCTTAGTGATTTTAAAACATGTGTTAAATGCCCTAAACTTTAAATGACAAAAGGAATAAATGGGTTTCCATCACATGGTATAATTAACTGACATTAGTGGAGCTTAGAAAAATGTCGACTTGTATCTAATCTGTTTCATACGGACCTAAGTCTTCAAGAAATCAATTCATATATTTAAAATGTTTCCTTCTAAAAATGTTCTTAAAATTTCTTATGAAATCTGGACAATAAGGAAATCAAGTCTAAAATATATGAAATATTCCCATTCACATGTATCGCTAAAACTTATCATATGGAGTTCTTAGAGACCTAAAAGATCAGTGGGAGTATTAAGTGTCCTATTTATAACTTGCAAAAGTTGCAAGAGGTGGGGAAGTAACAATTTTGATCTTATCTCAAATTACACCTCTTGTATATGACATTGCTCCATCACAACTTGTCTCCTTAGAATACAATGATACTCCTAATAAAGTTTCATTGATGCCTAACTATGGGAAGAACTTAGATTTCTTACCAAAACTAAAGCAATCCTCAATAAGAGAAACTAATATAAACATTATTGAGTTGTTTCTCTATTAGAATCTATTGGTCTTCCAATCTTTGACCCTATGCATGCTAAGTTCGTAAAGATTTCTGAGTTTAGTAAGAGCAGTAAAAGTCCTTATCATGACTTGCCAGAAGTACAAGAGGTGGGGGAGAGACTCATTAAATTCTATTCCGAATTTAACTCCGATTACACCTCTTACACACCATACTGCACCAACTCTTACACACTTAGAAACTAATATTGCTCATTATTTACCTGACAATGAAAGCACCTAACCAAGAGCCAATTCATAACATTGCACATGTATCTTAATAAACCCAATAGTTAACTTAGGAGGTCATTTAGGTCTAAAAGGCTTACTAACTTTGATGACTAAGTACCTTACCTGACTAAAGCTGAAATAGATGTTTTGAAAGTTTACTGATCCCACCTCTTCTAATTATATCATCGGCATCAATTAAATCTTTTAAATGGGACAAAGCTATTATTGGCAAACTTTGATTCCATGAATTAGAATAAGGTTTGGATTTGTTTGAATTACCTAAAGGTGTTCATAACTAAACTGAATCTAAATGGAAACGTTATCACACTAAAAGTATGATTGATTGCTGAGGGTTATACTCAAGAGGGAATAAACTATCAATAAACCTTCTTACTTGTCATACAAAGGGTTATTTGAGGATCATTACTGTTCCAGTAGCTTATAATAATTTAAGAGCTACATTAGATGGACATTAAACAACTTTCCCTTACATTAACCTACATGTTCATAAAATAACCTAAAAGTTCTAAACTGAAGGTCTAGAACACTTAGTTTGTAAGTCAATGAAATCCATGTATGGGTTGATGCAAGCATTTAAACATGATGAAATTACAATGCAATTCTTTTCATTAAGAACCAAGTGGATTAATACACCTACCTCAAGATGAGTGGGAGAAACTAACGCAAACTTGTCCTTATATAGATGACATTCTTTTGACAAGTATATGTTACGTTAGTCAAATCATTGTTCACGCATACTTTGACATGATGAATCTTGGAGATATCTCTTATGTTATAGGAATCGAAGTCCACCGAGATAGGCTCAACGAGATATTAGTTTCGTCTCTAAGCGGGTCCTTACACATGTAACATACAACATTGCTCTCCTTTAGAGGCTAATAGGATAAATGAGATTATAGCCTTATGCTTCATTAATTAGAAGCCTTATGTAAGTTTAAGTCTCTAATCGTTTGGATATTGCTCATGTTGCGGAACACTAGACTCGTCTAGATTATTGTGAAGCATCTAATAAAATATTACAATATCTTTAAGAAACGAGAGACTATAATTTAAAGAAGAAGTGAGAACTTAAAACAATTGAATACTCTTATTCTAACTTTGTTGTATTAAAAGACAACAATATGTCAACTTCGGGATATATCCTTATTTCAGCAGACAAAACTTATCTCATGGAGGAATCATTATGAACTGTTAACAACAACCTAAATAATAATGACATAATATGTTGCTTATCACAACGCAGCTGTCACTAAATGTTGTTGGAATTTTATCAATAGACTCATAATTAATAACTCCATCTAAATTCTATATTGAAGACTTACTGTGATAAAGATAGCTACCCTATTTTCTCGAACAGTAACAGTTCGAGCGGAGCTGCATTAGAAATTCGATACAAAATTGACTGTTCACTTATTTTATGAACAAGTAGAGGAAACTAATTCTTTGTATCGAATTCATTCATGATATGCTTATGGATCCAATAACTAAAGTTCTATCACCCATAAGTCTCTCTAAGGGCCTATAATAGAGACGGGTTTTACTAATGACCATGTACAACTGCATATTGCACTATGAATGAATAATTATTAATTATTCCTCATTCGTTTGATATTTGTTTGTCTCTAAATACGTTCATGCATGCCTAAGGACGTATAGATACTAATTATACAAATTAACGTTAAGGGCTTACTTGTCATGATCCTAATGTTAAGTTTTAAAATTGGGGTGTAGTATGATTAATGGGGATCTTGAGTTGAATAACTGACTCAATGACTGTATTTCTCTGCTACATTTTTTGGTTTAAAACTAAAATGAGTGTTAACTCCTGATCAGGCTTATCTAATGCTCATAATAAATGATTACTCGGCCAAGTGGGAGAATGTAAGAATATATTTATATATTCTATTATGTGGCCCTTATAATCATTTTTCTAATAAATGATCAATGACCTAAATACCCCTATTGGTTTAACTGGTCTTTATGTGATGGACGTAATTACCCGTAATGAACCATTAAATAGGGTTTCCCCTTGGGTGTATATATAGAGGTAATTAGGAGAGGTTAAATGCTAATGAAACACCAATACTCTAAACTCTAATTTTCCATCTCCTCTCTAAAACTGAGATCTCTGATCTCCTTAAGCCATCCTAACTGTACACCCTAAACGGGAACCCAATCATCCTGTTGATCATGAAGTATTCACTATCAGTGGTTACTGGCTAATAAGGTACATACTCGATTTACTTATTCATGTTTATGTATTATTATCAAAGAATTGATCAACATCACGGGCATAAACATTTGATAGGTTTATGCTATTGATTTTTTTGAACGATAAAGATATGCAAGTGTTTTTGTTAATAGTATAAGTTAGTTCTATTGATGATGGATGTGATCATTTTTTATCTACTAACTTCTACTTTTTGATGTTTTGGTTTAGGAATTGTTTATTCAGCCTTTGTAAATATATTCTTATTACTATCATACATTGTTGATGTTAAACTTAGAAAACACTATTAACTTTTATTTTTTGATGGATTTAATAAAAAAATATAGAAAACAATGATTTATATAGACTAGCTATACTAATCCTACTAGACCTATAATACTAAACGATAACTATAAAAAGCATAGAAAACCTAATACTAATACTAATAGACAATTAATTCAAATAACAATTACGCAAACTTAGTAATTATTTTATTCGTTTAGTCCTTCAACTTTAGTCATGCGAGTTGATATCGCTACAATTTTAACACTCCCTCTCGATATAAACTTTAAACCTACTTCTTCTACAATTTTCATACCGGGTTGGTGTTGGATCTTTTGCACTCCCTCTCAATACCGACTTCATCACTCATTCCAATTCTTGAATACAGCTCAAGCATCTCTATTACCGATAATACATTTAGCTAGATTGTTTGCCCCCTCTTGAACTCAGGTCGATAGTTTTCACTCTCTTGAACTCGACCAATAACAAAACTCAATTAATTGGATGAAGGGATAACTTATCAGCTGCCTTCAACCGAATTGAATCAAATGGTTCACCAAAATCTGATCAAGATCTTTCACCACTGCCTTTGAACGAGTCTTCATCTTTTGGTTAACTACTAAACTACCCCGACACACGAGATTTAACCATCCGACACATGGTGATGGCATATCATAACTGAAACCTTCAGCGTTAACACTGACCGATCTTGATAACTTAGCGAATCTTAACCTAGAGAACTTTTAATCGAGAGAAGGGTAACCAATTCCAATAGCCTTCTACTCGATGAACAATAGACTAAGTTGACACACAACCTAGATGTAATCCTTTACTTATCAACAACTAACCATGACAACAACATGTTGATCTGTCTTTTGGTCACTAAACAAATTTAGCTTCTCGCTTTTTTGTTTCAACCTCGACATGCGCATTGGTTTTCCAGGTTAATGAGTATACGGTTTGATTAAACTCATTATTCCTCGGAAATACGCTATTACGTTGTTTTGTTACCTACCCCATAATGAATAAAAACACCCGTTTTTTTCTTCGTGAGTAAGAACCTTTCGATAACCCGATCTCGATTGAACCTCTCGTCGTCACTAATTGATGGTTTGCCACTGAACCATTGTAGCCACCAACAATAGTTTATACCATCAATAACTCCATGAAAAATTCATATTATTAGAACTAGGTGGTTTCCCGCGCGTTGCGGCGTGGAACGGCGATAACCGCCGAACAAATGTTTAAGGCTATCAGTGATTATCATAGTGTAAGTATACCCATATATCATGTTTACTTGCAGAAAGTACATGCTCTTTTATTCGTTATGATAAACGAAAAGGTTTTCAAATCATGTGTTGTGACACCCGTCGAAATCACAAGTCATATCCATACACTTAGTTGCATGATTACAGTGTGCATAGCATTACATGTTAACATTTGCATCATAGTTGGGCTATACAGGGTTCCAACGGGTCAATCTCAAGGCATACAGTCTAACAGTAGACCCATTAGTTAGTTCAAGGCCTCAGTTAGTCCTATAATTCATGATATATTTTAGGAAATCCATGCAATTGAACAAGAATTCCAACTTGTACCCCGACAAAAACAAACAATGTTCCTTTACGTGAACTATCCATATACATTGACCAACGCGGACAATTAGACTCTAATTAACTTGTGTACAAGGGTATTAATTTTAATACACATACATATGTACATCCATAGACAAGTTAAAATTTAGCAAAATCCAAATTATATATATATATATGTATATATATTCACGAGCACACATACACACATCACCAAGAATTCCATGTTCTACACTTCAATTTCCCATGGAAATACCAAAGTAGAATAAGGGACACACATTAGCTTATTCTTACACAAGTTGACATCCTAAACCATCAAAAACACTATGTAGGAATCAATCTACACACATGAAAATAAATTGGAAATGAACAACTCCCTTACCCACACATACATACATACATACATACATACATACATACATACATACATACATACATACATACATACATACATACATACATATGGCTACATACACACACTCACCACCACCTCACCATTCTTATCCAAAGCATACCACACATCCATGCCTTATACTAACATGGCAACAACATAAATCACATGAACTTCAAGACCAAGTTGACTTGCCACAAAAAACTTCTTTTGTCTCATTATATTCGGCCCCCAAGAGTCTTCAAAAGAGGTCTGCACACAATCCCCTAGGACACTAGTCAACCACTTGCACTAGAGTGGCAAAAATATAAAATACATGAACCATTTCACCTTGCCCACCTTGCCATCCAAGACTTGCTCCTTCCCTATGATTTTCGGCTACTACATAACCCCTACAAGCCAAGCCAAAACCTCAAGTCAACACTTTACTCTTACAAGACCCCTAGTATAATGCACACCAAGAAAGCAAGGTATTGACCATCCCCAATTGTGAACCAATGAAACCATGGAACCCTTCCCACCAATCGGCTATATATAGAGCTCAAGAGGGACTTGAGGATCACACCACAACTTCACACAACTCACTAACACTTGAACACTCTTTCCTTTTCCCTTGGTTATATTCGGCCGAGCCCTAACCCCTCTACCAAGGCTTCATTCGATCACTAGCCATCAACCTTTGGGGTCATTTGGAAGGAAGTTAGCTTATTTTCTTTAGTATTATCGGCTATATACACGTGAGGTATAACATCCGAACCATTTTCCTTCTTTATACACTTCGGTTACATGTAGTGGTCACCCGAAGCACACACACACTGTAACATCCGGCCTCTCTCACCACCAATATTGTCTGCTTTGCCCCGATGGGTTGCCCATCCAGAGCTCACGGATTTGTTTTTGGTCGCCCCGGTGGAGACTTCCCAGGAGGTCACCCATCCTGATACTACTCCCACCTGAGCACGCTTAACTGTGGAGTTCTCCTCTCATCCACTAGCATTAAGCCCAAAACGCGTTTGTGATTTAAGAGGCTGTGGATTACTTATGAACAAAGGATCTCTCCTGGCCACGGCCGATGTGGGATTTGCCTAGAGTGTCATACAAAGGTCCATGTTAATCTCCCAGAAATCAGTACTGTTACAATCACCCTCCCTTAGGGACTCATCGTCCTCGATGAGGTCTGCCCCACCATCCCGAACGGCACAGGAGTGGCCCTGATACCATTTGTAACATCCGGCCTCTCTCACCACCAATATTGTCCGCTTTGCCCCGATGGGTTGCCCATCCAGAGCTCACGGATTTGTTTTTGGTCGCCCCGGTGGAGACTTCCCAGGAGGTCACCCATCCTGATACTACTCCCACCTGAGCATGCTTAACTGTGGAGTTCTCCTCTCAAAAGAACACGAACACGTTCATCTCCTTAGAAAAGGTACAAATGGTATCAGAGCCACTCCTGTGCCGTTCGGGATGGTGGGGCAAACCTCATCGAGGACGATGAGTCCCTGAGGGGGAGGGTGATTGTAACAGTACTGATTTCTGGGAGATTAACATGGACCTTTGTATGACACCCTAGGCAAATCCCACATCGGCCGTGGCCAGGAGAGATCATTGGTTCATAAGTAATCCAAAGCCTCTTAAATCACCAACGCGTTTTGGGCTTAATGCTAGTGGATGAGAGGAGAACTCCACAGTTAAGCGTGCTCAGGTGGGAGTAGTATCAGGATGGGTGACCTCCTGGGAAGTCTCCACCGGGGCGACCAAAAACAAATCCGTGAGCTCTAGATGGGCAACCCATCGGGGCAAAGCGGACAATATTGGTGGTGAGAGAGGCCGGATGTTACACACACACTCGCACCCCCTTAACAAATGATTTTTCAAGAAAAACTAACTTAGACACTCAAGTTTATGTTAAAAAGTTCAATGTTTAAGCTTATGTATACACACATACGTACATTGGTACATACACCTTGGAACACATGTATATGGACATATACGAGCACACACACATACATATGGATGTATGTGTGCATGTATGAGGCCAAGACCCGACCCAAGAATAGTAAATATTGCTTAATTTTACAACATACATCATGATTAGATTTATAAACATGTGTTAAGAACAATAAAAACATGTGTTAACAAGATTAACACAAGAGTTTTCTTGGAAACATATGATATGCGAGTATATACCAAGGCAAAACACCTAAAGGTGTTATTTTTATGCAAAACTGTCGAATGATGTGCCCATATGCCACCCTAGACTTACATAACTGAGACATAAGTAACACTCGATAACATTTAGTAAGACAAAGCACTTGTTTTACAAAAAACAGACTAAACATCGTCACATTAACGATAAAACGAACATTTCTGACACAAACAGTGTGTGACACACGTGGATAGTGGTAAAAAAGCCCCTAGTCCACGGTTGTTGCAGTCGGGTGAACTGTTGCATGATAGTTAGAACAAAACATAGACCTAAGGTGCCTTTATATTAACTTAGGGCATCCCAGACCAGACACACAGTGCCAGATCCAGTTTAGTCTAGCATTCAGACACCATGTGAGTATTCACGATCCCTTTTTGCAGCTTTTACATTTTTCAGGGGAAAAACATGCGTACAGTTTTCATTTACACTACATGACTATTATGTGACATTGAGACATTACAGTTCATGATCCATTAAGCTCTCGTTTCATACATCATACCAGATATCAAAAGGGATAGATCTATTGGGTTGACACCCCCACTCTTGGTCAGTCGCTCTGACCGGATAACAGATATCAAAAGAGTGCTTGTAATTCACATTATTTCATTGTCTTTAGTGTACAATGGGCGAGGCACAACATGTCAAGGTTTGGTTATGGGCTCATGTCAGATAACATATTGATTATTGCCCTAGCTAGGCAATGATTTAGTCGGTTTGGGGTTACATGTCCATCATATAGTAAACCCGTGAACTCACCAACTTTATGTTGACCCATATTTCCTTTAATGCATGTTTTTCAAGAAATTAGAATGGATAAAGGAATTTGCGGGGGTCGCATGCGAGCATTTGTGGGATACCTTCTTTAGGACCGTTGTGTTGTTGTCCTAACACAAGACATTTATATACAATGGTTTTGAATATTAAACAGTTAACTCTATGTAGAACAAATCTGGGTGTTTAATGAAAGTTCCCGCTTTATTTTAATCAATGCTCGTGTGACCTTTGTGCTTGGAAATCTTTCGAAGTCGCACCTTGCGTTTCCGCATAGGCAGGGTGTGACATGTGTTGTTGTGCATAACAAAATTAACACAAAAATATGCATATACAAACATGAGTAAGGCGACATGGTAAGATTAAAAACAAAAACTTGATATGCTATTGTATAAACATGATGAGTGAATTTGATCTTACCTGACCTTGCCATTCATGTTAGATAATATAAGGTAGCATTCGTTTTCATGGATTGCAAAGAAATTGGAATTGGAATTCGCGCGAGAACCATAATTTGTTTTGGAATTTTGATGTGTTCGTTTCATAAAATAAAACGAAGTCTCGATGGAATTGAAACGTGGATTCCCTTTCATATGTTGTTGTTCAATTACAATTTCTTCTTTTGTTGTAAGGAACAACATAAGAAGTTGAATACACATTCTGATTCCTTCCGAATTCCATTCCATTCCCGTGAAATGATCGCTACCTAAATTCCTTGATGTTGGTAAAAAGCTTACAACCACTAAAGTTATTTGTATACAAATGGCCTTAGTGGCAAAATTTCAACAGCAGTTTCCTTTTTGCTTCTTTTCTATCCACTGCAGAGTGCACAGTATGACACAGTCTCCTTTAACATTTTCATTAGTCAATTCTAATGTTATAAGAAAAAAAAATTAGCACATAGGTAAAAAATCATCTTTAACCACAATTAAGAACATTGACAAAATGGATTATTGCATACCATCCTGTCTTGAACTTTTTAGAAGCCCATTTGCGTAGCCTTTCCATCCTTGTAGGCATATCTCCACTGATCAAGCAAGGAGCATTTCTTTGCATAGAGTTAGTAAGTTCAGATGCCATTGAATTCACATTTTCCACCTGTTATATATAAAAAACTATTAATATAGCGCTTTTCCAGGATTTGAAGTTCTTAATATTGATGCAAATGGGAAATGTTTTTGGTAATAATTAGTTCAACTAAAGTTAGTTGCTGAAGATAATGTTGAGACAGCTAGAGCCTACACATCAACAACTAAAGCTGCATCCCAAAATTTTGAATGTCTCCATGTAAAGAAAATATATCATTACTTTCATACCTTTGCACCACGTAAAACTGGATGACAGAGATGTTGACTCTATAGACACAATAGACGCAACTAAGTTTATGGAATGATCGCTGATAGTTAGATTCAATTGTGTAACTGCAACTTTAGCATTTGTAAAAATACAAATATGAAGATTAAATAACCAACATCTAGCAACATAAGAAGAAAATAAATATACAGCTCATAGAAGGAGATGGCAAAATAGGAAGGTCGGTCGTATCGGGTAACAACATCAAAGGGGCCCGTGTTAAAACAGGTAAGGTAACCTTTTGCCCAAATCAAGAATTCGATACGTTCTCTTTTGGCTTAAATATTTTGGGCTAACCTTGTTGTCCCATTAGAGATAATATTTATTCATGAAGGCAAAAGCATACGTATACAATGGTAGCCTACGAAATTTGGTTTGTTTTGAATGTTCACCTTTAAATTCGATCTCATGTCATGTTCGTGTTCTCCAAGGTAATAAATTCAAATGATACACTGCCTCTATAACTTGAAACGAAGTAAAACCCAGATCAATTAGCTAAGATTTATATCAATGAACGCGATATTTTGTACCTTATGTATTCTTGACCAATCTCCTCTCTACTTTCACTTGACTGACAAAAGATATCAAAACGACAATCGAAACCATTAATTACCAATTTTATCGGATGCTGAACTATGATTATCAAGAACCCAATTTAAGAAAGCTAACATAAAAATAACCTAAAGATAACGCATAAAATACAAATTCCAAAAAGTTTACTAGACCCGCATCATTTTCTCTCCTCTGCTCCATCACCACCACACCCATCGCCCGACTGTGTCTTGGCCAATGACGGTCGTCCAGAGAGTGTCTCCACCGTAGGCGGCCACCACTAAGCCGTTAAACTGGAGGCTGAAAGAAAAATAGCGTATATGTATTCATACATGACAAATTAGGAGCTTTTTAGTTACGAGATTCAATTTCTATGCAGGTAGCATTGTTTTTGTAGTCGTTGATGTTACTGAGTATGTGAATAAAGTCCTAAATTGCATAAAAGTGGACAATCTCCCATCACTCAAACGTAAGCCTAAAATCAAAATCCAAAACGAAAATGAAAGTATAAAAAAGGAAAAACATTTCACATACCTCTTTATATAGGAAATCGAATCTCCGGAATCTGAAATCCAAAGGACGAAAAACTGAAATCAATACAATCCATGCCAATATAGAATGTTGAAGCTGAACACATGTTGCAATCTAACACTACTAAAGGCGTAAATAAAATAAAAAAAACAGTAAATTTGTTAAGGAAACTGAACAATCATCGTGGTTCACAAAATTTAAGAAACGGTACCGCCACGGCGCCAGCAGAGGTCCAGTGACGGCTGTTACTACCGAAAGTTGCCTCTCCAAACCGTTGGGAGGTGATGGAGTCGAGAAGTCGATGCGTAGGAAGTAAAGATGGAAGCTTGGGATTAGAGAAACAGATGGGGGGAAGAGGCGGTGGATAAGAATGATCTGGATGGGTGAGGTGGGAAGAGAAGAAGGTGGAAGGTGGGATGTGAGGAAGCAGGAGGTGGAGCAGCAGAGATGAGACGTGTATAAGACGGTATAGCAATTAACATATATGCCCCTCGAAACAAACTAAATTACAAAATGGTATTTGAATTATTCATGGCCATTTTGAATTGATATATAGTTAATTGTAACTAGTACAACTTGATAACCCATCACAAATTCCTTCTTTGGAATAACGAACCCCAAGATATAAAAAGAATTTGATTTATACCTTTCTCTATACTCCTTCCCATCACAGCTACCGATCACCAAACTTGATGTTTTTCCTCTTTCTCAAAAACTACTCTCACAACCGTGCCTGTAATACCACTTGTTAAGCTTAAAGAACACTAAAACTTTTATTGATTGACGGATTTAATAAAAAACATTATAAACAAAGATTTATATAGACTAGCTATACTAATCCTACTAGACCTATAATACTAAATGATAATTATAAAAAATATAGGAAACATAATTCAAACCAAATACTAATACTAATATAGATAATTCAAATAATAATTAAGCAAACTTATTTATTATTTTATTCATTTAGTCCTTCGACTTTAGCTTTTTGAGTTGATATCACTACAATTTTAACAATTTAGGCCATGGTGATAAGTATTTTATTTTCCCGTAAAAGAGCATACACGGTTTTATGATATGTAGTCATGGTAGATACGTGTTTGTCATCTGTATCTTGTTGAGGCATTGGTACTGATACGCTATTTCGAAGTATTATACCTAAGCCTTATTATAACTTTTTTGAAATTAATATGTAAACGATAATTTTATACTTCTATATTACTTATGTTCGCAGTAGTAAGGTTTTGGTCAACGACCATTATGTAATTAACTTGGCTTATTGTGGTTTCATTTAGGTTATATAGTATACATTGTTAAAGGCTATTGGTTATGGGGATACTTAGAGATTAGGAAGACACAAAATCAAGCTTTCAGAATGGCGTATAGGTTGAAGGTCAGTATAATATTTATTATTACTTACCAATGTTCTTTAAATTTAGTTTGGGATTTACATGTTTATTGTATTTCTTCTTGATGTTTTTGTAATGCTGCCATTTGCAGCGTTTTCTCATGGTTTAATGCCTAACTCCTAACATTTAAGTTCTATATTGATGTTTTTTGCTTGATAAGGTTTGGTTAGTTTTATATGTCATCTCTCATTGATTAAGAAATTCTAACTTGTAAGATGATTGTTGCTACAACAAATATAGGACCAAGGATGGTTATGGGATCTTCGGGGTAAAAGGGTTAAAGGTTTAGGTTTGCATAACGCAGGTCATGGGGTCGCACTACGTTTGTAGGAATTTATTGTTTGTAATTGTTTTTAGATTTTGATTTAAAGAAGTTTTCAAACCAGAATGTTCTTTGTAGTTTTTATTATTATTATTGTTAATGTTAAAGTGAAGAAAAGATGATGCAAAGTGCAAAATCTTATAGAGAGGAGATGATCAGGAGTGGAGTGTTAGTGTTAAGTGATGGGAATATATAAAAGGATGATCTTCTATAAAGGGAAGTACTTGACCCTCGATCCAAGACTGCAGTGGAAGACTTGCCCTTTATGGTTAAAGGAAGGCTTTTGATCTGTGGGTAATAGAGTTAACTCCAGCACATGCGTTGGCTGCTGCTGGGCGGGATAATTCACACGTAAAGTGTGATGTGATTTATCATTGGTTCGTTCCTTTTGCTGCTTGTGACAGCTGTGTTGATTTGTAACCTTTTTACCCTTCAACCTTTAAGCTACTTTGTATATTTATCATTTTATTGAGCTTTAGTTATCCACGTCATCAGCCCCCCAAGTCAGAGGTGTTTGTGGTTAAAGCTCAAATGCATCTGATTGTATACAATGTTTTTGTCGCTTAGAGGTTTGAAGGCTTAAAGGGTTGAGACCTCAAAACTTTGGGCGGTGAAGCCCTTAATTGAATTCTGACATAACCGTTGATGGGACAGGTGTCAGGCTTGTATGCGGCGGTTATTAATGCACCATAGGCATCATCATACCTATCGATTATTTTTTTAAATTCTTTTTATTACCTCTAACCATCCATTTTTCACACTCTCCCAAGTCTTTAACATTTCTTTTTTCTCTCGGTTTATTCATCCTTCCATCAGGTTAGTTTTCCTTTTCATCTTCTATCTTCGATCATCCTTCAAAAATATGGGGGCTAAAAAGGATATGGGGGTTAATTACTCCTGGTTAACATAATAAGAGGTTGAAATGTTTTGTGAAGAAGGGGCCATTAATCTTTCGTTCAATCTGGTGGCTTCGGGTTTGGACAAATCTATCGATTAGTGTTCTTCTGGTTCGATCGCCCTTTACTATCACCATTTTGAGTTTTCAAACCTTCGTTTTCCATTTTCTGTGCTCGTTCTTAATGTTTTAGAATAATATCGAGTATCTTTTGGGCAGATGCACCCTTATGGGTTATCAAGGGTTTTACATTTTGAGGTTTTGTGTCGGGCCCTAGGTTATGACCCGTCTTTGTTAATGTTTCAATGTTTTTTCCGATTGGTTAAAAACGGCGATTGTTTTACCTTTGAAACTTCCCAAATTGATGTTTTCCTGATTTCTTCCTTCGTGACCACCCTCGGCACTGGGAAAAAATTGTTGTTTTGGATTTCCGAGTCTATTCTACCCTTTAAGTTTGTCTAGAGGCATCCTGATGCTATTCTATATGAACTCGAGCCTTCTATGTCAGAGTTAAATTATGTTTAGTTAAAAGACATCAGGGCATGTCCTTCCAGGCTTCAGCCGTTCCCTGAACATTTTTTTATAGGTTATTATTCTAGTTAATATTAGCAATATTATTATTATTATTATGAATATATATATATATATATATATATATGGTTATAAAAGATGAAACTTTATAACTTCATGTTTGTCCCCCTCTCATGCTTTATATACTAAACTTTACATTTCGAAATACATTTGAAATTTGTCTATATCTTAGGGTTGTATTAATTTGGACAAACATGAAGTTATAAAGTTTCATCTGTTATAACCATATATATATTCATAATAATAATAATAATAATATTGCTAATATTAACTAGAATAATAACCTATAAAAAATGGTTCTAAGAAGACTTGAACCCGAGTCTGGAAGCGGTTCGACCTTATCACCCAAAATAGAGACCACTCAAGCAAGTCATGTTGTTTGTTTCAAATTTGTTTCGGCCTATATCTATAAGAAAATCAAGATCCATCAAAGTCAAACACAAAGTCAACTCACACAAATCTCGCCTAATTGAGCTAAACTTTGGAAACAATTTTGATTGATTGGTGACCGACAAATCATCTTCGTATTATACACCCTCGATTACAGCTAGTTTCAAGTATAATTACGCGTTAAATCTGTCAATTGCGTTGATTTGTAACCATTAGTAAACTTTCTATAAATTGAAATTGCAAATCACATACATAATTGTTATCACTACAATTAAAGCCACATACAGACCCTTAAGGAGCCGATTTAGAGAACCCATGATACCTTTCTTCTTCACAAACCTGCAATCTATCAGATTATAAGGTTTTTGTTCGATATCTAATTAATCCGATTCCACCTTGTTCAAGTGAGGTACGTTTAAATCAAACAATGATATAAGGCCGACTTTTGATGTCTTTTAAAAACCCTATGGTTTCGTTTTCTGATCTGTAGTAATCATGGCCTTTTAGATCGATTGGTGGGTTAGGCTTTATGATTAATAATTGGTTTGGAAGTTTGTTTTAAACCTTAGAACTGCCCAGAGAAGCAGGTTCGAGTCCCATATGGCTCAACCTTCATTTTTTTATTTCTTTTGATTTTTAATTTTTCTTATTATTATTATTTAAACTTTTAAAATGAAAATAAATTATTAAGACAGGCTTATAAATTCTACAAAAAATATTTTATGATGTTTAACTACTGATCTTTAATATCCAATTTTTATTTTCTAGAATTTCATTTATTTAATATGTATTTTAAATATTTCAAGTTTAATTACAATGAATTTATAAATTCTAAAAACATGTCTAAACGGTTTTATAAAAATCCACAAAAATTATTTTAAACTTATAAATTAATAAAATTTATAAAACTGATTTTTTTTCAGAAAAACATTTATTTATTTATTATTTTTAATTAATTTATGCTCTTTTAATCATAATAAATTCATAATAATTTCATTTCCACCATTTTTGCACCAAAATTTCACATAAATTATTATTACTAATCTAGATCAGAAATATAGTTTTATTTTATGAAAATTTATGAAATTTAATAATTTTTGAATATTATTACCATGTTTTGAATAATAAGTTATACTTAATTATATACACTTTAATTATGAAAATAATTTTATAAAAATTATTTTCACACTATAATATTATAGTACAACCATCCTAGAACATGATCTTACTAAAATTCTTTTTATTTATTTATTTTGTTAATTTCTTCACTTATTATTTAATTAACAATTATTTTAAAATTAACTATTAAATGATCGTCGATCCCCAATTAGGAACCCTAGAATACCAATAGATTAGAAAATTTAGACTTTTAAGTTTTCCCAAACACTTATTTTATTGCCTTAAACATAGGATGATACTTGGATACACACGAGCCACATTTATTCAATATCAAGGGATTCAATACTAACATTAAGGTGAGTTTACGTAACCTTGTTTATGGAACTTTTTTTACTTGAAACTTTATACTTAAACAATTCTTATACATGTCTAGTTGTAATTTTTGCTGCCACATGGCATGGACAAAAACTTGTTAGACTTAAACTTAAACTTACATAATCATTAGCCTTGATCAAGCCGACGATATACAATAATAGATCTATTGGATTGCCAACCCCACCTAGATTCGTTGACCATTTCTATGGGGAGCGCGGGTGATTGTTATCGTTATAAAATTTATAAGGAGAACCGTGAATACAGGATGGACCTAAACTTTATAAGGAGAACCGTGAATACGGGATGGACCTAAACTTTATAAGGAAAACCGTTAATGCGGGATGGACCTAAACTTTATAAGGAGAACTGTGAATGCGGGATGGACCTAAACTTTATAAGGAGAACCGTGAATGCGGGATAGACCTAAACTTTATAAGGAGAACAGTGAATGCGGGATGGACCTAAACTTTATAAGTAGAACCGTGGATGCGGGATGGACCTAAACTTTGTCGGAGGATTGATTATGTGCATACTATCATTTGTTTTTTGTTTCCACATGTAAACTTAGACTTACATTAGACATATGAATTGCTAAACTTTTATTCTAAAACTTATTGGTTAACATGACTTATGTATTCTCACCAACTTCTAGTTGACCCCCCCCCCCATTTTTCCAAACTCAACAGGAAATATTTATGCTTGAAGTCTAAAGCTAGCATGAGGAGTTATTTGAAGTTTTTAAGTTTCGTTTGTTTGTGTGATGTACTAGATTTCATTCAAGACTTTGTAATGTATTTCCATTTTGGATATTTTTAACGAATAAAGGCTTATTTAAAATTTGATTACCATGAGCTATTGAACAATCATCACTACGTGACACCTCGATGTTTCCGCCATCGGTTGGAGTTTTACAGATTGGTATCAGAGCCTTGGTTATAGGGAATTAGGTTATTAGAAAAATAATCTAGTCTATGACCTTAGGATTTTAACCAGTACTTGCTTCTCTTACTTGTAACTCTACTTGTTTCTATTCTCTACCTCCATCCTACTCTTTATCCCCACCTTAGCCCCTACAAGATAATTACTCTCCATCACTGGATCTACCCTTAGACTAATAGGACAAAATTCTCAAGTCCTAACTTGAACTGCCTTGATAATCTCGTCGAAGTTCTATATTCTAATAATGAACACGTGCAATCTGGAAGGGTGAACACCTGTATTCTGAGTTTTCTGTCTAGGACTGGCATTGCGCATAAATCCCAATCAGACGAGGACCCGGATGCCTACCTGGGAATTCTCAGGATGAGTGTTCACTTATAGGCTAAAGCATGTCTTCACTATGTTATTAGAATCTAGAAGCTTTGATAAGTCAACGTTTTCGTTTATTCGTTTTAATTAATGAATAAATTATTACACTCACTTTCCTTAAAAACTAGGCTCTAAAATCTCAATATTTTACAGCTTAAATCAATCCCATTTCATAATAATATGTGGAATTCACAATCACACTTTATCTTACCATGTTAGTCACATGTTTGATTATTTTCAACACTCTACCCAAACCATATTATTTCCTTTCTCAACATGTTATATATTTTTAAACTGTAACCTCATAACCTGAGTATACCATAGTACAACATCGTCAAATTTTCATCACCTATAAACTATGGAAAATACATATTTTTGTCAAAAGGTGTCCTCAAACGTAATTTCTAAATTCAAATGTTTATTTAACGTAACAAAGGAATTTCGATATAATGTCACCTTGACCTTCAAAACCTAATGTCATGTTTAAAAACTCCAACTAACGGAAATATTTTAATCAAAGCTCACTTAGTTTTTACTATTTAATGACTTTTGCCTTAAAGTACAAAAGTAATTTTGAAAATAAAATCTTCTCATCCATAGGAACAATATTTAGTCTCCAAATATCCCATTGACAACTAGTTATTTTCAACTTGTTCAAATTTTTACAATATTTGGCATATCCCACAATCATGTTTTCTCGTACACTTGATTCTAACCTTTGATTCAAACCTCACGATTTACACTGCTAAATAATCTCCTTACTATTTGTGCCTCTTTGGAAACCTTTATTAACTATTTTCACGTTCACTATCTTTCATAACCTTAATGATACTTTGAGTTCTTCACCATCCTCTCAAGAACCAAATTCATATTCTTTACCTTCTTGAACATGAACTTGATCCCTATGATAATCAGACTATTGAAACTTGATTGTTCGTTGCATCAAACTTGATTCTTAATTATACATGAGGATTTGATTATCTACTTGAACATTTGATTATTCATGATACTTGAAAGCATGGAATATAAACCATTTGCTATAAACACACCTAGAGTCATTAACCTTGTCTAGGGCAACTCTATTACAACCCGCATGCTATACTTGATACTTGATGCATTTACAAACTTGTTTACATGTATGTATTATCAATTTGCAACTTATGTGTTAAACAAAAATGATTGTTACACTTAATCAAACAACTGGTAGAGGATGAAGTACTTGCTCAACAGTTAGTAGAGTACCAAATAACCTACTCAACGATTGGTAGAGGTCATCATGCCTGCTCTACAGTCGGTGGAGGTCCTAACAACCTGCTCAACGACTGGTAGAGGCCATCGCACCTGCTCAACAATCGGTAGAGGTTCCTACTCACTGACTGGTAGAGGTCTTTTTCCTGCTCAACGGTTGGACTTATTTTTGGATACATTGTACATTAAAAGATTCAATCACAAGTTATTTTGTATGGTGTGTTTGACATGTGTGTCTAGAGTCATAGAAGGACACAAAACCCTAATGTAAGGTAAATTGGTGATTGCGGTCCAGAACGTAATCATGAATTTACAGGTACGCTATGGTGGTGTGGAATTCTATTAGGTTTGGTAGTTCATTTAACCCTTACCTAGGCTATCATCTCATGCATCCCTTTTGCGTTCCTGAAACTTAGGGTTGGTGTCCTGTTAGACCTTATTCACCACTTGCTAGTTATTCGAACCAAATCCAATCCTCAAAACTCATGCGTATCACCCCTCTAATCCAAACTTTCCAAACCACGGTTGTCGTAACATTTACCCAACCACCCTTAACCTTATGTTTTAATAACTTCGGGATGAAGTTCCCAAAAGTAGGGGAGACTGTAACATTATGTAAATTTCCCCAAATTAATTTTTTTAGTTCTACTTTGTCTCCCTCTCATGCTTTATACACTAAACTTTACATTTCAAAATACATTTGAAATTTGTCTATATCTTAAGGTTGTATAAATTTGGATAAACATGAAGTTATAAAGTTTCATCTTTTATAACCATATATATATATATATTCATAATAATAATAATGTTGCTAATATTAAATAGAATAATAACCTATAAAAGATGGTTCTAAGAAGACTCGAACCCGAGTCTGGAAGCGGTTCGACCTTATCACCCAAAATAGAGACCACTCGACCAAGTCATGTTGTTTGTATCAAATCTGTTTCGGTCTATATCTATAAAAAAATCAAGATCCATCAAAGTCAAACACAAAGTCAACCCACACAAATCTCGCCTAATTAAGCTAAACTTTGGAAACAATTTTGATTGATTGGTGACCGACAAATCATCTACGTATTATACACCCTCGATTACAGCTAGTTTCAAGTATAATTACGCGTTAAATCTGTCAATTGCGTTGATTTGTAACCATTAGTAAACTTTCTATAAACTGAAATTGCAAATCGCATACAAAATTGTTATCACTACAATTAAAGCCACACGATTTAGAGAACCCATGATACCTTTCTTCTTCACAAACCTGCAATCTATCGGATTATAAGGTTTTTGTTCGATATCCAATTAATCCGATTCCACCTTGTTCAAGTGAGGTACGTTTAAATCAAACAATGATATAAGGCCAACTTTTGATGTGTTTTAAAAACCCTATGGTTTCGTGACACCTAAGGGAGTGTCTAGGTGACACCTTGATGTTTCCGTCATCGGTTGGAGTGTTACATAGAGAGGATTCAACTAGCTTGGAAGTAGGGGATATGTTTGTGCCCGGGTGGGCTGTAAAGGTTAGTGACAACTACAAGTCATCATCTGTTTGCAAGGATGTCCTAACACAATTTGCTCCTCCGTGTGTTTGAGACTCCTTGTCTAAAATGGATGATGATTTTCTTTTGTCAAGAATGATGGTGAACGGTTGTAACTTCAAGTCCATGCTTCCTGAGGGAGTGTCTAGGTTCTGCAAGAGAATGGAGGAATATGAAGAATTCTCCTAGGAGAAGGATAAGATGAAAGCTTCGTTGTCCTATATGAAGAAGGTGGAGGGTATGCTGAGAAGGAAAAAGCTTGGCAGGTTAAAGTTGATGAACACAAGTTGCAAAATGAGGTTGGCCGGGAAAATCTGATTGCTGGTATGGAGGCGGACAAAGCTAAGGTGATGGCTGATAGGGCAGTCTTAGAGGTTCAGAGGGGATCCTTTTTAGAAGGGAAGGAAGGGTTGAAGGCTTCCCTCGCCCCAATGACCAGCGATAACCAGTGGCTGATGTAGCAAGGTTTTCAACAAGTTGCTACCTATCTATTGCACTCAACCGATTTCAACGCTGCCTTAGGTGATGTTTATACAAAAATTCTTAATCATAGGAAGGATCTTGGGTACATTGCTGGCTACAAGGCTCCTGAATCTAAGCAACCTTTGGAGCGATCCTCCTTTTACCAATCTCAAGCTTTGGATGTTTTCAAGGACTTAGTCCTTCAGATGGAACGGTTGACCTACCCTTATGTGGGTGAGGTGTCCAACTGTTTTGACAAACCTCTATATGTCTTGTAGGAACTCAAACCTTCTGGCCTCAATGAGGTCGTGTGTGCTGAAAATTTTTAAGTCTCTATCCAATAAATGATCAAACTCAGGAGATAGTGAAAAAAAGCTTGATGGAGGTGGAGAGGGTTCAGAGGAGGCAAGCCTAGAGGCTTCTAAGGTTGCCGGTGATGTTTAAAAGAAGGCTAAGAAGACCAGGAAAAACAAGAAGTCCAAGATTTAGGAGGCAAGCACAAAGGAGGCCAAAGCATCGAAGCCTTCCTCCTTAGATGCTGTTTAAATGGTCTTTGCTTTTTCATTTGTAGCATTTTTTATCATTTACTATACAATATTATGTTATGGTTTTTGGACATTTGATCTATTGGGGAACCTACTAAGGTCCCTATGGTTGGTTATAGCTTTGAAGGCTACTTGAACAATTTCTAGGTTAATGGCCCTTAAGGCCTAGTATGTTTGAATATTATGCTTACTTATGCTAATTATGTATTGTTGTATCTTCCATTGGTGTTGAAATTTTTCTGTGATTGCCTTTGTATTTTGTTGTGTATTTTTTACAAGTAGCACCTTGAATGGTTCTGTGTTGCAGTCACTTAGCCTTAAGGTGGTCTAGGCAAAAGACACACTGCTTATTGATAAGTGCAAGAAGAGTACTTCACCTTATGATCCTCGGAACAACCGCTAATGTCAAGAACTGACTCAGTCTTCTCAATCCAACAGACAATCCTAACAGCACCTTCGGTACCATGAAAGTTCCATGGTTTGCAAGCCATGAAAGGTTTATACGAGCATCCCCGAATAGGGTTTTGAACTTCTGTGTATGTACTAGCAAATATTAACATCACAAAAATTCACGTAGGAGTAGTAAGTAGATAATTTAGACCCAAAAGTTGTCCATATCGCTTCCCCGTTGGTGACTAGTACCTCCAGAACCACCGCTAGAATCGGCTCGAGCTGCGTCGTGTCGAGCAATCACCTCAACAATTACCCTAGCCAGCTCAGCGGGAGTGGCTCGCCATCGTTGGTTCTTGCAGATTGTGGGGTTTACATGTTTTCCTTCTAATACATCACATATCAGAAGTATAAGACACATATTTCACAAATATTGTCATGCATACAAATATAACAACCAAATGTAACCATGCATAGTAAGTCAATCACAACCACAAGACAAAATAATAAATAAGATACATCATGAATCAAAATACCATCTTATTCATTCCATGTACGTAGTTCAAAATACATCCATTGTCATAATACAAAAGACTGGCGGCCAAGCTGTCACACCCTCAAAATCCACTTGCGGAGTTTTACCGCGAGGCGCATGACAAACCAGGATCCAAACCAACGATCACAATAAACAAGTCTAAATGAATATAATGCAATTTCAAAACATAGTTTAAAATCCCCGTTTACAGCGGAAGCTTATTCAAAACAGTATCTCAAAAGTAAACCAATTGTTCAACATATGAAAACCATGCGACTCTAACTAGACGCCGTGCAGACGCGTGCGCCCTAGTTCCATTGTGCTACCTTAGCGACCTGAGAAAACATGTAAAAGTTTACGTCAGCACAAAAATGCTGGTGAGTTTACAGGTTTTGCAATCCAAGTACCAAGTCAACCTGTCCATACTATAACAAATCGAAAACCAGTGTACGCTAGCTAGGCGTATGTTTTGTTACTACCACGATTGGAAAACCATTACTAACTCGCATACCAGATGTTGTGCCCGAAAAGTAAACCTGTTGTTCCTGTTGTTCCTGTTTGAGACAATATGCACTCGCCCGGCCCTCCAAGCCGACGAGCGGGGTTGGTCACTCCCAATAGCGCTATTCACATTTCCCCGTTGTGCAAACCCGCACATTCATGGTTCCCCCCGGGACTTCCAAAGATCGTGTAGTACACAATAGAAACCCATAGTATGACAGTAGTTACCAAATAATCGTTTTAACACATGTTTTCTCCCCCGAAAAGTGTAAACCAGTTTAAAAGAGGGGCCGTAAACTCACCTTAAGTTGCGTTACTCCTTAACAGGAGTAAACTCAGCTGCTATGCTAGTCCCGTAAAGCGGCGACCTAACATATGACAGTTACAAGTACTTAGACTAATAACCCGCAGGTTAGTTAGTCCCTAGATGTCCAGACCATAACCAAGTTCGTTTGAAAACACCGTGACTGTTTAACTGACCCAAAGTACAAGACTCGACATCCCATTGGTGACCCGAGACTCCCCGTGTTATGTTTACGCTCTCAAACATGAAATCATGCAATCACACTTAACATACGTTAACGCACAACAAGTTATAGCACATAGCTCACGTATCACCGAATTACATCCAAACATATGTTACCAAGTTATTAGATATGTTACGGGGTTCCTAGCATGTTCCTACATGTCAAATCGGGTCTCGGAATGCTAATTTACACTTATAGCAGCAGTACACGCGATTAGGAAAAGTCAACTAGCATTTAGGTTGGTCAACTAGCATTTAGGAAAGCTAATCGCATGTAACTACTAGCATTTAGGGCTAATCGCATGTAACTACTAGCATTTAGGGCTATACCACATGTAACTACTATAATTTAGGCTATACCACATGTAACTACTAGCATTTAGGGCTATACCACATGTATCAACTAGCAATTAGGGCTAATCGCCTATAAGTACTAGCATTTAGCCCCCAATCACATGAATCATGGGCGATTGGCCTCCTAATCTCCTCTAACATAGGCGATTAGGGTTGCTAATCGCCTGTAACCTTGCTGTTCCAGTTTTTCGCGCGTTTAACGCTCCAAATCAGATCTAGAACGTGTGTAACCACCCAATATCAGCCCAACAACTATTCTAAACATGTTTAAACTAAAATCCTTCGTTTTGCCTCGTATTATCAGTCCTGCATGCAATCACGTATTCCAAACACCATTCACATAGCATGCAACATTACACTAACATGCGTAACTATCACCCTAATAATCAGTTACTCAGATTTTATCATCATAATATCATTATTATTCTGATCTAACATAATAACACGTCAATCCTTCATCTTGAATCATAAAAACCCTAGCTTTCTAATCATAAACACACATAACACATGTATACTAGTTAAAATCCGATTAACAACACTTATTAACGATTTTCAGAAAGCTTTTCCGTTTTAGAACAGGTCTGGACTATTAGGGATTGAATAAAAACGTTTATAAGATTGCATGGATGGAAACCAAACCTTAGATTTGTAAAAGAATGATGGATTAAGCTTGAAACCTTGTGTTTTGATCAAAAATCGCGTTCCAGAGGTTGTGTGTGTGTTGGGGCGGGTTATGGGACGACTAGGGTTTGTATAATGAAGTTTATGAGGTCAAGTATGGTATTTATAGTCGTTTTTAGTCGTCCAGCCCGTAACTAGCGATTATGCAGCTTTACACGCGATTAGGAAGCCTAATCGCATGTAAGTTCATGCAATTGGGGCCTAATCGCATGAACAGTCATGCAATTAGTCCCCTACTCGCCCCTATGACTGCCCACTCGCCCCAACTATAGGCGATTGGGCTATCCTAATCGCCTATAGGGGCCTGTTCCGTGTGTTTTGCGCGTTAAACCCCGTTTTAACATATGTTAACACATATTCACATACCGACAAGTCACATAATGATTGTAAACACATAACACATGTAAATACACATATTCACACTCGTTCACCAATTCCCGGGACTCGAGACTTGTATGTTCCGTATGCCTTGACGATCCTACAAATCGTCACCGTTTGTACACTTGGTTAAGGACCGACATCTAATGAACCTCTAGACCAACATCCAATGATCTTCTAGACTAAACCGATAGTTCCCGAACCATAACCCGACTTAACTAACCCAGTTAAGTACAATATACGCGTGACTCGCTAAGGTAGACTTTCATCTAGACAACGTTGTTAACCAGAATTTGCCGGGTGTCACATCATCCCCACGTTAAAAGAATTTTCGTCCCGAAAATTGCACAAGTACCAAAAGAACAAAAGAAATAACGAAGGGAACAAACAAAAGATAGAAACCAAAAAGAGAGATTTACCCGAGTTGTCACATCATCCCCACGTTAAAAGGAATCTCGCCCCGAGATTCATTCAGCTGCAGAAGAGACATATCTCGACTCGAACGCTTCCTTAGGAAAGAGATGAGGATACTTAGACTTCATCTGATCCTCCCGTTCCCAAGTGTACTCTGGTCCCCGGTTCGAGTTCCACCGAACCTTAACGATGCGAATCTTGCTGTGACGTAGGCTACGAATCTTGTAATCAAGGATCTCCACAGGTTCTTCCACAATCCGAAGACGATCATCAACCTTGATCTCTTCCAGTGGAACAATGAGAGACTCGTCAGCCAGACACTTCTTTAAGTTGGACACATGGAAGACGTTATGTACGTTACCGAGCTCCGTCGGTAATTCAAGACGATATGCCACCGGCCCAATCCGTTCCAGGATCGTAAATGGGCCGACATACCGCGGATTGAGTTTGCCACGCTTCCCAAAGCGTATGACGCCCTTCCATGGTGAGACTTTTAGAAGTACTTTGTCATTAACTTGGAATTCCAATGGTTTGCGACGCTGATCAGCATAACTCTTTTGCCGATCCCGTGCCGCTGCCAACCGGTTACGAATCTGTACGATCTTTTCCGAAGTTTCTTACACTAGTTCAGGCCCAGTGAGTTGACTCTCACCCACTTCAGCCCAACAAAGAGGAGAACGGCATTTCCGTCCGTACAGTGCTTCGAACGGAGCCGCCTTGATGCTCGTGTGATAACTGTTGTTGTACGAGAATTCTACTAACGGTAGATGAGCTTCCCAACCCTTGCCAAAATCGATCACACATGCCCGCAGCATGTCTTCTAAAGTTTGAATCGTGCGCTCACTCTGACCGTCAGTCTGTGGATGATAAGCTGTACTCATGTCTAGTTGGGTACCCAAAGCCTTGTGCAAAGACTTCCAGAAGTGAGAAGTAAAATGGGAGTCACGATCCGAGATAATAGAAACTGGCACCCCGTGCTTAGAAACAACTTCCTTCAAATAAAGACGAGCCAAACGATCCATGGTGTCGGTCTCCTTAATAGCAAGAAAATGGGCTGATTTCGTCAACCGATCGACAATCACCCATATCTTGTCATTCCCGCTTGGTGATTTAGGAAGTTGTGTGACAAAATCCATGGTAATCCGTTCCCATTTCCATTCCGGAATTTCAGGTTGTTGCAAGAGACCCGACGGTTTCTGGTATTCCACCTTGACCTTAGCACAGGTCAAGCATTTGCTCACGTATGAGGCTATATCCGACCTCATGTTTGGCCACCAGTAAAGCACCTTCATATCTTGGTACATCTTATCCGAACCAGGATGAATAGAATACCGGGACTTATGAGCCTCATCAAGGACAAGCTCCCGTAGTCCCCCGAATAAAGGAACCCATATGCGTTCTGCGAAGTAGTGCAGGCCATCAGGTCTTCGCTCGAGGTGCTTGTCGGCACCGTGCATAGTTTCAGCTTTAAGGTTTTCCTCCTTCACAGCTTCTAACTGAGCAGAACGGAGTTGATCAGGTAGAGATGAATGAATGGTGAGCTGCAACGCCCGAACGCGACGAGGTTTAGTCGATTCCTTCCTGCTCAAGGCGTCTGCTACAACATTCGCCTTGCCAGGATGGTACTTAATGGCACAATCATAGTCGTTCAGAAGTTCAATCCAACGACGATGTCGTATGTTCAAATGTTGTTGGTCAAAAATATGTTGGAGACTCTTGTGATCGGTGTAGATGGTGCATTTGGTACCGTACAAGTAATGTCTCCATATTTTCAACGCGAATACCACGGCACCCAACTCCAAGTCATGGGTGGTGTAGTTCTTCTCGTGCACCTTGAGTTGACGAGAAGCATACGCAATCACCTTCTCGCGTTGCATCAACACACAACCGAGACCATGAATAAAAGCATCACAGTAAACAACGAAATCATCAGGGCCTTCAGGTAAGGACAAAATAGGAGCGGAACACAGTTTAGACTTTAGTTCCTCAAACGCTGACTCTTGTGGTTCACCCCAGTCGAATTTTCTATCCTTCTGCGTAAGAGTGGTCAGGGGTTGAGCGATCTTCGAGAACCCCTGAATGAAACGACGATAGTAGCCCGCAAGGCCTAGGAATTGCCGCACCTCAGTTGGCGTCTTTGGTGCTCCCCAGTCCTTGATCGCTTCGATCTTCGCTGGATCGACATGAATCCCTAGTTCATTAACCACATGTCCTAGGAATTGAACTTCGCGTAACCAAAAGTCACACTTTGAGAACTTGGCGTAAAGTTGTTCCCGTCGCAAGAGTTCCAAAACTAACCGCAGATGTTCCTCATGTTCGGTCTTGTTCTTAGAGTAGATCAGAATGTCATCAATAAACACGATGACGAACTTGTCAAGATATGGTTTGCAAACGCGATTCATCAAGTCCATGAAAACCGCCGGTGCGTTCGTGAGACCGAAAGGCATAACCAAGAATTCGAAATGGCCATAACGTGTACGAAAGGCAGTCTTTGCAACGTCAGCTTCCCTTACCCGCAACTGGTGATAACCGGACCTCAAGTCAATCTTGGAATAGTAACTAGAACCCTGGAGCTGGTCGAATAGATCATCAATACGTGGAAGAGGATAACGGTTCTTGACGGTCAATTTGTTCAGTTCTCTGTAGTCCACACACAATCGGAAACTTCCATCCTTCTTCTTAACGAACAGAATCGGGGCTCCCCAAGGGGAAGAACTTGGTCTGATGAAACCCTTGTCCAAGAGTTCCTGTAACTGACTAGACAATTCCTGCATCTCGGGAGGTGCAAGACGGTAGGGGGCCCGAGCAATAGGAGCAGCCCCTGGTACAAGATGAATACCAAACTCGACCTGACGATGGGGAGGAAGGCCAGATAAATCATCGGGAAAAACATCAGGAAAGTCGCGTACAACTGGAATATCTTCGATCTTCTTCTCATCACCAGAGGAAACAGATAAAAGTGCCAAAACGGCTGGATAACCCTTTCGAAGACACTTAAGGGCTTTCATGCTAGAGATGATGTTTAGCGAAACACCACCCTTGATACCGTACACAGAAAGGAATTCTCCATCAGGGAGAGGAATCCGAATAACCTTATCGTAACAGACAATCTCTGCGCGATACAAAGACAACCAATCCATTCCTACCACAACGTCAAAACTACCCAAAGGTACCGGCATAAGGTCGATGGGGAACGATAAACCCAACAACTCTAATTGACACTCCCGAAGGATACTAGTAGCCTCAATCTTTTTACCGTCAGCCAACTCAATAATATACTTAGTCTCTAATGGTACGGGTACTACATCTAGCAGTCGACTAACCTCCATGGATACAAAACTCTTGTCGGCACCAGAATCAAATAACACACTAACAGAACGATTATTGAGAAGGAACGTACCGGTAACTGTGTCAGGGTCCTGTCTAGCCTCAGCGGCTCCAATGACGAAGGCACGTGCATTTCTGCCGCCGCCCCCGTTGTTCCCATTACCGTTGTTTCCACCCTGCTTCAGCTTTGGGCAATCCTTCTTGTAATGCCCAGTGTCACCACAGTTGTAACATCCTTGTCTTCCCGTAGTCCCTTGAGTAGTAGGAGCTGAGTTAGTAGTCGGGGTCTGGGTCGATGGAAGTGTAACCCGACAATCTTTAGCATAATGCCCTGTTCTCTGGCAGCGATGACAACGGTTACTATCGCAGTTCCCTTGATGATGGCGTCCACACTTGTTGCATTTAGGCAGTTTCCCCGCATAACCACCCTGCTTGTTACCCGAAGAAGAAGAACCCCCATTATCGAACCTCTTACTCTGCTGTGCTGGCCCAGATCCCTTCCCTTCATTATCCCACTTGCGCTTGTTGTTCTCTGGGGCCTTAACAGTCGAACCCTTAGCAGGCAAAATACCCTCATTCACCTTTAAGTTGGTCATCCTATGAGCCGATCGAACCACCTCTGCGTATGTAGGATGATTTCCCGCAGCCACTAATCCTGCGATTTCCGGTACTAACCCCGAGACATAGTGTTCAATCCTACGGTATTCTGGCACATGCAGATCAGGACACAGCACTGCCAACTCGTTACGCCTCACAGTATACTTCTCAATTTCAGACCCGGTCATCTTGAGATTCCACACCTCGTGCTCTAGCTTCTGCACCTCTTCCCTCGGACAGTACTCACGCTTCAGCAGCTGCACAAAATTCTCCCAAGGCATAGCATACGCCTCCCCAATACCCATATTCTGGGTGATGTTATTCCACCAAGTCAATGCAACATCCTGGAATAACGCAGCAGCATACTTAACCCGATCTTCTGGGAGGCAGTTACACATAAGAAACACTGACTCCACTTTTTCCAACCACCTGAGTAAGCTCACCGCACCCTCAGTGCCAGAGAACTCCTGGGGCTTACAGTCCCGAAACATCTTGTAGGTACACATGGGTGGCGTGGGTTAACAGGATCACCTGAAATGAAACGCATGAGAAACCACGAAGAATGTATACAAGGTTCACCAATGAGGCAAAGAAAATGGATAAATCAACTTACCACCACCGTTGTGCCCTAACTGGAAGGCAGCTTGGAGCAAGTTGTTCAGATCAGCCTGCGATAGGTTAATACCTCCACGACCACCAGCACCACCGCGTCCACCACCACGTCCACCATTGCGACCACCTCCACGTCCTCCTCGTACTCCAGACATGACTCTGGCAGAAAGAACGAGAAAATTTAGTTTCGCAGATAAAGATAACCACTAATGTTTACAAGATCAAAGCTAGATCCAATCCAGGACTATCCCTTCAAACCCAGAGCTCACTAGGGCTTCCATGCATTTCGGTTTATGATTTTGTGTGCACCCAAAATGATAAACCGCTCTACATGGTCCTCCAAGTGTTCTCCTAGTTCAAAGTTCGAATCACCGAACTTAGACTCTTAGCTATACACCGTAATACTACGGTAGTTTATGGCAAGTGTTTCTATGGGAGTATGAAAGGGAGATGTCCGTGTCTTGGACAAATCTCAAGAGTATACGAGTTACCCCAATATACTACACTGCCTAGAAAGCAAGTAACCCAACCTAAGATAGAACGGATGATGTAACGTAGAAAGACCAACGATTTAGAGACACCCCGACAAGACCATACGTAAACCACCATAATGTTTAGTACCATGTGATCGTCTAGTGTGTGCGACTCGGCTATAGACTAGACTCTACATGCAGTCCTAGTTCACTATAACCATTGGCTCTGATACCAATCTGCCACACCCTCAAAATCCACTTGCGGAGTTTTACCGCGAGGCGCATGACAAACCAGGATCCAAACCAACGATCACAATAAACAAGTCTAAATGAATATAATGCAATTTCAAAACATAGTTTAAAATCCCCATTTACAGCGGAAGCTTATTCAAAACAGTATCTCAAAAGTAAACCAATTGTTCAACATATGAAAACCATGCGACTCTAACTAGACGCCGTGCAGACGCGTGCGCCCTAGTTTCATTGTGCTACCTTAGCGACCTGAGAAAACATGTAAAAGTTTACGTCAGCACAAAAATGCTGGTGAGTTTACAGGTTTTGCAATCCAAGTACCAAGTCAACCTGTCCATATTATAACAAATCGAAAACCAGTGTACGCTAGCTAGGCGTATGTTTTGTTACTACCACGATTGGAAAACCATTACTAACTCGCATACCAGATGTTGTGCCCGAAAAGTAAACCTGTTGTTCCTGTTGTTCCTGTTTGAGACAATATGCACTCGCCCGGCCCTCCAAGCCGACGAGCGGGGTTGGTCACTCCCAATAGCGCTATTCACATTTCCCCGTTGTGCAAACCCGCACATTCATGGTTCCCCCCGGGACTTCCAAAGATCGTGTAGTACACAATAGAAACCCATAGTATGACAGTAGTTACCAAATAATCGTTTTAAACACATGTTTTCTCCCCCGAAAAGTGTAAACCAGTTTAAAAGAGGGGCCGTAAACTCACCTTAAGTTGCGTTACTCCTTAACACGAGTAAACTCAGCTGCTATGCTAGTCCCGTAAAGCGGCGACCTAACATATGACAGTTACAAGTACTTAGACTAATAACCCGCAGGTTAGTTAGTCCCTAGATGTCCAAACCATAACCAAGTTCGTTTGAAAACACCGTGACTGTTTAACTGACCCAAAGTACAAGACTCGACATCCCATTGGTGACCCGAGACTCCCCGTGTTATGTTTACGCTCTCAAACATGAAATCATGCAATCACACTTAACATACGTTAACGCACAACAAGTTATAGCACATAGCTCACGTATCACCGAATTACATCCAAACATATGTTACCAAGTTATTAGATATGTTACGGGGTTCCTAGCATGTTCCTACATGTCAAATCGGGTCTCGGAATGCTAATTTACACTTACAGCAGCAGTACACGCGATTAGGAAAAGTCAACTAGCATTTAGGTTGGTCAACTAGCATTTAGGAAACCTAATCGCATGTAACTACTAGCATTTAGGGCTAATCGCATGTAACTACTAGCATTTAGGGCTATACCACATGTAACTACTAGCATTTAGGCTATACCACATGTAACTACTAGCATTTAGGGCTATACCACATGTATCAACTAGTAATTAGGGCTAATCGCCTATAAGTACTAGCATTTAGCCCCCAATCGCATGAATCATGGGCGATTGGCCTCCTAATCGCCTCTAACATAGGCGATTAGGGTTGCTAATCGCCTGTAACCTTGCTGTTCCAGTTTTTCGCGCGTTTAACGCTCCAAATCAGATCTAGAACGTGTGTAACCACCCAATATCATCCCAACAACTATTCTAAACATGTTTAAACTAAAATCCTTCGTTTTGCCTCGTATTATCAGTCCTGCATGCAATCACGTATTCCAAACACCATTCACATAGCATGCAACATTACACTAACATGCGTAACTATCACCCTAATAATCAGTTACTCAGATTTTATCATCATAATATCATTATTATTCTGATCTAACATAATAACACGTCAATCCTTCATCTTGAATCATAAAAACCCTAGCTTTCTAATCATAAACACACATAACACATGTATACTAGTTAAAATCCGATTAACAACACTTATTAACGATTTTCAGAAAGCTTTTCCGTTTTAGAACAGGTCTGGACTATTAGGGATTGAATAAAAACGTTTATAAGATTGCATGGATGGAAACCAAACCTTAGATTTGTAAAAGAATGATGGATTAAGCTTGAAACCTTGTGTTTTGATCAAAAATCGCGTTCAAGAGGTTGTGTGTGTGTTGGGGCGGGTTATGGGACGACTAGGGTTTGTATAATGAAGTTTATGAGGTCAAGTATGGTATTTATAGTCGTTTTTAGTCGTCCAGCCCGTAACTAGCGATTATGCAGCTTTACACGCGATTAGGAAGCCTAATCGCATGTAAGTTCATGCAATTGGGGCCTAATCGCATGAACAGTCATGCAATTAGTCCCCTACTCGCCCCTATGACTGCCCACTCGCCCCAACTATAGGCGATTGGGCTATCCTAATCGCCTATAGGGGCCTGTTCCGTGTGTTTTGCGCGTTAAACCCCGTTTTAACATATGTTAACACATATTCACATACCGACAAGTCACATAATGATTGTAAACACATAACACATGTAAATACACATATTCACACTCGTTCACCAATTCCCGGGACTCGAGACTTGTATGTTCCGTATGCCTTGACGATCCTACAAATCGTCACCGTTTGTACACTTGGTTAAGGACCGACATCTAATGAACCTCTAGACCAACATCCAATGATCTTCTAGACTAAACCGATAGTTCCCGAACCATAACCCGACTTAACTAACCCAGTTAAGTACAATATACGCGTGACTCGCTAAGGTAGACTTTCATCTAGACAACGTTGTTAACCAGAATTTGCCGGGTGTCACACAAGCCGCATAAGTTTAAACCACAATAAAAAAATACCACAACATAAGGTACAATCATGAAATATCCTATGAAGATGAAGATGGAAAAGCAGCAGCAAGGGCAGCGACTGCAACTCTCATACGCTGGACCAGCTCGGTCATCCTATGCACCAACGCCTCCAATTGTCTCTCCGCCTCCACTCGTCCCAATGCAGCTTCAAGCCTCCCCTGCTCAGCCTCCGACGCACGGTCCTCCAACTCCCGAACACGGACACCTAAACTCACCAGTTGCAAGTCGTGAGACAGAAGAACACCACGCTCCATGTATAGTGCCCTCCTAGAATATCCGCCTAGAGTCATCACCTCCTCGTCATCCTCCTCGCCCCTATGTGCCAAGTCACCCACGATAGTGGGAAGGTAAGGTCTCTTGCGGGCCTGTGATCGCCTCCTCAGTCATCGGGATGGCTCGGGCACAGGCATGGGCACGGGTTTCTCCACAGCAGGCTGCTCCGGTATGGGGTCAACCGAATAGTCAGGCTCGTCAGAACTTCCATCACTTTTCCTTTTTCTTCTTTTGATAAATCGGACGCGATCATGATAGGAAGTTTGAAATCATCTTCTAGAAAAGCATACTCCAAGTGGAACGATAATTCTTTCAGCTCTAAGGACGGTGGTTCTTCAATGGAGGGTTTGGCTTTTTTCTTCTAGGCTCCGTTCTTGAAGTTAAGTTTCTTCAGGCTCATCTTCAAGAGATATATGCTTGATACGATAACTTTTAAGGACCATGGGATCATTTTCATCACTCGAGGAAGCGTCTTCTTCAAAAACATCCCATTCCCCCCAAAATATCATGGAGATAATACCCCACGAGGTAATCGAAATCTATGACCGGGGCAGATGGATCTTCTTGAGCTCTTGGGTTTCGCAACACTTTCGTCAAGTCAAAATCCAACTTTTCACCATTCAATGTTACTTTAAGCCTTCTTCCCAAGCATCGAGTAAAGCCAATGCAGTATTTAAAAAATGTCGCCCCAAAATGATAGGGCCATCCTGCCCAAGGACATCCAACACCACGAAATCTATAGGAAATATAGTTTCGTTGAACCTAATCAATACATCTTTTGCAACTCCATGAGGATACCGAACCAAATGGTTGTTGAGGTAAAGCTCCATTCTTGTTGGTCTTAGTGATTGCTGCGGGAACTTTTAGAAAATGGAGGCGGGAAGAATGTTGATGCTGGTATGCAAGTCAGCGATGGCTTTGGCATTGAATCTTTCTCCCACGGTGCAAGATATTGTAATCCTGTTTGGAGGATGTCTTCATTGAATAATTGTTAAGCATACTTTTTTGACAGGAACAATGGCCTCATCCTCAAGAATATGCTTTTTGGAGAAGATATACTTAAGGAATTTGAAGTGTGTAGGCACTTTGAGTTGACAATCGGCATAGGAAACGTTCGGTTGCACTTCCGTCATCAAGAAATGAAACTTTTAAATCTTTTCCTCCATGCTAGGAACAAGAATTTCTACAATTTCTCCTTTTTCCACTTCTTCTCTTATTGGGGGTTCACAAGATTCTTCCTTTTGGACTTCCATCTCTCTTGCTTTGGCAGTATATTCCATAGCATACATTTGCTTGACGTAGTTTTTGACTACGTCAAGGTTTTCAGTGAACTTCTCCAAGTCTATCAGTGAGGGCTCATGCTCAATCATAAGTTCGGGCTCAATCTCAACTTCGGGTGGACTTGAGGGTGGTGATAAAAATAAATGGGCTAACGGAGATGACATATAAGGTGATGGGCTTGGAATGGGTGCAGGTATAGGTGGGGTGTATTGATTAGGTTATTGTAAAATATATGGTGGAGAGTCACTAAGGTGAAATAATGCAACTAGTGCATCGGGTGATGGAGGGGTAGGATGAAATGATGATGGTGGAGATCTATGCGATAATGGTGGTTGAGTGCTTAGTCGAGAACCATCGATGTGGAAAATTTTTTCATTGGGGTTATGAGGAAAGGGTGAGTGGTTGTAAGCTGGGGGTTCAAGTGGAGGTGAATAATGGCTATTGTACTCGGGAAGATACCAAGACAAGTAGTCTCCACAATTGTGGTAGAAAGAGGGTTCTTCACAATTTTCACACCCTTGTTGGACATAATACCCATCAAAATAAAAAAAGTTCTCAGTCACAAACCGATCTTCCTTCTGGTAGTTCATCCTTAAAAACTAACAAAATAAACTAAAAAATGGGTTAGAACTAGCAACTTAAAACCTTTCTATAAAATATGTCGTGTCCCCGGCAAAGGCACCAAAAACCTGATACGTGCAAGTTTGTAAACCGAAAACTTTGATTCTTAAGGTTTCTAAAACTGCTTTAAGTTTTAAATTTATAATTAAAATGATAGTTACTTAATGTTCTAAAAACCTACACAATAGGCAAGTGTACCTATCGCGTATAATATAGACACAAACAAGTACCGAGATTGAACCCAAAGACACGACTTTTCCTACTTAGTTTTAAGTTGCTTTTAAAGAGAAAGTATAAAGTAATTAACGATAGAAAAAGTAGCCGAAAATAACCAATATCCAAAAGAAAGAGCTGCTCTGGGATCTGACTTGCCTTGGTATTGATTATTTGAAAACATTAGTAGAGTGATGTGTTATAAAGTTATGCATAGCCACTATAACCTTGTAACAAATTACGTTCCCAGTTAGTATTAAGAGGGTCTCCCGACCTCGGTGAGCTTACCTCTCAACCATGAGGAATGAATTACCCAAGACTGTGTATACCTAGCCCTGAAAAACACATCTCCCATTGTTGTGATATTGACATCCTACTTTTCTTAATCTTTTATGAACATCCTGCCAACAGCCGGAGTGGCTAACAAGATGCCCACTTGACACAGGTAAAGGGGATGCAGTAACCTACTAACACCTAAACTTTACTTGAAATAATAATCTTTTGAAAAGTGATTGGCCTATTACTAATTGTGCGGCAATAAAGAAATAGAAGTAAATATAGATCGTTTAATTCTAATACGGGTTCACCAATTCTTGGTTTGTGCCAAAGATAACATATAGACCTTGAAGCTAAGTCGCTCAACCAAATCTTGGCTTATCACTAGGATTAAGTATAAAGACCATACTGACCCTAAGTGAGATTTTGATGGTTGAGGATCAACCATAAAGTGTGAATGTTTGCAAACACAAATGGGCTAATCACATAACGTGGAGTTACGTTATGTCACACCCCGCCTAGGTGGAAACACGGGCTGCAACTTTGAATGATTTATAGGCACAAAGGACAAGCAAGCATCGATTTATTTAAAAGAGGGACTTCCTTAAGATAACATAGTTTTACAAAACATTAAGTTAAATTGTCATGAATAAAACCATTGTAAGAAATTGTTAATGACTAAACACAATACAACAACAGTTCAAAAGATGGTATCCCATGATGCTCACAAGCGACCTCCCAAGTTCCACCCTTCATGCTAGTTTCCTGAAAAACATGCATGTAAAAATATAGGTCAACACAAAGTTGGTGAGTTCACGAGTTTTTAATGAATGGACATGTAATCCAAAACCGACTAAATTACTGCCTAGCTAGGGCAATGATTAATATGTGATCTTACATGAGCCCATAACCAAACCTTGACATGTTGTGCCTCACCAATTGTACACTCAAGACAATAAATAAATGTGAAATACAAGCACTCTTTTGATATCTCTCATCCGGTCAGAGCGACTGACCAAAAGTGGGGGTGTTTCCAGTGTTTCATAGCTAAGTCCATAGCTAATGGTTATGGTTTGATGTATGACACGAGGACTTTATGGATCCTGAACCTTAATGTCTCATGTTCACATAATAGTCATGATTGTAACTGAAAACTGTACTCATGTTTTTTCCTTGGAAAATGTAAAACAGTGAAAAGGGGCCATGTAAACTCACCTTAGGTGCATAGAAATGAACTAATGAGCTTGGAGCTAGAGAGATCGACCTATGTGACCTATGTAAAAAGGGACATTTTAGGTCTATGTTACTTGTACTGTCTACAAGTTGTTCTCTTGTTATGTTTGTCCTTGTAACTTAACTCTTTAAGTTAGGTGTGTCTTTGATGTAGGGATTTGTGTATTCAACACTTTTTTCCCCAAAGATACAATGTTTATCTTTAAAATGTTCAATCTTAAGGTTTATAGGTGTAACTTTACCCAAAATATGAACCTCATGTTTTGTGGGGCAAGATCCACCATCTTTATGTGAACTAGTAACTTTGGTAAAAAGATAGCATTATCTTTTGTGAAAACATCACTTTTACTTGTAAAAACATATATTTGTATACACTTTGGATGGTGTATGTGTAGGTTTTACAACCCTTAGCTTGACATGCGCATAGATCTACCAAATCTAGGTATCTTAACTTATCATTTTTATAAGTCTAGTAACCTTTGTGAAAGTAAAAATGTCCATATCAAAATGCAACTTTTTCGGAAAACATAAGCATTTTGTAAGCCTTGTTATAGATTTAAACATGTCACACATGACTTACAATTATCCTTATTATGTCTTATGTTAGTGAGTTTGGAAAACATACTAATTTTTCTTACAAAACTTTCGGCCCATATGGATATGTGTATGCATATATGTTTAGGCTCATAGGGTGTCTAAATACATACATTTTCCTAGAAACGTTATGAATTTTAAGTCATGAGATTACCCATTTTACTTGGTTTAGTTACAAGTGCCAACACACTAATGAACAACTTAGTGTATGAAGGAAAATAAAAACACAAGTTTAAAAATAAGATTATACCTCCTAGTGGCTAAGAAATGAGGGAGTTAGGGGCCTTGAACACCTTGGTTATGCCCCTTGTACCCCTAAAAGTCCCTTGAAAGTGGTGGTCTTTGGATGTGGGTCGAGTGGTGGTGATGGTGTTTTGATGGTGGTAATGGCCGAGAGTGGTGGTGGTTTCGGTGGTGGGGTGGTGCCGAGAGGGAGAGAGGGAGAGATAGAGGGGTGTGTTAATTGAATAGTGGTGCACTTAAGCCTCCTAACCTTGGCCCTTATATACTAAAAGTTTTGGCATGGTTGGATCCCTTCTCAAAAGTGTATGGAAATCATCTTTCCATTTTGGTTCAAGGTAATGTAAAGATGATTTTGGCTAGATTGTGGGAGCATTTTGGAGTTAATGGATGCATGGTATTTCTTAGGGAATGGGGTCCAAAAATCTAGGCTTGTGTGGGAGGTTTAGGTTTAGTCAATTCACTTAGAGGTGATGTATGATAATCACGATTTCTTGCTAATTTGGTGTAATCCTAGGAATGATATGGTAGGATATGATCTTGGTGTATGGAAAGTGTTGGATGACAAATGTGGTAAGTCAATGTTTCTAGGATAATGTAGTGATAAAGCTAATTACCATTTTGATGTAAAGTCTAGGAATGAAGGGATGGGACTTGTGCATGATTCAAATACTACACACACATATACATGTGTGTCGTATATATATGTATGTATGGGCTAGGTGTAAGTAAAAGATTATTGAATGGATAATTGGCATAGTGTTGTGCTAATTAAGGTGGAATCTAAGTGATTGAAGCGACGGTTCATTAAAATGTAGGAGTTTAATCTTTGGGAACCAAAATCACACACACACACAGATATATATATATATATATATATATATATGTGTGTGTGTGTGTGTGTGTGTGTGTGCCATCGCACATATGTATGTATGTATGTATATAAATATATATATATATTTTTTGAACATAGTAATACTTGTCTTGTACTACCTCGTTATTACATATGGTAATTAGATGTCAAGGAGGGTCTTTGTACAAGCCTATGTAAGTCAAACTAATATATAATTTGCGTGCACATAATATACTTTGTAACTAGTTGTATTACTAGTCGTTTGTGGATGTTGTGTTTGGACAATCCTTGTGTTTGGACATTGTTTGTTTTTGTTCTTGATTGGATCACAATTGTAGTGTTATGTTCAATTGTGTCAATTCCCAAACTAGGGTTTTGGTGAGATCTCTCTATAGTTCATGATAAACTACTCGACTGGTTATGGAATTGTATCAACTAGAGTGTCTAATGCTACTGTAAGTATCAAGATTGACTTGTTGAAACCCTGCATGGCCCAATCGTAATGAAACATGCAAAATGTAATGTCATGCACAATGTACATGTGTAGCTAAGTGTATGGATATGACATGTGATTTCGACGGGTGTCACACTCACCTCCTATTAGCGGAATTTCGTCCCCGTAATTTTCGGTGTTGGTCATCTGAACTGGTGGTCTCTTGGAAGAGATGTAGGTACTTGCGTTTCATTTGATCCTCACGCTCCCAAGTGTACTCGGGTCACACTTGAAGTTCCAACGCAATTTGACTACTTTGACCTAACTGCGGCAAAGTTTCTGAACCTTCCAGTCCGCTATCTCGAGTGGCTTCTCTATGAAATGGAGTTCATCGTCAACGTGGATCTCCCTTAGAGGGATGATCAATGATTCATCAGAAAGACACTTCTTGAGATTCAAAACGTGAAACATGTCGTGAACACCACTGAGTTCTTAGGGCAGTCTGAGCTTGTAAGCAACCAGTCTGATTCGTGCAAGAGTCTCAAATGGACCTATGTACCTGGGATCGAGCTTCCCACGCTTTCCAGACCTGGGTACTCCTTTCCATGGAGATACCTTGGGTAGAACTCTGTTGGCCACCTGGAACTCTAAAGGTTTACGCCTTCTGTCATTGTAACTCTATTGCCTGTCCCTGGCAGCTTTCAGTCTGTCCCTGATCTGGAAAATCTTGTTGGTTGTCTCTTGGATGAGCTCAGGTCCTGTCAGTTGCTTCTCCCCTACTTCAGCCAAACACACGGGTGATCGACACTTGCGTCCATACAACGCTTTGAAAGGTGCAGCTCTGATGCTGGTGTGATAACTGCTATTGTAAGAAAATTCGATCAACGGAAAATCTGTATCCCAATTTCCTCCAAAATCAATTACACACGCACGAAGCATATATTCCAGTGTATGAATGGTCCTTTCGCTCTGTCCATCTGTCTGAGGATGGTAAGCGGTGCCCATGTCTAAGCGAGTACCAAGGGCTTCTTGCAATGACTGCCAAAATCTCAAAGTGAAATGACAGTCCCGATCAGAGATTATTGAGATAGGCACACCATGCCGTGCCACGATTTCCTTGATGTATAATCTGGACAATTTCTCTATCTTGTCTGTTTCGTTGATCGGCAAGAAATGTGCAGAGTTTGTTAGACGGTCGACAATTACCCAAATCGCATCATGACACAAGGTGTCTTCGGTAATTTGGTGATGAAGTCCATAGAGACCTGTTCCCATTTCCAACGGGAATCTCCGGCTAGCGAAGCATGCCTGAAGGCTTTTGGTACTCGGCCTTGACCTTTGAACACGTTAGGCAATGTCTGACATAGGCCGCAATAAAACCCTTAATGTTAGGCCACCAATAGAACTCTTTCAGGTCCTTATACATTTTGTCCGCACCAGGGTGTATTGAGTACTTAGACTTGTGTGCTTCATCTAAAACCAAATCACGTAATCCTCCATACAAAGGAACCCATATTCTATTCAAGAAATACATTGTCCTGACAGGCCTTGTTTCCAGCTGACTAACCTGACTGTATAGAGATTTTTTCCTAATGTTACTGTCCTTAAGAGCTTCCTGCTGGGCTTCAAAAATACGAGCAGTGTGATCGGTATGAATAGTAATTCCTAATGAGCGAATTCGTAACTTCTAATAACGTTCCTTTCGGCTTAATGCATCAGCCAAAACATTCGCTTTACCTAGATCGTACTTAATCTCACAGTCGTAATCATTGAGCAGCTCAACCCATCATCTCTGACGCATGTTCAGATCATTCTGGTCAAAAATATGCTCTAAGCTCTTGTGATCAGCAAAGACAGTACACTTGCTCCCGTATAGGTAGTGTCTCCAAATCTTGAGTGCGAACACTACTGCACCCAATTCCAAATCATGGGTCGTGTAGTTCCGTTCCTGCACCTTGAGTTGACGAGAGGCATAGGCAATGATCTTATCTCTCTGCATCAAGACACAACTGAGACCTTGGTGGGATGCATCGCAATAGACCACAAAATCGTCAGTTCCCTCTGGCAGTGAGAGAATCGGTGCGCTGCATAGCATGTGCTTCAAAAGCTGAAAAGCTGATTCTTGTTGATCTCCCCATTCAAATTTCTTGTCTTTCTAGGTCAAGACTGTTAGGGACTAGGCTATCTTTGAAAAACTCTCAATGAAACGTCGGTAATAGCCATCTAACCCTAAAAATTGTCGAACTTCGGTTGGGGTACTGGGCCTAGCCCAATTTTTGATCGCTTCTACCTTGGCTGGTCAACATGTATACCCTTCGCGTTCACCACATGACCGAGGAAGTAAACTTCACGAATCCAGAATTCGCATTTGGATAACTTGGCATACAGTTTCTCATCCTTGAGTAGATTTAGAATCATCTTCAAATGCTGCTCATGCTCCTCTTGGGTTCGCGAGTAGATCAGAATGTCGTCAATGAACATAATCACGAACTTATCAAGGTAAGTCTTACACACCCGGTTCATCAAATCAATGAATACTGCCAGCACGTTTGTCAAGCCAAATGACATAACCAAAAACTCATAGTGGCCATACCGCGTCCTGAAGGCGGTCTTGGGATGTCCTCCTCATGAATGCGCAACTGGTGATAAGTGTAACCTCATGTAATTTTTCCCAATTGTATAAAAAAAAGTTCTATGTATTGCAAAATATTAATAAAACTTTACAATAATATATTTTCTTTTACTAATGCAAAGTTTAGATAAAAATTTTGGTCACAAGTGTTCACGCTTGTGAAAATTTAGATGAATTACAAATTTTAAATATTTAATAATAATAATTTTTATTGATAATAACAATATAGTATTAATGCTACGTTTTCAATTCAGTCGACCTAGATTAATTACTAACGGTTATAGTATATATATCAAACTTTCCTTTATATCTGTCCATCAATTAACATTCAACTTTATAATTTTTTTTGAACGGCCAACAAATTGTAATCACTCACGGAACACTGGAGTATCATCGTGTCACCAATGTTGCCACGCGATCATATTCCACCACCAAGTCACCAATTCAGGACGAAACTCATAATAATTATGAGAAAACCCCCTTTGTGAGATTCGAACCCAGGACCTTATGGTCCCCATGTCTTATCTCAACACCAAGATGCCGCTAGGCTATAATGCCTTTGGCCAACTTTATAATTGTTTGCTATATTTAAATTGAAAATCAATAACTGATGGCATTAAAATGAATTTATTTAGCATCCGACACTACGAATAAATATCTTTTCATCATCTAATTTTCATTCCTCAAATACAAAGCATCAATTGGTAGTGTGTTCATATCTTTCTCCAATGAATATAATCGATCAATTCAACCGTAACCATCGAGTAAATAAAGAAACCAACGAAGTCATCGGCCACCATCTATGCGTAACTGGCAAGTTATAATCAAGGCAATGATTGGACAATTAAAGGCGAGATTTTGTGGCGAGTTGCAATATTTAGAACGAGTCTCGCAAAACCCATCATATTTCCTAACCTCCCTATCGGTTCTCTGTCGAAGATTCTAACAGAACCTTATCTGCTGTCACGAAACCAAGAAACTTTCACCACACGCCACTTTCAGTCTCAAACATCTTCGACCAGTCCTCACCGTCAACCACAAACAGCCTTATTCCTTCATCCGCAGTCTGATCCGCGACCAAAACGATCACAAAATGTATCCATCTATTAGCCGATGTGAAACACCAAACAACCCTTCGAACACCAAGCTCCGTTCGAAATCACACTTTGATCCTCCCTTTTGTCTACTTGAATAGCAACCTCTGATTTTGCAGAGTATTATCTCACGCCGCACCACCGATCTGTTAATCATTGAGTATCAACTGAATTGTTCGTTTATAATACAAGGAGCCATACAATATATATACAAGGATAACACCTAATTGATAGAGAGCTAATCAAGGACTAAAGAAGGAAAGTCAACTAACTAATAATATACAAATCAATCATATTGACTATATTGACTCGCATGGAATATTCCAGAAATATTATGTCGGTTAATACTCCCTCGCAGTCGCAACGTTTGTGGAATGAACGCAAAGACTAGACATGAAACACTTGAACAATTGTTTTGGTAGGCCCTTTGTGAATATATCTGCATATTGATAATCTGCGGGTATATGAATTACGCGAATATGTCCAATGCGAACTTTTTCTCGGACAATGTGAATGTCAATTTCCACGTGTTTGGTGTGTTAATGTTGAACCGGGTTGTCAGACAAATAGACATAAGAAACATTGTCACAGAAAATTATTGTGGCTTCGCGAGTAGGGATGTGAGGTTTCAGTAGCAGTGTTAGCAACTCGTGATATTCTGCCTCGGCACTGGACCGAGATACTGTATGTTGACGTTTAGAAGACCATGAAACAAGATTGTCACCCAAATAGACATAATATCCGGACGTAGAGCGTCGTGAATCCGGGCACCCGCCCCAATCAGCATCTGAATATGCAGTCAGTTTAAGTGATTTGAATGGGCGAATGTGAAATACATGATGAGACGTCCCTTTTAGGTACCGTAAGATGCGTTTTAAATACTGAAAATGAGGCTCTCGAGGGGCGTGCATGAATAAGCACACTTGTTGCACGGCATAGGTGATGTCAGGTCTTGTAAACGTTAAGTACTGTAATGCACCGGCGAGGCTTCGATAAAGAGTACCGTCACGAAGGGGTGAACCGGCTTGTGCACTAAGTTTGGAGTCTGTATTACAAGGAGTACTGCACGGTTTACAATTTGTCATATTTGCACGGGCTAGGATGTCTCTAATGTATGATTCTTGGGAGAGAAGGAGACCGTTTGCTATCCTTGTAACTTGAATTCCCAAAAAATGATGCAGGTTCCCTAAAGCTGTCATGGCAAATTCTTTAGAGAGGGACTGAATAACCTGCTTCAAAAAATTAGTATCTGAGGCTGTTAAAATAATATCATCAACATATAACAGCAAGTATGCAACCCAGGATCCTGTTTTATAAACAAAGAGTGAGGTATCGGATGAAGCGCTGCGAAAACCACATTTAGTAATAAAAGTAGAAAACTAGTGATACCAAGCTTGAGGTGCCTGTTTTAACCCGTAAAGTGACTTCCGTAAACAGCACACATATGATGGATTATTTTGGTCCACAAAACCCGGTGGTTGGTGCATGTAAACGGTTTCATTGAGGTCCTCGTGGAGAAAAGTGTTCTTTACATCTAGTTGATGTATGGGCCAGTCGCGGGATATGGCAATGCTTAGAACAGTGCGAATAGTGGTAGGTTTGAAAACGGGACTGAATGTGTCAAAACAGTCGATTCCTACCTGCTGAGATTTACCATTAACAACTAATCTCACTTTGTACCTTTGTAATTGCCCATTTGCATGAAATTTATGGCGAAAAAGCCACATACACCTAATGACTTGGGAATCTGTTGGGCGTGGCACCGACTCCCATATGTTATTGTCCATTAGAGCCATGTACTTGTCAGTCATAGCCATTTTCCAATTAGGATCGGTCAATGCATGGAGATGAGATTTAGGTAGTAGTGATATTGTGGGTGTAGTGGTGGTGTGAAGGTTAAGGTGAATTTTTGGTTTGGTAATACCGGATTTGAGTCGGGTGGTCATTGGGTTGTGCGGAAGTGATGTGTTGGTGGATAGGTGGTTGGGCCGGATTAGAGGTTGGTTGGGACGGAGGGTGAGCCGAAGGTGGGCTGGGAGGATAGTCAGGTGGGCCGGTGTGTGAAGTGTGATGAGAGGGGTGTTGGGCCGAGATGGAGGGCGATGTGGATTGGCTTGGAGATGAGTGGACCGAGGGTGGGTGAGTAGGGGAATTAGAAGCATTGTTATCAGGGGTAGTGTTAGGGTGAAACAAGGTGGGATTTGTGATGTGGGGTGGGGCAAGATCTAGCTCAAGTGAGGTGTAGTCAGGTATGGAATGCGGATCGGCAAAAGGAAAAGATGTTTCATCGAAGGTAACATGGCGGGAAAAAATGGTCTTGCCGGTTTGAAGGTTTTGGAAACGGTAGCCGCGATAGTCGGCCGAGTAACCAAGAAAAACACATGGTGTTGAGCGGTCGGCTAGTTTGTGAGGTCGGGTAGAGGATTGGTTAGGAAAGCATGTGCATCCGAACACTTTTAGGTGATCGTACGTGGGGTGTTTAAGGTAGAGGGCCGCTATGGGAGTGAAGTTGTTGAGAAGTTTGGTGGGTAAAATGTTGTGTAGGTAGACAACGGTGTGAACGGCCTCGACCCAGTATGTGGATGGGACCGAAGCATGGGTAAGTAGCGAAAGCATAATTTCATTCATGCGACAAATCATGCGTTCGACATGACCATTTTGTTGAGAGGTATGAGGGCAAGAAAAACGAAATTGGATGCCGTGATTAGTGACAAAATTTTTGAATTGGTGGTTGTCAAATTCTCCCCCATTATCGCATTGGAATGATTTGATTGGGAGATGAAATTGAGTTTTGATGTAGGTGTAAAACTTTATGAATTTGGTGACAGTTTCAGATTTATAGCAGAGTGGAAAAACCCACGTGTAATTTGTAAAATCGTCAATCAAAATCATATAGTATTTATAACTTGTGTTGGATATAATGGGTGATGTTCAAAGATCACAATGCACGATATCAAAAGGTAAAATTTTACGAGAAATAGACGAAACAAAAGGTAATCGTTTATGTTTAGCAATCTGACAGGAGTTGCAAAACACATGAGTTGTTTTATTACATTAAATAAATTTATTTGAAGCAAGAAAATCAATAAGTGAAGCTCCTAGGTGGCCTAAACGGTCATGCTATGATTCAGGAGCAAAGGCAGCAAAAACGGATGGTGTGGTTGGAGAAGGAACCGTGACTGGATAGATATTGCTATCACTGTCGTGACGGCTCAGGAGCTTCCTAGTCTTGAGGTCCTTCACAGAAAAGCCAAAAGGATCAAACTCAACAGAAACAAATTATCTTTGGTAAATTTGCGGACAAATATGAGGTTTTTGATTACTTGTGGGGCATAAAGGACATTATTAAGGTGTAAGTTGTTTTGATGGTTTGGGAAAAAAGCATGTCCCGATCCTAATATTGGCATTCTTTGGCCATTTCCAACCAGTATAGATTTAATGGATGTAAACAATGGAGAGTTAATACACATACCTTCCTCGTCAGAGAGGTGATCCGAGGCCCCGGTGTCCATATTCCAGTTTGGGTCATCTGCATCTACAGAGAGAGCTTGAAACGCCTGTCCAATATCGGTTGGCTGTAGTGGATCAAAATATGTAACATAAGCCTAATTATTGTTTTTATTATTATTAGACCCTTTATTGGACCGGTTTTTGGACTCGGAGTTGGGCCGCTGCCAAGTCCTAGCCCAACCAGATTGGGTTGGATACGGACATGGCGGTGGGGCCCAGCCACCATTGTTGTGGGGGTCCCGAAGCAAGCTGCGAATTAGAGCCATATTGGGACTGAGAGTGATTATTAACATATCTTGAATTGGGCCGATAATATTGACTATTACTATTGGGCCCCTTTTGTTGATTAAAACGATTTGGTCCACGTTGTTGAGAAGGCTGATTGTTATCACGAGGTTGGTTCTTCTCAAAGGTGACCTTAGGGGGCTGTTGAGCCGGTGCCGGAACAGCGGCCGCAGCGACAGGGTCCGGAGTTTGTCTGGCTTGTTGGCAACGTTCTTCAGCGTCAAGCAAGTTGATGGCATCGTCCCATGATGGAAACGATTGGTGGAGCTGAGCGGCAACGACATCATATTCGGGAGGTAAGCCATTGACCAACTGAATTACCAAGCGGCTTTCGGTGACCGGTTGATCAACATCGGCCAATTGATTGGCGATTTCTTTGAGCTTTTGGCAATAGGCTTGTAAGGATGGCATGGACTTCAAGGTTAGGTTGGTAAACGCCTTCAATAGAGCGGCAGCACGGGGTCCCTTGTTGTTCAAAAACTTTTTTTTAAGAGCTTGCCACGCTGTGAAGGCCGATTCATCAGCGTCCCACACATTAGGCAGAAGATCATCAGAAACTGTTGTAAGAATCCATTGCAAAACGATCGCGTTAATTTCGTACCAAGTGTTGTAGTTCGGGTCATCTTTGGGAGGCGGAGGCGTCCCGTCAATGTGATCCAACACTTTGTATCCGCGAGCGTTGAGAAGGAATAATTTAACCCACGACGAATACGTCACCTTCACACCATCAAGAGTGCGAATCTTCAATTGAATATTGGTGACAGTGTAAACGGGGTGAAGCGGGTTTGTTTTTTAGGTGGCCGAACTATTTTCCTTATCTGCCATAGATGGGAAAAAAATTGAATGGGTTGAAAAATAGTGATAGAGACCGAAGCCTCTTTGTAGAAAGAGATGGGAGACCGTAGCCTCAATCAGGAAAACAGAGGAAGAGTATGATTTCAAAGCATTGGCTCTGATACCATGTTAATCATTGAGTATCAACTGAATTGTTCGATGATAATACAAGGAGCCATACAATATATATACAAGCTAGGATAACACCTAATTGATAGAGAGCTAATCAAGGACTAAAGAAGGAAAGTCAACTAACTAATAATATACAAATCAATCACATTGACTATATTGACTCGCATGGAATATTCCAAAAATATTATGTCGGTTAATACGATCAACTTGTTCTTTTATTTCGTTGCTATCAGGACCAGAACATAGCGAGTCCTAGCTTCAATCACATCTATAGTTCCGCTCGCCTTTCATCTTACCGATTTGTTTTGTTTTTTCGTCAAGTATTACAACCTAACTTGGTTCATATAAGTTGTGATATTGAGTGAAATACACATACAGTACTACACAAACTTACTTGCATCTAATTCATTGTTTGGTTATATATATATTTTCTTGTAATTGATTCTAGATACAATACGTAAGGTTTGTGTTATGAAGAAGACAATTTTCTAATATTATCTACTCTTATTTTTCTAGTGCTAATCCCTTTCGGACAGTTCATAAATTCCATAAATGTGATATGTTTCTAAATGTTGTTTCATAGACTAAACGATATAGAAATCTATAACCAATATAAAAAAACAAAAACAAACAAATGAGTTTGCAATACAATTTTGTCTCATTTGTTGGTATTTTATTTAACGTGACTAGTATTAGCTTGGCTCTTAAATAAATTGAGTATGTATTTTCCAAAGTGAAGATATGGCATTACTCTTTTAGAAATAAATGATGTAACTATATTTGTTATAGAAGTTTTTACAAATCGAGTGTATATATATAGGGTAGGGATCCTAAGAGGGGAATTTTTCTTTTATTTTTTTTGAATTTTTTTTTCATTTATAGATATATGTATATAGCAGTTATACATATGTGTATATAGCAGTTATACATATTTGTATATAGCATTTTTCAGCTATACATATGTGTATATTTCAGTTATACATATGTGTATAATGCAAAACAATTTTTTTTTTTTTTTTTTTTTTGCCTTAGAGAAAATTTGTGGTCCAGAATGGTTCTCTCAGTTCTCAATTTAGGAAAATGTTCTCATTTGAACCAAATCCTATATATATATATATATATATATAGGCTATGTATCTAGTGAAAACCTTAGTGAGTTGTGAAAACTCCAAAAACCCATCTAATGGATACCATGTAGCCACGTCTACCCTTGTCTTCATACCAGCCAAGGGCAAGATGGTCCAACTGAAATCTAGTTCAATGAGTACTTTATCTACACCTTCTCTCTCTCTCGTATATATGTACCTCTCTCTCTCTCTCTCTCTCTCTCATATCTATTACAATTTTTCTTTTCTTTTTGTGAATATCAAAACTCTCCTTACAACATCTAGATCCAAATCTGCATCTTTCTTAGATCTAACACGCAGAAGCAACCAATGATTATGCCTGCCGATAATAAAATAGCAAGTGTGTTAGCTCGACAAGGGCATCCGGTGGCTACCGCTGTGTATGTCAACAAGGATATGAAGGAAATCCATATCTCTCTCCGGGCTGCCAAGGTAAGTACAATCAAATTGATCTCACTAATTAATTAAATTACCAACTCTCATAGCTTATATCCATCAATGAATTTTGATTGCATAACATTTCTTTTGACCTAAAAAATTATACTGATTTTTTTCAAAGAAAAGAAAAGGAGTTGAGTACATTACATATTTTGTCATTTATAATAAATTACATACTTTAATCTTTAGACAATAATAATTGTACCTTCAAATCGTGATCCTCCATTCAGGGTGTTTTGGGGGTTCACGCGCTCGAAGTAAGGGACGCGCCACCATAGCTCCGCTGGGGACTCCACCGTTGGCGGTGGTCGAAAGCCCCCCAGCTTCCCTTTCTCTCCGTTCTCTTTCCAACTCTCTCTCTCTCTCTCTCTCTCTCTCTCTCTCTCTCTCTAATAATGGAGTTTTTATTTCAATAATGTAGTTTTTATAGAAAGTCGGTTTGATTTTTTTTTTATTTCAATAATGTAGTTTTTATAGAAAGTCGGTTCACATATTTAATAATGTAGTTTGCTTTGATTTTTTTTATTTCAATAATTTATATCGGATTCAATTACAATGTTCATTATTTTTACATTCTACCCTTTATCTTGTGCAGATGGAGTTTTTTTAAGGGATTGAAGAAAATGAGATTGGTTTGTTACATGCAACATTTTTTAAGGCTAGCTCATTTCATTGCGACGCCTGGTTGATTCTATTGTTAAATATGTGAACTGACTTTGATACAAAGGAATATAATGCATTTTTATTGAAGTTAAATTGAGTTTTTCGTATGTAACTTTGTCTTGTTTACAACGTGATATATGTTTTTTTAATTAAAGATGTTTTTGTATGTAACATGTCTTGTTACAATGTAAAAATCATAAACATTGCTCTTTACAAATAAAGTGAGTTTTATATATATTCTAATATTTATACGATATATAAGTTGTAACATAATAACAAGAAATGTAACAAACTAAAGCACATGTAACACAATAATAAAAATTGTAACTACGAACAAAGATGTAACATACTAAAGGTACAAATGTAAAGGTGCATTAAAAAAAAGAAGAGAGATGAGAGAGAAATGGAAGAAAGAGATGAGAGGTGATGCACTTTGTGTAAGAGGGAAAGAGAATTATTAATATTACTATATGTAATGTAACATGTTTTTTATCATGTTTTTGTAACATGTTTTAGTCATCATGAGGTTTTGAATAAATATTCAACGTCTGTGTTACGTTTATAGATCAGTGAAGGTCGAACTGGAAACACAGAGGTGGGATGGAAAAATAATTTAGTCTAACCAACTTAAAAAAATATAAGTGAAAAAGTGTACCAATCAGCAATGGCCCAATTGGTTTACAAAAGTTATATACTTAGTTTGTTGAGCATTTAATTATTAAAAGTTGCACAAAATGGTCATAAACAATTTGCATTTATCTCGGATTCAATTAAAAGGCTATCAAGCCTAAAATCAACAACTAATACAGTTTGCTTTGATTTTTTTTTTATTTCAATAATGTAGTTTTTATAGAAAGTCAATTCACATATTTAATAATGTAGTTTGCTTTGATTTTTTTTATTTCAATAATTTATATCGGATTCAATTACAATATTCATTATTTTTACATTCTACCCTTTATCTTGTGCAGATGGAGTTTTTTTAAGGGATTGAAGAAAATGAGATTGGTTTGTTACATGCAACATTTTTTAAGGCTAGCTCATTTCATTGCGACGCCTGGTTGATTCTATTGTTAAATATGTGAACTGACTTTGATACAAAGGAATATAATGCATTTTTATTGAAGTTAAATTGAGTTTTTCGTATGTAACTTTGTCTTGTTTACAACGTGATATATGTTTTTTTTTAATTAAAGATGTTTTTGTATGTAACATGTCTTGTTACAATGTAAAAATCATTAACATTGCTCTTTACAAATAAAGTGAGTTTTATATATATTGTAACATTTATACAATATATAAGTTGTAACATAATAACAAAAAATGTAACAAACTAAAGTACATGTAACACAATAATAAAAATTGTAACTACGAACAAAGATGTAACATACTAAAGGTACAAATGTAAAGGTGCATTAAAAAAAGAAGAGAGATGAGTGAGAAATGGAAGAAAGAGATGAGAGGTGATGCACTTTGTGTAAGAGGGAAAGAGAATTATTAATATTACTATATGTAATGTAACATGTTTTTTATCATGTTTTTGTAACATGTTTTAGTCATCATGAGGTTTTGAATAAATATTCAACATCTGTGTTACGTTTAAGTTCGCAATTACGTAACATTTACATAACATTTAACACATACCAAATAGTTTGCACTTACGTATGTAATAATACGTAGTCGTCATAATACAATCAACATGATAAAGATGCTAAAGACAAAAGTAGGAGATGAGTAAGAGAGATAAAGAGTAAAAAATAAAAAGATAGAGAAAGAAAGTTCTAAAAGGTGGTGAGAGAATGTCATAAATGTCTTGTCCATTGATTCCCCTAATTGTTTGATTCCAACTTTACCCTTTTGGTATCTTTTCCACTTAAAATAATTCATTTAATATTAAAAAAAGGTTCCAAGTTGATCTTAACCATTCATTTCACCCATCCAATGGTTGGGATGAGGTTTCCAGAGTTTTTACAACTCAGGAGGGTTTTTATTTTAACCCAACCCTAATATATATATAAAAATTTTTAGCGGTGAAACATTTAAAATACTAACAATGAAATAAATAGATCAAAAGCTACATCTTAACTATAAAACTAGAATTATGCCCGCGCGCTTCGCTGCGCAAATACAATTCTAAAAAAACATGGCAGTGTATTGCATTCTAATTTGGCTAAATTTCGTAAAGCATGTCTCTTTCTCGCTCTCATTCTCATAAGAGACGGATTTTTGAAAGTAAATATAAGATTTACCAATCAAAATTACAATTCTTGTTTTTTTTACAACCCACATATGTTTTTATGTTTATTTTATTCATACAATCATTCAAGCTTAACTTTCTTAGTATAATATAATGATTTTAGAATATATGTAAATTTAAGATTTAACAATCAAAATTACAATTCTTGTTTTTTTTACAACCCACATATATTTTTATGTTTATTTTGTTCATACAATCATTCAAGCTTAACTTTCTTAGTATAATATAATGATTTTAGAATTTATATTTATATTATAGTCATTTTGCAATTGATCTAGACGGTCACTTTGTCTTTTTAATTGAAATCATATAAGGGTGAGGAGCTTCAAAACAACTCAAATGATAGTAATGAATGTGATAATTCAAATACATTAATAAGTCTCTAAATTGATTATATAGTTATAGTACAAGTGCATAATGCAATAAGGGGTATTATGGGGAACTTTTACATGACATATCTATGTTAAAGCATAAGTCTCTTGATATCCCATCTTAAAATAGGTGTAAAATTACTTTTCTAGACATGTCTCCTCCTTAATAAGGTAACATAGATAACAAGAATAGACACTAAATCATCATTCTTAAATTACTTAGGTTCAAGCACAATTCACTAATTCACGTTGATTATCTTGCAATTCCATCATTATAATCAAGGTGAGTTTACATAGTCCCTTTTTACTATTTTACATTTTTGGGGGTGAAACATGTTACATTCTCATATGCAATTCAACATAATTGCCTATGTGTGATTTCTATGTTGCATTATGTCTTAAAAAATACTTTGGTAAACACAATTAGACTCGCATAATCATTAACTCCGTACAAGCCGACGTTACACAATGATAGATCTATTGGATTGACAACCCCACCCGGATACGTGTACCCCAGATATGGGTAACGCGGGTGATTGTTATCGAACACATAAACACAAACGAGTGAACCCTATGCGTATGGGATGGACCACATTAAACATGTCACAAAGGTTGATTATTGTAGATACACGATTTGCGACTAGTGCTATTGGATTGCACATTCATTATGTTTTACTGATTTCGGGAGGTCGAAGGTGGTATATAAACAGGTCGAATGTGATACAAATAGAAGACTTGGTCGAAGGAGAAGTTTTTTAGAAGACCGTGTTGATTCGCCCATATGTTTAGTCGAACCTGCACATTCGCCCCTTCGAAAGGTCAACTAAACTTGAAATGGCAACCATCAAGTGCTTTGCTGAAAAAGTCAACAAGAAGCTTGAAAGCTACAATCATATTACTTATGTTGTTGACCATATCATTGAGGAACCCTCACAACCGAGTAGTGCAAACTACAAGGATGTCCCATCTCCTGTGTTATTTGAAAATCACACTTTTGATTCAATAACACCGGAGAGTTCAGTTAAGTCTGATTCTACATCGGATGATGAATCTAACACTTCCAGTGTTGGAGATCCAAATTCCGATGTTAGACCAATTTTGGGACTGAATGATGAGGGTATGACAGCCGTAACTGATGATTCTGACTCAGAGGATGATAAAACTGAGAAAGTGAGTGATATTCCAATTGAAAATCACATTATCACTAATGAACTGGTATCACCTTCTCAGATTTTACATCCAATGGCCAACGCTCATCGAGTGAATCAATCAGTTAAGAATGTTGAGAAAAATGAACCGAGTGACAAACCCGTCAAAGTATTTAATCGGATGGAAGGATCCGATAAGATTATTTCAGACGAGGAATATCCGATAAAGTTTGCCAATTACTCCAAGATTGAGAAAATCTGGCAGGAGAGTACTATTTGGTTTCCTAAGCATGAAAGGACCAACGATGTACCTCCAGAGATCTTAAAGATAATTTATTTGGATGTTCCTAAATAACCTAAGGTTCATGTCACCGAGTTTATTAAGCCAAAGGAAAAGGCGAACAGTTTTCTTGAGCCGACTTACTCAAAGGACCGTGCTCCTGAGAGTTTATGACGAAGGTGTGTGGATGATCAATATCCTATCACTACTTATGCAAAGTCGAACACCAAGAATAACTTTGAAGAATACCGTGCGTGCTTTAAGTGCGGGAAGAGAGGGCATTTACTTGCTCACTGCCCGTACGTAAGGCATAAGAGGCACGAAGTTGAAGTGAAGCAAAGATATCAAAGTCCAGTCGACAATCATTGTTATCCACAACGACGATTTGTCCCTTAACCAGCACCGTTTTATAATCAGAGTCGTTATTTTCAGTGGTGACATATGATCGTCGTAACCGGATCGCAATGGAAAAACCTTTAAAGAAATCAGTGGTGAACACAACTGTTGAAAAGCAAAAGGTACCATTAAAACCTACAGTTAAACCAACAGTTGGACCTATCTCTGTTAAATCAGAGAAGGTAACCAAGAAAGTTTCCTATAAGAATGAAGTAAAGAAACCGACTGAGACTCCAAAATCTCAGATCCGGATCTTGAAAAATTCAGAACAATTCTGGTCACCAGTGGGATCTCAAGGTGCTTCAACTTCAAAAGCACATGAAAAGTCTGAAAGTGAAAAGAATTTAATTGATCAGAAAAAGGTCAATTTAAATTCAAATGTTTGTGATAAAGAATCTTTGAAACAAAATGTTCAAATACCCAAGACCAAGCAGGCTTGGGTCCCCCGAAAGAACTAATGTTTTTACTTGATATGTGCAGGGAGCTTCAGCTGGCCCTATTAGCAGTCTTTGGATTGTTGACAGTGGAGCTTCTGCTCACATGAAAGAGGATTTATCGCTGCTGTTCGACATTAGAAACATCAATGGTGGATATGTAGCATTTGCTGGGAATAAAGGAGGATACATTACTATGGAGGGTAGTGTGAGTAATGGGATTGTGAGTTTTGAGAAGATATCTTATGTGAAACAGATAGACTATAATATGCTTAGTGTCAGTCAAATCAGCGACAAACAGTTCTCTGTATTCTTTGATGACAAATCTTGCTACATTCTCAAGCTCGGTTTCATACTTCCAAAAGAGTGGATCATGCTGAAAGCACCGAGAGTGAATAATCTGTACATTCTCGACATGTCAAAGACAATGACAACCCAGGGCCAAGTAACGTGTTTCCTCTCCAAGGCTACTGAAAAAGAATCTATTATGTGGCATAGGAGGATGGGACACATTCATCTAAGAAAAATGAACTATCTGGTGAAGAATGGACTTGTCGAAGGCGTTAATGTCAAACATTTCCATCTGAATGACAAGTGTGTGAGTTGCAAGAAGGGAAAGCAGCACAAGCAGTCCCACAAACCAAAGAAAGTAAATTCAGTTGAGATGCCACTTGAGCGTTTGCACGTGGATCTATTCGGACCGGTCAAGCGTAAAAGTCATGCTGGAGAAATATAATGTCTTGTGGTTACCGACGACTATTCCAGATTTTCGTGGGTAATGTGCTTGCATCATAAAAGTGACACGTTTAACAATCTGAAGGTTCTGTTCACTCGATTAGAAAATGTCTACGATCTGAAGATCAAAAGAATTCGGAGTGATAATGGGACGGAGTTCAAAAACGCACAGATGGATGCTCTTTGTGAAGATAAAGGAATTCATCATGAATATAGTGCTCCGTATAATCCTCAACAGAACGGTGTCGCGGAACGGAAAAACAGGACTCTAATTGAAGTGGCGAGAACAATGCTTGCGTATTCTAATCTTCCAGTAATTTTATAGAATGAAGCCATTTACGTAGCTTGTTACACACTGAATCGTGTGTTAACAGTGAAGAAGTTTGGCAAAACTTCTTATGAACTGTTAAACAGACGAAAGCCGAACTTAGAGTATCTAGAACCATTTGGAGCACCGTGTACTATGCTTAATCCATCTGAGAAGTTCGTACCAAAAGCTGAAGAAGGATTCGTTGTTGGATATGCAACCCCGCTCAAACGGGTATTCAACAAGCGAACTCGTCAGGTAGAGGAGTGGGCTAATGTTGAAGTTCAGCGGTATACTTAGAATGTATAGGGAAGTGGTCCAGATTGGATGTTTGATTACAAAGATTTCTTTGAATCATTCAATCAAGAAAGCTTGGTTGAAGAGGCTGTATTAAGACTATATTACGAGTGTGAAAACGCAGTGACTTCACCGTTGGTGCATCCGATCACCATAGCTCCTCCAACAGCTGAAGAAGAAGTTTTCCAAGAAGCTTCCACAACTCTTAATTCATCAGAATCGGAAGATGATGATGATGATGTCACAAGTGAAGCTATTCTAGATTTTGCTACAGAGATCCCTCCAGTAAACCCAAATTCAAATGTTGCTTCATCATCTAATTTGGGTAATGATCGGGATTCGACAGAGAATTTGACTACTCAAACGGGAGTGCAAGTACCTGATCATCCGGAATCTCGGATTCATCGTATTCACCCGCTCGAGCAAGTTATTGGTGATCCTGGTAGCAGCGTTATGACTAGAGGACAACTTAGGAATGCAAACTCACTAGAAAATCTTGGCGCACCAGCTTTATATGCTAAAATTCAGAAATCAGGTTGTCAAAATGACTGGTCTTTTGCTTGTTATGTTTCGCAGGTTGAGCCGCGGACATACAAGGATTCTCTTTTGGATGATGCTTGGGTAGAGGCAATGCAAGAGGAGTTATTGCAGTTTCAGAAACTAGGAGTGTGGACACTAACAGATTTACCTCCAGGAAGGAAAAAGATTGGAACCAAATTGGTGTTCAAGTGTAAAAAGGATGACAGAGGCGTAATCGTGTGAAACAAAGCACGACTGGTTATACAAGGCTTTCATCAAGTGGAAGGAATAGACTACAATGAGATTTATGCACCTGTTGCACGTTTAGAAGCTATTCGCATGTTTCTAGCATTTGCATCATATAAGAAATTCAAGGTGTATCAAATGGATGTTAAGAGCGCGTTTCTTTACGGTGTGGTCAAGGAAGAAGTGTACGTAGGTCAACTACCAGGCTTTGAGGATCCTATCCACCGGGATAAGGTCTACGTTCCTAACAAAGCACTCTATGGGTTGCACCAAGCTCCACGACAATGGTATGAGGAGCTGAGCACGTATCTTCTATCCAAAGGATTCAAACGAGGTTTGGTAGATTGCACGCTGTTCACAAAAAGAACAGGGGATGACTTGCTTCTAGTGCAGATTTATGTTGATGACATTATTTTTGGATCTACTAATGAACTTTTATGCAGAGAATTTGAAAAGGTTATGCAGGAAAAGTTCAAAATGAGTGCGATGGGAGAAATGCAGTTTTTCCTAGGCTTGCAGGTGGACCGAAGACCAATGGGGATCTTTTTCACTAAACTAAATACGTATCTGAAGTCTTGAGCCGGTTCCAGATGGATGATTCGAAGCCGATGGATATCCCAATACAACCTAATCACGGGATTGGAGTTGACGCTAAGGGGGAGCTGACTGATCCTTTTAGATACAAAGGAATCGTCGGATCTCTGATGTATCTCACCGCATCTAGACCAGACATAATGTTTGCCACATTTCTCTGTGCACGTTATCAATCGAAGCTGAAACAAAGTCATCTAGCAGCTGTCAAACGGATCCTAAGATATCTGAAGGGTTGTCCGTCGAGAGGACTATGGTACCCTAATAATGATAATTTTGACCTAATTGCTTTTAGTGATGCAGACTGGGGCGGTTTTGACAAAGACAACAAGTCCACAACGGCTGGATGTCAGTTTATGGGGAGCAAGCTCGTGACCTGGCAATGTAAGAAACAAACTGCAGTCGCCTTATCAACATGTGAAGCAGAATATGTCTCAGCTTCAAGCTGCTGCTCACAGGTTCTGTGGATTCAACAACGGATGGTTGATTACGGTTTACAATTTCTTAAAACCCCTATTTACTGTGATAATGAGGCCGCCATTGCATTAACTAAAGACTTAGTCAATCACTCAAAAGCTAAGCATATCCGGATTAAATATCATTTTATCTGTGATTGTTATGCAAAAGAGTTGATCGATATGGTAAAAATCCACACTGATTATCAACGTGCAGATCTTTTTACCAAAGCTTTTGATAAATCAATATTTAAATATCTTTTAAGAGCTAATGGTATAAAAGAAAAACAAGACTGATCATCACCTCAGTTTATCACTTTTTAGTTTTTAGTTTTTACTGTTTTTCAGAAAAATTCAAAACCCAAAAATATGTTTTTCATTTTAGGGGGAGTCTATTTTTAGAAAAACCAAAAACATTGAAAAATTCAAAAAGCCATAAAAATTAGAAAAACCCAAAATGATTTTCAGGATAAAAAGAGGAAATGATAGTACATCAGTGGGGATCTGACACATGCTAAAGAAATATAATGCAATATGAGGCGTGTGTTTGAGTCTGCGTGATGTGCTGGTAGGCTTCGTAAACCTATTACTGCGTGCCTGATACATAGATATCAAACGAATTGTTATGTGGATGAACTCCTCATGGGCATATGGTCTTGGTACCGTAATTTCGTTTGATAGGGTTTTTGTACAAAATTCGGAGGTTTCGAGTCGTTATATTATTAGTTGTCTGGGGATAGCCTTTCTGATCTCCTGTCGTAAGTCATTACGGACATAGTTCAGACAGGGTATCTTTATAAAAGAGCTTTAATGCCAAATCCTAAAGTTATCGAATTGAGGAACTTTCAATGTATAACGATAATCAAAGATTATCTAATGCATCGTATCCAATCATTGATGCAAATCATGATTGATATCAGCCCTCAACCTGGTAGAGTGCATAAGTTACTTTGTAGCATTGAGTTGCTGACCTGTACACCTCTGTGCCTCATACCTTGTCAATTACAGATAACGAAAGCATAATCACGTGTTACAATGGGTCTTTGTGCAATTATTCCTTGATACGGGAGTATGTCGTATGTGTGGGAACCACAGACAATTGTGTTTATACTATAAATAGCCGTATCAGTCTAAAGCACTGCACAACAGTCTGCACGTGAGCTTATGTGGATAACAATATCAGCAGTTGCTGGATCACACATTCTCTTTAGTGATAATATAAATCAAAAGATCAAGGGTGTGATCAGATTTCTCAAAAACTGATATGATCCTCTTACCGGAAATCACAAAACATTTACTGCTTTATATTTACATTTCTGCATTTTTCATTTTTCGTCAAAAATACAAAAAGTCAAAAAGATTTTAGGTGTGTTTTAGCAAAAACTTTTAGAAAATCCAAAAGATTTTACATTTCTGTTTTATTTTTGATAACCGATGGTGGTTGATGGTGATTTTCTGAAACTTGATGGACCATTTGAGTTTTGTGATCTTTAAATGAGAAATGATGAATGTCGGATTCTTAAAAGTTGAGAAAAACATTGAACGGGATTCGATTTTGAGATTTGGTAAAAAGTTCAAAAATTTCAATCTCCATTCGCCCCTTCGATGGGTCGAATGTGGAATTTTTCCTTTACATTCGAACTTTTTAAACGGTCGAATGTGAGTGTTCTTGTGTTTTTTGCACATTCGAACCATATTTCTTCCTTCGAACCTTTAATTAGGGTTGAAAGTGGAAATATTTTCACATTCGCCCAAGACAAAGGGTCAAATGTGGAGCCTATATAACCACTTCTGCACGTTCGAACCATCATTCAAATTTTTTTTCAAAATTCTGTGATACCAACACCTTGTTGCTCGATTTTTCTACACCTTATTATCTTGATCCTTGACACTTTCTGATCATTTTCATCCAAGAGTTGCAGATATTCATCAAGTTTTCAAGCCTTAATCGTTGTGTTTATCTCCGAACCCTATGACTGAATCATTGGATAATATACAGACTGTTTTTGTTATAATTTTTTATTGGGATTCAGTCATTAAGTGTTTTAGGGGGAGAAGATAACAAAATCATGGATTTAAACACAGCAGGTTGCTTAATTGATCAATAGAACTTGTCAAACCCTAGATTTTGGGGAAAAACACTTAATAATTGAATAATTATCACAATTGATGGATTTAAAAGATTAATCGGTCATGTTAGCAACTAAACAAATGAAAATGGCATGTTAATATAGTCAAAATTAAAATCTGAAAAATTGGAAGATGAACAGTCTGTTTCGACCATTCATAAAGGGTCGAATGTGACTTTTTGATCGAAGGAGACATGTTCAAACGGTCGAACGAGGAACAAAGGTCGAATGTACAATTTTAAAACAACTTTTCTACAATCGAACCTTATTTTCACATTCGAACCTTTGGTTTTCCACATTCGAACCACGTTTGGTCGAAAGTGAAATTCCAAAATCCAAAATTTCAATTTTGTATATTTTGTTTGATTCTAATGTGTTTTCGTGTTTTGTTTTTGCAGATTCTCAATGGCTGAACCTCAAAGTACTGATATTCCAGCAGGATTGTCTGAAAAGGCTGCCGGAAAGAAGCCTAGGGAAGAGTTACCGTTTGAAGAAGCTCACAACTGCTGTGCGTTTCTTGGAGATGTGAAGAAACATACAGAATTCACTGGAATCATTGATTTCTTGAAGCGGAGCAGAGTTGTAGATGCTATTGCCACACCTGCTATTATTTACAAAGACCATCAAAAGGAAGTTTAGAAGAATGCCAGGATGGATTTTTGGGATAATCAAACGGCGATTATTAGTTACATTCAGGGGGAGATGGCTATTGTGACTGAGAGTGACATTCGTAAAGCTTTGAGACTGAAGGACAAGCCGACTGATCCAAGATGCTTATCATGGATAGAACAAAGAAAGTGCTTTCTGAGAATGAAATACAATGAACCAATCACAGATGGAGCCCTACACAAAGGTAAACTGTGCCCACAGTTCAAATACCCGGCTCATGTGATGCTGCATGTTTTCTGTTCCGTTAGTGGAGGCTATGATGTTATGAGGAAAAGTATTAACTCTTTGATGGTGGCACTGATTCTGAACAAGCCATTTAACGTATCTGGGATGATACTTGATCACATGCATGAAACTTTGAAAGGACTGAAGAACAAGAAGTTTTTGCTTTATCCCAGATTCCTGCAGATGATTTTTTATCAGAAATATAAGAAGTTGAGAAAAGATCCAACACAGATTGTTGTACAGGATCATATGAGTTTGAGTACATTGGTTAGAATGAACGGTTATGAAGGTGTTCCAGAAAACGAAAGACCACCTTTGAAGAATTTGTTTGGACACTTGATTAATCCTGATTATCAAGATCCAGGTGTAGACAAGGCTAGAAATGAGAAGAGTGATTCTGATAATGATGATCCTTTGTTTCATGTTAATCCTGAAGCAAAGCGAAAGCGACAAGTTGTTAATGTTGGTGCCAAGAGTGGTAAAGGTATAGGTAAAAAAAGAAGTTGAAGCAGAACCTCCAAAGAAAACATCTCGAAGACAAAAGAGTGTTGCAAAGAAAGGTACTCGATTGGTTGATGAAGAGTCTATAGATTCTGAAGAGACTCAAGAAGATGAGAGATGGGATTCTGCTGATGAGACTGTTAAGACAACCAAGCCCAAGGCCACTGTGGCTGGTGAATCTGAAAGTCTTAATCAGACGTTGGAAGAACAGAGGATGAAGAGTCCAGTTGTGATTGACGATATTGATTTGAGTCTTGGCATTGATGCTGAAGATTTTGGTGGATCACCAAAGGCTGGTGAAAAGCAAAAGAATCCAATGTACAAGAAGGAAGCTAAGGCAGTTGAGATTGAAAATCCTAAGAAGAGGAGAGCTAAAGAAATTGCAAGTTTGATTGCAGGAAAGAAATTCCTGAAGTATCTAGCTCTAAGTCTCCGTAACATCCCAGTAGCGAAGAAACAGAAAACATATGCTGCTGAGAAGAGTACTATTCCAACTGATGACTTTAATGATGCTATGGAACGAGTCTTAAACAAGTTCAAGAAAAAGACTCCAGTTGCTGAGGCTTCTACTCCTAAGGTTACTGTATCAGGAGATGTGATGGATGCAGTTAATCAGAAGCTGACTGAGATGATGAAGATCATAAACCAGTAACAAGAAGAGATTGATCAGTTGAGGAAAAATGATAGAAAGATGTTAGACATTGTTGAGTCTTCACAGGAGAGTCAGGAAGAGCTGGAAGCTAATATCAAGTTACTCCAGAATGAGAATATGAAGTTGTTAAAGCATGAGCAGAGAAATACTAGAAGATTCATGGCTTTAAGACTTGAAAACAAGCAGGTAAAGAAAGATAACAAAGGGCTTAGGAAGCTGATTGATGATTTGTATGAAAGAGCTCCTCGGTTGAAGGAAGGAGAAGAAGATAAAGAACGCGAAGAAGAGCTTGTTGACTTTGAACCATCTGAGTCGGTAAAAGATGAAGAAAATGATGAAGATCTTGAACAGGATGCCGGTGATGCTCCTGAGAAATAGAAGAAGGATGGTGATGATAATGATGGTTCAAGTGGTGATTCTGGAGATGATAATAGCTCTACGAATGATGATGACGATGATGATGATGATAACACTGATAGATATAAGTGTGAAAAGAGAGATACAGGAAAAGATGCAGGAGAATCGAGTTCGAAAGCTCCTGGTGGAAACACTGATGATGATATTTTCTAGAATGACAAGATCAGATCTTTATCTGATGAAGATAAGAAGTTATATCGTCAGATGTTGACAAACAGAGTCTGGACGATTGAGATGACAGGAAGATTTCCAGAAAGATTTAAATCAGATGATATGAGATTCGAACTTGTGTATAACGATCCTGATCTTGAAGACGGTGAAGTTTCTGCAGCAATTTCGAAAGAAATACTTGAAGGATTGGCTAAACAGGTTGGGAAATCTCTTGAAGAGTTAATGAGTGGGAATCAGATTCCGAATATTCCTGAGAAAGAAGCAGGAAATCACTTTGATGATAGAGATACTCCAGTGTTTGAAGATGTTGAGATAGAGGATATTACAAGTGAGGAATATCCATAATACTTTAAAGACAATAAGGATTCTGGATTTCCTGAATTTTCTGAAGAATTGTTAAGCCAAGCTGAGAAACTTGCACGTGAGAAAAGTAAGAAGTTTGTTGATGAAGTATTCAAGAACTCAGAAAGTCAGAAACCGAATGTTGAACAATCTGACGATCTGAAGAACTTGTTGAGGAAGCTGAAAGAGAAAGAAGCCAACCGTCCAAAGACTAAGATTCAGAGTGGTTTCTATAAGTTTCATAACGAACTGTTTAAAGGTAAAGCTCTCGGGTGGAAGTATTTAAGACAGCTGAGGTGTGTTGCAGTGAAGTGGGAGAAAGGAATTCTGTACTTCAACAAATTCCATGACATTAAAACACTACCTTATTGGGCTGTACGCGACGTCTGCAGACATACGTTGTCAGGTGCTACTGTAAACAACGATGCTGTTGGATACTTTGCAGATCGCATGACAAGAGAGAGCAGGACGAAATGGAATGTGTTCACCCCACAGTATCCGAAGAAGATTGTGCATAAGAAGAAAGATCAGATAACGGGGATGAACAAGGTTACTTTGAAATATAATCCACCGACAGTTTTAAAACATATACCTTTGATGTCTATTCCACAACACTTCTCAAAAGACTTTATGTGGTGGTACTATGATTGGAAGACGGCAGAAGCTATTATCTTGTTGAAAGATGGAAAGAATGATTTCAAGATGATACACATCTTTGATCCAATGTGGTTGATAAATTACTCTTATGAAGATATTATCATGCTGTATTACAACCCGATTTACTGTGAAGAAAAAGATAGTGAACAGGCTGAAAAATACCAACGTGTGGTATTTTTATGTTTTTCTTGGGATGTTAATGCGGGGTGCGATTTTTATAAGAAACTGGGGAGGTTTGTTGAAGTTCAGAAAGAAAAGAAGAAGCCGAAACAAACTCATGAACCAGTAATGACGAAAGAGCAGAAGACCTTACTGCACATCAAGCTGATGAACAAGAAGATGGACGAAGAGCGAAGGCTTAAGCAATCCAAGCAATAGTCGAGGGGGAGTTTGTGGATACACGATTTGCGACTAGTGCTATTGGATTGCACATTCATTATGTTTTGCTGATTTCGGGAGGTCGAAGGTGGTATATAAACAGGTCGAAGGTGATACAAATAGGTCGAAGGTAGAAGACTTGGTCGAAGGAGAAGTTTTGTAGAAGACTGTGTTGATTCTCCCATATGTTTGGTCGAACCTGCACATTCGCCCCTTCGAAAGGTCGAATGTGCAGGTCTATATAAGGGCTGAATTGATTTTAAAGTTAAGTAGTAGTCATTTTGTTTCCCTCCTTCGAGTATGTTTTCTCCCTAGAGTTTTGTTGAGTCTAAAATTAGTTTATATCATTGTAAACACTGTTTTGTAAGATTAATCAAAGTTGTTTAAGAATGAAATGGAAAGTTTTAATGTGATTTGTGTGTTTTGCTGATCTTATTATCATTTCGTAATTGATTCAGGGATTCCGCACCTGAATTGATATACTTGTTTGATCAACGTCTTTGTTTTTGAAAATTCGATCCTCATACAATTATGCAAACGCTTTACCTAGTAGGTTGTTTTCACATATGGACTACAATTGCCATGACACTAGAATTGCACAAGTTTTATACTCATGACACAACATTCAAACCTATGTAATTCTCACTAACTTTTGTTGACCCAAAATATTTTCCAACTTAACATGTTTCAGGTTATAGTGTTGCTTGAAGATTAGAGTTAATGCTTGACGATTTATATTTAGTGCTTCTCATTTGATGTACAAATTCCTTTTAGAACAAATGTATGTAATTAATTTTAATTGATTATTGAAACTTGTTATTTACCATGAGCTACTGAACAATCGTCAATACGTGACACCTCGATGTTTCCGCCATCGGTTTGGGTGTTACAATAAGCTGACCTCAGATCAATTCTGGGAAGTGGGTAACGGTTCTTCATAGTGAGCTTGTTCAACTCTCGGTAGTCGATGCACATACGAAACGATCCATCCTTCTTCTTGACAAACAATATTGGAGCTTCCCAGGGTGAAGAGCATGGTCGAATGAATCCCTTGTCGAGCAACTCTTGTAGCTGGTTGGACAGTTCTTGTATTTTGGACGGAGCCAAGCGGTAAGGTGAACGGGCTACGGGGGCAGCTCCGGGAATGAGATTGATACAAAACTCAACTTGCCTTGGGGGTGGCAATCCTGGTAGGTCCTCAGGAAAGACTTCCGGAAAATCTCGAACGACAGGGATGTCTTCGATTCTTCTCTCCTCTGGTTTCTTCTCGATCACATGTGCCAAGAATGCATAATGACCTTTCCGCAAACACTTTTGGGCTTTAATGCAAGATATGAGTCCCAGTGGGGCCTTCCTTTACTCCCCTGTATGGAGAGAACCTCACCGTCGGACAGTGGAACTCGAACTACCTTCTCAAAGCTGATATCCTCGGCACGGTTCTTTGAGAACCAATCCATACCCACAACAATGTCGAAACTCCGAAGTTCGATTAGTAGAAGGTCGATACAGAACTCATGATCTCCCAGTTTCAACGTACAATACTTAACTATTTCTTCAGACTTAATTGTGTTACCATTGGCCAATTCTATTGAGTAGTGTATATGCAACTTATTTGACTCTAATCTGAGGGTCCGTTTATAGTCGATTGACACGAAGCTTAGATCGGCACCAGTATCAAAAAGTACAGAATCAGTATGATTGTTAACGAGGAACGTACCCGTGACAACGCTGGATCCTCCCGTGCATCATCCGCACCCATAACAAAAGCCCTGCCACGAGCTTGATCCTTCAGCTTGGGGCGGTCTCTCTTGAAATGGTCGATAGCTCCACACTCAAAACATCCCGGTTTACCATCAGAATTCTCAGCCGTTTTAGCCCGGCACTGCACCGTGGGATGCCCCATCCACTTGCACTTCTCGCATTTGATACTGTCATATGTCTCCACATGATGATACTTGCATTTGTTGCAAAGTGGGTGGGGCCTATTTTATGTCTTGCGAGTTTTAGTAGCGGCGGCAACGAAGGCCTTGACGGTTTCGTGCTTCTTGTTGGTATGACTCTCTGCTCTCTTCCCCTTCTTGAAGTTGGACCACTTGCGCTTGTTTCCAGAGCTTTGACCCTTGTCCGATTCTTTCTGTGTTAGTGAGCCCATACGTACCGCATCATCGGTAAGGCTGTAAGCAAAGGTGACAGCATGCTGAATGGAAGATGGAGCAGCAGTGGTGACCATGCTATGGATCTTTGGAGAGAGTCCCCAGATGTATCTTTCTACCCTCTTGTACTCGGGGGTAACCATGTGTGGAACCAACTGAGAAAGTTCATGAAATCGGGGTGGTGTAGGCAGTGATGTCCGCCCCATTCATGGACAGATTCTAGAACTCGCTCTCCTACTTCTAAAACTCACCACGTGGGAAATACTTGTCCATCAGCATCGTCTTCAACTCAGTCCATGAGAGGTTCTAGGCAGCTTCACGACCCAAGCTCTGCACTTGTAAATTCCACTATGTCAACGCCTCATCTTGAAAGTATAAGTGACGTACTTGATCTTCTGATCTTTCGAGCAACCACTGATATCAAGCACCGACTCAGTTTTCTCAATCCAATGGACAATACCAATTGTTCCTTCTGAACCACGAAAATTCCAGGGCTTGCATGCCATGAAAGTCTTGTAGGAACACCCATGCACGGTGTTTTCTAGTTCAACCTTGGGATCCTGTGTTCTGCGTCGGCCTGCTGCGCCCGAACCGCCACTGGAGTCGGTGCGGTTCGCATCATGTTGCACGATAGCCTCTGCAATTACCTTGGCTTGGTCCGCTGAGGTGGTCGGAAAAGCTTCTTCCTAATAAGTCGATCGGGAAGTTCTTTTGGGAGGCATGTTCTTTTAATACATAATATTAAAAGAATGAGACACATATCACTGTATAATATTGTCAACATATGCACTAACCAAACACCTATACAATCATAACAGGCGGCAATGAGATCACATTTTCATGACACAAACACAACAACAATATAGGAATCAAAACATCAAACTTTTCATAGCAAGTATAACATACTTGATACAATTTTGTTTCTGCATACAAAATAAATGGCACACCGCCTTACAAGTTTTTAAACTACTACATCAAAGTACAAAATATGATATCCTATGGGTTTGGGGTGGGAAAGCAGCAGACAAGGCTGCAACAGCTGTAGTCATCCTCGCCTCTAAATCATCTAATCTCGCCTCAAGCTCTGCAACACGTTCCTCAGCTACTGCACGTCCCAGCTTCGCCTCATACACGCGTGTACCCAACTTGACCAATCGGTAAAGCACTGGAACCCTGGTCTTACCTGTCAAATACAGGTCATCCTCGATCTTCTGAACCCTCCCACACAACACCCCTATCTCTGTGTCGTGACACCTAATCATGTCCCGTACAGAGTAGTGGGTGTGGCGCACAGGTGCCGGCTAGAAGCCAGTAGGTAGTGGAATGTCAGAGGGTGGCTGGGATGGCCCACTGATCTCGAAAGTAGAAGGGGCCTCGCTGTCGGTATCCTCATCAGAGTAGGCTATGAATCCATCAACAGTCGGCACGTATGTTCTCCTGCGGGCCTGGGATTTCTGAAGCAGCTTCTTCCTGGGTGGCTCTGGTGCCTCGGGAGCTGGGTTGAGGATCCACTGGTGCTGGAGATTTAGGGTCGACTTGGGCAGGAACCTCGGCTGGAGCGATAGGAGCCGGTGGAGGGAACACACATTCCCGAGGGGTGTACATCATACGTACCCCACCCGGACACAGGCGATATGGACGGAAAGATGGCACACGGGGCTCTGGCGGCGGTGGGGGTACATCCTCCTCCTCCTCCTCCTCCTGTGCCTCTCCAGCAAGCACAACATCCTTGTCATCAGAAACAACATAATCAACCTGCATGTGATCCACCTCAATGTCTGAGTCACTGGAGTCGGGCTCGTAACCCTGCTGCACATCATCTGCAAGCGGAGTCTCTAGTACATGCTCATCCTCATAATCCGATATGATAATGGGGTCGTCGTTGTGTGCCATGATCCTGGAAATTAATAGAACACGTGTGTGTCAGTAATCATGTGGTGTACTTATCATGTCTACTAATGTGTGAAATATGTAACCGTCATGGAAATTGCATAGCACGTAGGGATAAGTGTTGTATTTCTTTCTTTGGAAATCATTTCGAAATTAACTTTTATTTAGATTACAGTTTGACTCAAAAGAATTTCAGTTTGCTATAACCTCGTGCTCTGATACCAATCTGTCACACCCCGCCTTGGCGGAAACATGGGATGCAACTTCGAGGGATTTTCAGGGACAAAGGTCACACAAGCATCGATTTATTTAAAAGAGGGACTTCCATAAGACAACATAGTTTTACAAAACATTAAGTTAAATTGTCTTGAATAAAACCATTGTATGAAATTATTAATGACTAAAAACAATACAACAGCAATTCAAAAGATGGTATCCCATGATGCTCGCACGCGACTTCCCAAGTTCCACGCTTCATGCTAGTTACCTGAAAAACATGCATGTAAAAATATAGGTCAACACAAAGTTGGTGAGTTAAGGGGTTTTTAATGAATGGATATGTAATCCAAAACCGACTAAATTACTGCCTAGCTAGGGCAATGATTAATATGTGATCTGACATGAGCCCATAACCAAACCTTGACATGTTGTGCCTCGCCCATTGTACACTCAAGACAATGAATAAATGTGAAATACAAGCACTCTTTTGATATCTGTCATCCGGTCAGAGCGACTGATCAAGATTGGCGGTGTCAACCCAATAGATCTATTCCGGTGTTTTATGGCTAAGTCCATAGCTAATGGTTATGGTGTGATGTATGCCACGACGGCTTTTTGGATCCTGAACCTTAATGTCTCATGTTCACATGATAGTCATGATTGTAACTGAAAACTTTACTCATGTTTTCCCCCTGAAAATGTAAAACGGTAAAAAGGGGCCGTGTAAATTCACCTTAGGTGTCTGGAAATGAACTAATGAGCTTGGAGCAAGAGATATCGACCTACGTGTCCTATGTAAAAATGGACATTTTAGGTCTATGTTACTTGTACTGTCTACAAGTTGTTTTCTTGTTATGTTTGTCCTTGTAACTTAACCCTTTAAGTTAGGTGTGTCTTTGAAATGTTCAATGTTAAGGTTTTTAGGTGTAACTTTACCAAAATATGAACCTCATGTTTTGTGGGGCAAGATCCACCATGTTTATGTGAACTAGTTAACTTTGGTAAAAAGATAGCATTATCTTTTGTGAAAACATCACTTTTACTTGTAAAAACATGTACTTTTATACACTTTGGATGGTGTATGTGTAGGTTTTACAACACTTAGCTTGACATGTGCATAGATCTAGCAAATCTAAGTATCTTAACTTATCATTTTTATAAGTCTAGTAACTTTTGTGAAAGTAAAAATGTCCATATCAAAATGAAACTTTTTTAGGAAAACATAAGCATTTTGTAAGCCTTGTTATAGATCTAAACATGTCACACATGACTTACAAGTATCCTCATTATGTCTCATGTTAGTGAGTTTGGAAACCATACCAATTTTTCTTACAAACCTTTCGGCCCATATGGATATGTGTATGCATATATGTTTCGGCTCATAGGGTGTGTAAATACATACATTTTCCCACAAACCTTATGTATTTTAAGTCATGAGATTACCCATTTTACTTGGTTTAGTTACAAGTGCCAACACACTAGTGAACAACTTAGTGTATGAAGGAAAATAAAAACACAAGTTTAAAAAATAAGATTATACCTCCTAGTGCCTAAAAATGAGGGAGTTAGGGGCCTTGTACATCTTGGTTATGCTCCTTGTACCCCTAAAAGTCCCTTGAAAGTGGTGTTCTTGGAATGTGGGTCAAGTGGTGGTGATGGTGTTTTGATGGTGGTGATGGCCGAGAGTAGTGGTGGTTTCGGTGGTGGGGTGGTGCCGAGAGGGAGAGAGGGAGATATAGAGGGGTGTGTTAATTGATTAGTGGTGCACTTAAGTCTCTAACCTAGGCCCTTATATACTAAAAGTTTTGGCATGGTTGGATCCCTTATCCAATGTGTATGGAAAGCATCTTTCCATTTTGGTGCAAGGTCTTGTAAAGGTGATTTTCGCTAGTTTGTGGGAGCATTGTGGAGTTGATGGTTGCTTGGTATTTCTTGGGGAATGGGGGCCGAAAATTTAGGCTTGTGTGGGAGGTTTAGGTTTAGTCAATTCACTTAGAGATGATGTATTATAATCATGATTTCTTGCTAATTTAGCGTAATCCTAGGAATGATATGGTAGGATGTGATCTTGGTGTATGGAAAGTGTTGGATGACAAATGTGGTAAGTCAATGTTTCTAGGTTAATGTAGTGATAAAGCTAATTACCATTTTGATGTAAAGTATAGAAATGAAGGGACGGGACTTGTGCATGATTCAAATACTACACAAACATATACATGTGTGTCGTATATATATGTATGTATGGGCTAGGTGTAAGTCAAAGATTATTGAATGGATAAGTGGCATAGTGTTGTGCTAATTAATGTGGAATCTAAGTGATTGAAGTGATGGTTCATAAAAATGTAGGAGTTTAATCTTTGGGAACCAAAATCTCTCTCTCTCTCTCTCTCTCTCTCACACACACACACACACATATATATGCCGTCGCACATAAGTATGTATGTGTGTGTGTGTGTGTATATATATATATTTGAACATAGTGATACTTGTCTTGCACAACCTCATTGTTACATATGGTAATTAGATGTCATGGAGGGTCTTTGTACAAGTCTATGTAAGTCAAAATAATATATAATTTGCGTGCACATAATATACTTTGTAACTAGTTGTATTACTAGTCGCTTATGGACGTTGTGTTCGGACAATCCTTGTGTTTGGACATTGTTTGTTTTGTTCTTGATTGGATCACAATTGTAGTGTTATGTTCAATTGTGTGAATTCCCAAACTAGGGTTTTGGTGAGATCTCTCTATAGCTCATGATAAACTATTCGACTGGTTATGGAATTGTATCAACTAGAGTGCCTAATGCTAGACTTTAAGTATCGAGATTGACTTGTTAGAACCCTGCATGGCCCAATCGTAATGAAACGTGCAAAATGTAATGTCATGCACAATGTATACGTGTTGCTAAGTGTACGGATATGACCTGTGATTTTGACGGGTCTCACAGGTTAGCTTACAAGTGCACGGGTTTTTACACGCCACGGGTATACTCATAAGTCCCTCTACTTCCTACCAAAACACCCACAAGACCAATGACTAAGTTGATTAATTGATTAAATCATCATACAAAGATAGAATAATAGAAATTCCCAAGAACACAAAACATCACTAAAACTAAAGATAAAATATATAGAAATCCATACCAAGAAGGTCTTCACTCTAGCAACACTCTATGAATCATAGGTAAACAATGGCATTACAACAAGCTCACTATAAATGATTCTGGATGAAATCATTGTGAGGCTTGATGGTGGATCTGGAGAGTTTTGGGTGATGAATAATGATTTCTCTCAAGGCTCACTTTGATCCAATGTTTATGGAGTGATCCCAAGCTCCAAAGGTCACTTGCAAAACTTTAAGATAGCAAAAATGTGGGAGAGAATCGGGTGGAATGGTATGCCAAAATGAGAAGTACAGGTCTCTATTTATAAGCAAGCTGACAGGGTGAGCACACCCATGCATAGGTGGTGGCACACCCTTGCAAAGCAGTCAGGTACTATCCTGGTACTAGAAGTCCTTTCAGGCAGAATTTGTCTTGTGCACGGCCGTTCATATAGGTAGGCACGCCCGTGCACCTCTACGTGGTGTAATTACTTGTAAGTCTTGGTCTGCTAGACCCTTGTGCACGTCTGGGATGCGCATGCCCGTGCATAAGTGTGTGCACAACCATGCATGTTGACTTCTTCATTTTGGTTGACTTGGAAATGTTGACTGGTTGACCTGGGCTTGAGCACGGCCACGCATGCTCTGCTTCCGTTTGAAATTCTTTTATTTCTGTTGGTGCAAGTTTGTGACAGATACTCAAACGGATAAACAAACACTCGGTATTATTGACAGAAGACTTTATAATGTTCGTGTCGCTAGAAGAACTTGTCTAAGTAAGTTCTAGAATATGTAATTAAGCTAGTACTGTAAAAGCCCAACACAAGCCAGTTAAAAGCCCATGAGGATGCATGTATATAAGCAAATGATACATTGGGTTTTAGGGGTTGGTTGGCTAGTTGGTTTTTGTCATAGAGTTTGAGAGAGAGAGAGAGAGAGTTAGATAGGATTACAAGTTTGGTGTGGTTCTTATTAATTATTATATGTGATTCGATTAATAAGAAAATCATTAAAAAGTAATTTGTGTTCTTTGTGTGATATCCACGGATCAAAGATATTCCGCGTCTAGGATTCGTGTTTGGTTTGATTGTAGAGAACTCAAGGGAAAGGGACCTACAAGTGGTATCAGAGCCATTCGGGCTAGATATCATTCAAGGAACGAGTTCGTGGTGATTGATAAAACCCCGGTTTGCACATCTTGATTTGTTTCGGCTTTTGTTTTTTTTTCTAAAAGTTCTGTTTTTTTAATCGAAAAAAAATTCTGTCTTGTTGGTGTTTTGGAATTGATTCTTATCAACACTTATTATTCTTGTTTCGTTATTAACAAAAAAAAAATTGGTTTAAAGTTTTTTCTTTGTTTTGGTTTAGATTTAGATTTGATTTAGAGTTTCTATAAAGTTTCGTATTTGATCAAATAAAAAATTTAATTTTGTTTTGACTATAATTTTCCAGCTTTTTTTTAAACAAATCTTGGAGTAATTTTATGTGTGTTTCGACTCATAGTTTCTGTGATAGTATTTGACTTATAATTTTTTTAAACTCGGTCGATTATAAAATCGGATTTTGATTATCAATAAAGAACTTTGACTCATAATATTTTGTTTTGTTTACTATTCATAATATTTTGGTTATCAATATTTGGCTAGTTTATATCTCACGATTTGTTTCAAGTTATTGCAGGTTCAAAGCTTTGGATTTAATTATCGGCCAAGAACATCAAGAACCCTAATTTTTTTTTATAATAATTGTTGATTTGATCTTATTCTGGTTTGTTGATTGTGTTTTCGCAGAAAAAGGAAATCGGTTTCATGAAAGGATTGAAAGATTTTGAATTTCAAATCAAGTCTTCAATCAATCCCCAAATTTTAGGATCCCAACTTGTTGACCAAGAATTCAAGTTCCCGGACAAAGGGTTCTCGGATATAAATTCAAGAAAGGCGGTTCTCGGATCTTTAAGACACCAAACTTAGTTCTCAGACAAGATGCAAAATCGGAAACATAGTGTTGTTCTCGGTTACAATTAGGTTCTCGGAAAGAAACTAGTTCTCGAACTCAATCAGTTTTCGGAAACAAGTTCTAGTTCTTTGGATAATAGTTCTCAGAAATTAAGGATTTTTGGACAAGAGTTTAGTTCTCGGATAGATTGTGGTTCTCGAAAACTGTTCTCAGACAAACATCATAGTTCTCGACTATTGGTTCTCGATTGTCTCTAGTTCTCAGACACTAGTAATAGTTCTCGGTTATTGGACCAAGTTCTCGGGCACCATTATTTGATTTGGACTTGGACAATTAATTGGACCTTGAAATTAAATAATTAACCAACTTATAAACCAATCTAAAATCTATTAAATCAATGGCCCTATTAAACAAAATGGTAGAGATGGATCACGAGGTGGGAAAAGCCAATTCCCCACCTAAAGTTATAAGTGTGGATAAATACTTTTGGTGGAGAGGACGGTTCGAGGAATGGGCTCAGTTCTACCAATTACGAATGTGGATCTGTATATCAGACGAATACATTCAACCATTTAAGCAGGGAGAAGGTATGAGTGGGGAAAGACTGCTGAGCTTTAGTGAGATGAACGAGGAAGAGAAACTGATGCATGAAGCTAAAAATAAAGCAAGAGCTGCCATAACCATGTGTTTTCCATAGGAAATCCTCCACACTTTCAGTAGAAACAGGATGGCTAAGGATTTATGAGAGGCGTTGGAAAAACGATACATGGGCAGTGCTAAAGTGCAAAAGAAAAAGAAGGAACTACTAAAGAAGCAGTTTGCAGTCTTCAAGCATTTCAAAGATGAGAACTTAGAGGACATCATCACAAGATTCTATCATCTGCTCACTGAGTTGGGAAACCATGAGATAGAGTACACTGACAATGAGCTTAACGACAAGCTGTTGGATGCACTTCCTACAAAATGGGATGTGTATTCACTGATGATCAGAAACGGAACTGACTACGGTATTATGACTTTGGATACCGTGGTAGGGAAGCTTAGAGCTTACAGTTTCACAATGATGAGGCGGGAAGCAGGATCTGAACAGGTACAAGATCCAGGGATTTATCATGGAAAGCCTGCAGCTAAAACCTCATCAAGCAGCAGTAGGGGTGTCTCAGCATTCATCTCAGGTGACACATCTGATAATATTATTTTTGATTCTGATGGTGAGTGATGTTTTGTGTCAATATCTAGTGAGAAAACTAAAGTCAAGGATATTCCTTCTGGCGGGAATGGAAAGAGTTCAAATGGATCATCATCTGGAGCAGACAAGTCAATGTCGATGAGTGTTAAGTCGGCTGAACAACAACTTGCTATGCTATCTTCCTTCATAGCATCCTATGAAAATTACATTCAATGGAAGATGAATGATCTAGCACTCTTTGATGATGATGATGATGACCAGATTGATCCTGATGATATGGAGGAGATGGATTTACAAAGGAACTTGGCCATGCTCTCACTCAAGGCAAAGAAATACATGGAACAGACTGGAAGGAAGCCTGTTGGTGGAAGAGCTGTCTTTGATAAGAGTAAGGTGAAGTGTTTCAATTGCCATTCCTTTGGCCACTTCGCCATAGAATGTTCAAGACAAGGGTCAAGAAACAATTCCAACACCACGCGACAGAGTTCTTTTGTTGCCCCACCTTCAAGTTCAAATAATTCAAGTTCCAGGGCCCTCCTGGTTGCCAAACCTGACGATAGATATGACTGGAGTTCAATGTTAGATGGTGATCAGGCTCTTATGTTAGAGATTAAAGATGAAAGTGTGAAGTCAGAAGCATCCGATTCAGACAATGAGAACGTGTTTGATACGGTCAAGACTGAAGAACATGTGACTGAAGCTGAATCAGTAATGGCTGAAGATGACAAGAGTGATGAAAGTACAGAGAAGTCTGAGGTAGCTGCTACTGAAAATTCTGAGGAAGTTGGGGAGATCATCAAAGACAACAAGCCGACTAAAGAGATTCTAGATCTGATAACAGTTACAAAAGGGATGTCAACTACGGAGTTCATTGCATTCATGACTGAACTGGACTCTGACACCAAAAAGGTACACATTTCTTTATCTACTGTTGTTGATGCTTGCAAAAAATATTCTGACTTTGTTGAGAAACTAGATTTCAGTTGTTGGACACCATAAGCAAAAAGGTAGACCACACCACTAGAACACTGCTCAATTCCAAAAGAAATATTCATGCAAGCAAGTAAAATTCAGTTGTTAGATATTGTGATCGGGTACAGAGCAAGTTGTTGTCAGAAAGATATCTGTCAACGATGAAGGAAACCTGAAACAACATATAAAACCTATCTGGATTCTTTCATGGAGAATTCCTATGGAAATTGCTATAATAGTTAAAGCATGCATCAATTTTTGTAGAATGAGTTCAATTTCCATGAAAATGGATCTCAGGATGACTGGTAGCTCTAGGTAAGAACATTGTGCATGATGATGATAATAATTTCTCTTCAGATTCTGATTGCACCGAATCTAGTCTTCAGGTAAGTCCACATCGTTAATCATCTATACATTCCATAGGTTTGTGTCCAATGCAAGAATCTTCAAATGCGGTATGCGCATTAAATTTCATTAAATGAAAGATTCTTTCTTTATTTATTACTTGCAACTGAGATTGATTGATTGTTACTCTTGATAGTCATTGTAAAGTTGAAAAACTTGATTTTAGGTAAGAACATTGTGGATAATGATGATGATAACTTCTCTTCAGATTCTAATTGCACTGAATCTAGTCTATAGATTATGATCGTATTGTATGGTGTGTGGGAATGTTATAAACCTGAAACTAATAAGTTACATTATTATTATTATTTACATTATTATTATTATACAATAACAATGACAGACTCTTTACGTGAGAAGAAGAATGAACAACGGTGGAATTGGAATTGGAATTAATTTTAGGAATTGGAGTGGACAAACCGAGGCCTAAGGTGAATCCGTTTGCTGATGCTAAACCTATAGAGGTTTTGCTTCAGAAGAAAGGTGTGGATTATCGGAAGATTTATTTTAGGAATTGTTTGAGAATATATTTTCTGATCAAAGGATCCATAAATGAACAGTTATTTGGAATGTTCCTGATCCTTACAGAAGTGGAACGATCATCCATTGGTATAGAATAAATAATAATATTGTGTGTGGGGTGGGTGTTGGTAGCGACGATCCGACTTTTGATTTCTTTTCGCAACCAGTACAACGAACTCTGTATGGGTTGCTTGTTAGCGCCGATTCAACTATTGATTTTTTTCCCGCAACTAGTACAACGAACTCTGTATTGGTTGCTTGTTAGCGCCGATCCGACTGTTGTTTTTTTTCCACAACCAGTACAACGAACTCTATATGGGTTGCTTGTTAGCGCCGATCCGACTGTTAATTTCTTTGCATTTTTACAATAATTATATTAAAAAAATCACTACAAAACAGCAAAAAAGTAACGATCGCTTTACAATGCCAAAAATGATTATCATCAATCTAGTTTATAATTCAAAGGAACTAGGTTGCAAAGGAACTTCAGGTCAGCTAGACGTTTGTCAAAAGAATTTTGTACTATGCATTCTCACACAATGTTCAACAATTAATTTTACTTGCTTGCATGAACAGTTGTTTGAAATTATTTGGTGATTTAAAAAAAGGTCACACCTGTACTAAGTTTAGTGTCAGAGAAAAAAAAATTACATGCTTGAAATCGATGGGAGGGTAAACAAAATCGTCTAACTTTCATCCGTTTGCTAGCGCCGATCCGACTGTTGAATTCTTTTCGCAACCAATACAGCGAACTCTGTATGGGTTGCTTCTTAGCGCCAATCCGACTGTTGATTTCTTTTCACAACCAGTACAACGAACTCTATATGGGTTGCTTGTTAGCGCCGATCCGACTTTTGATTTCTTTGCGCAACCAGTACAATGAACTCTGTATGGGTTGCTTGTTAGCGCCGATCCGACTGTTAATTTAAAGGCTGAACACGAGTATAATCAAACTATCAAGAATCGGAAATTAATAAAACAACTGTTCAGGCAAGCAAGTAAAATTCAGTTGTTGGACATTGTGATCGGGTACGGGGAAGTTGTTGTCGGAGAGATATCTGTCAACGATGAAGGCAACCTGAAACCACAAATAAAACCGTCTGGATTCGTTAATGGAGAATTCATTAACTTCAGGTCAGTCAGACGTTTGTCAAAAGAACATACTTGAAATCAATGGGAAGGTAAACTAAATCGTCAACTTTTCATCCGTTTGTTAGCGCCGATCCGACTGTTGATTTCTTTCCTCAACCAGTACAACGAACTCTGTATGGGTTGATTTTTCCATTTTATGAAAACAGTATTGGAAGAATGTTTCCCTCCGTGTTCGAATTATGGATCTCGTTGTCGCTAAGGTTAATAAAAATCATATCTCAATTCGATGCAAGTTGGTGGTTATTATTTTGTTTTTTTAATTTTTTAATTTTTTTTACAATAATTATATTAAAAAAAACCAATTCAAAACACCAAAAAATGACCCAAAATAAATCTCTGATCCGAAGCGCCTCGCTTTTTGCCTTAGCGAGGTGCTTCGGATTTAAAATTTCAACTTTTCCTGCCACCCGTACGGACCTCGCTGAAAAGTAAGTCAAGTGCCTCGCTTTGACTAAAGCGAGACGCTTTAAGTGTGTAAATAGAAGCCATGGGAGTTTTATTATAACCACCCTATACACATACATAATCCAACACATATATTATTGTCTCTAGCAATGATTAAAGAAGAAGGAGAAGTCGAAATCATAGGTTTGCTTGAGACTGTCTCTTTATGCAGGCAAGAAGGTATGTCCTTTTCCTTTAAGATAACTTCTTTTCAATTATTTCTTTTGGAACTATCTTCCTCAACTTTTAAGATGTAGTTTTCACTAAATTATGATTGCCTCTGCTAAATTACATCAATGATGATAAACCATGTGGAAATTTGACACCCATTTCAACTCGGTACATAGAAATATTACGCCTCTTAGATATTTTTTTTATCGGCGAACAACTGTGTGGCAACCACGCTTGCAGGGCGCCGTGCCCAGAATCGACTAGTCGACCTCCAGCAGCCCCCGCCTTCTCCCGATGCGCGGAAACCCGAGTCCCACCCGCCCAAAGGCACGACAGTGTTATAGAACTCGGTAAAACCTCGCCGTCCGTCAGATTCGAACCGGTGCCCCCCGTATTCGATCTTCACCCGGATACACCTCTTAGATATATTTAAAAAAAAAGAACAAAACCTTAACCTTGTCCACTAACTTGTTTTTGCAAACCTTTTGAAAGATATCGCCTAAGACCACGTGTAGTGTATGTTAAATTTCAAGCCACTCATTTGGTATTTTTTTAACAAGTGTCATGTGGGTCCTACATAAAACTTAAAAAAGCTTGAAATTAATAAGAGGTATAGTGATGTGAGTGTGTGCATTTAAATGTATTAAAATTGAATTAAAAAATAAATAAATAAAAAGCATAAACAGGTTGCAAGCCCCACGTGCCACCATCCCATTGGTTGTTGAATGGAGAAGCTGGCATGAAAAATTTGCCGCTTGGCCGGTTAGCGCCTGTTTGGCGAAGAGGGGGTGTTTGGGGCGTTAAAGGGCTCCAAATTCCCCCTTTCACACCCTTTCACTCTATCACTAAGTACATGTGGTCTAATATGCTAACCTTGTTAGCATCAAATTATAAGATCTATATGTAATTCAATAATAGTAACTATTACTACGATAACTATATTTAGAAGAAGACTTATCAAGAATTGGTAGATAAACGTTCAACAGTACACATGCTAGACTCAAACTTAAAAACATGTTCTATTGAACATAAACTATAGTAAAGCCAAAAGAAGATATGTACGGAAAAAAAAGACTGGCTTAGTGACACGTGACTTTCATCTCAACAAACTTCAACCAAGGGGACCATATATTCAACAACTTATCAAGTGTACCTCAAGTCGAGAGTGATGGACCCATATAATTACACTTAAATCATGTTAAACGCAATTATATTGGATTCAAAAGTTAACAGATCATCCAATCACTTTGTGCCTATGGTGTTGGAGCGCACTAGAACACTTTTCAGGTGTAGTTTCTAAAAAACCACTAGTTTGAACTACATATCAAGTGTACCTCAAGTAGAGAGTCACAGACCGATATAATTACACTCTTTCATGTCAATCACAATTTTATTGGATTCAAAAGTTATCAGATCAACCAATCGTTTTGTGCCTAAGGTATTGAACTAGGCTATATCACTTTCTTGTGTAGTTTCAAAATGTTTTAACATATATTTTGTTGTAGAAAAGTCTCTAAAACTTATATTAAAATACCATAAAGGGGATCCATTTCTAGTATAATGGTCGCACACACACGGGAGCAAAACCAGACGCACTCTTATCAACCCAAAGCACTTTCCACCAATAGGAGAAATGACGACGCCAGCCAAACGGATATGACAGTGGGGACCACACCACCTTGTGAAAAGGACAACTAGCAAACAATCCGATAAATGGAGGTGAGGTCACTCTACCGAGGTATGTTTTCTCTCATCTTGTTACTCTCCTTTCACTGAAAGTTTGATTATACCCAAGTACAAATTACTTAATCGTACGCCAAAGGGTGGTCACAGTGAGAAACCCAACCCTGTGACAAGGCTAACGACGTTTTTATCTGTTTTGCTGAAGTAACTCGGCTCCATCTTTCATTTCTCTTTGAAGACGCCAATCTTGTTGAACTTATCTCAGAGTTGTTCTGAGATTTGTTTATTCATTTACATCATCCACTGTTTGCCAGAATAACTTGTTAAAGCTTCGAGAATCATGGATTCTAGTTATTTCAGTTCCAACCAAGCAGTCACTACCGCCTCAGTGGCGACCTTTAGAACCGCTGACGATGGCAAAGGCGACTCGAAGACTAGCAAAAAGCAAATTTACTTATTTCCTCTGCCCATCACCACTACGGTTCCACTCCAACTGGACCAGGGTTTTGCACCATCTATGTACCCCACACATGTCGTTTAGGTTTCCATACACATTTGCAAAATTGCAGGTCCCACCTTAGCCACTTTTGCTGCACTGGCTTCTCTGTTCTCGTCGATGGGTAGTCTAGAGATGATACATGTGGGGCAACGACAAATGATGGAAGCATGCGAGCAATGGCAGTGCGAATGTATATTAACTTGTGTGCGAGCTTATATAAATTTTAACAAAACCCCATGATCCACATCAATGACCATCACACCAAATACCAACATATAAAAAAACATGTGTGCGTCAACCCAATAATGCATACGGGGAGCATTCCACGATCGAACTGCCACAAAAAAAAAATCAACAAGATCCTTATGAAATTCAATACTCACGTTATGATGATCTGACTAGGCCATACGGAAGGGATATTATCCTAAATCCTTCCGCGAATAGGGTTAACCAATATCCCAAAAGCCCTAAGAAATAGTTAACAAGTACATAACTACGCGCAACCAGCATCATGTGCGTGAAAGAAGCTTCCTATCGCATGACTGCAGCTGCGCACCAGCAACCATTGACATTGGATTTGGGAAACTCTTATGTCAGGACACGCATTATTACTCATGCGCAAGACCAGAGAGACAAATAGTACAAAATGACGATCTTTTACGAATCAATTAGAGCCAAAGGACATGTGACAAGAAAGAGGCGCACGTCCAACCAATTATCATGCTCCAACAAGAAGATTCCAACATCTCAATAACATATGGCTAATCAGAGCATGCCAATGATGGTGACAAGTAACGCCCCACGATCGTGCAGGGCACAGAGGGGACAACAGGTATAGTGTCAGTGCTGCTCAACTAATCAGATATCAAGAATCCACGTCATCAGCAACCTCCACTAACGGTCAGCACCGGATGTGACAATAGTACAAGGGAAAAGGACAGCCAAAAAATCAAAGTCCTCCAATGTGTGGCCACCCCCGTAGTGCCACCTATTCGCAGTAGAATAATCACAAACAAAACTTAGCCACGTCGTAAGGATTAAGGCGGTATCTCGTTCCTCTCTCTCTCATTGGTTAATATTATTATTTGTCTTATACTCATATTTGGCTGGGGTAGTGAAGGTACCCACTAACTGGGCTCGGCCCACTTCAGATCAGGGGTTGATGAAGGTGTCCCATGTGAGTCCTATTTAAGGATAACTTCTTCTCCTTAGATGGACACTTTGGAATTATCTCAAATACACATTCTCAGTACGGAACCACCATTTTTGTGTCAGTAAACAAGAAGCAATTCTTTGCATTCGCCACCCTACTCCTTACTTTCTTTTTAGATTACAATCAACCCTTGGCCACATACGTTTAGCGAAGGATCAACCCTATGGAATCATCCCTAACCAGAGGTTAGACTAGTGTTTCTTCAATAGCGTCATCCCATTCGGCTAGAACAACTTTTTTTCTTCTATCTTTTAGCAAAAATACATGGCTAAAAACACTACTTCACCGTAAAACATGGATCTGACAAGAACTGGAGGTCACACCCATGTTAACAACGAACTTCACACCCATAGTACCCTTACAAAATGCATTCACTAAAGGACACCAAATTCGTCCTTTGAGTTTGAAACCGGCACCGATCGATCCCGTCAAACCACCAGGCATGAAGATCTCCCCTCAAAACCCAAATGAGTGGCTGGCTTGTGAGCCGACCAAAAATATAGCCAGATATTAGCAAATGATGCTGGAGGAGGCCCATCAAGTGGCCAGAACTCTCAGCTATGGCTTTACGACCCATGAGAAGGGGCCAAGCAACCAAAACCAAACCTATAATCGTCAATACAAAGACACTCAGCAAGGTGATCGTAGTGGAGACCGTGGTAAGAATTTTCACAGTCAAGAGTACATCACCATACTCGACACGTCTAACGGTTATGAGTCCTCAAGTGATAAGGGCGAAAATAATCAGAGTTGTCAGACTTGGCCATACCGTACTGGCCAAAAGCCTTTGGTGAGAAGTCTAAGTTTACTTCACGTGTAGCTATGACATAATTTCCTGCCAAATCTAAGCTTCCCAACTGCATGGGGGAGTATGATGGTCTCGCGGACCCAGAGATCATTTGCATGATTTTATGGCCACAGGAATCACGCCACATGTTTGTCCAGGCCCTAACTTGCGCAGCTAGGGTTTGGTTCGACAAGCTTCCCGCATGGAAGATAGACGACTTTGACGAGCTGTTGGAGAAGTTTTCTTTGCATTTTAGCCAATAGAGATGACACAAGAAAGACAAGGCACACATCTTGCTATGCCAATACTGTGAGAATAATCTGTGAAAGACTACATCACCTGTTACAACAAAGAAGCCCTACAGATCCGTTGCGGGAAGAGCTCACTCACGCACGCTTTTTACAGGGAGTCCACAATTATGAACTTGTAAAATGCATAACTGGCAAAGATGGCATCCCAGAATCTTGGAAAGAAGTCATTATGGCGGTGAAACTATTCGCGTCGTCAGAAAAATAATTTCAACAATCCCGCAGCTAACACAACAACAACAACAACAACAACAAAAAAAGGTAAACAGTCAGTCTGGTCACGCATCAATGGCTTCACGGATGAGGGCAAGTACTCATACTCTCAAGATACTCGCAATTTCATAAGCAATAAGCAGTTCTGCGACTATTGCGGGCATTCTAAAAAGAATTAAGACTAGACACCGTTGGTGAAGAAACCGTCTCAGGTCTTCAAGACTAAGCATGTAACTTTCAAAGAGCCTAACCCTTAGGCAAACGAAAGAACGTGAACACCAAAAAATACTGTGATTGTCACAAGGACTTTGATCATATTATAGACAACTGTTACAGCCTCAAGATGGAGATTGAGATTTCGCGGCCTTGGCAACAAAGATAACAACGAGGGTCCATGAAAGTAAATCTGTAACCTCCAAACGCACATGATAGAACATGCCCCGCGTTACCAATGCAACATGATCTGCGGAGGACGGAGTGGTCATCACTAAAGAAAACGATCGTTCGAGGATGCAAATGATAATTATTGGAAACAACCCACGTTATCCTCCCAAGAGTCAGCAATAGCGCATTCTCCACCTCCCCGCTCATCTTAACCATTGTCTTTGGCCATTACCGTACGCGGTATATGTTCCTAGACGGCGGAAGCAGCACTGACATCATGTATGAGTGAAGGGATAAAGTACCAAATCCTGGCACAATTAAAGATAACCCTATCCTATTAAACTCTCAATGCAGATACACGTCACCGGTAATGAAGTACATGTGCACTAGTCCTCAGCGCAGAAAATGTCAGCAACAACACATTCAACGCGCGTGGTCCTCACGTGCAGATAAACAAGCAACATCGTATGCAAGTACGAGGATGTACGGAAGATCCTGTTAGTTCTGAGCGCATGCTCAACCAACAAGATGGTGACGCGTGACAGGTTGGTCCAACAACTCTGCCCCAGGCACAATGATGTGACAGCTTCCATGCTACACATGTTGAAGCCATGCTAGTACAGTACCGTTAGGGGCACTGTACACTGCACAATGCACTGAATAATGCATTGCACCTCACCCTCTAAGGGACAGACGTCACATCAGATGCCTCCAGTAAGGTCAACTTTACTGCTGTCTTAAAAAAAGCCAACTGCAACTAGCCTCGTCGCGCCACATGGAGCCTTGGCAGGGGAGTATTCTCTTTCTCTCTCTTCAGCATTAATTACCATTTTGTCTTATCCTAATTTTATGGGCCGAAAGGAAGCAAGCTCTTAACCCAGACCCAAGCCCATCATCGTGGTTAAGGGTTAGTCTTGTATGGACATGTTACGTTGCACTTAGCAAGCCAACACCATTTTTGTGTCTGTACGTTGGGTTCATTCTGAATACCTAGCAGTCGCCTCCCTTCACACAACCTACTACATTCTTCTTCTTCTTCTTTCAAGTTCGGTCATCGACCACGAGTGTCAGCAAAGGACAGTTCATGTAGCAAACACAAGTGTAAAACCATGGTTACCTTCTTCCCAAGGTAGTTATTATTCATTGTTTCATCAATGAGTAATGATTCAACTAGTTAGACAAGGAGGACAAGGCCCACCTCATACCGGTTACAGACCTTATCACGGGGTTCATTCATGAAACCATCCTGCCCTGCGGCATGATCACATTTCCCGTAGCTCTTACCAACGGAAAAGATACGAGGACGGAAATGTGTGATATCATGGTTCTCCAAGTCTCATCTGTACGTAATGTACTCCTAGAAAGCGAGGGACTTGGAAGATTCAACTGCAACGCGTCAACACCACATCAAATTGTGGTCTTCCAACCTGCACAGGTGTCGCGTCCATCAAAGGAAACAAGGACTGTCACATTTTCGAGGCAAAAAAAACCCCTGAATGTGGCCAAGCCGACTGCCCGTACGAGCCAGAAAAATGGGTTATTAACCCAAGATTTCCAGAGCAGACTATTGTCTATAGCCCGGAAAGCTCCGACGTCATCCGCACCCATTTGAAGCATTTTTGTTAATCAAGAATATGGACGTATTTGCTTGGTAGCCATCTGATATGGTCGGGGTTTTGCGTGTAACACCCCAACCGATGGCGGAAACATCGAGGTGCCACGTAGTGATGATTGTTCAATAGCTCATGGTACTAAATAAAATTTGAATAATATTAAACAATTTACAATTTGCTTTACAAGTAATGATTACAGAATTTAAATAATATAATCTAGGTCTAAAGCTCCTATGTGTCCCAAGACTTGTACAACATCCAATAGCAAATAAAACCTGAAACATGTTAAGTTGGAAAGATGGGGGGTCAACTATAAATAGTTGGTGAGAATACATAGGTTTTTGAATATGATAGATAACAATAGTTTGTATAACAATCACAGTTGTATAATGTAAGAGTATGAGTCCCGACATGTAACAATCCGTCTTTTGTACAATCAAACCTTGTGTCGACTGAGACCTAACTCGCAAGTTAGTAAAGGTGTAACTGTTTTTTATCATCCCTGGATTTATGCGGGGAGATGGGTTTGTCAGACCTATAGCGCTATAATCTAAACAGGCGGGTTGATCAATGTTAATGGTTGTACTGTGTCTTTTTGTTACAGTCAAAATTGAATCAACAAGTTTCAACAATGTAAGAATGAGTAATTGCTAGTGTATAAAAATGTTTAAACATGTTTCACCCAAAAAATGTAAAACAGAAAAATGGGCTATGTAAACTCACCTTAATACTAGTATTGAATCCCTTGATATAGAGTAAATGTGGCTCGTGTGTATCCAAGTATCACCCTATTTTTAAGGCAATAAATAAGTGTTGGAAAAACTTAAAAGTCTAAGTTTTTTAGTCTAAAAGTATTCTAGGGTTCCTAATTTGGGGATTGACAATTGTTTAATGGTTAATTTAGATTAATAGTTAATGAAATAATAAATGAAGAAATTTAGAAAATAATTAAATAAAAAGGATTTTTTTTAAAATCTTGATTAAAAATAGTTGTATTAAAATGTAGTAAATGTGAAAAGAATTTTTATAAAATTATTTTCTTAATTAATGAGTATATAATACATTAATATTTATTTGTCAAAATATAATATTAGTGTCTAAAAATATTAAAAATTCATAAATTTCGAATCAAAAAATTATATTTCTAATCTAAATGAATGAAAATAATTTATGTGAAATTTAGATGTAAAAATAGTGAAAAATGAATATATTATGAATTATTTATGATTTAAAATAGCAAAAATTAATTAAAAATACTAAATTAATGTTTTTCTGAACTTAAAATTTAGTTCTGGAACATTTATTGATTTATAAGTTTAAAATAATTTTTGTTATATTTTATAAAACTGTTTAGATATTTTTATAGAATTTCTAATTTATAAATGAATACACTTGTAATATATTTTATGAGTAAAGATCAAATACATATAGTTTTTTTGTAAGAATTGTGAGAATCAAAGGAGGTAAAAAAAATTTATTTATTTTTTAGAATTTTTTTTCCCATGTGCTTAAACATTCTTTCTAGATGAATAATACAAAAAAAATTAAAAATTTTTTTAATGTAATTACGTCATTAAGGTAAATACATTAGTTTACACTAGAGTAATTATGTAATTACTCTACACCAATTTATTTATTTATTTTTTTAGTTTTCAATACTATAATACATGTTTAACAATATGGGGAAAAAAAATTTGAAAAAAAAATAAAAAAAAATACCCTCCTTTGATTCTCATAGTTCTTACCAAAAAAGCTATTTGTACCGGATCTTTCCCCTATATTTTATATATATTAAATAAATGATTTTTGAAAAACTAAAAGTTGGATAATAAAGTTTAACATTTGAAAAACATAAAATAAATTTTATAGGATTTTTAAATCATTTTTGGTATTTTAAAACTATTTTAAAAGTTAAATATAATAAATATAAGGATAGAGGCATTAAAAAAAGAATTGTGGCCGCCAAGACTCAAACCCGAGCACTTGGCCGGTTCATGACTTAAATCACAAGCCCAGCCACAACTGGGCTGGACCCTGAGAACATTCAGAATCAGTTGCTATTTATTATAAAGACTCTTTAGGATTTGATATTAATTACAAAAATCAAAACGGTGAGGCCTGGGATCGAACCCAAGCCACACGCGTCCAACTTCTAAACACCAACAGCCAAACCACCAGACCATAGATCTGATTGTGATGGTTTTGTTTTTAAAAGACGTTTAAACAATGAACGACTGGATCATCTTACCCAATTGAAACTTTAAGAACCCTAGATTGCCAATCAGTTTATTTACAACTGATTAAACAAAACACACAAAGGGCTATGATTCGGACCAGACTAACAAACATAATGGAGGGTTAGATTTCGACTTACAGAGATGAATTGAAGCAGGAAACGAGTCAACCCAAAAGTCAACACGCGACTGATTGGCAGATTAGGATGCGTTTTAGGTGAAATTGAGAATGAGGGTTTGATTATCAGCGAGTATGTGCTGAGAAAAAAGGTTCAATTTATACAATAACACTCGTATGAACGAATTGGAAAGTTTGACTTTGGTTTGATTATAAAACGCATATTTTCTCTAATTTTTGGAATGTCTAGGTGTAATTTGGTCGTGTATAACACGAAATTGGTCAATCAATCAATATGTTTTCCAAAAATAGACTGATTACGCGTTCATGGTTTGATTCACAAGATTTTTGACATAGGCGTTTGACTTCTGATTAGTCAATTACGTGCATCAATGTGTTTAAGGATATGGGCTTTGATATAAAACACAAACATGCTCTGGTTTGTGTTGTGTGTGTTAATTTGTGAACCGTTTTGAACGCGGGTTCGAGTTCCGACCCAAACAAATTTTTTTTTATAAAAACCCAATATTCATTTTACAATATATTGAACAAAATGCAATAATTAATGTCACGAATATTTAAAATACGTTAAAACGTCAAGATTCGAGGGATTTTATTAATTTATTTCTATTACAATGATATATTAAAATACGAAACGTTACAGTCTCCCCTACTTTTAGGAACTTCGTCCCGAAGTTAGAGTTGGAGAGTCCGTTGGGAAAAGGTGCGGGTATTTGGTACAAGCTAAGGTGTCCCTGGTGAAAATTTAAGAGTACTAGATTGTAAGTTTCAAGAATTCACAAGATAGCCATCAAGGCTAAATGGACTGTTAACTAACTAGGGTTTGTATTTGGGTATCTACCGAAAACCTTGATAGAATTCCACACTACCTTAATGTACCTATAAATTCATGATTACGTTTCGAACCGCAATCACCAATTACCTTACATTAGGGTTTTGCGTCCTTCTATGACTCTAAACACACATGAAAAACAAGTAATGCAAAATAACCTTGTGATTGAATCTTTGTATCAATGAGTCTAATAAATCTTTGTATCACATTACGTGTACAATGTATCCAAAAATGAGTCCAACTGTTGAGCGGGAAAAAGACCTCTACCAGTCAGTGAGTAGGAACCTCTACCGATTATTGAGCAGGTGTGATAGCCTCTACCAGTCGTTGAGCAGGTTATTAGAACCTCTACCGACTGTTGAGTAGGCATGATGACCTCTACCAATCGTTGAATAGGTTTTTAGAAACTTTACCAACTGTTGAGCAGGTACTTCTTCCCCTACCAGTTGTTGATTAAATGTAACAATTGTTTCACACATAGGTTGCAAATTGATAATACGTATATGTAAGCAACAAGTATCAGGTATAGTATGTGAGTTGTTATTGTATTATCCTAGACAAGGTTAATGGGTCTAGGTGTGAATATAGCGATTAGTTCATATTCAACTGGGTATGTTTTCAAGTGTCATGAATAATCGTATGCTCAAATATATTAGATGACTAAATTCTCATGTAAGAAGCACAAATATTCAACACTAAGATTTATTACTTGAATCAAATGAGTCATTACATAGAATTCAAAAGTAAATAACATTCTATTAGTAGGGGTTTGTCATTAGGCAGCTGGAGGGTCTTGATCTCGATTTAGGTTAGGACACCGGTTACGGAAGTGGTTTGGATCTCCACATTCATAGCACTGACCATAATTGTATCTGCCGGGACGATTAGGATTAGCAGCCTGGGCAGGGTTGGTTGGTTGGTATTAGGGTTTGGGGCTTCACGACATGTGTTGATCAGATGGCCATACTTACCACAATTGGTGCACAAGCGTGTTGGATCAGTAATGCTCTTGATGTATTGCTTGCTAGTGAACACTTATGTGTTTAGCAAGTTCAATCAGATTTGCACAGCGGAATGAGTAAGTAAAGTTACACTATCAACAGGAGTTATTACTCCCCCCTGATGTTTGAAAACTAAAGACAAGTTTAATGAGAATCTAAGTATTGAATGTGAATGATAATAAATACTCAAATAGATTCTCAATAAATGAAATGGAAATAACAATAATAAGCTTTGAAGGATTTCTGTTTCAATAAAAATCAATGTCTAAAACAGAGGGATGAACTCATCTATTTATAGACTTACAAAGTACATGAACCTTGCCAAAAAGCAAGTCTGTAACAAGTTGCAACAAGTTGCATTCTTGGAACTTGCACAAAAAGATAAAGTAATACTAAACAAATAAACTACTGAAACATAAGGTGGTGGAAAGATTCTGGTACAAGTGCTGATGAATGACAAACTACTAATGAGTAGTTTGTCTTCAGTAGTTCTTCAGTGAACTTGTCTGGTTAGACTTCAAAACTTTTGATACTTCTTCTTCAGTACTTGTTGAATCCTTCTTTAGTACTTTAGTCTTCTTTCTTCAGTAGTTCTATACTTAGAATATTTGCAGAAGTATGAATTAGACTAAGGTTTACAAAAGTGGTTTCCTCAATCCTTTTTGTCCTAACAATCTCCCCCTGGATTGATGAAGCCAAAACCTTTTCTAATTCCTTATTGTTTTCTTCTGTCATTCACAATCTTCCATATCTCCTTGAACATGGAATTCTTCAGTTGATTCAGCTGTTCATCAGTGAGAGATCCCCTTTGAGGTTCCAAATGTTTAATTGTAAGAAAGTCCTGAGTTGATAGATTCTTTAGTTCATTCATGGACTTGTAGGCCTTGCTTGTAAGATCTTTTCTTGTCACTATACTTAGTTGTCATCAGTAAAGGACCATCTGATGATCAGCACTTTAGATTTGTCAAAATCTGAAGTATAGGGAACCATGTTGGATCCCTGGGATATGGGATATTCCTGAGTGTTGGATGTTTTCTATTTCTGTGACTCTCAGGTGGGATTCACTCCTGTCTTCTGTTTGCACCACATTAGGTAATTTAAAAGTAGGTAGATGATGTTCAGTGACTACCTTTGTGTGCAGCTTATCAGTTATAGTTTTCTGGATTTGGTAAGCAAATGTTGAAGGATCCCTAAATTGTGTTATCAGAGGTTTTTCTTCAATATCAAAGTCTCCTTGCACAACTGTGTTGCCTTCTAGCAACACCATTTTGAAGTCAGTCTTTGTATTGTCCTCTGGCTTTCTCTTGGTAGCTGGTCTTTGTTTAACACCAGAAGTTCTAACTACTGAAGTTGATACTTCAGAAGTTTTGAACTTCTCTGGATTAGCAGCCTTGGCAGCCTTGTATTTCTTGTATGTGTCCAGTAGTTTGTCTTCTCTCCATTTTAACATAGAGGCTTTTGAACCATAGTCATTAGCTACCAGTTCTTCAATCATTTCTGATCTCTTGGCTTTTCTATCTTTGTTTGTTGCAAGTTTGTCAGCAACAAGTTGAGCTCTTCCGGTTAGCTCATCCATTGAGAGCCCTTTGAGTGAATAGGCTTTTGTTATGCTGTTCTTTGTTATAAAAGACACCAGTTGTTGTCTTTTGTCTTCTTCAGCAACTCTCTCTGTTTCAGCTTGCCTATTCAACTCCGCTTCATAAGCTTGAAGCTTTTCATTTAAGCTTAAGTCTTCCCTTGCCTCCAAGTTGTTCCAGATCTCTTCTTCCTTAGCCTTTCTTTGGGCTGCAATCAAATTCTTCTCTAGTAGTTCTTTGGACATTGAAATTGGAGAAGGGTTCAGCACAGTCATTGTTGTTGTTGTTGTAGGCCTTGGAATAGGAGTTGGTTGTTGTTGTTCAGTTGTTTTGGAAGGCTCTTCAGCTGTTTGTATGTTGGAAGTGTTAACTGCTGAAGTGTTGACAGAAGTGTCAACTACAGAAGGATTGTCTTCAGTACTTTCAGAGTCTTCAGCAGTTTCTTCATTATGGCCTTGGGAAGTTTCAGCTTCAACTTCAGTTCCAGAAATAAGCCTTTGTTGATCTTCTTTTTGTTTTTGGGCTTTTTCTAGAAGTTGTTGTTGTTGTAGAGCCACTCTTGCCTTTATCCTAGCTTCCAGTGACTCCTTAGGTTCCTTAATCTTCTCCCCCTTTTTGGCTTCATCCACTTCTGGAAGCCTGCTAGGTTGAGAAGTTCTACTAGTGAGTTTAGCAAGCTGTCTTGAGTTGTTGTCTATTTTGTTGGACAGTTCACCAAGTTTTTTGTTAATCACCTCAAATTGAGTTTTGGTTGACAACTCCAAGGCAGTTGTGAAGGATTTGAGGTGATTGGCAATGAGGGTGTTCATCAACTGGTATAGGGGACCATCTGGGTTGCATAGTTGGTTCAGGTCTATGCTGGATGACCCAGGGAATTGGGTAGGCATTTTCAGTGAGGGGTGTGTTTTTGGGTAATCTTCATGTTGTACAGAAGATGCCACTATAGGGGAATCAGGGATCAAGTGGACTTTAACCTGATATGGTGTGACCAGCTCTTTGAGCTTAGAGACACCAGGTGCAGGACCTTCACTAGCAGCCGTCAATTCAAGTTTGGTGGAGTGTGAATCATCATCCAAATCAATGGAATCATCTGAATCCCTGCTTACTTCCTCAATGAGGACAGTATCAGTTATATCATGAGTTGGGCCCAACCCAGTTGTCTCATGTACCTCTTGTTCTTGGTTCAGAGGATTTCTTACCTCAGGCAATAAGCCTTCATCAGTAGTTGCCACAAATGAGGTCTTAGAAATGTTATTTCTTTCCTCACATCCACCACTGGGTGGTATATGAGTAGTAGCAGCCTCAAATGTACCTAAAGTCTCTAAGTTTGGGCTTAGAAACCCTGGTTCATCCTCATCTCTTGGGTTAGGGCTATGAACATCCACATCCATGTCAAAGTCTGAAGGTATGTCCCATGTTTGATGTGGTTGTTAGGGACTGACATGTTCTGATGGGATGGTCTCTTTTAGCCCAGAGAGAAGTTTGGCAATTTCTAGGGCTTCATGTTCAGAAGTTTGTGGTACTGGTTCAGTAGTTTGGTCTAATGGTTCAGCAGTTTTAAAAGAAGAGTCAATTGGGATTGTTTTCTTAAATTTCTTTCTTTTGAATAAAATTATGATTGGTGCTCTAGTGGGGGTTTGAGATGGATGAGACTGAGAGGATGTTTCAGTCACATCTTTATCAACTACAGATTGCACATTGGCAAGTTCAGGCATCTTAACTTCCTGAACTGCCTTTCTTTTTAGGCTGGTGGGTTTTTGTTTTTGCTGTTTAGGTTTCTTGGCCTTTTTGGGTGAGGGTTTGGAAGATGAGGGTTCCATGGGGACTGTTGTGTGTTCCCCTTGGTCATCTTCTGGCCAGGCAGCCGGTTTATTTTGCCTAGAGTATGTTGTGAGGTTAATGGGTTTAAAACAGTTGTTTTACCCACAAGCACATCTTCTCCAAGTTCTTTTATTATTCATTGCATAATGAACCTTGGATACAACAAAAACTTCTTTTTAGGATTGATATGATGTAACACCAACTCATTAAAGAAAAGTGTTGATGCCCTGAATTTTGTTTCATTCACAATGGAAAGAAAAATAGGTTAAAAAGTAGAGGGCATCTGATCATAAGATCCAGTTTTTGGACTCAAACACATTATTATGTAGTGAAACAAAAGTTTGTACTTAGGTTCAAAATATTTCTTAAAAATGGTAGCATGTGAGAGAGTACCTTGGTAACCACACTCTATCATGGTTAGATGAATTTCAGAGTTTGGAAATTGATCTGGGGCACCCACATCATCTAGACCCAGTCTAATCCCCAAAGTTGCTGGTGTGATTGCCATTCTTCTCCCTTGGATGGTTGAATTGAGGGAGATCACTTGATCATTCACTGTCACCGTCTCCGCATTCGCCCAGAACTCATTTAGAGTTTCAGTGTGGATTGGAGGATCAATGGTGAGGGCAGTGAAGTATTGGGATTTAACGACCAAATCAATGATTTCGTCTTATTTGAACCAGGCTTCATCTTTCTCAAAGTAGCATCTTTGATTGTGTCCCTGTTTCAGTATTAGAGCTATGTGGTTTGTGTGTGTGTTGATCGAATAGTGTTTTTGCAGGTTAAGGGTTTTGAGAGCATTTTTGAGAGAGGAGGAGGGAATTTTCCTTTTTGAAAGGATAAGTGTTGGAAAAGGTGTTTATCAGAAGTTTGTAACCGCCCTAGGTCAAACTTCTGAAGTGGGAAATGTCTGAGTTCCCCTTAATGACAAAACTGCTGATGAAGATCAATTATCATCAGTAGTTCCCATTTTCTCTTCAGTAGTTTGTTAACAACTGATAAGAATGTTTATAAACACTTTATTCATAACTTCTGAAGATTATTTTATCAGAAGTTAATCAAATTTCAGAAAATATTCCCATACTAATGTTTTTGTTCATCAGTAGTTTCTCTCTTTTTGTTTTTCAGAGGTTTTGGACTAAAAACAAATGTAAGTGAAAAATAAAATATGTGCAGAAAAGTAAAAGAAACACTTACAAATTTAGCATCCCAAGCATGGATACTAACTTCTGAAATGTTGATGTGTCAAGGGGTTTTGTGAATATGTCAGCTATCTGATTAGATGTTGTCACATGCTTCACTTCAATCTTGCCTTTTTCATAGCAATCCCTGATGAAATGATACCTGATTTCAATATGTTTAGTTTTTGAGAACTGAACAGGATTTTGAATGATGCTAATGGCAGATTTGCTGTCTACAAGCAATGGTGTCTCGGTTTCTTTGATTCCATAATCAAGAAGTTGATATTGGAGCCATTGTATCTGTGATGTACAACTTGCAGCTGCAATGTATTCAGCTTCAGCAGTTGAAGTTGCAACAGATGTTTGCTTCTTTGATTGCCAGGACACTAGACAGTTTCCCAAAAATTGACAACCACCAGATGTTGATTTTCTTGACATTTTGCACCCTGCATAGTCACTATCTGAAAAAGCTGATAACTTGGTATTGCTAGAAGCAGGATACCAAATTCCAAGTGTAGGAGTTCCTTTCAGATATCTGAAGCTTCTTTTGACTGCAATTAGGTGTGATTCCCTAGGAGCTGATTGATATCTAGCACAGACACATGTTGAAAACATAATATCTGGTCTAGAAGCAGTTAGATACAAAAGGGAACCTATCATACATCTATACATGGTTTGTTCAACCTGTTTTCCTTGATCATCTGGTTCAACTTGTGTGGTAGGTGTCATGGGAGTGGAACATGATTTACAATCTTGTAAAGAAAATTTATTCAATAATTCTTTAACATATTTAGATTGATGTATAAAAGTTCCATTAGTTGGTTGTTTAATCTGCAGTCCTAAAAAGTACTGCAGTTCTCCCATTGTACTCATCTCAAATTTTGTTTGCATGAGTTTCTTAAATTCATCACACAATTTTGTATTTGTTGAACCAAATATGATATCATCAACATAAATTTGAACAAGTAAGACATGATTTCCAACATTTTTAATGAAAAGAGTTTTATCAATGGAGCCTCTTGTAAAGTTATTTTTGAGCAAAAAGTTAGAAAGTGTTTCATACCAGGCTCTTGGAGCCCGTTTTAGCCCATAAAGAGCTTTTTCAAGCTTGTACACCTACTCAGGATGAGAAGGATCCTCAAACCCAGGTGGCTGACAAACATACACTTCCTCTTTGATCTTTCCATACAAAAATGCACTCTTAACATCTATTTGAAAAACTTTTATTTTGTTGGAAATGGCATAGGCCAGAAATAACCTGATGGCCTCAAGCCTTGCAACTGGAGAAAATGTCTCATCATAATCAATTCCCTCTTCTTGAGAGTAACCTTGTACCACCAGTCTTGCCTTGTTCTTAATGATCATACCAGCCTCATCTTGTTTGTTCCTGAAAACCCATCTTGTGCCAATTGGTAGCTTGTTTGGTGGTAAGGGACAGATTTCCCAAACCTGTTGCTTCTTGAATTGAAGCAACTCATCTTGCATAGCTTCCACCCAATTGTTGTCTTTTAGGGCTTCTTGGTATTTCTTAGGTTCCAACTAAGAAATGAATGCTGAGAAGAAGCAAAAGTTGGAAAGCTGGTTTCTTGTGAGAACACCTGATGCAATATCACCCATGATTTGTTCCAATGGATGATCTTTGTGTTCAATCAGTTGTTGTAAACCACTAACAGGTGTAGGTGGCTCTTGTACTTCATCAAACAAACCACTGAGGTTTATAATGTCTGGTTCAGCTGTTTGAACATCTTCAGTAGTTGTAGGAGCTGAAGCAGATGTTTGAGTTTGTACATCAGCAGTTGTTGAATCAGAAGCTTGTAAAACTTCTGAAGGTTTGAAAGTTGACTTAATGACTGTTTGAGGAGTCCATGGTGCTGGATCCTCATCATCAAACCTCTGATCACCATAATAAGTAGGTTTAGATGAAGTGACAGACTTTTCAGGTCCAAAGTGGAAGCTGTCAAGGTCAAAGAGTTCAGCAGGATGTGCTGGAATAAGAGTCTGTTTTAACTCATTGAACTTGACATTCAGTGTTTCTTCTACTATCTTGGTTCTTGAATTAAAAACCTTGTAGGCTTTTCTAGTGGAAGAATAACCAAGAAAGTAACATGAATCAACTTTAGCAGCAAACTTTTAAATAGAGTCTTTAATGTTTAGAATGAAACATTGACATCCAAAAGCCCTGAAGAAGGAGATAAAGGGGCTTTATGCCATGAAGAACTTCATAGGTAGTCTTGGAGTGTCTCTTGTTGACAAGGACTCTATTTTGAACATAACATGCAGTGTTAACTGCTTCAGCCCAGAAATACAATGGTAGGCCTGAATCAGCTAACATAGTTCTTGCTGCTTCAATTAATGTCCTGTTCTTCCTTTCTACCACACCATTTTGTTAAGGAGTTCTGGGAACACTGAATTTTCTAATAATCCCTTTAGACAAACAGATTCATCCAGAGTTTTGTTCCTGAACTCTGTCCCATTATCACTTCTAATGGCTTTGACAGATAGAGAATATTGTTTCTCTACTTGTAGAATGAAGAACTTAATGATTTCAGCTGCCTCATCCTTGGAGAATAAGAAGAATACCCATGTGAATCTTGAATAGTCATCAATGATGACCAAGCAGTACTTCTTCTTACCAAGGCTCATGATTTTTACTGGCCCAAATAAGTCCATATGGAGTAGTTGAAGACATGCAGGTGTTTTTGATTCTTCAATAGACTTATAGGAGGACTTATGCTGCTTTCCCTTTAAACAGGATACACAGTGTTCTTTACACTGGTATACTTTCAAGGATAGACCTCTGACCAAGCCCATTTTTGTGACTTTATTTATGGTTTTAAAGTTCACATGGCCAAGTCTCATATGCCAGAGATCAGTCTCTGAAGTTGATGCCTTTGAGAAGAAACAGGCAGTGTTGTTCAGTACTTTGTCCTTTTCAATGTCCACTGCATAGACATTGCCACATCTTTTGGCTATCAACAAAGTATGATCTTCAATGATCTTCTCTATCAACTTCTGGCCTTCTGGTGATATGATCTTGCATGCTGTCTTTGTGAAAAAGGAAGAATATCCTTTATCACACATTTGTGACACACTCAGCAAGTTGTACTCAAGTTTTTCAACTAGATTGACCTTGTCAAACTGTATTTTGCCAGCGGAGACATTGCCATGTCCTAGAACATATCCCTTGGCATTGTTCCCAAAGGATACAGATCCTTCTCTTTGACTGATAAAGTTGTTTATCAGGTATCTGCATCCTGTCATGTGCATTGAGCCTCCACTGTCCACATACCAAATGCTATTTAAGCCTCTGGAGACCCTCTGCACAAAGTAGCAAATTAGTTAGATTTAGGAACCCAAGCCAGTTTGGCTTTGGGTTTGCTCTTGAGAACATTAACAGTTTGTTCTTGACCAGGTTGAGGAATCCATGTCCTTTTGGCAATGGATTTTTCATTAAGAGCAATGGTGGTATCCTTTTGAGGACCACCATCAAGCTTGGTCATCAGTAGTTGTACCATATACATGAGATCTTTAATCTCAGCAGTTTGTGAAACTGCTGATGATGTAGGTCTAACTACTGAAAGAGAATTTTGAGAAAAAGATTTTTGTTGAGATTTAATCTTTTTCTGAGAAAAGGTGTTTGCTAGATGTTGTTTCTTGGGAGAAAAAGTTTCTTCAAAATCATTTTTGATTTGTTTCCCCACAACCACTTGTGAAATTATCTTGTTGTACTGAATTCCTTTTCTATATCTGCGAAATTCTGTCTTGTGGTTAAACAGACCACAGATTTCACATTCTTTTGCCTTTTCTTTTTCATTTGAAGGCAAATTTCTAACTGTTTTGATTTGTTTTAGGTCATCAGTAGTTTTCAGGTTCTCAACTCCTGATGTAGATGAAACTACTGATGGCTTAAAGTCAGATTTTATCAGTACTTCTGAAGAATTTTCTTTGTGAGTTTTTAGAAAGTTTTCATGAAAAGATGTGCATTCTTTCTCTTCAGAAGTTTCACCTAAAACAATTTTTCTCCCATCTTCAGTAGTTTTGGGGGAAAATCTGTTGGTGTTTCAGTGTGATTGTATCCTATGCCAAACCTAACATTTGAAGCACTTTGTTTGTTAAGCAGCAGTTGGTACCCTTTACAATAATCTACCCATTTTTCACAAGTAACCTTGGTGTTAGCAAGTTCTTTTCTGACATTTCCTAGGTCATCTATCATGATTTTAAGTTGTGCTTGGGTTTCAATAGCATTGTTAGTTAATTTAGAATTTTCTTTTGCCTTTGCAGCAAGTTTTCTTTCTAAATCACATTTCATCTGAGTGAATTTTCTCTCAGAGTCATTTGCTTTGCCTTATAAGTGCACATTAGTCTCTCTTATGAGAGCAAAAGATTCTTTACATGAAGTTGAACAAATTTTTGTTAAAGATTCTTTTGATACCTGAGACAGGGCAAATTTTGAGGTGCAACCCTCAAATGCGATTAAGGCAAAATTCTTTCTGCCATTGTCAGGTTCTCCCCAGTTGATGTCAAACATTTTGTTGTCTGCATCAGGATTACATTCAGTAGTGTCAAAAGGAAGACTGCTCCAGTCAACATACCTTGAGGTGAACAAGCTTTGTTGTGAGGGTTGCTGAGTCTGTGGAGGTTGTTGAGCAGCTGGAATGGGAGGGATTGATTGTTTGCTCTGCATCTGTTGAGCAGGCATCTGTACATATTGTACTTGTGGCACATATTGGATTTGTGGAGCTTGTGCCTGTACAAAATGTGCACTCCCCTGTGTTCCATTATTCCTATTATAACTAGGGTTAAACTGATTTCCAGACTGAGATTGGTTGTAGCTAGAGCTTCTACATTCTCTAGCAAAGTGTCCCAATTTCTGACACTTGTGACATCTAAGTTTAGACTTGTAAAAACCATTTTTTGTAGAACTGTTTAGTCCTGGAAATTTCCTTCCTGGCCTTTTATAAAATTTGTTTGTTTTAATACTTAACATGGCCAGTTGGTGTAAGTCGTCCATTTCTTCTAAGTCATCATTGCTGAAATTTTTTAAATCATCCATGATAAAACACATGTTATCAGTAGTTTGACTATATTCATCATTGTCATAACCTGGGAATGATCATTCTGATGAGATCCCAGTAGTTATGTCAATGTGGTCAAAAGATCCAAAACTATTTGAACAAGTAGGTGAATCTTGTCCCAATAGTGTTGTACTACCTGGTAGATAGTCATCAGCAGTTTTACCAAAACTTTGCAGTTTCTTCTTTTGATCGATTTCTCTTTCAAAAGTTAGCAATCTCCCATGCAATTTTGTAAGAGTGAGGGAGCTAAAGTCTGGTGAGGATCTGAGGACTATAGAATATGTTTCCCATTTTTCAGGTAAAGACCATAAAAATCTATGAAGCATAGATACAGTTGTGTAGGTCAGACCATTTAATTTTAGCTCAGATATTAATGAGGAGAATCTTTCAAATTGTTGAGTTAAAGTTTCCCCATTTATATGAGCAAAAGTTTCATATTGTTGAGCCAGGATTTCTCTGGTGTTGGCAATCACCTCTTCAGTTCCTCCAAACTGTTCTTTTAGGTAGTCCCAAAGCTCTTTGGCACTATCACAATGTAATAGTCCAGAGTAGATTTCATTTGGGAGTGTCATTGCCAACATAGAGAAAGCTTTAGCATCAAGCTCAAGTTTTAGGAAATCATCATCTGTATAGTCCTTTTGGTATATCTACTTTAGTTTCAAGATTAATATTTACTGGTTTATGAGGACCATATATCACAGATTTCCAGCAACCAGTGTTGGTCTGTGATAATGTATGTGCCATTCTCCTTTGCCAGATATTGTATTCATTTCTAACTAGCATAGCAGGTTTATTGGCAGAACCAGTATTATGTGGATCCATTTTAAAGAGTGTTGATTTGTCAAATATCTCTTAAAGTGATGGATGTTGATAAAAGTGAACTTTTAATCCATTATTGAATATCAATGAGAGCCTATGTCTGATTCTCAATGTGTTAGATTGATATGTGATCAGATAAACCAGTGCTCTGATACCAACTGTTGGATCAGTAATGCTCCTGATGTATTGCTTGCTAGTGAACACTTATGTGTTTAGCAAGTTCAATCAGATTTGCATAGCGGAATGAGTAAGTAAAGTTACACTATCAACAGGAGTTATTATTCCCCCTTGATGTTTGAAAACTAAAGACAAGTTTAATGAGAATCTAAATATTGAATGTGAATGATAATAAATACTCAAACAGATTCTCAATAAATGAAATGGAAATAACAATAATAAGCTTTGAAGGATTTTTGTTTCAATAAAAATCAATGTCTAAAACAGAGGGATGAACCCATCTATTTATAGACTTACAAAGTACATGAACCTTGCCAAAAAGCAAGTCTGTAACAAGTTGCAACAAGTTGCATTCTTGGAACTTGCACAAAAAGATAAAGTAATACTAAACAAATAAACTACTGAAACATAAGGCGGTGGAAAGATTCTGGTACAAGTGCTGATGAATGACAAACTACTGATGAGTAGTTTGTCTTCAGTAGTTCTTCAGTGAACTTGTCTGGTTAGACTTCAGAACTTCTGATACTTCTTCTTCAGTACTTGTTGAATCCTTCTTCAGTACTTTAGTCTTCTTTCTTCAGTAGTTCTATACTTAGAATATTTGCAGAAGTATGAATTAGACTAAGGTTTACAGAAGTGGTTTCCTCAATCCTTTTTGTCCTAACAAAGCGACATGGTGAAACGGTGGGATGATGAGGTTTGCATGTGTTACACAAAGGAAAGTTTCCCGCATAAGGTTTCTTGTTAAAAGCTTGTGTAGTGACGTTTGCATCAGGATCCCTGGTCTTGCGCTTCTGATTCTCAGTAGTTACTGCGGCTACAATGCTTGCTTTCTCGCCTTTCCGAAATAAGGTCTCATTCTTTACGTGATTGTCAGTTAAGGTAGCTGCTAGACGCTTGGCCTCTTCGAGGGTAGCAGGGTTTCTTCCGTACACCGTGTCCTGAATCGGCATGGGTTAGCCACCGATATATTTTTCGATACCAATAGGTAGGGGTGACCTTATGTGGTAGTAGTAGGCTAAGCTCGTGGAAACGAGTGTTGTAGGCCAGGTTCTCCCCACTGTCCTGGACCAGAATGTGAAACTCATCCTCTAACTTCTTGATTTCATTACGAGGGCAGAATTCCGCCTTCATGATGTCTTTAGCTTCCTCCCAAGTCAAAGCCAGTGCGACTTCAGCTCCGCGAGTCCGTTTCTCTTTGTTCCACCATGTGAGTGCCCGCTTGTGGAGGACACCCATAGCATAGCGAACTTTGAGATTGTTAGGACACTCGCTATTAATGAAGGTATTTTCGATACCTTCGAATCACTGAAGGAGTCCAGTGGCTCCTTCGTCCCCGCTAAACTTAGGAGGGTTGCAAGTGTTGAAGTGTTTGAGGGTGCAAATAGGGTGAGCATTCCCGTTCCCATTGTTATTACCATTGCCATTCATTTGAGCGACTTGAGCCACCAAATTGGGAAGTAACGTCGCTATTTGTTGAGCCATTTGCTGGGAAATGATCGCAGCGAGTTGCACATTGTCATTGTCATGGTTGTTGTTGTTGATGCTTTGGTCGTCATGATCGTTGTTAATACGAGAGCTGCGACGAGGAGGCATTATCTATAAGAGACACGATGAAGGTTTCAATGAGACATACGATGAATCAAGGATAAGGAGATATAATAAGGAATGTAATCATTTACTCATTAATTAAAACGAATAAACGAAAACGTTGACTTATCAAAGCTTCTAGATTCTAATAACATAGTGAAGACATGCTTTAGCCTATAAGTGATCACTCATTCTGAGAATTCCCACGTAGGCATCAGGGTCCCTCGTCTGAGTGGGATATATGCGCAATGCCAGTCCTAGACAGAAAACTCAGAATACAGGCGTTCACTCTTCCAGATTGCATGTGTTCGTTATTAGAATATAGAACTTCGACGAGATTATCAAGGCAGTTCAGGTTAGGACCTGAGTATTTGTCCTGTTAGTCTAAGGGTAAATCCAGTGATGGAGAGTAATCATTTTGTAGGGGTTAGGTAGGGATAAGAAGTAGGATGGAAATAGAGAATAGAGACAAGTAGAGTTGCAAGTAAGAGGAGCAAGTACTGGTTAAAATCCAAGGGTTATAGACTAGATTATTCTTCTAATAACCTAATTCCCTATAACCATGGCTCTGATACTAATATGTAACACCCCGACCGATGGCGAAAACATTGAGGTGCCACGTAGTGATGATTGTTCAATAGCTCATGGTACTAAATGAAAGTTGAATAATATTAAACAATTTACAATTTGCTTTACAAGTAATGATTACAAAAGTTAAATAATATAATCTAGGTCCCAAGACTTGTACAACTTCCAATAGCAAATAAAACCTAAAACATGTTAAGTTGGAAAGATGGGGGGGTCAACAATAAATAGTTGGTGAGAATACATAGGTTTTTGAATATGATAGATAACAATAGTTTGTATAACAATCACAGTTGTATAATGTAAGAGTATGAGTCCCGACATGTAACAATGCGTCTTTTTTTACAATCAAACCTTGTGTCGACTGAGACCTAACTCGCAAGTTAGTAAAAGTGTAACTGTTTTCGATCATCCCTGAATTTACGTGGGGGATGGGTTTTGTCAGACCTATAGCGCTATAATCTAAACAGGCGGGTTGATCAATGTTAATGATTGTATTGTGTCTTTTTGTTACAGTCAAAATTGAATCAACAAGTTTCAACAATGTAAGAATGAGTAATTGCTAGTGTATAAAAATGTTTAAACATGTTTCACCCCAAAAATGTAAAACAGAAAAAGGGGCTATGTAAACTCACTTTAATACAAGTATTGAATCCCTTGATATAGAGTAAATGTGGCTCGTGTGTATCCAAGTATCACCCTATTTTTAAGGCAATAAATAAGTGTTGGGAAAACTTAAAAGTCTAAGTTTTCTAGTCTAAAAGTATTATAAGGTTCCTAATTTGGGGATTGACAATTGTTTAATGGTTAATTTAGATTAATAGTTAATGAAATAATAAATAAAGAAATTTAGAAAATAGTTAAATAAAAAGGATTTTTGTAAAATATTGATTAAAAATAGTTGTATTAAAATGTAGTAAATGTGAAAATAATTTTTATAAAATGATTTTCTTAATTAATGAGTATATTATACATTAATATTTATTTGTCAAAATATAGTATTAGTGTCTAAAATATTAAAAATTTATAAATTTCAAATCAAAAAATTATATTTCTGATCTAAATGAATGAAAATAATTTATGTGAAATTTTGATGTAAAAATAGTGAAAAATGAATTTATTATGAATTATTTATGATTTAAAATAGCAAAAATTAATTAAAAAAAATACTAAATAAACGTTTTTCTGAACTTAAAATTTAATTCTGGAACATTTATTGATTTATAAGTTTAAAATAATTTTTTTGAAATTTCATAAAACTGTTCTTGGTTTAAAAAAATGGCGCCTGGGGCGCGCTTTAGGCGATTGGGGCGCTAGGCGCTGGAAAAAAACGCTTTTTTGTCGAAAAGTGCTGGTATACGTGAAGCCCTTGGAGCGGCGCTTTAAGCTAGCGCTTCACGCAGGCGCTTCGGTAGCGCTTCGGCCCAGAAATGTCATTTTAGCTGCTGTTTTGTATGGCCCAGCAAAAAAAAGGCCCAATAACAAATAATTAAGCTTGTTACAAAAAAAAAAAGGCCCGATAACTTATCTTCTTATCTTATTCTTTTCAAAAAGTAAACCCTAACACAAAACTAAGATAGCAGCCACCTTCCAGCAAACTCTGATCTCTTCAACAAAAAAAGACCCGATCGAAGCTATCTTCCAGCAAAGCTGATCAGTTATCTTCTAGCAACTTTCTCTGATTCTCTTCAACTTTCTCTGATTCCAGCAACCAGCAAAGCTGATCAGTTATCTTCCGGCAGGTTCGTTTTTTTTTTCAATTTGTTTTTTTTTCAAGCTGATCGAAGCTACTGTTTAAGTGTTTATGTTATTGTTTGTTACTTAATTTCTATATTTTCTTCAAAACAAAGATGATAGTTACAAGTTAATAGATAATAAGCACAAACCTCTTAGTAATTACCTGCATTTTTAAGTTAATAGATTTATATTTTGATGACTTTGGTGCATATTTTGATGGTAATTTCAGTCTCTAATGTTATTAGATCATCTTATGAGTTGTGAATCAGACCTTATATTCTTTATGTGATACTTGTTTTGTGTAGAATAATTATGATATAATTAAGTTGTTCTTGTAATCATTGATTCTGTTTTTTTTTTTCCTTTTCTTTAATGTTTATGATAACTTACTTAATGTCTTAATGTTTTCTTCTCTTTATGTTTAGAAATCAAAATGGCTTCGGGTTCAAACAACACCGCTTCCTCTGTCAAAACCAACTCAACGGACCCAAGTAGAAAATATGGTACCCAAGATCCGACAAACCGATACCATATTTCTTGCAACTTCTGCCAGAAAATGTGCAAAGGGAGGGGGTTTATAGAATGATACAACACTTAGTGGGAGGTTTTAAGAACGTTATCGATTGTCAAAAGTGCCCGCAGCATGTACGCGAGGAGATGAAGGAGTACATGCAACAAAAAGAAAATACAAAGGTTGAAAATGTTATGAATTCTAGATTTGGAGCTAATGTGATTGATCTGGATGATGAAGAAGAGTTTGATGAAAGAGACGGTAGTAGTAAGACACCTTCATCTAAAAAACCAAGAGTAAAAGGAATTATGAATATGTTCTATAAAACTACTCAAAGTGGGAAGCAACAAACCATTAATGAAGTTTGTTGTAAGGAGCTAAGGAACAAAGCGTGTAAGGAGTTAGCAAAATGGTTTTATGATGCGGGCTTGCCTTTCCATGCGGCTAACTATGAAAGTTTTCATAAAGCGATGGAGGCCGTTGGACAATTTGGTCCGGGATTTAAACCGCCGAGCATGTACGAGTTGAGGGTTCCTTTACTTCAAAATGAAATAAAAGAAGTCGACATATTAGTTGATGATCACAGGAAAGCATGGGCAATCAAGGGTTGTTCCATTCTATCTGATGGGTGGCGTGATTCGGTTGTTCAAAAGGATATCATTAATTTTGTTGTCAACTCTCCAAAGGGTTCCATCTTTATAAAATCCATTGATGTTTCCAACGTCTCCAAGAATGTTGAGTTCTTGTTCAAACTTCTTGATGCAATGGTTGAGGAGGTTGGAGAAAAAAATGTAGTCCAAGTTGTTACGGATAATGCATCGGCTTATGTTAAGGCGGGTAAGAGTTTCCTACTTTTTGATGTTATGTGTTATGTTTTTTTGTTGTTTTATATGTTTTTTTTGCTGTTTTATATGTTATTTTGCTGTTTTATATGTTTTTTTTGCTGTTTTTTATGTTTTTTTTGCTGTTTTAAATGTTTTTTGGGCTTTTTTATATGTTTTTTACTGTTTATATTGTTTTTTTGCTGTTTTATATGTTTTTTGGCTGTTTATATACTTTATATCTGCTGATTTCTATAATTTTTTGCTGATTTCTGTCTATTGTTGTTTTTTATAGGGGAGATGCTAGAAAAGGCTAGAAAACATCTATATTGGACTCCATGTGCGGCACATTGCATAGATCTTATGTTGGAGGATATTGGGAAAAAATACCTCAAGTGAAAAGTTGTATAAAGCAAGCAATGTTCACAAACGGTTATATCTATAACTTTTTGTGTCTAGTGAACTTGATGAGAAAGTTCAAAAATCAGAAGAACTTGCATAGGCCCGCGGTTACAAGATTTGCTACATCGTTCATCACACTTCTACAATTTCACAAACAAAAGAACAATTTGAGAAAAATGGTTACTTCTCAAGACTGGATTGATAGCAAGTGGTCCAAGGATCCAAAGGGAAAAAAAGTGGCATCTATCTTGTTAAACAAAACATTTTGGAGGAACATAACTTACACTCTAAAGTTGACTGCTCCTCTAGTTAGCGTTCTTCGTCTTGTTGATGGTGACAACAAGCCGGCTATGGGTATAATCTATGGGGCCATGGAAAAAGCTAAAAAGACTATTATAAGTAGTTTTAATGAGAGAGATGAGTTATATGATGATACTTTAGATATTATAGATCGTAGATGGGAATGCCAACTTCATCGACCATTGCATGCTGCTGGATATTACCTAAATCCATCCATTTTTTATGATGATCCAGGGGGTATGAAAAAGAATGAAGAAGTTATGTCGGGTTTATATGCTTGCATTACTAGGTTGTCTCTGAGTGAAGAAATTGAAGACTCGATCAATGAGCAACTAATTGCATATAAAAATGCTCAAGGGCTTTTCAGTGTTCCAGCGGCAGTTAGGTTAAGAAAGAAAAAGACTCCCGGTAATTAAAAACATATATATTTTTTAGATTTTAATATATATTTGTACACTTATATATTATGTTTTCTTATTTTTAGCTGAGTGGTGGGAATCATATGGATCACCAACCCACGAGTTGCAAGACTTTGCTATACGTGTTCTTAGCCTCACTTGTAGTGCTACAAGTTGCGAAAGAAATTGGGGTGTTTTCCAACACCTTCATACGAAAAAGAGAAATAGGTTGGCACAAGAAAGATTGAATGACCTTGTCTATGTCAAATTTAATCGTTCAATGGAACGCCGACATAAAACAATGACCGCCGACCCAATTATTTTGGACGACATTGATGATGGCAATGAGTGGTTGATGGGGACTATGGAAGATGAAGAACATGACGATGATTTGGTGTTCCCGGTGAGGAGTTGACATGGAGTCAAGTGGGTAGAGCTTCGGGGGTACATGAGTGTGTTCATTTAACTTGATCCTCAACTAGAGGAAGGCATGCTAGTGCTAGTGCTAGTACATCAAGAAGGGAATCAAGGGACATGGGAAAGCATGTTCTATATGACGAGGATGAGCTTGAAGAAGATATTGGATTGAGTGATGTTGGGGGTGATGACTTTGTGGATGATGATGATTAGAGAGATCATGTTTAACGTTTGATTAAGACTTTCAAGTTTGTTTTGACTTTAGATAACTAATTTCTTTAGCTTTTTTATGTTTTGAATATGTTTTTTAAGTGTTTAGGGGTGTTTTATAATCATGTTTTTGTTTTTATGTTTGGTTACAAGGTAGAATATGTCATATTGACATATATAAATATATTCAACTAGAGGACGACATTGATGATGGCAATGAGTGGTTGATGGGGACTATGGAAGATGAAGAACATGACGATGATTTGGTGTTCCCGGTGAGGAGTTGACATGGAGTCAAGTGGGTAGAGCTTCGGGGGTACATGAGTGTGTTCATTTAACTAGATCCTCAACTAGAGGAAGGCATGCTAGTGCTAGTGCTAGTACATCAAGAAGGGAATCAAGGGACAAGGGAAAGCATGTTCTATATGACGAGGATGAGCTTGAAGAAGATATTGGATTGAGTGATGTTGGGGGTGATGACTTTGTGGATGATGATGATTAGAGAGACCATGTTTAACGTTTGATTAAGACTTTCAAGTTTGTTTTGACTTTAGATAACTAATTGCTTTAGCTTTTTTATGTTTTGAATATGTTTTTTAAGTGTTTTGGGGTGTTTTATAATCATGTTTTTGTGTTTATGTTTGGTTACAAGGTAGAATATGTCATATTGACATATATAAATATTTTTTTATAATTTTTTTAAATATTAGGCGCTTCGAATACGTGAAGCTCTCGCCTCGCGCTTAAAGCCCCGCGCCTCGGATTTCGGAACCAAAGCGCCTCGGAGCGCCTCGCGCTATTTTAAACCAAGAAACTGTTTAGATATTTTTATAGAATTTTTAATTTATAAATGAATAAACTTGTAATATATTTTATATATATTAAATAAATGATTTTTGAAAAACTAAAAATTGGATAATAAATTTTAACATTTGAATAACATAAAATAAATTTTATAGAATTTATAAATCATTTTTGGTATTTTAAAACTATTTTAAAAGTTAAATAGAATAAATATAAGGATAGAGGCTTTAAAAAAAAAGAATTGTGGCCACCAAGACTCGAACCCGAGCACTTGGCCGGTTCATGACTTAAATCACAAGCCCAGCCCCAACTGGGCTGGACCCTGTGAACATTCAGAATCAGTTGCTATTTATTATAAAGACTCTTTAGGATTTGATATTAATTGCACAAATCAAAACGGTGAAGCCTGGGATCGAACCCAAACCACACGCGTCCAACGTCTAAACACCAACAGCCAAACCACCAGAACACGGATCTGATTGTGATGGTTTTGTTTTTTAAAGACTTTTAAACTATGAACGACTGGATCATCTTCCCCAATTGAAACTTTAAGAACCCTAGATTGCCAATCAGTTTATTTACAACTGATTAAAGAAAACACACAAAAGGGCTATGATTCGGACCAGACTAACAAACATAATGGAGGGTTAGATTTCGACTTACAGAGATGAATTGAAGCAGGAAACGAGTCAACCCAAAAGTCAACACGCGACTGATTAGCAGATTAGGATGCGTTTTAAGGAGAAATTGAGAATGAGGGTTTGATTATCGGCAAGTAGGTGCTGAGAAAAAAGGTTCAATTTATACAATAACACTCGGATGAACGAATTGGAAAGTTTGACTTTGGTTTGATTATAAAACGCGTATTTCCTCTAGTTTTTGGAATGTCTAGGTGTAATTTGGTCGTGTATAACACGAAATTGGTCAATCAATCAATATGTTTTCCAAAATTAGACTGATTACGCGTTCATTGTTTGATTCAGAAGTTTTTTGACATAGGCGTTTGACTTCTGATTAGTCAATTAGGTGTATCAATGTGTTTAAGGATATGGGTTTTGATATAAAACACAAACATGCTACTAGCTCAGCTGGTTTGTGTTATGTGTGTTAATTTGTGAACCATTTGGGATGCGGGTTCGAGTCCCAGCCCAAACATTTTTTTATTATAAAAACCCAATATTCATTTTACAATATATTGAATAAAATGCAATAATTAATGTCATGAATATTTAAAATACGTTAAAACATCAAGATTCGAGGGTTTTTATTAATTAATTTCTATTACAATGATATATTAAAATACGAAACGTTACATTGTGTGACAATGCGACACATGTAAAATAGTAAGTAAATAGAAAAGAAAACAGTGACGTTAGTATGCATTAATAAGTCATACTTGCCTACGAACAAAATTCACGCAACCTCAAACTATGCGGCTTATTGAGGAATGTCCCCCATATGCCCTAATTGGGCTAGGAAACAAACATCAGATAACATAAACCTAAAATCCCGCATAAGTGATCCATCCATAGTAAAATGGACGCACACACACAAGATCAAAACCTAAAGCACTCCTATTAATACGTAGCACATTCGGCCAATAGGAGGAACGATGACATCAACCATACTGTTATGGCAGTGGGAACTACACCATCTGGTGAAAAGGACAGCTAATAAAAACTCCTACAAATAAAGGTGAGGTCACTATGTAGAGGTATGTTCTCTCTCAGCTTGCTGCTATCCATTCACTAACAACTTGATTATTCCCCAAGTACAAATTACTTACTCTTACACCGAATGGTGGTCACAAAGAAAAATCCCACCCCTGTGACGAGGCTAACGAAATTTTTAACTATTTGGCAAAATTAACTCGAGCACATCTTCTATTTCTCTTCAAAAACCCTATTCCTGTTGAACTTATCTCAGACTTGTTCTGAGATTTGTTTCTTTATATTGCAAGGTGACTCATGAAAGGTGCTTTGATGATTTTCTGTTGTCCGATTTCTGATCTACGGTTTGTATTGCTTACTTTATGGTGTTGCCAAGTTTAAAGAAAAGTTTGCATGCGATGGTCTCCTTTATGCGTTCACCGATCCTCTTTTCTCTCTCTTTCTATGTGGTTTTGTCGGTGAATGTGGCTTGGTTCTCAACAAGTTCCAGTTTAGGCAATTGTGATGTTAAGCCTTAAATCGGTGGCTTTTGTTCAAGATGGCAGAGTTTTTTTTAAGGTTAACGATGGTAAACCCTAGACGATGGCGGTGGTGTCGTCTCAGGTTTCAAAGGAGTTTTATGGATGGTGGTGGCGACGACAACAGTTTCGCTGCCGCCTGCAACACTGTAGTTCTATTTTTTTCTTCTAACCCTTTAAGGTTTTGAAATGTCACTGGATGGTTTGCAACTCCTTTTACAAATTCCATTGCTGATAACGACCACAAAAATCGTTGTTGTGTTGATTCTTTTGTTATGCTTTCGTTTTTTAACCCTTTAGGGTTTTGACAGGGGCCTGGTCGGTAGCGATGGTTGCAGGTTCAGTAAAACAGGTTATATTTTAATTTTTTAGCAACCTTTCACTTGGTTATGATTAGTTACAAATAATTTCTGACAACTTATGATGATGGCGTGGAAGGGACGGTGGATATATAGCAGATCATAACCTGCAACCCGCCTTCCAGCCATGGTTTTAAAAACTTGGAAACAAGATAATAAAATCTTACTGTTATTATCTTCGTTTCCTATAGTTTTGTGATGTATATTGTAATATTTGTAACGTTGTTTAGGTGTTTGAGGTTGTGATCATGGGATGGATGTCATCTGAACCATTGAATCAAATCGTGATATTTAAGTAGAAATGAAACATATAAAACGGTTTGATTGTATGCTTCCCACGTCTTGAAGAATGTTTTTATCATCCCTTGCAGGTTTTATCCATGATTAAGATTTGTAGGTTTTGCTATGTTCTATTAAATTTTTATGCCTTGATTATGCGTGTGTATGCAACTAGGGGTGTGCACTGGTTCAGAACCGGATCGAACTGACTCGAACCGGAACCGTTTAGTAATAAATATAAGAATCGGAACCGAACCGTATAAAAACCTATTGGTTCAGTTCGGAACCGAGTTAAACGGTTCTCGTGTAAACGGTTCTTGCCGGAACCGGTTGTCAATTAAATCCTAAAACTAACAATTAAATCAAAGGCAACTTTAGTAAACTAAAGTGTGACGTCCTACTCATATTACGGGCCTGTGATACATGTTTAGAAAAGTACAATACCAACTGCATATATGCAATGATTGTAATTTTGACACTACGAATTATATGTGTCATGCATTCCTAATGTCATATGTTATACTACATCATTGTCCGATACACATTATATGTCAACATGTGCACCTTATAAATGAATTTGTAACCATTGATTCTCAGTTTAAGCTATCTTCGTTTCCTTTATTGTACTCTATATGTTTTTATAGAAATTACATAATTCAAATGGAACTCCTATCACAAAAACTTTGTTAGATATTATATAGTTAACATGACTTGAAAGGTATTCTTTATAATAATTAAACTTGGGAATTGAAAATGTGGATAGTCGATATACAAACTACTTGGAAAAGCCCACTAAATTAATAGGGTTTTATATATAAAATTTAAAGTTTTAACCTAACACGGTTCTAGCGGTTCTTTGAACAGAACCGCGGTTCTGAACCGAACTGAACCGGGAACCGTTTTCACCAAAATTTAAGAACCGGAACCGAACCCTAAATACAAGAATACGGTTCAGATCTAGCGGTTCTGCATCAGTTCCTCGGTTCTAACGGTTCCGAACCGTGAATTGCTCAGCCCTATATGCAACTATAATATATGTTTCTCTAATGTATAATCAATCATGTGTATGTTTATTATGTGTAGGATTGTCATCTTCTTTCTAACGATAGGTATCATCGGATTCATGGTCAAGTTCCAACGCATCGTGATACTTCTCCAAGACCATTGATTTCTTTGGGTGCTTCATGGCAGCAGAAAAGCTAGGGTTTCACATTTGTACCGTGTTCGTCGAGATGATATTATATAACTCAATGTCCTCATTTTCTGATTCCGTTCAGTGGTGCTTCCTGGCCCTGGCAACGAATGTGATTGCGAGTCGAGTCGGATTCTCCTCATTTTCTGATTGTGTAAGTTAGATCTCAATCTCTCATTCGAATTTTCTGTGTCAATAATCTCTATATGAAGCATTTGAAAAATAGTTGTATCGTGTTTGAGATGTACTACGTTCTGATGAACAGAAATCATATCAGGTGTTTCTATTGTCGGTACATGGTCATCTAATGAGAACTGTAGCAACTTTTGAACCAACAATGATGGTTATGATTCTTCTGAATTATATGACACATTTTCTTAGACAATTTTTTTAAAAGGAAAAGATAAAATTTTCTTAGACAAATTAGATGTGATTTGGATTTTTTTTTTGTAAAGGAAAAGATAAAATTTTCTTGCGTCTGGGTAAAAAAACAAAACAAAAGCATTCATGTTTGTGGTGACGTTTGGCTATTCAAATCGTTTGCCGCTCGTGATTTGCTTGTCGGTCACTTGAAAAAATGCTCGAAAAATGCTCGGTCGATATTCTGCTCGGTTGTAAATGAGCCGATCGGCTCGGTTTGGTTTGTCAACAAGCCAAACACGAGCAAAGGTTCGCTCGGCTCGGCTAGAATAAATTTTTATTTATTTATTATATATTTAATTATAAATATACACACACTAAATTTACAGATATATTTATAGCTTTATAAATAGTATTCAATGGGATTTGGCTCATTATATGCTAACAAAATATAATTAGCCCACTTAACCCAATAAAAGATTTAACATTAAGTTTAATAGTAAAACCATAAGTCATGAGGTGACTGTCTTATATAACTTCTTTATATTATTAGTCATCTATCGTTTGATATCACCCTACGTCACAATGCAACAACTGTTATCTACAGTATGCTCATTGCCTCACTAGCCTCAACCTAAGCCTCATCCTAGGACACTTGGATCTCAATATTAGTGTTATTATCAGACAGTTCGACCTTAGTTCTCACTCGACAATTTAAATATCTAAGGAAGCATCCCAATTTTATAGTTGTCCAAATTAAGTTTCGCTCGATTCTCGCTCGGCGCTCGCTCAAAAAATTTGCGCTCGAATAATGCTCGCTCGGTTTACGGATCGATTGTAAACTAGCCGCTCCGCTCGATTCGGTTTGTAAACAAACAAAGCTCCGCTCAGCTCGGCTCGTGAACAGCCCTAGGTGACACAATGACTTAAAAATATGGTTGAAAAAAAATGACTGCTTAGCCTATCCCTACGGATTAGCATTCTAGTTTCTCGTTCCTTATTATCTTGCGTAGACACATGAATATAAGAAAACATTTCACATTCCAGATCGATTAATGTTTTTATTTGACTTTAAATTGTAGTTTTGTTAACTTTATAGGTTTTATTGACATTTGAATTAGACCCTTATATTCTAGACAAAAATGTATGTGACATAGTTCCAAGTGAAATGCAGCCTTAGGGTGTGTGTAGTGGTGGATAGTTATGTTGGGGTTATAGGATTAAAATATTAAAAAGTAATAGAAAAGGGGTTATGTTGGGGTTATGGAAAAAGAGGTGTAGTGGGAAGGAAGGTTATGTTGGGGTTATAAATGATTGGTAATGATTGGTTAATTATTGTTTTTTATTTAAATAAGAATATTTAATACTTAATAATATTTCATTAAAAATAAAAATAATAATAAAAATAAAAATTTAGACTGAAAGTTTATTAAATTAATAAAATAATAAAAAAATTATTTAGTATTAAAAAATAAAATTAAAAAAAAAATTTTGAATTTCAAACGGTTACTGTTCCAAACCGTTTGAATTTCAAACAGTTTCCCTCCTACTTCAAAGTTTGAATTTCAAACTTTGCCCCCCCAAACGTTTAAATTTCAAAGTTTGAATTTCAAACTTTCCCCCCCTCCACCAAATCTCAGTCACACCTATAAATACCCCCCTCCTCCCAAATCTCAGTCACACCTCTTCCTTCTTCCTCATCCTTTCCTCATCCTGAACACAATGAATAATATGGGCAGTTTTCAAGCAGGAGCTGCCGGACCTTCTAATGTCCGGCAGTATGCTCGCCGGGTCCGGGGACGGGGCCGGCCCCGGAGACTACCATTCACCTCCTCTCCTCCTCCTCCACAGCCTCCTCTTCCTCCTCCTCCTCCTCCACAACATTGGATTTATCACCCTCCTCCTCCTGCTGCGGCACCACCAACCTTTCCTCATCCTGAAGTCGATGATGACTTCATGGATGAAGAATGGGCCTGGGCCATGGATTATACCATGGCTATTAATGAAATGGACCGACTGAGAGTGTCGGCCCCCACCCCCCGAATTGCTGCTGCTATCCCCTCCCCCCACCACCAACCTATCCCCTCCCCCCACCACCAACCTATCCCCTCCCCCCACCACCAACCTATCCCCACCCCCCAGAATACCCCCACCCACCACCACCAACCTATCCCCACCCCCCATAATACTTGCCCACTCCACCACCAACCTATCCCCACCCCACCCCGTGAATATGGGGACCCAACTCCTGAGGACTTGGAAGCCCTCAGGGAACTTGAGGAGGAGGAGCGCCTTTGGAGCATGCCTTCCCCTCGTGGGGAGAACTACTACTTCCCCTCGGATGCAAGGTCCGATGGGAGGGACAGCTCACGTTCCCTATCCCCTGAGTACTACACACTCGAGTGGGACAACTACTCTCCGTAGTGGGAGGTTTAGGTTTTAATAAGTAATTTAGGTTTATATTATGTCTTTATGTAATGTGTTTATGTAACGTTTTAATAAGTAGTTTAGGATTAGGAACTCTGTTTGTAATAAGTAATTTAGGATTGTAATTTTATGTGTTTATGTGGTTTAAATTTAAAATATTATGTAATCTTTTAAAATAAACTAACATTAAACACAAAAGATTGGTGAAAACGCATTAAACATAAATAACTAAAACATTAAACATTACAAATAGAACACAAAACATAAAACGTAACATTAAACATAAAGCCTAAACATTAAAAATTAAACATAGTGAAAACGCATCAGAGACCACGACAAAAGATTGGTGATTGAGAAGTCTGTTTGGTATTGTTGACGATAGGCGTCGTGTGTCAACTGAATTGCCATCTGTTCACTAACCCCTGGGTGCGCCTGCATCGCCGCTGAATAGACTACATGCCACCTATCAACGTTAGTTCGTATAGAATGCATCTTACTGTAGATCTGGTCAACGTTACGGTGGTTCGTCCCCGTGATTTGGTTGAACTCAGCCAACACATCCTGCCAAAAAGCCCGCCTATTGGTTGACGGAAGCTCCTTAACGTTTACCCACGCTCGCACTAACTCGAGTTGCTCTGTATTGGTCCAGGCTGCCATAGGTTTGGTTTTTGGTTTTTGGTTTGTAAAGAGTGTGTGTATGTATGAATTGTTTGTGTGTGTGAATTGTATATGTGTGTGTTTATGTTGTAGAAGATGAAGTATATATATATAGATAATAATTAAATAAATCAGTTTTTTTTTTTTTAATTTTTGACCGTTCAACGGTCATATACACATTTCCCCATCTAAAACGCTCGCTATGCTGCTGCCGGACATCCACCAAAACGCCACCATAGCGCCTAGGAGGGCGGTGTTCCCGGCGCTATGGTAGGCTATAACGCCTCATAACGAGGCCACTACACACACTCTTATATTTACAGTATTTGTTTTTTTAGGTGTACGACAACATGATTTAAGCTGAAGACAATGTAAACTTTTAGGTATGAGTCATTTATTGCAATGTGATTTATTAGCCGTTAAAAAAAAAGTGTACATTAAATATATTAAATATTTTAAACCTTGTAAGACACAAAGTGTAAGTAAGCTATGTTTTACTTTTGTTAAATATTTTGTAATCTACTTTTGGTTTTACCTGCAAGTGTTCATAAACATATCTCAAATTGACATTTTTATCATTTAAGAAATTTATGTGCATGTATAAACACATATGCATAAATAACACCTATATATAATTCTTTCCGAGCGATAATATGTAGGAAATATCCAGGTCCATTCATCATACCTTTTCATTTATTAAAATCAAAGCGACAATGAAATCGTAAATAATAAAATGTTAAATGATGACGTGGATAGTTTAAGATTAAATAAATCAATGACTTGTGTTGTCAACACTTTTACTCGGTTAATTCATCCAGCTGCCCATACTTGGCATGTGAAAGATCTGCACCCCATTGACTGCAGGTCTGAAGCCTTTATCAGCTGAAGTGGAAAGTCCCAAAGTTGTTGCATGGATCAAGAGTTTATCACTTCCACAAATAGAATATTCTTTCTCTATAAATCAGACACTCCATCAAAAGATCTGATTACACCTTACACACTCTTCTTCTATTCCCTTCTACTATCATACTTCACGTGTGATAGATTCTCCAAATCACATAACACTTCACTTAAAGTTATAAACAATATTTTGACTTCAAGTTCGCCTCAAGTCAGAATCATAACAATCAAAACATTAAAACTCTTGAACCTTCCATCTACGTTTAACAACGTAGTGGGACACCACAACATGCGTTTAGTGAAATTAAACCCTTCAACCTTTTTACCACCGTGAGACTTTGCACTAACGTCGGTTCGATATTTGTTGTAGCAACAAGTTGGCGCCCACCGTGGGGCCGCGCCATTGTATTTCTTCCTCAGATCAGTAGTGTAGCTTCAACTCCTTGAAATGCCTGACCACGAGTCTCCGAAAGAAGTGAACTAAGTCGCTCCTAGCACCGGTCAGACTTCCCCTAACGGGTCATTTTCTTCTTCAACCCCTGGGAGCACCCCTACAGGGGCTGCATCCCAGGAATTCACCCTCTTCCAAACTCCAACTCCCTCTCGTTCAGGAGTAGCTTCTCCCATCCTTAGCTCCATGCGTCCTAAACGCATAGATCTAACCCCTGGGGGAGTTGCAGGGAACTTTTACAACTGAGATCCCTCCTCAACCAACATGTGAACAGGGAAAGAGAAAAAGGAGTAAGGCTCCGACTGGAATATGACGAGGACGAGTCCTCACTCTCACCCAAGCCACCCCTTCCTCTTCATCTTACTCCTTCAAGCTCTCAACCCGCACCTCCTAACCCAGGAGCTGGACCTAGCTCAGCCTTTTCTTCTTTTAATCCTGGGCCTTATCAGCCGGGAAGGCCGAGTCCAACCTCTTTCCCCCAGTTCACATCTCAGCCTCCTGTCTCAAGTACACCCATAGGGCATGAGCTCACTTCAGACCAACTCCTACAGTCGCCGGTCTCAAGTGTTCCACCCTCGGCACTCACTTCTTGGGAACAAGCCATGGTTTCCCTACCCATGACCCGTAGTGTCTCTATGAGTATGCCCAAGGGAGTCAGCAGTATGATGACGCATGAAAGCTTTCAAGGCTTTAACCTTATGCCTCAAATGATGGCTCATTTCCCTTGGCAGCAGCTCATTAGCTAGGCACTGGCCACACTCCAAGGTAACTCAAGTGGTCACAACAACACTAGAGTCGAAAACGACATGAACAGACCTTACAAACCCAGCAGCCTCTCATGTTTCTGTCCACAAATAGCCGACTATGAATTCCCTACCAAGCTGAAAATGCCAGCTCACATAAAAACCTACGATGGTACCGAGGACCCTGAAGATCTTTTACAAATCTTCTCTAGGGCCGCACGTATGGGGAAATGGGGAAACCCGGGGTGTTTCCTCATGTTTAGGCAAAAACTCGTTGGCTAAGCCCGTATTTGGTTCAACGACCTTCCGGTTGGAAGCATCCAATCCTTTGACGATCTGGGCAAAGGGTTCTTGGCAACTTCTCTCAGCAAAGACGTTGTGTCAAGGATGCCACTGTCATCTTCCAAATTAAGCAAAGGGATGATGAAAGCCTAAGAAATTTATTGAACGATACAAGAAAGAAGGCCTCACGTATGTTGGTGCTGATGAAAAGATGAAGGTTGCATAGTTCATGAATGCCATCAACTCCAAATACCTTAATCGAGATTTCAACAAAAGTCTCCCAAAAACCCTCAGAGAAGCTCTTGAAAGGGTTGAAGCCCACATTTCGGGGAGGAAGCTGTAGACATCAAAGAACATAGAAAGAGAGCTGCTAACGAGAGAAGCTTTAGTCCAAACCAAAAAAGTGGTAGCTATGGGTCTTATGACAAACGGTCCAAAGGGTCAGAATCTCGAAGGTCTAAAGGGAGGAACCCTCCAAGCAAAGAACGAAACGTAAGCTTCACCGCTCTAAGACCCCTCAAGAAATTTTGGCAACTGAAGAAGTTAAACACAGCTTCAGACCTCCCCGCCCTTTGCCAAAGAGCAAGAGAAACGAAAGCTCCAACCAATATTGTGAGTTCCATGAAGAAAAGGGACATCACACTAATGATTGTTTCCAACTCAAGAAAAGGATCGAGGAAGCTGTCAAGTCTGGAGAATTAGCTCATCTGGTTAAAGGAGTTAAAGAAAATATAGCCGAGGGTAAGAAGAAGGAAGTTAACATGGTTCTGATTGAACCAGAGACTCTTAATAAACGCCCATGGTTAGAGGCTTGGGAGCGTCAATGTGTCTACTTCCAACCACCTGAAGCAGAAAAGAATTATGACCCTCTGGTTGTAGAAGCTCTAATAGGCTCAATCAAGACACAACGAACCTACATTAACATCGGAGCAGCCACGGAAATCATGTTCGAGAAATACATCAATTTGTTAAGCCCAAATGAACGGTCCAAGCTTCAACCGGCTGAGTCCTCCATCAAAGGTATAGCTGACATACCTCTCAAGCCCTTGGGGCAAATAACACTCAATGTCGGTTTCTCTGAAGGAAAGATATAGAGAACTGAACCTCTCACCTTCATAGTCCTCAACCTACCCTCAAGCTACAATGTTATTATTGGAAGACCCGGTTTGGTCACCTTTAATATGGTCGTCTTTATCAGCCAAAAGAGTGTTAAATTCCATACTGAAAACGGGGTGGCAACCCTTCAGCCCTCTACCAAGGTACTCATGGTAGAGGGAAACAAAGATGAAAGAGACGAACGAGTCTTAAGTATTAACCCCGAATATCCTGAACAAAGGATTAGGGCCAATACCAGGCTTCCTAAAGAGATACTCTCTAGGCTTGAAGGGTTACTTAAAAGCAACGTTGACGTCTTAGCTTGGTGTCCTAGTGACATGGCCGGCATCCCACAAGACATTGTTGAACATGAACTCATAATCCCTCCTGATGTTAAGCCCATTGTCCAGAAGAAACGAAGCCTTGCACCTGAAAGAAGCTTGCAGCTTACTTGGAAGTGGACGAGCTTGTAGAAGCTGGAATCCTACGATAGGTCAAATATCAATCATGGGTTGCCAACCCTGTGATGGTCTGAAAACCTGATGAGTCTTGGAGGGTGTGCATCGATTTTAAAGACCTCAACAAAGCCTATCCCAAGGACTACTACCCCCTCCTTAAAATTGATCTCAAAGTTGACTCACTTACATGCTTCCCCTTCAAATGCTTTCCGGATGCCACAAGGGTTACCATCAGATTCAAATGAAGGAAGAAGACAAAGAAAAAACTACATTCCATACGGACAAAGGTATTTTCTGTTACCGAAAGATGCCTTTTGGCTTAAAAAATGCAGGTGCTACCTATCAAAGGTTGGTGGATAAAGCCTTCGCCAGTTAGTTTAGCAAAAGCATGGAAGCTTATGTTGACGACTAGGTGATCAAGAGTAAGACTGAAGATCAAATGCTTGATGACATCCAAGAAACGTTTGACAACCTTAAAAAATTCAACATGAAGCTCAACCCAGTCAAGTGCTCATTTGGTTTTGTAGAAGGCAAGTTCTTGGGACACATTGTGGGAAAACAAAGCATCAAAGCCAATCCCAACAAGGTCAGAGCCGTTCTAAACACAAAATCCCCTCAAATGAAGAAGGAGGTGGAAAGCCTAAATGGGAAGCTTGCAGCCTTGAAGCGTTTTATATCCAAGTTGGCAGAAAGATCCCTACCCTTCTTCAAAACCCTCAAAGGGTGCACCGACAAAAAAAGATTTCAGATGGACTGAGGAGGCTGAGCAAGCCTTCAACTAAATGAAACAACATCTCGCTTCCCTTCCAACAATTGTAGCTCCTGGACCTGGGGAAACGATCTCTGTCTATCTATCAGTTACTGTAGAAGCCCTCAGCGTTGTTCTCACAATAGAACGAGACAAACCCAGGTACTCGTTTACTTCTTCATTAAATCTTTAAAATTGTTAGAGATTAAGTACCCTCCTTTGGAAAAATTAGCCTTGGCCCTGGTGCAAACACCCAGAAGGCTTCGAATGTACTTTCAAGCACACCCAATACAGGTGGTCACTGATCAACCTATAAAAAGTGTTCTTGAAAGGCCTGAAACCTCGGGACGATTAGCCAAATGGGCTATGGAATTAGGTGAACACAAAATCACCAACATCCCAAGAAAAGCAATCAAAGCACAAATTCTTGCTGATTTTATTGTCGAAATTCCAAAGGAAGAAGTAACTGAAGTTAACATCACTGTTGATGAACCTCCTGATACTGAACCCTGGAAGCATTTACCGATGGAGCTTCCAACATCGAAGGATCAGGAGCTGGCCTCGTCTTAATTAACCCTAAAGGGTTGGAATTTACATATACACTTCGACTTGATTTTCAGACCACTAACAATGAGGCAGAGTACAAAGCCTTGATAGGAAGCCTGAAGCTTGCCAAAAAATATGAATGTTCAAAGGCTTCAAGTCTTCACTGATTCGCTGCTGGTTTCAAATCAAGTAAACGATAGCTACATTGCCAAGGAACCCAACATGAAGAAATATAGAGGGAAAGCAAAAGAAATCATGAACACGTTCCAATCTTGCAAAATCAAACAGATTCCACGATCACAAAATAAGAAGGCCGATACACTAAGCAAGCTTGCTTCCTTAAACTTTGCCCACCTCACCAAGAAGGTGTTAGTCGAAGTGCTGAAATCCCCTTCTATCCTGGATCTTGAGGTTCAAGATATAATCACTGAAGTCGAATCAAGTTCGATGACTCCTTTCATAACATTCTTGAAGAATGGTGAATTACCTCAAGATCATACTGAGGCTGAAAGAGTTCGGATCAAGTCCAGACAATATGTGGTGCAAGAAGATATCCTCTATAAAAAGGGATACCTAGCTCCATTGCTGCAATGTGTAGGTCCGGAACAAAGTCAGTATTTGATCAAAGAGATTCATGAAGGAATATGTGGAGCTCATTGTGGTCCAAGAACGGTGGTTGCCAAACTCATAAACCATGGATACTTTTGGCCATCCATGCACTGCGATGCAACCGAACAACTAAAGAAGTGTGAAGCCTGTCAGCTCCATGCTCCCATGCCAAAAAGCCCAAAACACGACATGGTTCCCATCAACTCAGCATGGGCATTTCACAAATGGGGAACGGACATTGTTGGTCCTTTCCCTCTAGCCAAAGAGGGAGTTAAGTTCCTACTTGTGGTCGTAGATTACTTCACGAAATGGCCTGAGGTAAAACCTTTGGGAAACATATCGGGCAAGAAATAATTGAATTTGTATGGGAAAACATAATATGCCGATTTGGTCTCCCCGGAGTGTTGGTTACCGACAATGGCAAGCAATTTGCTGAAAAGCCTTTCAGCTCATGGTACAAAGAGTACATGATTACACAAGTGTTTAGTTCAGTAGCCTATCCTCAATCAAATGGGCAAACGGAAAGAATGAACCGTAGCATCATTGAAAGGATCAAGGCTAGGCTAGGCAGACAAGGAGGTAAATGGCTTGATGAGCTTCCTAGTGTCCTACGGGCCATAAGGACAACAGAAAAAACAAACCATAAGAAAACACCATACAGCCTTATCTTTGGTTCCAAAGCCGTAATTCCTGCCGAGATTGGAGTAATAACACTTTGAACACTCAATGTAGATGCTAAAGCCAATGATAATGAAGCCTTGCTCAACCTGGATCTCTCAGAAAAAGCTCGAGACTCGGCAACAATCAGGGAAGCCCATTACAAGCAAAAAATGGAATCATATTACAATGCCCAAGTCAAGCACGAACGCGACCTGGTCCTAAGGAACAACGAAGAAAGCCTAAAAGAGAACTAGGGGAAACTTGGACCCAAATGGGAAGGTCCTTACACCATCCTAGATGCCCACAAAGGGGGACCTTACAAGGTTGCCAATGAAGAAGGAAAAAAGCTTCCCCGCCATTGGAACGGCAAGAACCTCAAACGGTTCTTTGTTTAGCTTAAGCCTTATGAAAAATGTTGTTAAAACTAATCTATCTGATGTAATGTTTCAATGAACGAATGAATGAATCAAGTGATTCTCTTTTGATACTTGTCTTTCTATCCTATAATCAGGTTGAGAACCTTGCAAAAAACTCCATGGCATGGGCCATGTAAGGGGATGAGCTCCCAGGCCACATCGCTCAATAGGTTCAAAGGTTGAATGGAACTATGTAAGGGGTGAGTTCCTAGATCAATACAACTCCATGAGACTTACAAAAATTTTACCATGTCTCATAGACGGGTCTGGACAGCCTACACCAATTGTTCCTTAAGTTTTCTAAACAAACTTACGAAATGCAAAAAACACTAAGTAATGTACATAGGATAGGCGGTAACTTGTTTGCCTAGACTACCTTAAGGCTAAGTGACTGCAGCACTAACCTTTCAAGGTGCTACCGGTACAACATTCCCCAACCAATACAAAGACAAAACACACAGACAAAAACAATGAAAAACAACAAACAAGCTAAACAAACATACAGATACATAAAAAGGCCTTAGGGCCAACATTCAACCATAATAACAAAGGCTTTAAGAGCCACAATCCTACGAATTGTTCAGAAGCTTCAGCAAGCCAACAATAACATACAGAACCTTAACAGGTTCCCTAATAAGACATTGTTTAACAACCACAAAGATTTTAAAAGTGTTCACAAACCTAGTGCTAAGAAAGCTACAAATATAAGAAGGCATACTCAAATTGCAGTGTCCGAGACAGATGGCTTGGAAGCTTCAGTCTCCTTCGCAGCACCCTCAAAGGTTTTGGCCTTTTAACCTTCTTTTTCATAGCCTTCTTTCCACCATCATCCCAGTAACTCCAGAAGCATCCAAGCTAGCATCCTTCACGCCTTCCTTTACAACATCCAAGGTCTCTTCACTGTCACCTGAGTAAGACCTTTTCTTCGACAGAGACTCAAGAACCTCAGCACAAACCGCGTCATTCAGGCCTAGAGGCTTCAACTCCTTTAATTCCTGCAAATGCTTACCATAGCAAGACGACACGTTAGCAACATAAGGATACGTCAAGCGTTCCATCTTCAAAATAGATTCTTTGAAAACATCCATAGCCTTGGGTTGGTAAAGAGGAGATTGCTCTAACACTTGTCCGGCTTCATGTGCCTTGTACTCGGCCAAATATCCCACATGCTTTCTATGATTAATCAGCTTAGTATACACCTCCCCTAATGCAGAATTAAATTCAGAGGAATGAAGAAGGTAGGTTACCACTTGCTGAAACCTATGTTCAATTAACCACCGGTTATCTTTAGAAGCTTGGGAAAGTGAAGCCTCCAACCTCCCCTTTGTGTCTTCAAAAGCCCTTTTTTTAACCTCCAATGCAACCCTATCAGTTTCCACCTCAGCCTTTGCAGCTTCACACCTAGCCCGCTCTGCCTCATGTCCTTTCTTTAACTCATCAATCAAGCCTATGAGAGTCTTCTCCTTCTCAGCATACTCTAGAGCATCTTTCTTCAAAGAAGCAAGGGAAGCCTTCATTTTCTCTTTCTTCTTTGTGAACTCTTGGTACTCAGACATCCTCTTTCTGAATCTTGTGACACCCTCAGGAAGCATAGCTGCAAGGTTACAAGCTCCCATTACCATCTTTTAGAGCAAAAGATCATCCTCAATGGCCTCCAATGAATCTTTCACACTAGGAGGAGCAAAATGAGCCAACACCTCCTCGCAAACAGCAGATGATTTAAAGCTGTCACTAACCTTCACACCCTACCCAGGTACATAAACCCCTTCACCTTCAAGACTAGCAGAACCCTTAGTATTATTCAAAGCAGAAATCTTGGAACCGGGAACCTTTTTACCTTTCCCTTTCTTCACCGGAACACTCGCTAGCTTCTCAACAACATCCACCTGAACCTCCTCATGAATATCATGATCCTCAGAATCCTCAATCTCATTGCTAACTTCCACGGCCTCAGAAATGCTTGGTTGGCCAACATTCTTCAACAACATACGGCTTGAACGCCTGGTTGAAGCCTTCGAAGAACTGGGCATTGTGAAACCTTCACATTTGGAACGTTGGTATAATTTACCCCATCAAACCTACACTTCTCGTACTTCACCATCGCATCCTCCCCCTGAATAGCCTCAGTGTCCTCAAACATAACATCCAAAACATCATCACTCTTGATAAAGTCTAAAGCAGACATAACTACAAGGACAACAAAATAAAAACATCAAGATCAAACAAAGTAAGGATAATAAAGTTAAAAACAAAAAGTATCATACCCTGACCACCCCTCATGGGAACCGGATCTCGATCTTGTTTATCCCAACAGGTACTAATACCGGACATTACCAAAAAAGGTTCAGGAAATGGACGAAGTCTCGAAGGGCATTCATGAAGCGCCTCAAGAAATTTTTTTGTCCAAATCGTACTCAGGCGGTTTCATTTCATTTAAAACAGCATCAGGATGCCTCCATACTGGTTTAAATGGAATAATTGATTCTGACACCCAAAAGAATTTCGTCTTCCACACACCAACTGTGGTAACGTACAAAGAGATCAAGCAAACGACGATTTGAGAAGTCTCAAAAGTGTACCAGTCTCCATTTTTGGCCAAACGGAAAAAACAGTGAAACATCAAAAGAGTAGGATCATAACCAAGTGCATGACAGAGGATTTCGAAATGCAAAACTCTAGACAACCCATGAGGGTGTAACTGACCAAAGGAAACACAATAATACTCTAACACATTCAAGACAAAGACTGAAAATGGGTAACGAAGGTTAGAAATTCAAAATGACGGCAATATAAAGCAATCAAACCATTCAGACACAGATCAACAGACTTATCAAGCCCCGGAGCAACAGGGTTAAAAGATTTGTCGATCCCCCATTCAACACAAAACGCCTTAGCCTCCTCTTGAGTAAGAAAAGTAACTGACGGCCATATCCTTTTTAGCATCCATGAACACTTGGAGGGATGATCAGATGAAAGAAAGAGAAAAAAGAACTAACCTAATTAAAGGTAGGCGAAAGGAAACCCTAAGGAAATTGTGAAAATGACCTGAAAAACCCCAATGTGATTAAGTAAAAAAGAAGTTATAATATTATATTTACTGGACATAATGATGGTGAGTATTAATAACCGCCTCTGACAAGGCTGCCACCTGTCACATCAGGGGTCACTAAAAATATAAATCCAGAGATGTAACCGCCTGAAACCAAGCAAAGCCTTTAACACTCGAACCCTTTTAACATCCACAGGCTGTGTAATAAGTCAAAAGCCTTTGACCTACGCCATAAACACCTCTGACTTGGGGGGCTGATGACGTGGGTAGTTTAAGATTAAATAAATCAATTACATTACACTAGTCAGCTTGAAATGTTGAAAGGCAAAAGGGTTCAAAAGGTAGCAAGTACTGCCACCAAGTAGAAAGAACAAAATCAATGACTTGTCTTGTCAACACTTTTCCTCGGTTGACTCATCCAGCTACCCACACTCTGCATGTGGAAGAGCTGCACCCCATTGACCGCAGGAAACACACACAATAATGACCAAAAGTTCTAACTTCTAAACAACTCAAACATATATATAGAAAATCCCATTCGAACTTTGCAGAGGTCAAATCAACTCCTTCGACCCTTTCAAGGATCGAATCAACATAAACATAAACAACCTGATAAACAAGAAACTCATTCGACCATCTTGATATTCATTCGACCCCACGCTAGGTCGAATGAACTTCTTCAAAACTAGATTTCTTCAAAACTTTCGCAATCTTGTACAATCCAAAAGCGATAGCCACACATATGCATCAACAAGTTGTTGCATTGATCAAGAGTTTATCACTTCCACAAATAGAAGATTCTTTCTTTATAAATCAGACATTCCATCAAGAGATCTGATTACACCTTACACACTCCTCTTCTATTCCCTTCTACTATCATACTTCACATGTGATTGATTCTCCAAATCACATAACACTTCACTTAAAGTTATAAACAATATTCTGACTTCGAGTTCGCCTCAAGTCAGAATCATAACAATCAAAATATTAAAACTCTTGAACCTCCCATCTACGTTTAACAACGTAGTGGGACACCACGACCTGCGTTTGGTGAAATTAAACCCTTCAACTCTTTTACCACAATGAGACTCTGCACTAACGTCGATTCGATATTTGTTGTAGCAACATTAAAAGAGACTAAAAGGTAAAACGGATGAGTAGCACTCCGCAAGAGCTATTTGTTGGTGTCATGTTTGATTCGATACTGTATGGTATCGACACTCAGTATATCAATAAAAAATAATAAAAATGTGCACACTGTGTTTTAACAAGTATTCGTAGAAAAAGAACATGGAATTTTTCCTACCAAAGAAGATCAATAAAAGACTACACCAACCTTAAATTTTCTAAACAAACAGGCAATCCTTTAACCAATACCCAATTAACGACACGTATATCATATCATCAATCTATCATAAAACGCCTAAAAATTAATCAACTAATAAAAGCTATAGAGCCGAATTTCACATAATTATCATGATTAAAATTGAAAACAAAAATGATTGCGTTGAATGATATAAAAAATGTAGTCTGGTTAGCTTGACTTTAACTCTAAGAAGACTTCAGTCACTGTATTTTAAAGTTTTAAATTAAAACTCATACAAGTTTAGCTGAGATAAGATTATTCATTGTGGTAACATAAATTATTATCTTTCATCGCCATTATATGAAATTTGTTCAAAAATATTGTTATCTCGTGTATTTAGTTCGTTTGGGTGAGTTCCATTTTTATATAAAAGTTGATTTATGGGCATTTAGGGAAGAAAAGTGGTAAAATTTAGGAAATTATAAATAAAACTTTGGTATGTAATCTTAACTATGGACTATTTGGACATATATTTGCCCATGCCTCCTCCTCCTTTATAATGTAGTATAGATGTGTTATTGATTTTATTTTCCTATTTTACTATCAACAACCTTATGTTCATTAATTTATTCCATGTTTCCTTATACCAATATTGTGTAAATTTATTTAAATCGGAAAAAAAAATTGTTGTCTTAACAACAAACATAAAATCAAGTAAACTCTATATGAACTTTAGTTACATCATGTAAACAAATTATTATTTTTCTCGGTTATGCCTATACCACCGCCAAGTCACTTTAAGTGGCCCTAACAAAGATTCTCATCTCATCAACTTGTTGGAGAGAAGTCTCTTTCAAATCACGTATCCTTTCACATTTTAGGGTGTCTTGTTCTCAGCACAGGATCAAAAGGCCATGTTAAATCTTAACCATGTCTCTCAACTTCCAACATGTATAGGAAACACCCCCACACATCCCCTTTCATTGCTTGTATCATGCAAGTTGTTAACGTTTAGAACTATAACTATCAATGCTGATGAAATTGTGATTTTATTTTGGTTATTTGGGCGTCTTCATTGGGTTACATTAAAATTTAGCACAGAATTGGTATGATTGAATTGTAAGTATGAACGTGACTAATAGCCTATAACGTCCATTGCCAAGTGGGGCTGGCTTACTAGGTAGAGGCTCTCGTCTCTTACTAGCAGGTTTTGAGCTCAATCTCAAGCAATAGAACTATTATTTGTAAATATTGGGAGAGTTATATGTAGTCGTCTGAAAAAATATATATATAAAGTCCAGAGTTCGACTATTGGGATGCTTTGGCAGACATCCTTAGAAGAGCGGGGATCTCCGCAAGAAAAGACGCGTCAGTTAATTTTCTCACAGACCCCGCGGAGGGGAGGTCCACCTTGCGCCCAGCTGACGTCTTAGTTTTTTGTTGGGAAGGTGGGAAACATGCATGTGTTGATCTTACCGGGGTGTCCCCCCTTGTTGGGTTTCGAGATAGTGGGTTTGTGGCCGGGCAAGCGGTCATGAGAGCTGAATCCAAGAAAGTGGAAAAGCATGCTAAAGCATGTGAGGATAATCAGCATGTTTTCGTTCCCTTGGCCTTCGACACGTTCGGTTCCTTGGCACCGGAGGCGGTGCGGTTTTTTGCTCGGGTTCAACGGGTAGTGCACAGCAACTTTTCTACCCCCAATGGCGGGGTTTTATTTTTAGGAGATTGGGATTTTCTATTCAAAAAGGGGTGGCAGCGCAGCTTGTTGTCCGCCTACCTACCATCCTTATGTAATTTACCCTTTTTTTGTGGATAGAAATTTAATTAAATTCTAAAAATAATCTAAACGGAAGAGTGAATACGTTATTTTGTTTTATACCGACTTAAAAAAAAAAGTTTCTTTGAGCAACTCTGTCACATAGAATTTAAGGATCTTTACATCGTTTTTTCAACCAATACTTGTCTTCGCTATCTTTCTCGATAACTTTTCTTTAATAATCACCAAAAACTTCTTTATGATAACACTTGGTTGGGATCCAATGACTTCTCTCTCAAAAATATTACATATACGTACATAGATGCAGACGCACTTAAATGAATGTTACAGTTGGTTCATAACTATGCAAGAGTTGAGTCTAAATATCGATGCACATGCTACTTACATAGCAGAGTGGATAAACTTCAAAACAATCATAACACACACGGTCAAGCCTGTATCACTTGTTCTCCTTTCTAGAAGAATACGATCAAATAATTCATAGCCGCCGTATTTAATTAACATTTGAATTGGATTTTTTGTTAAGCTTTAAATACAAACAAAAATAAATAAATACAAAGGAGGGTAAAGTATATGGAGGAAACCCTCCTTATTTGGTAAACTCTGGAAACTCTGACTTCCCAACATTTTTTTTTTTTTGAAAAAAATAGGGTATGTAATATACATTTTTTTAAGCATTTCGGCCCAAAAAAATCGAAAAAGCGCCGAACGGTTTTTTTTTTAAAAATAAAAAACGTCTACTGTTTACATATAGTTAACACATTGTTAACACCTGTTATTAGCGCTTAACATGTGTTAGTCAAAATTTTATTTTATTTTTTTAAAAAAAAGTACTCGGCGCTTTTTAAATTTTTTTGGCCCAAAATGCTTAAAATCATGTATATTACTTGCCCTATTTTTTTCAAAAAAAAAAAATATTGGGAAGTCAGAGTTTCCAGAGTTTACCAAATAAGGAGGGTTTTCTCTATAACCATTCCCTATAAAGGAGAATTTTAAGAATATGGCATTCGATCTTATCAAGTATAAAAAGAGTTTTTGCCTAGTTGGTCTATTCTCTAAAAATAACCATTAATTTTTTTTAAAAAAAACAACCAATATAAAATACATGTTGTATACATATGTTTTTAGCAACTTCGTTTTTCTTTAAAAAAAATCCAGTTAGTGCTTTTTTTTATTTTCTTTGCCCAAAATGCATAAAAATATGTATTTTACATTGGTTGTTTATAAAAAAAATAATGTTGGTTTTCAAAAGTTTTTTCAACTCAATAGGGTTTTCATTTTATACTTGACCTATATATATGTGAAGAAACAATAAGTATCTCGGGGATTATTACTAATCACCGAGGGGTTACACTTATGTTACTACACATACGTTCCTTTACCCAAACCTTTAGATCAACCTGAAAATGTAGTGTGAGTGGGTGTGTGGTGAATAAGTAAAGCGAGAACACAAAGATGTAAGTGGTTCGGTCAAGTTTGACCTACGTCCACTGTAAGGAGCCGGGGATATTATTGCTTGATAGAATACAAAAAGTATGGGTAATCCTAGCTCTAAGTTACAAGTGATTGGTTTTCGATCCCTCTGAAGGGAGTTGATGTCTTCTATTTATAATGGAGGTCGTGGGCTTGGGAAGAAGCCCACGACGAGTCTTGTGATCATTGGGCTTTGGCTCGGCCCAACTCTGCTCAGCCTCTGAGAAAGGCGGGAAAAGGACATCTACTGTAGATGACGTCAGCGGCGAGCTTACTGGTGAACACGTAGCGGCATGTGACTGGTCCTTGGCGGTATGTTGTTCTGCAGCAGCATGGTTGACTTACCTGTCGGCGTCTGATGCGGCCTCTGACAGAAGGTGAGCATGCCTGGCCAGAACAGTAGTTGCAGCATGGTGGAAGCATGGAACCAGTCACGTCACTGTTGAGCCTTAGTGGTTGTTGGGCAGCTACAGGCACGTGTCCTTGTCCCATTGATGGTGTCAGTGATCCTTGCAGGTAGATTACTGACTCTTGATCTTCCGTACATGGTACTTGGGAATGTCTGTGGTATGAAGCAGTGCGCGCGTTGGTAGACGCGCGCATGCCCAAAACCTTGTTGTGAGTGTTTCCGCGGATCTTTTGTTAAGCGGGGATAGGGATGCCGCGTCCGCTTGGATTAGGCTCCCTATCCCTTCAAGTACCCCTAGTCTAGGGCTTCTCTTGTTCTTGATTTAAGGGGAGGTGGAGCGCTAGACTGAAGTAAAAAGTGATTCGTGGATGATAGTTCCTCCGCTCGTGTTTTTCTTCCGTCGGTTGGGCGGGGAACGTCTTTCTCCGCGTTACGTCAAGAGTTCGCAGACTCTGACGTTCCGTGCCTTGTCTCTGAAGGGGGAGGGCGGAGAACGTCTTTATCCGCGTTTACGTCAAGGCTCCGCGAGCGATTACGTGTCACGCCATTTCTTGTTTTAAATGTGGTTGGATACTTAAAGTAAATGTTGGGTGGTGTATTTATTTTGTCGTCAATCATTTGAATTTATGGCGCCTGAAATTCGAATGTGGATAACTTTGTGGAGAAGTTTGACAGACGTGTCAGACAGCTGTCTGACACGTTGTCTGCTTTATGTCATCCAATCTTTTTGCAGGAGTCTTTTCGCCTGGTGTCAGGCGCGTGGTGATCACGCGTGTCTGTTGATTGAATGAGTGATCAGGGTAGTGCCACGTGTCTTGTCCCACGTGACTTGTGTCAGGCGCGTGGGAGCGCACGCGTTTAGTATCGTGAGATTGTGAGGTTTGCTGACACGTGTCCGGGGACTGAACGGTTTCCAGCTGTGGCCGTTGCACACGCGCTGTTGTGAGCCGTCCGATGATGCATGTGCCACGTGTCAGCATCTCCGTCCTCCATACGAAGAGACGCGACAGTTGCTTTTTCGTTGTGGGGCCCCTTGTCATAAATGCGATGAGTATTTATATGTTGGAGGGCTTTGAGAAACGGTTATGCTTTCAAATTTCTCCCAAAGCCTCCCATAGTTTTCCGATAAATCTTCATCTTTTCCTTCCCTCCTCTTGAAGTTTCCAAGCAATCTTCAAGTTTCCCGGCGAGTTTTCCGGCGTCGACTGAAGATTTCCTTGAAACTTCAACCTTTCACCCTGCTTTCCTTTCCCTCCTTTCAGATCCTACTTCCATTCCGTTGAAATGTTTGATATTTCAACCAACGTTTCTCCCACTGGTGAGATTCATCGTGATAAGTTTGAGGCCAGTAGTCAGGAGATAGAACCTGACGTTCCTAAGATAAAGGTGAAGGAGAGAAAGTTGGCGATCAACACTCCTTGTATATGGACGGCTGCCAATTTCATTGTGTTCTGTGCCGATCATGGCATCTGCCGGAGTGGGAGCCGGAGTTGCCAGGTCCGGGGAAGACTATCCTGACTGCGCCAGAGGGTAAGCTTGCCTTCTATGAGGCCCACTTCTCCAAGTGTGGGTTCTGCTTGCCCTGCACCCGCTTCCAACTGAACACCCTGATAGAGTATGGGTGGCGGTGTCTCAGGTTAGCGGGTTTGGGATGCTCCGGTTGGGGCATTTTGAGAACCAGTGTCGGGCCTTGGATATTGAACCGACCATTGATCGGGTCAACGTGTTTTACTACATGGCCCGGGATGAGTCGTGGTTTACTTTTAAGCCGCGGCCCAAGGTGCCTGTTATTCTTACCGAAGTTCCGAAGTCCCTCCATGGATGGAAGGACAAGTTCTTCTATTTGAAGAAAGGCGTGATTCCGGTGGCCATGCCTTGGAAGGTGGTGACGTCCAGGGAGCGGGTTCCAGACCGCGAGGTGATGCGGAACTATAAGGATGAAGCCTGGTTCGTCGCCCTTACAACTCATAAAACCAAGCTGGAGTTGAAGGGTTTATTTTAGGGCACCTACAATTTGCTGGGCACCAGCCGCACCAGCATCCGCGAGGGGAAAGAGCCCTACATCGCCCAAGAAGGTATGAGCTGTCGCTTTGTTTTTTGTTGTAATTATAATTCTTGCTAAGTGTTTTTATTGAATGCGCAGGCGTGTCGAAGTTTGACATCTTTGAGTCCCGCGGGGCTCTTAAGCTAAAGTGGAGGCGAATCCCTGAAGGACAAGTCTCCTTTTTGGAAGACTTTGTTGGCCGGTTCTATTATCCGAACTTGGATAATCCGCCCGCCCACCATTTCGTCACCCGTAAGTCTTCTAACCCTTGTTCCGTATTTGTAAGTGAGGTGCCGCATTTGGTGCGGAATTCTCAGGGGCGCATGAAGCATGCCCCGCATAGGCGCCGCTATGTGGTCAAGCCAGTGACCCCCCCCCCTTCTGACACAGGGTCTTCGGATACAGGCGGGGAGTATGTTAAGAATCGTCACAAGCGGAAGGATGGGCCTGCTTCGGATGATGACAACGACGTCGATGAGTTTAAGTTGAAGACGCGGAAGAGGGGTCGCCGTGAGATGGGTCCCGGTGGGGACGGCGGGGCGAGCGTTGCTGTTGGAGCCTCCAAGGGTGTTGGGGTGCGGGGGATAAGGGCAAGTCCCCCGCTCAGGTTACTCAGCCACAGGAGCCTGGTGCCCCTGTGTTCTCGTTTGATATATGCGCTCCGCCTGAGCGCCAGCCTCTTCTTCAAAAGATGGTGAAGAAGATCCCCGGTACGTACGTCCCATCTTCCGTTTATTATTACTTGTTCTTGTTTTTGCTAACTGTTTTTTCATCTTGCAGGCTCGGCGCCGAAAGTAACAACCAGTCCTTCCCCTCCGCCCATCCCTACCTCTGAGGATATATCAGAAGCCAAGAAGAAGAGGGAGGCGGAGCGACTCCGAAAGGAGGCGGAGGTCACTGAGAAGGCCAAGGCCGATGAGGCCGCTAAGGCTGAGGCCCTTTTGAAGTCAAAGGCGGATGAGGTTGCCAAAGCTGAGGCAGTAAAGAAGGCGGCGGCCGAAGATGCTGCCAAGAAAGCTGAGGCGGCTAGGAGAGCGGCGGCCGATGATGCCGTTAGGAAGGCCGAGGCCGAACGGCTTCACTTAGAGGAGCAGAAGCTCAGTTCGGAGAAGGAAACTGAGGCCAAGCAACAGGCCGATGACGTTTCAAGCTTCAGGATGACACCCCCAGCGGGAGCCGCTGGGGGTGGTATGGTTGATCGTCGGGCGGGAAGCGCGCCGGTGGTAGGGAACCCACTGGAGAGTATGATGGCTCTAGCTGGGTTGGGGGCGACACTATTTGGCGCCCCCGATGAGTGGTCCGGGAGAACACTTTGTTCTCCAACTCTCTGGCCGCCGAGGAGTTTGTTAGTGGGGTGGTGCCCCCTATGAGCAGGCTTATCAGGACAACCTGAATCGTCCTGACTTGATCACGAATATGTGTATCGGTCAGGCGAGTCAGCTGGCCATGATGGATTCCCTGCGGCGGCGGGATGCCGCCATGCAACGAGACTTGGCCCGTTTGAAATCTAAGAAGGCCGCCCTTGCTGAAAAAGAGGCGGCCATGAAGTCTCGAATTGAGGAGTACCGTCGCCGGGCTCATCATGCGGAAGATGAGGCGAAAAAACACTTGTCTGAGTCGGCGGCGGACAAAAAACAGTGGACTGAGGCTTGCAACCGCAGTAACGAGGAGAAGCGGCTGCTGAAGGAGCGGATCCAGCAACTGAAGGACACGAACAAGGCGGATCTTGCGGAGCTCTAGAAAAAGTGCAAGTCCCTTGCCGAGCGTACTGTCAAGTTCGTTGACATGCGCAAGCAGTTGGAATCCGCGACCGCGGATCTTGATAAGGCTAACTCCCGCCTTACCGCTCTTGAGGAAGAGCGGTTTACCATGTTGGAGGCGAAGGAGACCCTCCAGCTGGAGAGGGATGCGGCTTTGAAGGACCGCGAAGCTGCTGTTGTGGAGGCCGACGCGGTCAAGTCTCTGCTGGACGCTTCGGTGGTGGAGCAGGAGAAAATGCGCGAATCCCTTTGCTGGTTGATGACCAGCGGTATTGACGGGGTAAGTTCTCCTATCGGTTGTCCTCATCCTTGTTTCCGTTTTGTATTGTTATTAATAATGTCTTTGTTGTTGCAGATTTTCAGGCGCTTCTGGCATGATCCCAAACTTGGTGACCAAGTCGCCAGTATAGCCGCCGCCCATGCTTATGGGTATAGCGAGGGGTTTGAAGATGGTTTTCTTCATGCGCAGAACAACGGGCGCATCATTGACGTGGAGCATTACGGGAAGCCTCTGAAGGACGAGTACCTGGCGGAACTCGCCAAGTTTGACAAACTCGAGTTCCCCGTCCTTCAGGTTGTGGCGGATTGTAATCGCCACGTTGACCCCGCCGCTTCCCTCCGCTACTTTATTGAAAAATCTGACGAGCTGGGCGAGAAGGCCAAAGAACGGGCCGCGGAGGCCGAGAGACTGCGCTTGGAGGAGGAGAGACGGAAGGCCTCAGGTGAAGGGTTCTCCGGGGTGCGGGCGGATGATGAGGAGGCGCCGGAGACTGATGAGCAGCTATTAGATTTTAGCGGCTCTGATAGTTAGGTTGTTTTTTGTTTCCCTGTTTTCCTGTAAATGTTTGTTGGGTTTTTAATTCCCAAATTTAATGAAAAGATTTATGTTTGTTATGCCTTGTGTTGTCTCGTGTTAACTCCTGTCATACTTATTTAACCAAGTCGTCACCTAGTGTGTAAGTAAGGGTTAGCGCGTGCGTTTGGTAAGTGGTCCGGCATTGAAGTACTTACTTTTGCCTTGAAGACCAATACTCAACGCAACTTGTGCCTTGGGTCCGACAAGCATACCGAATAGGCCTTGTCTTGAAGACGTGTATTCGCGCCACAAGGCGTCATGCTGCTCGTAAAGTCCGACCCACGTTAGTAGTGGGTCTAAGAGACTGAGGTTTAGCATGGAGCTTTGGCGCGAATGTTTCCGTCCGACAAGTGGGCTACGTCTTGAAGACTGCAGTGCGGGTTAGGTGTTTAGACATCCTAGCCGTAGCACGAAGCTACGTTAGTCCGACATAGCATGTAGCGTTGTCTTGAAGACCTAGGCGCGGAAAAAACAAGCAGAGCAACAAGTAATTGGAGACAAACATTCTTTTATTAATGATCGTTTTGGCGTGTGTAGCCGGGCGTAATAACAGGGTTACAAATAACATAAGCGCAATTGTGCCGCATTCCAAGATCGGGGGACGGGCGTGCCGTCTAGTCTTTCTAGCGCGTAGGCCCCTTTGCCTAAGATTTCTTGGATTTTATATGGCCCTTCCCAAGTTGCTGCCAGTTTTCCTGGTTTTTCCGCGTTTGACGCTTCGTTGTTGTGGAAAACGTAATCCCCAATCTTGAAGGCGCATCTTTTGACACGTTTGTTGTAGTACCATTCTAGTTGGGTTTTGTACTTGGTCTCCTTGATGGCGGCTAGGTTTTGCCATTCATCAAGTAAGTCTAGGTTGATGCGGAGTTCTTCATCGTTGTTGGTTTGGTCAGCCAGTAGGACCCTTGCGGAAGGGCAACCGATTTCGGCTGGGATCACCGCCTCGGATCCATAGGTTAGGCTGAATGGAGGTTCCCCGTTGCTTGTTTTTGTGAGGGTGTGGTAGGCCCATAGGACGTGTGGCAGTTCATCCACCCATCTTGTGCGCCTGGTGCCCAGCCGCGTCTTGATTCCCTCTACTATGCTTCTGTTGGCTCTCTCCACCTGGCCATTCCCCTGCGGGTCTGCAACGGATGTGAATATTTGTTGGACGCCCATCCGCGCCAACCAGGATTGTAACATGTTGTCCACGAACTGCGTACCATTGTCGCTGACTAGTTGCATTGGTAGGCCAAATCTGCAGATTATGAATTCCCAGATGAACTTCTTTACGTTGGGTCCGTCGATTTTGGCCAAGGGCTTCGTCTCGACCCATTTAGTGAATTAATCGATGGCCACGATGAGGAATTTAACGTTTCCCGGGGCCGCGGGAAAGGGCCCAACTAGATCAATCGCCCATTTTTGAAAAGGCCATGCCGCCGTCACCGGTACTAAGTCATTCTTTGGCCGTAGGGTATTTGGCGCGTGGCGCTGGCAGCTGTCGCACTTGCGTAGTTCCTTGACTGTGTCGTTGTGCATGCCCGGCCAATAGTACCCTGCATTCATGATCTTGGCGACCACCACCCGTGGCCCTGCGTGTAGTCCGCATGTGCCTTCGTGAATATCTCTTATGAGAAACAATGCGTCTGCGGAGTCTACGCAGCGGAGTAGTGGCCCTAAGTAGGATCGGCGGCATAATACGCCATCCGTTAGCTGATAGTGTAAGGCTTTATGTTGTATCTTCCGGGCCTCTGACTTATCGTCAGGCAGGGTTCCGGAGGATAGGTAAGCCTTGATTAGGGTCATCCAGGACGCGTTGCCTGTTTGGATGACGTTAACTTGCCTCAGCGGGAGAGACGGGGTGTTGAGGACTTTGACGCAGACTTCTTTAGCCATGTGTTCGAAAACTGTGGAGAACATTTTGCTCAATGCGTCGGCTGGCTTGTTTTCACTGCGCCTGATGTGTTCTACGGTGCAGGAATCGAATTTACGCATGAGTTGCTTGGCCTGTTCTAAGTATAACGCCATGGATTCGTCCTTTGCGTCGTAGACCCCGTTGATTTGCCAAGCGACAAGTAATGAGTCCACGTGTGCCTCCACGTGACTGGCCCCCATTTTTTCCGAGATGCGGAGGCCTGCCAGCAACGCTTCGTATTCCGCCTCGTTATTCGTGCTTTTAAATTCGAGGCGGATGGCGTATGTGAACTCATGTTTATCTGGGCTGATAAGGCGTAGACCCGCGCCTAAACCGTCATCGTTGGAGGCCCCCTCCGTGAAGAGGGGCCAGACCTGCGATGGGTTTTGGGCTGGCGCGGGGGATTGCTCATCTCTACATTCCTCAACTTTGTCGGTTGGTATTTCCGTGGCGAAGTCAGCCAAGACTTGTCCCTTGACCGCAGGTCGGGGTTCGTAGTATATGGTGTGCTCTCCAAGCTCGATGGCCCATTTTTCCAATCGACCCGAGAGCTCTGGCTTGCGCAAGACATCGCTGATCTTGTAATCTGTGAGAAAGTTTATTGGGTGTCCTTGAAAGTATCTTCGCGGCCTTCGGGACGCGTGCACAAGGGCTAGGACTAGTTTTTCCATGATAGTGTACCTTGTTTCCGCGTCAAGCAAGGTGCGGCTGATGTAGTAGATTGGTGTTTGTACCCCTTTGCGGTCTACCAGAAGAACTGCGCCTACCGCCCGGTCGGTTACGGAGAGGTAGAGTGTGAGCGGTTCCTTTGGTGTTGGTGCTGTAAGGGTTGGCAGGTTTATGAGGCAGTGTTTCATTGCTTGAAATGCAGCTTCCGCGTCCGTCGTCCAACGAAAGTTGCTCTTTTTTAAGTAGTTTTTCAGGGTGTCCACGAACGGGAAGGATTTTGAAGCATAATTAGACAAGAACCTGTTGAGCGCTACCAGGCGACCCATCAACGTTTGGACTTCTTTGATTGAGGCGGGGGAGGGCATACGTTCTATTGCTTGGACCTTTTCCGGTGCAACATCACACAAATTTTCTTTATATATATATATAGAACTCCATCGTTTATTCATCCGATTCATGTTTACAGTATCTTTACCATCCATTTTGTTAATTTTTTTTGTTTAAATAATGACTTATAATCAATATTAAATTGGATTGTATTAAAAATTCTGATTTAAAAACGTTAAAAAAATGTTTGCCTGTGCCAGGATTCGAACCCGAGTCCGTGGCGGGCTAAACCTTAACCACACCACACAAACCACTACACCATTTGGTATTTTGTGATGTTAATTAAAATCAATTAAACTTAAACCCTTTCAAGGTCCCTTAGTCAAACCTGAAAAGTCAAACGTAGTCTCCTAGTCAAGTCAAGTCAAAGTGTTAGTAAATATGGTCTCCTAGTCAAGTCAAAGTGTTAGTAAATATGGTCTTCTAGTCAAGTCAAAGTTGTTCCTAAATTCTAGCCTAGTCAAAGTAGTCCATAATTACAACTCCAAATTTTACACTATAAATACACTAGCCTACCATTCAACTCTTTACACCATTCAAAAAAAAAAAAACATTATTATCCCATCTCCCATATACTAAAGTTTTCATCCGTCATTATCTCCTCTAGCTAGTTTCGAGTTTTCCAAGGCATTATTACTAAGTGTTTGCACGCTCAATAAAACACACGAACTCATTATGCACCTAAGGTGAGTTTACATAGCCCTTTTTTCTGTTTTACATTTTGGGGTGAAACATGTTTAAACATTTTATACACTATCATTTACTCATTCTTACATTGTTGAAACTTGTGATTCAATTACGCTATCATTTACTCATTCTATCATTTGACTGTAACAAAAATACACAGTACAATCATTAACATTGATCAAGCCGCCTGTTTAAATTATAGCGCTATAGGTCTGACAAACCCATCCCCCCGCATAAATTCAGGGATGATCGATAACAGTTACACTTTTACTAACTTGCGAGTTAGGTCTCAGTCGACACAAGGTTTGATTGTACAAAAGACGCATTGTTAAATGTCAGACTCATATTCTATCATTACTCATTATTATACTTCAACTTTGATTGCTATACAACATATTGTTTTCAACTATATGCAAAACCTATGTATTCTCACCAACTATTTATAGTTGACCTCCCCATCTTTCCAACTTAACATGTTTCAGGTTTATTTGCTATTGGAAGTTGCACAAGTCTTGGAACACATAGGAGCTTTGGACCTAGTTTATATTAATCAACTTTTGTAATCTTTACTTGTAAGATGAATCGTAAATTGATTAATATTATTAAATTTTCATTTAGTACCATGAGCTATTGAACAATCATTCATACGTGACACCTCGATGTTTCCGCCATCGGGTGGGGTGTTACTGATTGGTATCAGAGACATGGTTATAGGGAACTAGGTTATTAGAAAAATAATCTAGTCTATAACCATAGGATTATAACCAGTATTTGCTCCTTTTACTTGCTATTCTTTATCTCCCTCCTACTTCTTATCCCCACTCTAGTCCCTACAAGAGGATTATTCTCCATCACTGGATCTACTCTTAGACTAATAGGACAAATCCTCAGGTTTAGTCTGAACCACCTTGAAGATCTCGTCGAAGTTCTAGATTTTAATAACGAACACGTGCAATCTGGAAGGGTGAACGCCTGTATTCTGAGTTTTCTGTCTAGGACTGGCATTGCGCATAAATCCCAATCAGACGAGGGACCCGGATGCCTACCTGGGAATTCTCGGGATGAGTGTTCACTTATAGGCTAAAGCATGTCTTCATTATGTTATTAGAATCTAGAAGTTTTGATAAGTCAACGTTTTCGTTTATTCGTTTTAATTAATGAATAAATGATTACACTCACTTTCCTTAAACTAAGCTCTAAAATCTCAAAATTTTATAGCTTAAATCAATCTCATTTCATAACCATCTATGGATTTCACAATCACACTTCACCTTACCATCTTAGCCACTTTTTAAATATTCAACACCCTACCCAAATCATATTATTTCATTTCTCCACATGTTACTTATTTTTAAAAACTATAACCTCATACCTTAGCACAAACTAAAGATTTCTAAATCTTGTTGTATTTTCATTACCTAGTAACTTTACAAAGTACATATTTTTTTGTCAAAAGATGTCCTCGAACTTAAATTCAATTGTTTATTTATTGACGTAACAAACGATTTTCTATATAATGCTTTAAACTATTAAAAATCACTAATAGAACCTTGATCTTCAAAACCTAATGTCATGTTTGAAATCTCCAACTAACGGGAATATTTTAATCAAAGCCTACTTAGCTTGTACTATTTAACAACTTTTGCTTTATGTACAAAACCAATTTTGAAAATAATTTTTTTTTAATCCATAGGAATAATATCTAGTCTCTAGATTCTCTATCGACACTCACTCATTTTCAACTTGTTCAAATTTTTACAATATTTGGCATGTACCACAATCATGTTTTTTTATACACTTGATTATAATAACCTTTGATCCAAACCCCAAAATTTACACTGCTACATAATCTCCTTACTATAAAATAAACTCTTTATCAACTATCTTCACATTCACTATCTCTCACAACCTTGATTCTGCTTCAAGATTTGTCATCATCCTCTCAAGAACTAAATTTATATCCTTCACCTTCTCACACATGAGCTAGTTACCCATGATAACAAAACTATTGAAACTTGATTGTGTGTTGCATCAAACATAATCCTTAGTTATACATGAGGATTCGACTATCTACCATATTTGAACATTTGAAACTAGAATTCATGGAATATAAACTATTTGCTATAGATACACCTAGAGTCATTAACCTTGTCTAGGGCAACTCTATTACAACTCGTATGCTATACTTGATACTTGATTGCTTACATGTATATATTATCAATTTGCAATTCATGTGTGTAATAATTGGTACACTAAATCAAACAACTGATAGAGGATGAAGTACTTGCTCAACAGTTAGTAGAGTACCAAATAACCTACTCAACGATTGGTAGAGGTCATCATGCATGCTCAACAGTCGGTAGAGGCCCTACAACCTGCTCAACGACTGGTAGAGGCTATCGCACCTACTCAACAATCGGTAGAGGTTCTTACTCACTGACTGGTAGAGGTCTTTTTCCTGCTCAACAGTTGGACTTATTTTTGGATACATTGTATACGATTCAATCACAAGGCTATTTTGCATTACTTACATGTGTGTTTAGAGTCATAGAAGGACACAAAACCCTAATGTAAGGTAAATTGGTGATTGCGGTCCGGAACGTAATCATGAATTTACAGGTACATTAAGGTATTGTGAAATTCTATTAAGGTTTTGGGAGATACCCCGTATGTTTTCGAAGTATCAGAGGTGTGATGGGTTAGCTGCGGTACACCCTATATATAAACACTAATGATACGTGGAAAGGGATACTGTAGGGTCAGACCAATAACAAACCCTAGTTATTTGGTAGTCCATCTAGCATTTATGGTTATCTTATACATTCCTTAAACTCTTACCCTACTCTGAACCATAGTCACCCTAACTATCCTCAACACTATTCAAATGTTTCTTCTTAAAATAAACTTCGGGATGAAGTTCCTAAAAGTAGGGGAGACTGTAACATCACACAAATTTTCTTTATATATATATATATATATATATATATATATATATATATAGAACTCCATCGTTTATTCATCCGATTCATGTTTACAGTATCTTTACCATCCATTTTGTTAATTTTTTTTGTTTAAATAATGACTTATAATCAATATTAAATTGGATTGTATTAAAAATTCTGATTTAAAAACGTTAAAAAAAATGTTTGCCTGTGCCAGGATTCGAACCCGAGTCCGTGGCGGGCTAAACCTTAACCACACCACACAAACCACTACACCATTTGGTGTTTTGTGATGTTAATTAAAACCAATTAAACTTAAACCCTTTCAAGGTCCCTTAGTCAAACCTGAAAAGTCAAACGTAGTCTCCTAGTCAAGTCAAGTCAAAGTGTTAGTAAATATGGTCTCCTAGTCAAGTCAAAGTGTTAGTAAATATGGTTTTCTAGTCAAGTCAAAGTTGTTCCTAAATTCTAGCCTAGTCAAAGTAGTCCCTAATTACAACTCCAAATTTTACACTATAAATACACTAGCCTACCATTCAACTCTTTACACCATTCAAAAAAAAAACATTATTATCCCATCTCCCATATACTAAAGTTTTCATCCGTCATTATCTCCTCTAGCTAGTTTCGAGTTTTCCAAGGCATTATTACTAAGTGTTTGCACGCTCAATAAAACGCACGAACTCATTATGCACCTAAGGTGAGTTTACATAGCCCCTTTTTCTGTTTTTACATTTTGGGGTGAAACATGTTTAAACATTTTATACACTATCATTTACTCATTCTTACATTGTTGAAACTTGTGATTCAATTACGCTATCATTTACTCATTCTATCATTTGACTGTAACAAAAAGACACAGTACAATCATTAACATTGATCAAGCTGCCTGTTTAGATTATAGCGTTATAGGTCTGACAAACCCATCCCCCCGCATAAATTCAGGGATAATCGATAACAGTTACACTTTTACTAACTTGCGAGTTAGGTCTCAGTCAGCACAAGGTTTGATTGTACAAAAGACGCATTGTTACATGTCAGACTCATATTCTATCATTACTCATTATTATACTTCAACTATGATTGCTATACAACATATTGTTTTCAACTATATGCAAAACCTATGTATTCTCACCAACTATTTATAGTTGACCCCCCCCATCTTTCCAACTTAACATGTTTCAGGTTTATTTGCTATTGGAAGTTGCACAAGTCTTGGAACACATAGGAGCTTTGGACCTAGTTTATATTAATCAACTTTTGTAATCTTTACTTGTAAGATGAATCGTAAATTGATTAATATTATTAAATTTTCATTTAGTACCATGAGCTATTGAACAATCATTCATACGTGACACCTCGATGTTTCCGCCATCGATTGGGGTGTTACATCCGGGTTGGCGCGGAACCCGTCCCGAGTAACAATGACGCCCAAGAACTTGCCCTCCTCCATTCCGAAAGAACACTTGCTGGGATTTAACTTCATGCGCACTTTGCGCAGCTGGTTGAAGGACTGTTGGATATCCCGTAGCATGTCGCTTTCCTCTTTACTCTTAATGACCAAGTCATCCACATATACCTCTAGGCGCACGCCTATTTCGTCAACGAAGGCTGTGTCCATGAGGCGTTGGTATGTGGCGCCCGCGTTCTTTAAACCGAATGGCATTTTTGTGTAGCAGAATGTGCCCATGTAGGTACGGAAGGCGGTTTTATCCTCATCCTCCTTTGCCATCTGTATTTGGTGGTACCCCTTGTACGCGTCAAGGAAACATTTGAAGCGGTAAGGGGCCAAGGAATCCACTTTTAGGTCAATTTCTGGCAGGGGATAGCAATCCTTCGGGCACGCCTTGTTGAGATCCTTGTAATCAACGCACATGCGCCAGCTGCCATTAGATTTCGCGACCATGACTGGATTCGCGAGCCATGATTGGTATCGGATGGGTCGTAGTATGCCCGCATTAAGCAGCTCGGTGACTTGTTCGTTCATGGCCTTTGTTTTCTCCGGCCCCATGCTTCTCTTCTTTTGAACCACTGGCTCAACTTATCGGTATACGTTGAGCTTATGTTCAGCTATCTCCCGCGGAACGCCGACCATGTCCGCTGGTTGCCATGCGAACACGTCCATGTTGTGGATCAGTAGCTGTTTCAAGTGGTTGCGAATGGAGTCGGAGATTACATGGCCTATGACCACCGTTTGCTCCGGAAATTTAGGGTTGAGAACCCATTTTTCCGGCTCCGTGCGGGTGTCTGTTTTGACCATTTTTGGCGGCTTAGCGGCTTCGGCCACATGACAGTCTTTGTTGCTTCGAATGACTGCAATGCCGTTTTTGGTTGGGAATCCCACCATTGCGTGAGCTGTGGAGGCATTGGCGTTGAAGCGTGCGATGCCCTCGCGGCCCAATAGGACGCCGTGAGTGGAGTTTGCTGGCAAAACCATGAAATCGCAAATTTCCATGCGCTCATGAGTGCCGTCAGACATTGTTACTGGCATAGAAATCATACCGCAGGGCATGATGGTTTCATGAATGAATCCTGAGATTGGTTCGTTTACCGGACAAGCTTTGCCTTGTCCACCTCATCCAGTTGTTGGAAACATTGGTCATACATGATATCGGTGTTGTTGCCGCCATCCATGAACATGTACCTTGTTTGATAGTGACCGAAGACGGCAGTGATGACTAGAGGGCAGTGCATGAAGCCCCGCCTCGGACTTCGGGGATGATGACTTCCGCTTCCTTCCAGGAGTCGTTACTTATTGGTACCCGGGCTCTTTTCCCTTGCTGGCTCTTTTTTCCCGGCCTTGTCATATTGCATTGATGGCGCGGGATGATGGTGGCAGTGTGCGTGTTTAACTCATGGATTTTTTTCCGCGACCCTTCCGCTTGCGTATCATCGCCAGCTTGGCCTTTAGCCGCGCGGTGGACGTTTTTAACCAGATGACCCAGTTGCCCAGACTTCTAGGCAGTTTCAATTTCCATCTTTAGGCTGTAAATATTGTCTGTGAGGTGGCCAAAATCGTTATGGTACTCGCAGAACTTGGATGTATCTACGTTGCGTCTCCTCCCACGGGGTTTGGGCTCCTTGAGGGTGACTTGTTCCGTCTTTAGGATTTGAGACGGACTCTTGACCAGCGAGGTCCAGTCGTGGTTTTTCTTGGAATGACCACGCTGTTCCCTTGATTGTTTGCCGCTAATGATGTGGCGAGCATCATTTGCGGGAGAGTACTTTCCTTCATCTGTTGAGCCAGAGATGCGGTTCCAAACGGACTTCCCCTTGTTCTTATTATTATTATTATGGTGATGTTGCTGGAAACCATGCATTTGATTGAGTGACTTTTCCGATGAGGCGTATATCTTGGCGGAGTGAATGACTTCGTCCCAAGACTCTGGGATGCGTCTTTGCCTGTAAGGCACTTCATGAGTTCCGGGCTGCGCACGTTGTGGATGAACGCAGCGCGGGTTAACTCTTCACCGCAGCCTATCTGTAAGGCCTCCTTGTTGAAGCAGACAATAAAACCTTCGATGGACTCGTGGTCGTATCGGCGGCACAAGAGAATGTGCTCCTTGTCTCTCTTGTGCTTTCGAAGATGTGAGAAATGGTTACCGAACTTGTCGGTGAGATCTTCGAAGTCGGTGATGCTCCCCGTCGGGAGGTTGTCGAACCAAACCCTAGCTGAGCCGGTCAGTGTTTGGGCAAAGAGGTGGCACCAAACTTGGACCCGCCAGTTAACCGAACTCCCGGCACACTCAAAGTCGTGAATGTGGTCGTCCGGGGTCACGCAGGCCATCGTACTTGCCGATGCTGCTGGAAGTTTGGCTGTTCTGGGGATCGTTGCCGTCGCTATACGGGCGACGAATTTTGATTTTTCCGCAAAAGATTTTGGGCAGAAAGGCTTAACCAAGTCGTCGTCCACATCTTTGCGATGTGAGCGACGGGTGTGGTCCTTTCCTTTGCGGTCAGAGTCAGTGCTTGACGACTCGTACCCATCCGACTCATCGTGTATGTTGGTGCGGCCCCAAGCTCCAGCGTTTCCGCCGAGCTCCCCGCCGCGACCATTACGACGACTGGGGGTTTCTTTGTTATTGTGGCTCTTTTTTGGTGAAGAGCCATAGGTGAGGGTTTTGCCCTTCTTCTTCGCTTGTCTCATGAGCATTCGCTGGTAGATAGCAGCGCTTTTGGTACTTTGGCGGAGAAGCCACTGGTCTGGGTCCTCCTCTGAGTCGTCGCCATTGATTTCGTCTGTTACCTCGTCATGCACCTCGTGAACAGGTTTCTGGATGCGTGAGGTTGACTGTTTTATGACCGTGGCTGGGGTGCCGTCGTTTCTAGTGAGCTAGGTGTCGACGTCCTCAGCCTGGTTGATGACAGTTGTGTTGGGGTTGGGTTCAGCCATGGGTGGGTTAAAAGAAGAAAATTTTGTAACCGAACGGATGGCGCCAATGAAGAAACAATAAGTATCTCGGGGATTATTACTAATCACCGAGGGGTTACACTTATGTTACTACACGTATGTTCCTTTACCCAAACCTTTAGATCAACCCGAAAATGTAGTGTGAGTGAGTGTGTGGTGAATAAGTAAAGCGAGAACACAAAGATGTAAGTGGTTCGGTCAAGTTTGACCTACGTCCACTGTAAGGAGCCGAGGATATTATTGCTTGATAGAATACAAAAAGTATGGGTAATCCTAGATCTAGGTTACAAGTGATTGGTTTTCGATCCCTCTGAAGGGAGTTGATGTCTTCTATTTATAATGGAGGTCGTGGGCTTGGGAAGAAGCCCACAACGAGTCTTGTGATCATTGGGCTTTGGCTCGGCCCAACTCTGCTCAGCCTCTGAGAAAGGCGGGAAAAGAACATCTACTGTAGATGACGTCAGCGGCGAGCTTACAAGTGGACACGTGGCGGCATGTGATTGGTCCTTGGCGGTATGTTGTTCTGCAGCAGCATGGTTGACTTACCTGTCGGCGTCTGATGCGGCCTCTGACAGAAGGTGAGCATGCCTGGCCAGAACAGTAGTTGCAGCATGGAACCAGTCACGTCACTGTTGAGCCTTAGTGGTTGTTGGGCAGCTACAGGCACGTGTCCTTGTCCCATTGATGGTGTCAGTGATCCTTGCAGGTAGATTACTAACTCTTGATCTTCTGTACATGGTATTTGGGAATGTCTGTGGTATGAAGCAGCGCGCGTGTTGGTAGACGTGCGCGTGCCCAAAACCTTGTTGTCAGTGTTTCCGCGGATCTTCTGTTAAGCGGGGATAGGGATGTTGCGTCCGCTTGGATTAGGCTCCCTATCCCTTCAATATGTATATAGACCTGTATATATATATATATATATATATATATATATATATATATATATATATGGGAAAGTTAATTTGGGAACACATATATTTCGTGCGAACGCCATCTAAACTCATTCAAATTAAAAATTTCTTTTTACACTTATCTTTATTACTAAAATCCTATTTTAAAAACACAAATTACATGTAAAAATTCAAACATATACAGAAATAAATTGTTTTTACACATGTTTTTTTACCTCAGCCTGACCAATTAAATAACATAGAAGATCATAACTTTATTTCTTTATCCATGTTATTTTTTTTGAACGGCCAACGAAACGTTTCTGCCCGACTACCTATGAGACCCTTAAAACTGGCAAACCCAAAAACCCCCAGGACTATGCAAGGGGCTGGCCAGGGTAGCCGTGTTATTATTGTACTTGAATACCTTTTTTTAGATTCTATTTGTTTTTATTATCAGCAAGATTCTATTTGTTAATCAGTGAAAAACAAAGGGGATGGCTGATGGTTAGAATCCTACAAAAGAAAATATTTATTATTTTTGTATCATTCTATATTTATCATACAAGATGGTATCCCTGTCAATAAGACCATCAAAAAAAATATTGAGTTATTGTTCCACGTTAAAAAAAGAGTCTATTGCATCCCAGTCAACAAAACATCATCTACATAGCCTCAACATTTTGCTATTAGGAGACATCTATAATTGTTTTCACATATACCTATTCTTTAAACAAGTACAAAATCTTTAATATACTAAAATTAGTTTGGTAGCTTTGTTTCACTCAAAAAACAAGAAATTATGCTCGGTTAAAGGGGAAATCACGAAAATGGACTTTGGCCCTCCTAAAAAATTTAAGAATAAACATAGTTCGCGTCTAAATAATAAGAATGTCGCCCCAAAGAGACTAATGTACAACCTCTTTCATTCAACCAATTAAATAATAACATCTATACAAGATCTCTTGATCCTAGACGCTTGCATTAGGTGGCTCTACTAGGGCTCACGCCTGATGTTTAGACGCGTTCTCTCTTGATCCACTGACACCATCCTATACATGTTTGACACAAACTATTAATTTTCAAGACCAACTCCATATCTCACTCCATTAGACGTCAACTCCATGTTTCCTAGACATGGCCGTCTTCGAGAACACTAAAAAAAATTTGGGTCTCGGACAAAAAAAAAATTGGGCCCAAAATTGTATAAAGAGGAATGATATAAAAAAATGAATATGGTGATAGAGCTAAGGATTGAACTTAAGACGTTTAAATTAAATTAACATGGTTTTTCCAACTCTAATAACAAGATTTTAATGTATAAATGACAAATATATATCCTAAATATAGTATTTAATATATATGTGTATATTTTTAAAAAAAGTTTGGGCCCATTTGATGGTCGGACCCTGAGCCGGTGACCACCCGGCCCATGCTCAGGGCCGGCCCTGCTCCTAGACGTCAAATCCATATCTCCACCTTTATCTCCAACATCTATTTGCATTTATGAGATCGCGTCTGAACATGAGACACATCTCTATTCTATAGAAGCGAAATATGTTTATTCTTGTTTTTTCAGTGACGATCCATGTCTATTTTTGTGATTTTCTTTTTTTATAAGTCCACGGTCACCTTTTGTTTTATCAGGTGCAAACCGATTTGAGTCCATCGTTTCCAAATCAATCAAAAGCGTATAAAATCATTCCAAAACTGTTAATGGCCATGCTCTATAATAGGTACATCTAGCTTGCCCGTTACGTCTAAATGTCTAATTAAGATGTTACCACTTAAAGAGGGCGTTACTACAAGGATGTTAGGATAGGCCATCTTTAAATAACATTGATATGTTTTATAAATTTTCACAAATCAGTTAAAATTCTAATCCATTGAATTGTGTGCCAAATATTGAATTTTCAAATGATCCATAAACTATCAAATTAAATTCCCTAGTAATATATCATATAAAATAAAAAAACACCTAGTTTGAACAAATAGTACACACATTGTGTGTGTGTTTAGGGTTTTACCATTTCAAAGGTTGCAGATAAAAAGTATTGTGTGGATGTTGTGGGCTTTTGTGATGTGTGTGGGGTTTCACTTTTTAACTGGCACAAAACAGAACTCAAGCCAGAAGCTTCAGAATGAAAAAACAACAGAGTGTTTGCAGGCTTACCCACGTGATACGCACGTGATATGTGGGTCCATATGAGCTGAATATGTGTACTTGATGGGTCCCATGAAAGTTGGTCTTGGACAATTTTCAAGATTTGGGAAGATTTGGGTAGAAAGGTAAGGGTGATGGAGATGTGAAACTCTTGTCTTCTTTATCTAAACTTTTATATTAAACAATTATCACAAGATCAAATTTATTTTGGAGTTATTTGCTTTCAATCAATTCATGTTCGTTTTCGGGATTTGATGACTGAGGAAAACCATAAATCAAACTAGTGGTATGATGTGCGCGTTGTAAAGATCTCTTTCATTAATCATTCAATCCTTTCAAAACAAATCCACCTAAAAAACGGAACATAAATTCAGCAATCAAAAAAACTGAAAAAACATAGTTGAAATCATCAGTGAAATAAATTTATTAAATACCTAACGCGATCAAATGATGTCTTCATGCATGACTCGACACTGGCGCATTGCGCGAGTTTGTATGTCGCTTTTTATGTAGTGGGTTCATATGTCGTTTTTTTTATGTAGTTTGTGTTGTGTTTGTAATTGAGGGGTCTTTTGGTAATTTAGCATTTCTTATATTTCTTAAGTTTCACATAAAAGGTAATAAGTGGAGAAGTTGAGGGACCATTATTGCTAAAAAAAAGTATGAGTTCGTTAGAGTCTGTTAGGGCTCATAATTTGAGGATAATTTCAATCAGTTGCACATATTATTGATTGCTCTTTGATTTCTTAGTTTTCAATTCGTTTAGAATTAGATTACGTTTGTTTCTAAGTTAGTGGATCAAAAGGTTTTCATGTATGGTTGCAGTCAGGAACGTTTTGATAGCTCTCTTATGTGCAGGTTGATATAGTTAGTGTAGCAAGACACAAAGTTTTCATAGCAGTGCCTAGTTGCATACATTACAGATAAAACAAACATGCATGTGCCTTACGTATGTACATAACTGTTGTTTTAAAACACTGACAGGCTTATTTTTAGTAGTCCTAAGATGCTTCTATGATTGCGCGCACTTAGAAGTTGGAGAAAATTGTGCGAGCTCTGTTGCAGCATAAAACTTGTTCAAAGTTGGAGTTGTTTAGCCTTTTTGTTAATTGGTGTTTCATCTGCGTTGTAAAAGCATGGACAGATTATTCACAGGTATATTTATGTATTTTTGTTGTTAGCTTGGTGTTTTCCTTCTGTTAATATCAGCGACCTTTTAACATAGTATGAAGCATGTGTTTTTGCTGCTGGTGTTGATGGTTGTGGAGTTGCAGATGACCCTGCCTCATGTGATTTTTCCAAGTAGCATGCTTTGTTTATGGTGTAACAGATTACGTCTCTTTTGTCCTTTTGAACCGTGACATAGAACTGTGCTTCTTCCTTGATTGTTTTTTCCATTTCTTGAACAGCATTGTTGTCTTCTGCCATTTGTTCACATGATTTTTGAAATAACTGGTTAGCTGGCTGGTCAAACAAAGTTACTTCAATGCTTCCTGTATTATCTGTGATTGTACAGAGTATGCGATACCTGTAAAACTGTTTGTGTTAGTGCCTTAAAGTAAGTATATTGTTGATTTAATTAAAAATGTACATTTGAGTGGGTTTGTCAAAGACACCATCAACAGTGCAGTACCAACTTTTGCCTTGCTCATAAGCTGTTTTCTTACACGTAGGGCAGGCAGTGTAGTGCCATGTCTTGTATAAATGCATCTCACTGATGTGGCCATTTATTGTGAAACTTTTTCCCTGTTCTGAATTATGTGTTTAATTGCCTTTTTTTGGTCTTATTTATAATTTAGTGATCTAATCAAACTTGAATATCTTTGTACTCTGACTGCAGGATGGATGATAACTTGGTAGCATTGGCAAGAACAATCGTTGAGGTTGTGTTGCACATGCTTCCAGAACTGAAGCTGTTTAGACATTTTAAGGTGTCTAAGTCAGTTTAGGCATAGAATTGAAAACTGTAAAAATGCGAACTTACAGGTCTTGAAGGCATCCTGTTTCGACAACCTTTGGATTCAAGTACACGCAACTAGCATTTGTTGTTTGTAGTTGTAATATACCTGATGCAGGGCATAATGTATTATCGCTTTTTATAAGTTAATAATGTATACCAACTTTACCTTCATAATTGCTAACTCTTAGTGCTGAAATGGCGACTATTCGGGGAGCTTGAGCAGTATTGATTCGTAGTCTGTTGAATCTGGTATGTGAACTGGTTATGTTATTCCACAACGCCACTGTAATCTCCATGTTACTGAGAATTGAAATATTAATCAGAATGTTTTTTATGAGTCATTATTGTAACAATTCAAAGTTATAAATACATGCAATCTCTTAAATACATCAACACATGGTTTATTTTCTCTTGTTTTCTTATCTTGTGTAACACCCCAACCGATGGCGGAAACATCGGGATGTCACGTATTGATGATTGTTCAGTAGCTCATGGTAAATAATAAGTTTCAATAATTAATTAAATGAATTACATACAATTGTTCTAGAAAGAATTTGTACATCAAATGAAAAATGCTAAATCTAAATCTTCATGCATTAACTCTAATCTTCAAGCAAAGCTATAACCTGAAACATGTTAAGTTTGAAAATATTTAAGGTCAACAAAAGTTGGTGAGAATTACATAGGTTTGAATAATGTATCATGAGTATAAAAACTTGTACAATTCTAGTATCATGGCAAATTTAGTCCATATGTGAAAACAACACTACCCGGTAAATTGTATACATAATCAAACCTTGTGACTAGAATATTGTGGTCCATCCCATACGCATATGGTTCACTCGTTTTTGTTTCGATAACAATCACCCATGCTACCCATACTGGAGGTACACGTATCCGGGTGGGGTTGTCAGTCCAATAGATCTATCATTGTGTATGGTTGGCTTGTACGGAGTTAATAATTATGCTAGTCTAATTGTGCATACCAAAGTATTGTTTAAAACATAATGCAACATAGAATAATACATAGACACTTATGTTGAATTGCATTTGAAAATGTAACATATTTCACCCCAAAATAGTGAAAAGGTAGTAAAAATGGGCTATGTAAACTCACCTTAATGCTAGAATTGAATCCCTTGATATAAAATAAATTGTGGCTCTTGTGTGTCCAAGTATCACCCTATTTTTAATGCAATAATTAAGTAATAGGAAAACTTAAAAGTCTAAGTTTTATTTTCTAAAAATATTCTAGGGTTCCTAATTTGGGGATTGACAATTGATTAATGATTAATTTAGAATAATTGTTAATGAAATAATAAATAAAGAAATAATTATATAAAAAAGATTTTTGACAAATCTTGATTAAAGGTAGTTGTATAAAAATGTTGTAAATGTGAAAATATTTTTTATAAAATTATTTTCTCAATTAATGAGTATATAATATATTAATATTTATTTGTCAAAATATAGCATTAATATCTAATAATATTAAAATTCATAAATTTTAATTCATAAAATTTTATTTCTCATCGAAATGAATAAAAATAATTTATGTTAAATTTTGATATAAAAATAATGAAAAATGAATTTATTATGAATTATTTATGACTAAAATAGCAAAAATTAATTAAAAATACTAAATAAACGTTTTTTCTGAAATTAAAATTTAATTCTGGAACATTTATTGATTTATAAGTTTAAAATAATTTTTATGAAATTTTATAAAACTGTTTAGATATTTTTATAGAAATTTTAATTTATAAATGAATAAATTTGTAATATATTTTATATATATTAAATAAGTGATTTTTGAAAAACTAAAAATTGTATGACAAACTTTACCATCTGAATAACATAAAATAAATTTTATTGAATTTACAAATCATATTTGGTATTTTAAAACTATTTTAAAAGATAGAGAGTAAATACATAAAGGAAAAAGTCTAAAAAAAAGGTTTGCATGTGCCAAGACTCGAACCCGGGCCTCTGGCTGGTTCAGTGTTTTAATCACAAGTCCAGACCAACTTGTCTGGACCCTGAGAACGATATATTTTGATTTCAGAAGGTTATAAGGGATACTTGGTGAATAATCTTATATTACAAAATAAAAGAGGAGAAAAATTGTTTAGGATTAGGATCGAACCCAAGACCCTACGATTGAGTATCAGCCAACACAACCATCTGATTTGTATGTCAGTTTGTGTTTGTTATTGTTTTGTATTAAATAAAAACGAATACAGTTAAGTATCATCTTCCCCAAATATAATATCTATGAACCCTAGTTTCTTAATCCGATTAATAACTCATGAGTTCAACTACGATGTAGCAATTAATCATAGGGCTATTGACAGGAACAATCTAACAAACATTAACCTGGGTTTGGACCGGACTTACGATGTGTAAAAGGATTCAGAAGTCGAGTCAAGCAAGAAGTCAACCGTCTTCAAATTGGATGATATAGAGTGTGAATGCGTGTAATTGGAGAGTAGGTTAAGTGTTTTTGGACAAGTCTAAGCATAAAAACGAGTTCCATTTATAATGATATCGCTTAATTGGAAGGTCTTGATTGTTTGACCGAGATATGGTCAAACTGCGTCATAATTGAGGAAACAACAAACAAGGAATGATTTGAGTTTTTTATGCGCGTAATTATGGGTTGTAATTGGCATAAGAGAAGCAGTTAATCAAATCTCTAGAATTAAATTCGAAAATAGTTTCCTTATTCCGATCATAGGAATGAAACTATAATGTGTGTTTGACTTTGGATAAATAATGGGTTTGTATAAAACAGTTCTGAATCCTAGGTGTGGCAAGTATAGGATTTGGCCGAGTGGTTTGTTGTTTGTTGACGAGTTGGTTGGACACGGGTTCGAGTCCCGGTTCAACCATTTATTTTTAAGACCTTTTCATATATATATAAACTACATTGTATTATAGTTACACTAGTTAAAAATGTTTACGAAAACTTTTTAAAACCCACTACGACAACGAGATCCAACGATTTTATTAAATAATTATTAGTATAAGGTGATTAAAACATATATTGTTTTGAATTCATGTAAAAATTGTCAAAAGAAAAACACACTAGGTAAAGTGGTGGTTTTATTAATTAAAAATTTGGGGGAAAATTATGCGATGTTACAGTCTCCCCTACTTTTGGGAACTTCGTCCTGAAGTTGATTTAGGAGAGACTGTTGAGAAGGTGTGTGGGTGTTTGTTATAAGCTAAGATGTCCGTGGTAAAAGTTTAAGAGCGACATGATCAAGGTTTTAAGTAATATTGGTCTGAGATAGGTGTAACATCGCAAAATTTTTCCCCAAATTTTAATACGTAAAAGCCCTTATTTTTATTACATCTTTATCATTAATATTATACAAATGTGCCTAAGTACTTATTTTCCTAACTCACGACTTATATATATATAAATGTATATATATATATAATAATAATAATAATAATAATAATAATGTGAAATTTTTTTAGGTGTAATGTTAAATTTCTAACCCAACCAAACCATATTTTGTAACTATTTTCGGAGCCACAATTAAACCCAATACCTTGAGCCCAAACCCAGCCCAAGTCTGGCCCACACTTTCCCCCTCTAGCCTGTTTTAAAAAAAAATAATAAAATAATAATGTCTGGACCGGGAATCGAACCCGCATCCAGACCGGCTCACAACCTTAAACCATCACCACTAAACCACTAGGCCAACCTGTTCTTTGTGATAATAGCTAGAGACAAAAGGATTTAATACCTTCCTTGTTTATCATAAGTCAAACAATGAAAGTCAACACCCAGGTCAAAATCTTTCGATTTCTTTTGAATTCACGCGTTTTGATTCCTGTTATGGCAACGATTTGATTGACAGGCCCTATTGCGTCTCCTACACGCCAACTATCACAATCAAAACATACCAATTATAGGCTAATTACGCGCATACAATTAACTCTAGGTCAAACATACCAAATTAAACAATCCGTGAGTATTGCTATAAATTGAACCCTCCTTGACAAGCTAAATGTGCCAAAAATTCTATCCCCACCTTCAAACCTCTTTTTCGATCAGTCTGGTTTGCAAATTCATAAGAGTTTGACTCTTTTGTTGACTCACGATTTAGAAGAAATCCAATCGGTATGCTTTAATTCTTTGTCTCTGTGTTTATATCGGCCCTCCCTCAGTAATAACCCCCTATTTAATCGGGTTATAATTGAGTAGTGAATCCGATTTAGAAAACTAGGGTTCTTGTCACGATTTGGGGAAGATGACCTGTGACTGTCATCCTTTATATTCAAAACAAACCAAAAACAATCACCAACTGATCCACAGATCAGTTGGTGACACTCGCTGCCTTTAAACCGGGGACCGGTGTGTGACATGGGTTCGAATCCTGTCACTACCACTTTTATTTTGGATAATAAATGGTTAAACTCAATGAGCCTATATAATCATTTGAAACCAAAACATTTCGTTCTCAGGGTCTAGACCAGATGGTCTAGGCTTGTGATTTAAAACCCTGACCCGGGTTTGACGTGGGTTCGATCCCTAGCACATACAAACATTTTTTTTTAAACCCTTTATACTTATATATATTCACTATTATTTTTAAAATGGTTTTAAAATACTAAAAATGTTTATTAAATCCTACAAAAATTATTTTATGACATTCTAATAAGAAAAGTTTATCATACCATTTTTAGTTTTTCAAAAATCTTTTATTTATTATATATAATAAATATTACAAGTTTATTTTATTATAATTATAAAATTCTATAAAAATATCAAAACGATTTTATAAAATTCTACAAAAATTATCCTAAACTTATAAAACAATAAATATTCCAGAAATGATTTTTATTTCTGAAAAATCATTTATTTGATATTTTTAATCGATTTTTGCTATTTTAATCATAATTAAATCATAATAAAATCGTTTTTCATTATTTTTGCATCAAAATTTCACATAAATTATTATTAATCATTTAGATCAGAAATATAAAAGTTTGATTTGAAATTTATAATTTTTAATATTTTTAAATATTAAGTCTATATTTTGTCAAATAATTATTAATATATAAATATTAATTAATTAAGAAAATAATTTTATAAAAATTATTTTTACATTTATTACAATATAATTCAATTACTTTTAGATAATATTGGTCAGAAAACATTTTTCATTGATTATTTCTTTATTTATTCAAATTTAATCATAAATCAATTATTAATCCCCAAATTAGGAACCCTAGCACATTTTAGACTAGAAACTTAGACTTATTAAGTTTTCCCCAACACTTATTTATTACCTTGAAATAGGGTGATATTTGGATATACACGAGCCACATCTACTTATATAACAAGGGTCTCCATTTTAACACTAAGGTGGGTTTACATAGCCCCTTTTTCTGTTTTACATTTTGGGGTGAAACATGTTTAAACATTTTATACACTATCATTTACTCATGATTCAATTACACTATCATTTACTCATGATTCAATTACACTATCATTTACTCATTCTATCATTTGACTGTAACAAAAAGACACAGTACAATCATTAACATTGATCAAGCCGCCTGTTTAGATTATAGCGCTATAGGTCTGACAAACCCATCCCCCCGCATAAATTCAGGGATGATCGATAACAGTTACACTTTTACTAACTTGCGAGTTAGGTCTCAGTCGACACAAGGTTTGATTGTACAAAAGACGCATTGTTACATGTCGGACTCATATTCTATCATTACTTAGTATTATACTTCAACTATGATTGCTATACAACATATTGTTTTCAACTATATACAAAACCTATGTATTCTCACCAACTTTTGTTGACCCAAAATATTTTCAAACTTAACATGTTTCAGGTTATTGCTTGCTTGAAGATTAGAGTTTAATGCTTGAAGATGTGTATTTAGTATTTTTCATGTTGATGTACAAATTCTTGTAGAACAATTGTATGTAATGTATTTAATTCAATTATTGAAATTTATTATTTACCATGAGCTACTGAACAATCATCACTACGTGACATCCCGATGTTTCCGCCATCGGTTGGGGTGTTACAATAGGGGTCCTATGGAGCACTAAACTGTAAGTTTCAAGAATGCACAAGATGACAGTCAGGGTTAAATGGACCATTAATTAACTAGGGTTTATAATTGGGTACATACCGAATATCTTGATAGAATTTCACACTACCTTAACGTACCTGTAAATTCATGATTACGTTCCGGACCGCAATCACCAATTTACCATACATTAGGGTTTGTGTCCTTCTATGATTCTAAACACACATGTAAAACAAACAATGCAAACTAACCTTGTGATTGAATCTTTGTATCAATGAGTCTAATAAATCTTTGTATCAATTTACGTGTATAAGGTATCCAAAAATGAGTCCAATTGTTGAGCAGGAGAAAGACCTCTACTAGTCAGTGAGTAGGAACCTCTACCGATTGTTGAGCAGGTGCGATAGCCTCTACCAGTCGTTGAGCAGGTTATTAGAACCTCTACCGACTGTTGAGCAGGCATGATGACCTCTTCCAATCGTTGAGTAGGTTTTTAGAAACTTTACCGACTGTTGAGCAGGTACTTCTTCCTCTACCAGTTGTTGATTAAGTGTAACAATTGTTTCACACATAAATTGCAAATTGATAATATGTAAGCAAGTTTGTAAATGCATCAAGTATCAAGTATAGCATGTGAGTTGTAATAAAGTTTCCCTAAACAAGGTTAATGACTCTAGGTGTGATTATAGAAAATAGTTTATATTTCCTGCTTTCAAGTATCATGAATAACCAAATGTTCAAGTAGATAATCAAACCCTCATGTATAACTAAGGATCAAGTTTTATGCAACAAACAATCAAGTTCTCAATAGTTTGGTCATCATGGGGATCAAGTTCATGTTCAAAGAGGTAAAGGATATGAAATTAGTTCTTGAGAGGATAATGAAGAACTCAAAGTAACATCAAGGTTATGAAAGATAATGAATGTGAAGATAGGTAATAAAGGGTTTATTTTATGGGTTTTTAAAAAAGGCACAAGTAGTGAGGAGATTATTTAGCAGTATGAATCGTGAGATTTGATTCAAGGGTTAAAATCAAACGTATAAGAAAACATGATTGTGATAAATACCAAAATTGGACAAGTTGAAAATAAATAGGTGTTAATGGAGAAGTTGGAGATTGAATTTTGTTCATGAGGGTGGAAAGATTTTATCTTCAAAATTGGTTTTGTACATAAAACAAAAGCTGTTAAATAGTACAAACTAAATGGCTTTAGATCAGAATATTCCAGTTAGTCGAAGATTTTAAACACGACATTAGGTTTTATAGATCAAGGTGACATTATATTGAAAATCCTTTGTTACGCTAATGAATAAACATTTGAATTTAGAAATTAAGTTTGAGAACATCTTTTGACAAAAATATGTATTTTCCATAGTTTATAGGTCATTAAAATTTGATAATATTAAGAAATCCTTAGTGTTGTGATAGGGTATACTCAGGTCATGAGGTTACAGTTTAAAAATATGTAAGATGTTGAAAAAGACAATAATATGATTTGGGTAAGTTGTTGAAAATAATCAAACATGTGGCTAAGATGGTAAGATGAAGTGTGATTGTGAAACTCTTATTTGGTTATGAAATGGGATTGATTTAAACTGTAAAATTTTGGGATTTAGAGCTTAGGTTTTAATGAGAGTGGAGCATTTTCAACAAGGGAAAACACGAGGAGTGTAATCATTTATTGTCAATCCTAACAAATAAACGAAAATGTTGACTTGTCAAAGTTTCCAGATTTTATTAACATAATGAAGACATGCTTTAGCCTATAAGTGAACACTCATCCCAAGAATTCCCAGGTAGGCATCCGGGTCCCTCGTCTAATTGGGATTTATGCGCAATGCCAGTCCTAGACAGAAAACTCAGAATACAGGCGTTCACCCTTCCAGATTGCACGTGTTCGTTATTAAAATCTAGGACTTCGACGGAATTATCAAGGTAGTTCGGGTTAGGACATGAGAATTTTGTCCTATTAGTCCAAGGGTAGATCCAGTGATGAAGAGTAATCATCTTGTAGGGGTGAGGTAAGGATACGAAGTAGGATGGAGATAGAGAATAGATACAAGTAGAGTTTCAAGTAAGAAGAGCAAATACTGGTTAAAATCCTAAGGTTATAGACTAGATTATTTTTCTAATAACCTAATTCCCTATAACCAAGTCTCTGATACCAATCTGTAACACCCCAACCAATAACAGAAACATCGGGATGTCACGTATTGATGATTGTTCAGTAGCTCATGGTAAATAATAAGTTTCAATAATTAATTAAATGAATTGCATACAATTGTTCTAGAAAGAATTTGTACATCAAATGAAAAATGCTAAATCTAAATCTTCATGCATTAACTCTAATCTTCAAGCAAAGCTATTACCTGAAACATGTTAAGTTTGAAAATATTTTGGGTCAACAAAAGTTGGTGAGAATTACATAGGTTTGAATAATGTATCATGAGTATAAAAGCTTGTATAATTCTAGTGTCATGGCAAATCTAGTCCATATGTGAAAACAACACTACCCGGTAAATCATGTGCATAATCAAACCTTGTGACTAGAATATTGTGGTCCATCCCATAATTGATTTATAAGTTTAAAATAATTTTTGTGAAATTTTATAAAACTGTTTAGATATTTTTATAGAATTTTTAATTTATAAATGAATAAACTTGTAATATATTTTACATATATTAAATAAATGATTTTTGAAAAACTAAAAATTGTATGATAAACTATACCATCTGAATAACATAAAATAAATTTTATAGAATTTTCAAAGCATATTTGTTATTTTAAAACTATTTAGTAGGATAGAGAGTAAAAATATAAAGGAAAACGTCTAAAAAAAAGTTTTGCATGTGCCAGGACTCGAACCCGGGCCTCTGGCCGGTTCAGTGTTTTAATCACAAGTCCAGACCAGTTGGTCTGGACCCTGAGAACGATATATTTTGAATTTAGAAGGTTATAAGGGATGTTTGGTGAATAAACTTAAATTACAAAATAAAAGAGGAGAAAAATCGTTTGGAACTTGGATCGAACCCAAGACCCTACGATTGAGTATCAGCCAACACAACCATCTGATCTGTAGGTCAGTTTGTGTTTGTTATTGTTTTGTATTAAATAAAAACGAATACAGTTAAGTATCATCTTCCCCAAATATAATATCTATGAACCCTAGTTTCTTGATCCGATTAATAACCCATGAATTCAACTACGATGTAGCAATTAATCATAGGGCTATTGACACGAACAATCTAACAAACATTAACCTGGGTTTGGATCGGACTTACAATGTGTAAAAGGATTCAGAAGTCGAGTCAAGCAAGAAGTCAACCGTCTTTAAATTGGATGATATAGAGTGTGAATGCGTGTAATTGGAGAGTAGGTTAAGTGTTTTCGGACAAGTCTGAGCATAAAAACGAGTTCAATTTATAATGATATCGCTTAATTGGAAGGTCTTGATTGTTTGACCTAGATATGGTCAAACTGCGTCATAATTGAGGAAAGAATGAATGATTTGCGTTGTTTATGCGCATAATTATGGGCTGTAATTGGCATAAGAGAAGCAGTTAATCAAATCTCTATAATTAAATTCGAAAATAGTTTCCTTATTCAGATCATAGGCGCGAAACTATAATGTGTGTTTGACTTTGGATAAATAATGGGTTTGTATAAAACAGCTCTGAATCCAAGGTGTGGCAAGTATAGGCTTTGGCCGATTGGTTTGTTGTTTGTTGACGAGTTGGTTGGACGCGGGTTCGAGTCCCGGTTCAACCATTTATTTTTTTAAGACCTTTTCATATATATAAACTATATTATTATTATATATATTATAGTTACACTAGTTAAAAATGTTTACGAAAAAATTTTAAAACCCACTACGACAACGAGATCCAACGATTTTATTAACTAATTATTAGTATAAGGTGATTAAAACATATATTGTTTTGAATTCATGTAAAAATTGTCAATAGAAAAAGACACTAGGTAAAGTGGTGGTTTTATTAATTAAAAATTTGGGGGAAAATTATGCGATGTTACATCTTGCATTCTTTGCAAATTACCTACATAATCTGTGAATGGCGTTTTAGTATCAGCATGATAAAAACAATCTTTAATAACTGTTGTTATACAAAAAACCATACCAACGATTCCTTTGGTTTTCTTTTAACTGAATTTCTAGACCTCTACTCGTAGCAAATTCAAAGTACTAATCTTGATTATCCTTTATATCTGGAATTGGCATAAAAGTAGTCGATTTACCGATTCGCGTCAGCGTTGGGTGTGACAGATTACTAGTGAACTCTTCCGCTTCAACACATGCATATCCATTAACATTATAACATGAACCAAGTTTTATCTTTGGCTGCACAACATTCCTTTCATCACCTGCGACAACGGCCTGAATGCCACCCCCTTGTAAAAGTGAATTTAAATGTTTAGTTACAAAACAATTAAATAAGAATATAACAAATACCCATATTTAAATGTTGTTTTTATTTAAATACCGTTTTGTCCACCAACAGGTAATGAAGTTCTTCTGGTCTGTGATCCGGCACCCATATTCAGATAATACGAACCTCCAAAGGTGGTGCCTCACCTCTAGGTCTAAGTGCAAGTATGTCTTGGTGTTCCATGATCCGTTACCTGTATACGTAATCCAAAAGAATTATTAAAAACATATTTGTAGTCATAACAGTTAACCATTCACAGAACGCAAGCATTAACTATATAAGTTGTTAAATCTAATATTGTTAAATATGCATGAGTGAGACCCGTACAATGTTAATCTCGGTTAACAATTCTTTATAGACAATATTTAATGTTGTGTTATTGTCAGCTTCATCGTCGTCTCTCATAACAATTTTAAGTGAGTTTGGAGATGTTGCCCTAGACAATGCCAGTAAAGATTGGTTCTGGTAAGTAAACACCCACATTTTTTTAATGACTGACCCTGACTTTTGTTTATGGTCACTGCATAACATATTTTAACTGGTAATTGACGCCTAGTAAACACAAAAGGAAGTTCCTTTGAATTATGATCAAAATTAATTCACGGTATGTACACTCTATTCCCAATTGAACTTCCAGTAATTATTCTGGCCTCAATGACTCGAGGAAGCAGTTGTGTGACTAACAACATGGTACCATTACATAGGCCATTTTTTGGATCCATGTTGCGCATCAAAATGATTGGGCCATTTTTTTTAACTTCAAGCAATGACCTGGAACACCATTAAAATTTAGTACATTTAAGTACTCTACAGGATACATAGCCTCAACCTCTCCTGCATTTTTGGAATGTGGAACCATATAGTCTGTGCTAAAATATGTTGTGCACTCTCCCGGAGAAATGTTTTGAACCATATAATTTATTTCATCTACAGTTTCATTTTTCGGACAAATAATTGCTCGCTCTACAATTACTGCAGGAGTTGGATTCTGCAAAACACCGTTTCCATATATAAATTGAATCAGTTTGTTAAGTTTATCTTCAGCACCTTGTATTAAAAATTCTGGTGGTATCTCGATTTGTCTAACATCTTGTTGCAATGGATTGATCAAAACGTCTTCATCACCATCCCCTATTTTCAATAGCCATTTGACAAAATCATCTACACGCTACCCTACAACAAATGCAGAGGTTGCTGCTATGACCCGCATGTTCTCAGTTAATTTGTAGACAGTCAGGTACTTCCACAAATATGATCTAGGAAGGCAGGTACTTCCACTAATAAAACTAACTTTCCACCAAAAGGTTAGGAATTGTTCCCTGTTAGATCTTGCAGTGTTTTATAAAAAGCCTCAAAGCATTTTCGATTGCTCATTGGCGCCTCATCCCAAATTATAAGAACAGTCTCCAAGAGTAGTTGACATAACTTTGATTTCTTTTTAATGTGACACACAGACTCTTCTGTTAACTCTAATGGAATTTTAAACAGTGAATGTGCAGTTCTGCCTGCAAGAAGCAAAAGTGTAACACCCCGACCGATGGTGGAATCATCGAGGTGCCACGTAGTGACGATTGTTCAACAGCTCATGGTACTAAAGTGTAAATATTGATATATTGAATAAATAGTTTATTACATTGAAATGAAATACGAAGATACAATGATTCTAAAGTGTCAAGTCAAACTGAAATTCAATGAAGACAAGCCTAAATATAAATCCAAAACCTTAGAAGAAACGTCTCAAAATAACCTGAAACATGTACAAAATAATTTTGTCAACACATATAATGTATTGGTGAGCATATCCTGATTTGAATAAATATATAGTAATAAAAGTGTTTAGCAATTCATGTGCGGTACCATTTGCAATTATGTAATAAGTAATATCCGTTCAAAATCAACCCTAAGAATCAAGTATCAAGAATCAAGAATAAAACAACCACTTTGAAAACCATTTTTGAGTATAATGAATCACATAACAATGACCAAGGACTTAACTCGAACACGTAAGTCAACAAGGGGTATATATCATAGTATTCATTGAAATGCAAGGCCCTCAAAGGTTAATGATTTTGACAAGTCATGGACACACAAATTAACATAAAGCAAACACACATAAGAATTGCATTTAGTGAAGGAATAACATTTAGTCATAGTGTACATGAATAACCCCAAAAGAGTAAAACATGAAAAAGGGGAAAGATATACTCACTTTCGCCAAATAACTAGATGACTAAGCGAGTGTGAAAATGCGAGCAATCCAAAGACTCAACCTAATGTTTCAAGTACCCCAAAATAAGTATGTAAGCTTAATAAAGTCTAGGGTTCTTATTCTAAGGCACTTAGGATGTTACGACTATATTTGGGATTTTTAAGTAATAATAATAATGACGATAAAATACAAACTACTACGGTTGCAACCACGTCTTATGAAAATAATATCAAGAGTTTAGTTTCTCGATCAAAAATATTTTCCAAGGTTGAAATAATATATTTTATTCAGAAACTATATAAAATAAATTTAGGAATCTTAATTGTATAAAACTAAATCAACAAATAAAATTTAGTTAAAATACAAAAATGTTTTAAAACAAAAGTAATTTGATATGATAATTATCCTAACATATTTATATACACTTCCACCAGTTCTGATGTCAAAATTATTTATTTACAATTTTATATGAATTAATCATGATTAAAAAATAACATAATTCATAAATAAATATAAGTCACTTTTAAAAATAAAAGCTTTTGTGAAATCTCAATCCTACTGTCTTAGAAACCTCAAAATAAATTTTATAGGATTTTTAGATTAAAATAGATTTAGTATAAATATTATTTGTATAAAATCTATTTAACAAATGAAAATGAAACAACATAGAAATCCAAGTCAGAACGGGTGGAAAATGTCATGATAATTATCTTAGCATAATGAAACATTTTTCTACAAATTTTCATAACAAAAAATGCTACCAATAATTTATTATGATATAACTAAGATTAAATCATCATAAAATAATTAAAATATTAATCAGTGGCTAAAAATCCCAAAACTGATTCTAAAATTTCCAAATGATCATATAAGCTATCATACCAAATTTCATGATTTTTGGATCAATAACCAATGAGTTATGACTTTTTTTAAAGTTTACAAGTTTTTAATTGAAAAATACCCAAATACAACCTAACACCTTATAATCCAATCGAAGCCCTTAGACACTATAATCGATATAAAAAGTAGAGGGCTATTGTTTAAAATTCAAAAGGAATTAGAAAAACTCACGAATTTGATATCCCAAAATGATGAAATAAAAACCGAAAAATATCAAGAAAATAAGCTTCTAATTCGACTTGGATATTAGATGAAAATTGGGGCTTCTTGTGCAAAGGTGATAGACTAATAGAGGGGAGGGTGTGATAGTGTTTAATCGAAGTAGAATGATCGATTTAGAGGTGCAATGATAATGGGTCACATAAGTGGGTTTTTATACAAGTTTGTGATGAATTCTTAACATAAAAGTCATTAAATGGAGAATTGACCACTAGTGAAACTTATGGTCTTTAGTCTTCATCATAAAGATGAGTTTCGACTCGAATTAAAGGCCAGATTTGACCATGGACTAAAAGTGACATGTTTGACTGAGACTTTGACTGTCTCCGCGGACCGCGAGAGCTAAAAAACAATTTTTCTTATTTAATCAACTTTAAGTTCCGGACTTGTTTCATTTGGTTTCTAAGTTGTTTTAGGAAAAAAAATTAAGGGTTTTGAGTATCAAGGTCTCAAACATATGTGCTAGGGTGTAGATGTGAGTATAAAATGTGCATACTTTTACTTATAAAAATTATAAGTTTTTATTAAATTGTGACTTTTGGTCCTATTAAAATACGAGGGTTAAATATGAAAATTTTGAAATAGTTGAGGGACTAATTATGCACATTTATGAAAAGTGAAGGGTGCAGGTTGTCACAAAAAGCGACGCAATTCTAGAGGCAGCGACAACGAGAATTATCTGCCCTGTTTATCTTAAAGCAGCAATCAACGTTTTCAACCTGTATGTTTTTCCTGTCCCACGATGACCATAAACAAAGAGGAGTTCTTGATTAGAGGCGCTAATTGAACTCATGAATGCTTCATAAATCTTTAGCTTTTCCGAGTTAAGTTTGGCGCGAAGAGTTAAATGTTCATCCGCTAAGGCACTCCTATCATAACTCTTCTCCTCTAATAGTAATGTGTTTTTCAGTATATTAACAGTAGATGAATCAGGTAAAGGAAGGCCAAAATCTGACAATGTATGAGGTATGGAATTAGAATTAAGCAGCGCCTCAAGTTCACTGAGAACATACTGCTGCAAATCATTGTCGTTAAGTATTGTTGCCTTGTCTGTCAACACATGTCGTAGATTGTAACTGATATCATCGGACATGCATTTCCATATTTCTTTCCATAGTTTTAAAGGATTGGAAACATCACAATAAAGAAGCAAGTAGACAAACAATTGTCTAGGTTCTCGGGAGGTACCCATTCAGTAGCCTCACATATTGTTGTACTCCACTCTTTGTCGTTTCCAGTAAGGCCTAATTTCCCACATGCTTCTCTAAAGGTAGGCGGAACAACACCAAAAACTGTTCTTACATCTGCATAAGAAAAACAACCTCGTTGATAGGTGAGTAGAACCCTAAGGTAAAACAACTCTCCACATGTTGGGTGAACATAGGCAAGTCTGCCAACAAGAGGTTTGTTTTTGGAAGTTCGGGGCATCCATTTCTTCCCACCCGAATCCCAACAAAACTTTGTAAGATAGTCCACATAACGAAGACTGCGGCTAACCATGGCAGGTGTGACCTCATTTGATGCCTCAACCTCATTATTAACAAACCACTCTGTAAGGGTCGTTTTTCCTGCGTTTGAATTGTTAGCAACTTCCGCTAACTTTGCTGACTGCCTAAAAGTAAGATTTTGGTTGCCTTCCAAATGAACAGACAAAATTTGTACACCGGGATTTTGGTGATGTATTGGAAATGAGATTATCCTCCAAGCAAACTCATGCGGACATATGAACCGAGATTCAACATAATTGCTGACTTCATCAATAACAATGCTCTTGACAGTAGGCGCGCTTTTCAGCAGTATTGATAGCAGGTGTTAATGAATAGCGTATTTTATCAGCACCCTTAGATATGTATTTAAACAGGTATTTAATCCGCATTGTCCAACCACAGTATTCAACGTTGATGTGGGCATCAAAATGCATCATTAACTTTGCATTGTAAGGAACTACATAACCATTGTCTAAAGGCACGCCATTTTTCATAAAAGAAGTAGAATCATAAGATCTTTTATAATGCACGTAGCCTGCATAATCAAAACGTGTAACCGGCTCATGCGGTTTTGGAAACTTCTTTGTACATACACCTTCTTTCATGCAAGGTGATCCGAGCCTAGCCAAACCACATGGGCCATGTAACATAAAATCAGTAACAATTCTATGTAAAACAGGCTGAATTGATGGGTCTGGAAGTTCTGCGGATATGTAGTCATCAACCTGTTCAGTTGTATGAACACTATGTGCAGCTGAAACCCAGATCAATCTGTGACAATGTGGATGGCCTATTTTTTGGAACTCTATTGTATAAAGATCTGTGCATTGAAAGATAACCTCATGTTACCTAACAATAAAAGGCCTTGAAAGACAAAAGGATTCAACAATTAGAATTTCTTAAATACTTGGTGAAAGATCGAACCATCAACTGAAATACGCGAGCAATAATATGGGGTCTATCTTGTGGATTGTTAGTGCCAACACGGCTTATTTCTCTAATAATCTCTTGCCATTGTACATTGCATGTAAACGTAATAAAGTATTGTGGATTACCATAGACACGACAAAGGGCAAGCGCATCCTAATAATGCTTATACATGTACCTAGGGCCACCCGTGAACGAAAAAAGCAAGAAAATGCGCTTACCAACCTCAAAACAATCAGTATCACCTTTAGAAATGGCATCATGCACCCCATCCAGAAACTCACAACGAAGTTCATGAAAAGTATATAAGTATAGCATGAAATTTCCATTCGAAAGGAAGATATAGCATAAATCGAGTAATCGTACAATTGCACAAAATGAAAGTAAACGAGTTCAACTCTTGCAAATAAGCAGTGTGAAAATAATCACAAATAATGTGTTAGAGATAACTATGAATAAAAATGGTGCAAGAATAAAATAATAAAATTTACGGCAAATGAGGGTGCACGGAACATGTGTATAGCCTATTGGCATGCGAGTTAAAAATTAGTAATTTTACATATATGCGTTATACTATAAAAAAACATTTAGCAACATTCTGATAAGAGGATATGTCCATTGTTTAAACCAAAAGTTTTACGACTTAAAGAGTACAAGTGTGAAAGATAAATTTTCACACTGCCTATTTGAAAGAGTTGGCACGATATGCGCCGTCTTCTTACAATTTGGACACGGTTAGTTCTTGAAGTAGTAGTCTCCCTTGTGCCCTTTCCCACATATTTTGCATGTATTAGACGACCCCCCCTTTTACGCTTCCCTTTTTGGGGGTTTCCCCAACTTTTTGTTTCTTGCTCGGGATTAGGTTCAGATCCATTACCCTTCTTTCACCCCTTTCTATTTGCTTTTTAAGATCCATTTCCCACTCGCGGGCCGCATCAATGATGTCAGACAAGGTTTCATATTACGAGGGAGTCATGAACTCCCTGAATTCAGCCCCAAGCATGTTGTGATAGTAGTAAATCTTTTGATCTTCGATTTGAGCCAATTCGTTGCAGAATTTCAACTTGTCTAAGAAGATTCTGGTGATCTTATCAATCGTTTCACCTTGATGTCTAAGTCTCGTAAATTCTTCTTTGATCTAATTCACATCCACTTTGGGGCTATGATGTTGGAGGAATGGAACCTTGAATTCCTCCTAAGTCATGGCTCTCAAGGTCTCCGAGCTCAGCCCGCTCTTCTTCACGTCCCACCAATTTTTTGCTACTTCTCTCAACTGACTAAATTAACTAACTTTGGACATAACTTCCATACCGGCTTGATGATCAAGCTCAAAGCGAATGAGCAACTTGAATAACCTTGGGCTCTGATTACCACTTGTATGACCCTTCCATACTAGTTCGTTAATTATCAAAAAGGATTAGACTATAACCGAGATTAATTACAAAATTGGATCATGAGACCCATTCATTACATTGGCACAATATGACAAAGTATATTAAACAAAGTTTCAACAAGCGTTTACTAGTATTGTTTGACAACTAGTCCAAAAGATAAAAACTAAAAGTAAAGTAAAGATGCAGAAGTGTTCGAGTCATATAGCATTCGGTTCTTTTACAAGCATGATCGTCATCCGTATCCCATAAGCTTGTACCTGGGATCAATCAAATACATATAAACCAGAAGTAAGTCAAAGAATACAAGTAAAACTATGAAAAAGGCTAATATGGGGGGTTGGGATCGAGCCCACCGTAAGCTACGACCTTCAGACCGTAGCCTACGGCCTCTTTATTTTGTGGGAACCATCACGCCGTAAGCTACGGGCGAAGGACCGTAGCTTACGGTCTAAGGCTGCTGTTGATTCGCTTCATTTTGGCCGTAGCCTACGGCCCTAAGCCATAGGCTACGGTCCAGATCTGTTGTAAGGCCCTTCAAACCTGCACTTAACCAATTTTTCTTGCCTAATTTGCCTAGCATCAATCTACCCTACATGCATAGCCTTAAAGCCAATCCTGAGGCCTCTTGGGGCTTAGTTATGAGTTCCGTTTCAAACTTCCAACGAGTAATTCCATTCCAAGAGTCCTTATACAAATCAAATCAAGTTACCTCATGTGCACTCACCTCGATTTGACCCGTTAAGATTACATCAAGAAGTTTCTCGGCATGTTAACTGAATATTCTCACATGCCGAGTCCGTGAGGTACCAAAACTTATTCCCAAGTTTCAATTACTATTTTATGTATAAGAACGGACAATTTATAAGGTTTAGATACTAGATTATCATATATATCTACTAAAGTAGCCTAACGACAACAAGATCATAATAAGCTCATGTATCTCCCATTCATCACATTAGACTACTCTCGACCCGTCTCAGCAGGATTGTTATACATGGGTTGCTTCCACAGTTTGACCACACGAAGTTTAAGTGTATAATCCCTTCTAGTTAAATCAGAATCCTTAAGCAAAATGATCCTTGAGCGTGCAGAACAGCTGCTGAGAAAAACAATATGAAATGTAAATCATATTACAAAATTAGAAGTATCATATGTCATTATTCAAAGATAATTAAAACAAAAAATCAGGTACCTTGAATCCATTAGTTTACGGCTGTCTAGACCTTCAGAATTCATATTTTTCACTTGTATTGTATCAATCAATCAATCAATCAATCATACCCAGTATATCCCACGAATAGTAGAAACTATTGGTAGGGTCAGGGGAGGGTGAGATGTAGGCACACCTTACCTCTACCCATAAGGATAGAGAGGCTGCTTCCAGAGAGACCCCAGGCTCAAAAAGAGAGAACAGAAGACATGCAAGCATACAAGTAAAGAGACAAGCACCACAGGGATATATCGCTATCGGCTAACGGACCAAGTGCAGGAATAAGCTAGTAAGATAGTGCATAAAATATAATACATTGAACATCATACAAACATGTAAACGAGACTACAACCACATGAAAGTTTCACACTACTTAGGAAAACAGGATAACTAGACACATGAATCAAAATAGGTTTAGAAATCCTATAGTTAAGGTCTACAATACCCATCACTTGTATTGTAAGTCTACAAAAAATGATGGGTGTGTTAAATGAGTTGAATACTTGGATAAATATATAAACGATTATAGGGTAAATATATAAATGAGTTGATGGGTGTGTTAAAAGAGTTGAATAGTTGGGTGAATAGTAGGTGATTATAGGTCGTTAATCATGAAAATTGGCCTAGCTAAAAATAGCTCAAAACAATAAAATTGTGCATTATTCGAGTATAAAAGTTTGGGCTTGAATTTTTTTTAAACAAGTGATAAATTATTAGTAAATACTTTAGTATATTATATAATTTATACTATTCATATTAATTATTACCGAATATTCAAACAAAACGATATGATATTGCCTGTAAATTCAAACAAACGCTCAACAAAAACGATATGATATTATCTTTAAATTCAAACAAACGTCCATGGTGAAAAGCATAAAATCTGACAAAGAATTTACGACATGTCGGTTCGGTTCGATTATGATACGTGTGAAAATAATAATAATAGCCATAACCAATTTTAGAGCCACTTTAATTGAAGGGGTAGGACTAGAGGTGCACAAAATACCCGAACCCGAACTCGAAAAAAAATACTCGAACCCGGGTATTTTAAAACCTGGGTATTTTAAAACCCGGGTATTTAATACTTGAACCCGACCCTACCCGTAGGATACGGTCAGGGTACACCCAACTCACCTAAAACCTGAACCCGAAACCGGGTTTTTTTCTACCCGGGTTTAAACCTGAACCCGGTTATTATAATACCCGGTTTATTTAGAAGGAAAAATTAGTACATAAGAAGCAAAACTATAATATCTTGTTATAGTAATGGGAGCTGTTATTGATTTCAGCTTCTGATTCAAACAATCTTTTAAAATAGTGTTGAGTGTTGACTAAACAATTTTGTTCAAGAATTTTAAATGTTAATATAGTGTTGAATGTTGAATATGGAAATATAGCAGCATAGGAACAAAAAAAAATAATAAACACAAACAATTATAAAAAAATACACGGATAGGATTTTTTATACCCGAAACCGGGTATTGAAAATCCAAACCCAAACCCGACATGAACCTGGTATATAGGGTATGACTTTTCACGAAAATACCCTATCCGAACCCGACCAGGTTATTTCGTAATACCCGGTTGTACCCTACCCAATCATACCCAAACCCAGGTATTTAAAAAACCTGGTTTTGTGCACCTCTAGGTAGGACTGTACCGAATTGTAGTGTTCTTTCTTTGACAATTTTACTAAGTCTAGCCCAAATAGCCAGTGCAAGAGTCATAGTCCCCATATGTAAAAAGGCCCAACTATCCAAAAGATCCAAAAGCCTTTGAGGCCTGTTTGAACTCTCAACATAATTCGATCCTCCCACTCTTCAAGTTTGTTCTAAATTCTGAACTATCGCTATTCTATGTTGGCCATCGCCCATCGGAGTTGCCCTCTCTGCCGTTGCCTACAAAACATCGTTTAGCTTGCAAAAACAAGCGACTCCCATCGAAACCCCAATCGAAGTTTTTTACAACGTGTTGATTGTTTAGTTTGTGTAAATTAATTTATATTTGTTTTTTTGTATTACGTTTAAATATTTAAGGAACCATGTTTTAAAAATTTATCACCATTTTTTTCCCTCTATGCCACGTTTAGCCAACCATATTGTACCCTCTGTATATATGTTTTATGTATCCGTCACTAACCATAACCAACCCGTTACTTTTGATTTTTAGAAAAAACAAGTAACCGACCCACCCGTTTTTGATTTGTTAGTTTTTTTTTCTTTGGTTAATTTTGTTATGGTTTAATTAAGAGGTAGGCTAAATACACTTCTATTTTTACTTATTACACCCCTTTTAAAAAATAAATTTAAAACTTTCTGAATGAAATTTCAGAAACCTTTTGGTTAAACAAACATGAAATAATTAAAAAGGCAAATGAATTTATGTGGGGATACACCTAATAAACGATGGAACGAAGGGAAGGGATAATGTTAATAATTTTAGGGCAAAAAGTAAACAGTAAAGGTGAAAATCAAAACTGAAGTAAATAGGGGGTAATGGTGCATCTATCACACCCCTATAATTTTTTTTTTGAACATTCAAACCGAACTTTTATTCAAATCAACCACCACCATAATCGCCCAGGCACATTAAGCCTGAAGCTACCTAGGTCGTTTACAAATCCAATAGAACATACATCAAACAAAAGCACAAGTTACACTACACCCGATCCCTACAATATTATAGTTATCCCCCCACGTGTTTAGCCATTATCAAAAACAGGGAAATTCCACCACGATGCCTTCTCGAGTCCCACGATCCGCGCCCTATTGATCATCCACCAGTATAACTCAACTTTAATATCTTCAATGACCAAGGGGGTTGTCTTGTTGTCGTCTGAGAAAACCTTTGAGTTCCTCGCTGTGACATCCGACAAAAATCGATGCGTTCCGTACATAATTAGTATATGTAATTAACAGTAATTAAGTGCAATTCTAAATTAATTGTAATAATTTAGCCTTTAGAGAATAGCAAATTCCCCATAGGATGCATAGGAATGCATTTGTTTAATTAAAAGCATGGCGAAATCGGGTGCGAATAAACTTGTCCAGAACGGACGTTGGTGATTACCCGGTAACAATTAATTAACCGAAAACGATCCCGAATACCCTGGATATAAAATAAATGGTATTTTCATGAAATATTATGTGTTTTGGAACTCCAAAACCATAAATGAAAACTTCAATTACAAATCTCCCGGTAATGAATAAAGTTCGTGTGTCGCACTTGATGCGCGTAAAAATATATAATTTCACCCGGTAGGAACCTAAATAACTTACCAATACTTAAACTAGTCAATGTTTAAGGGTAATTGGAAGTTAATTATATACCCGGATAACTTGCAATTACAGCTCAATAAAAACCCGACAAAACCGTAAACGAATTAGTTGAGATTTAACTAGTAATTGAAAGATATTTTTGCACATGAAGTGGGTCCCACATGGCCTTTTAGGTTGGCCCAAGGCAAGGGGGCTAGGCCACCCTAGTTTGCTTCCTTTTTCAAACATAATGATTATGTTCAAGCATGCCTTAGCATATGATTATGTTCATGCATGCTTTAGCCACCCTAGTGTTTCCTATATTAAGCATGTTATGATTATGTTCAAGCATGCTTTAGCATATGATTATATCCATGCATGCTTGAGCCACCCTAAGAGACAAGGAGCCACCCTAGTGTTGCTTCTTAACCTTGCCATAATCATGATGTTTCAAGTATGCTTATGACATGTCCAATCTAAGTACACACATGATCTTCTTATAAACTCACCATGCTTGTCTCCCCATGTCTTTAGACATGCCTCTTGAAGACCAAAATGTTCCTTTTGGGCATGGTGAGCATGCTTGGTGTTGTTACACCTATGTTCTCACAAGCTACTACCTTCGTTATTTATGGCAGATTCGTATGCCCATTTTCAACACACCATATCTCTCTCATTTCTTCCCTAAATTGAGTGTTTAACCCCTTGAAAGAAACCTCTAGCCAACCTCCAAATATCCCACCGGTTTCACTCAGTTCTAAGAAGGTTTAGACCTCCAAATCATCCATGGGACATGACTGCGCAGATTCGGAGCTGCTGTAACACCCGGTCGCAATTTTGAACTTTCGAGAGGCTACACACCTCCAAATACGATGATTCTTTTTTCTATCTCATTGGACTTCCATTGTCTTCAACCCGATCAGAAGATCTTGAGTATTTGGCCTAAGGAACCTTCCTTCCATCACTTGTTTTCTTCCCTAGTCTTGAACTAGCGGTAAAACTCTATGCTTTTCTTGTTTAATACTTGTTATATTCGTGTAGCCTTGCAAGTTGTACATGAAAGGAGTTTTACAAAGGTTTTAAACATAAGTTATTGTGAGTTTAACGGAAATAAATTGAGTCTTTAAAAAAGGTGTGTTAGGCCGTGGATATGGTGATGGTTATGTTGATGTTTCTAAAGTTTTTAAGTTTACATAAACTTGTTTTTGGAAGTTGTTTTGGGTAATGTTTGTGGAAACAAGTTGAACATACCTACAGATGGTTTAAAATGTAACATTTATAAAGTTTTGAAACTTAAAATGGAAAAATATGTTTGTCAAAGGTTGTTCATGAAAATGTCTTCAAGACTTACAAAAGTTGTAATTTCATACAAAATGTTATTTTTATAAATTGGATTTTATAAAAATGTAAACTACCAAACATGTTGGGAAAATATAAAAACAAAGGTTTTTATAATAAATTGGTAATTTAAAAGACTTGGGAAATTGTATAAAACGAACACTTTTATATCTATATTATCTTATTAAGGAAGAGTGATGGCTAACATAGTCATTTTTATTTCCGTACAACTTAAGATGCAACATGTACAACATATTTAAGCATGAAATTTAAGGGTATTATGGATATAATTGTGCCAATTAAGACACTTACGAGGGTAATGTGGTAACTTTATTTTAATCGTGTACTCACATTGTAAAAGCTATTCCCACCCTGCCCCTCTGACAACCCAATCGACTAATAACATGCGATTCAATTAGGGCTGGCAAATCGTGTATACCCGACCTGTTAAGACACGAACCTGTTAAGACACGAACACGAAACATGTATACCCGAACACGACACGATAACTTATCATGTACTTTTTTCTAAACCTGAACACGAACCTGTTTATACCTGGTTTACACGATTAGACACGATAAGACACGATAATACCAATTTATACCAAGTTTACACGATAAGACACGATAATACCTGTTTATACTAGGTTAATACGATAATACACGAACATGTTATTCAAATCCGACACGTTAAATAGGTATCATCAAGCATTAAAAAGGTAGAATTCCATCTATAAAAACGTATAACTCTAATACTCCACCCCCACAACCTATATTTAAAAAAAAAAAATTCTTAACATGTCTTAACGGGTACTAAACAGGTAAACAAGTATTTAACCTGTTTAGACACGAAAATTAACAGGTATATTTCGTGTCTACCTGTTTAGGACACGAAACCTGTTAAGGCCATACCTGTACCTGTTAAAATCGTGTAGGTTCGTGTCGGGTATTCGTGTTCGTGTCTGAAATTGCCAGCCCTAGATTCAATTCACCAAATTGAATGGGACATCAGTTTACAATCCCTTGTGTTTATAACCGGTAATGCTCCTTCCATAGACATTATAGCTTCATCCCATTAGGTTAGATTCTACCCGCTCCTGCAAAATTAGGGTTTTATGTTCTAGGCCTGCTTTCTCCATTTTTTTGATTCCAATTTATGCGTTATTCTAAATCCAGCAGGTACGATTCTGAATTCTCTTCATAGTGTTTCTAATTTTGTTGTTTGATTGATTATTTGTTGTTGCATTTGGCCTGGGTTTTTTTTGTTTTTGTGTGAATGGTTAAATTTTATATAATCTTATAGGGTGTATTCAATATTTTTTGTTTCAGTTTCATTAATAATGAAATTAGTTGAGTATGCCACCCCTATTTTAATTTTTATGAATTCAGGTTGGAGAAATTGCTGGTGGCTGATTATGAAGGTTAGATTCCACATTTATTTTGTTTTTAATAATCAGTCATGGGGGTCAGTTATGAAGGTTAGATTCCATATTTGGCGAAAACATGTGTGCGATATAAGTATGACGGAAGATGGTAATGGTTTTATGGCAAGGTATGTCTCATATTTTCCTATTTGCAGCAATTTACTCCCCACCTATTTACATTACTATCATTTCTTTAATTTCAGAATGTTTCCATAGAGTTTTAACAAACATCAGATGTCCAAGTTGAAGAAAAGTGAGACTTTTGCTGTCTAACAACAATTTATTCCCACCTGTTTACTCTACAAGGTCGCGATCCATCGTCTAAGTTAGCTATGATAATATAAAGTATTTAAATTTTTTTTTGTCTAAAAAATAACTATGGTATCGGCTTGTGAAAGTGATCCAACCAGTGAACTTATATAACGATTGATTTGATTACCTGACATGTCGCCGCCGCATCGCGGGTTTTTAAATAAAAAGATAATTAGCTACTTTACATGGTTAAACATTGTAGCTGCTTTATTAGATCATTTACATGGTTTGAATCGAATTAAAAAAGAGGTTGAATTGGGTTGTGTTCTGTTTCTAATGTGTCAAACAGGTTGAGCCAAAATTTTTAAATAAAAGATAGCGGGTCGAACGGGTGACACAATTTTACCCAGTATGTCTTCATTGAAGCCTGGTAAAGAATGTCATGAATTTTACCCAGTATGTCTTCATTGACCTTTCTTAATTTTATTATATGGATGTTTTAGTTTTTCAAATGTTGTAGCATGCTGTAGTAGAAAATATATCAAGAGTTTTGGTCCAACATAAGGGGCTTTTAAGGTTTTCAGATTTTATGTGAGCTTAACAATAGGATTAGTGAAGACAAAAGGGTAACGCAATTTCTTGATATCCTTTTGAAATAATAAGGTTATTCATGTTTTTAGGAAGGTTGGGTGATGGTTTGGGCTAGGTTGACACACCAACATTTTTTAAAATTGCAAGGTTATTAATGTTTAATGGGTCAACATCATCTACTCGTATTTAGGCATATGAGGTATGATTGAAAACGGGTAATTTTTGGTATGGGTCAACATCATCTACTACCAAGGCATCACCTTTTTGCAAACTGGTTCTTGAAGCACTTGTAGAATTGGAGCTGCCACATCTTCTATACACATAAAGTCATGTACTTTTGAAACTATCTATTAATTGTGCTTTTTTATGATGCATTTAAGTTTTTCCAAATTGTTTTGAAAATTCATTATCTATTTCTAATGATTATATTCAGTTTGACACCAGCAGAGCAAAAAGCAAAACAGACCATACACTTTTAAATCCAAGGCATCTAAATTTGGATGTGCACGTATGTTTAAAGGTGCAATTTTTTACTTGATGAAAATGTTTTTTTTTTCTTATGTTGCATAAGAAAACCCGTCATGTAAAGATATTTTATGTTTAATAAACGCCATCAAAACAATGCCCAACTCCTACCCCTTAGCTTTGAAGCAATGCGACAGGGTGGCAGCTTGAGAGAAGCCAATGACACTAAATAACACTAAAAGGTTGGGTTGATGTTTGGTTTTTCATCCTAAATTTGTCAAAGCTTCTGACAGTTAGGTTGGAGCATGGTTCAGCTGTCTTTTGCTTAAAAGGATGCTGGTGATGAGATGTACGGTGGGGCTGATGAGCAGCTTGAGAAAATTAGGAAGACGGACCAGTTCAAACCGGATAAGGGATTCTCGGTTGCAGGTGAGAAGAGTGGTTCGAGAGACGGACCGGTTGAATTTGAGAGGGACGTGGTTGAAGACGCTAATCCATTTGGTCTGGACCAGTTTTTGACAGAGGAAAAGCTCTTTGTTAGGCCCTTAGTTACCAAAAGGTTCATGAAATTCTAAATGAAGCAATTGAGAAACTCGAAGCTAACGTGGGGTCGTTGACTGGTTCGCCATTCGAACGGACCAGCGGTATAGTCAGCAGGCTTTCGTCAAGACATGCGATTTGAAAACTTTGTGTCAGTGAGCTTTTGGCAGATGATGAACAGCTGCAGTTGTTACGGTAACATTGCGGGTCAGTAATCATTTAGTCGATTCCCATGACACTTTCGAGAAATAAATGACAACCTCAAGCAGTAACTAACAAAACAAAGTATATGCTAATGAAATTAATAATGTTTGTTTTGCTTTACTCAGCTTGTAATTGGTCTTTCGTCCATGTATATAATTGATTTTGCATACATTAAATGGCTTAACACTTTTTTTCCCCACTTCTGTGTTCACTCCATATCGATTGCTCAATAGATGTACTCTTACAAGAAAGTTACTTCGGTATGCAATTTTTATTCATTTATTATTATTATTATAAAAGGGTTACAAGATATGATGAGTGATGTGGGTTTGCACGTATAGGGATTTTGATGAGTATGTGGCTTGGAATCAAGTAAAGTTGTATGATTTTCTTCAAATTCCTGAAGATCTTGAGAGATTGTATGGTGAGATTCATCTGTTGAAGACTTAGTAAAGGGGTGGACCAGTTTGTTTATGAAATTATTTGGGCCCAATGGAGCACGCTCTCTGAAATTTCGTTATGCATTTTGTACAAGGTTATTCGGTCATATCATGGCCATATAAGTGTTGTATATTGCTTCGTGCTTCTTCTCACACTTTATCTTCTACTTATCAGTGGTTGCGATTCTGTTCGTAAGGTATGAAGTTAACATTTTGCAAACTAAATTCTTCCGGCATAGGACGTTCAGAGCAAGACGCGAATTCAGCCTTTTCTTGCCATGAATCATAATACCACATGTTCCATTGTTACCGTAAGCAATACAATTATATAAACAATGTTGCAATGAACTTTTTTCTCTTCATTTTTTAAGATCTAAATACAAGTATACATCTTCTTTCAGGGTCCTCATGTTGTGAATGGCTTCCATGCTATCATAAAGTTATGGCATACAAAATGGTTGTTATTTCTGTATAGGTAAGAAAGTGGCAACTCTTGCTCATCAAATTTTTTTACCATCCTACGAACTGTGCACATTTACTTTTATATGATTTTTCTAATATCATAATTTGAAATATTTATTTTTATTTACATGTAATTTTTATTTATTGGTCTTTTGACGTTGTAGGGATAGTTGAGTTTGTTTTTAGGTCAAATGAGATTGAACTAAATCTGCAATAAGCTTTAGTTGGTACATCAAAGCTTATGTTAAACGACCTAACATTAAAGCGCTAGGGATTGTAGCAGACCAAGTGACACCTTGCAGGTTGCATCTCTTAACATGTTTTTCGTTGGTAGTGGTAATTAGTCATATTGCAGATCGTCCTGGTTGCATTTATTATGGGTCGTGTTGCAGTATAATAGGTGGTTGTTAACGGGTCAGAGCACAGCTTGGACCTAATTAGATTGCAGGTGCCATTTCTTCGGTCAGATCGCCGCTTGGACTTTCCCTCATCTTTCAGCTAACATTTTCTTCGTAACAGGCCAGATTGTATATGGTGGTGTCAGATTGGATGTTAGTTACATTTTGTCGCCTTCATAAGTCTAATGCAATCGCTCAGGACGAGTGAAACCACATTTGTCACACACCAGTAAGGCTAAGACACACCTTTTGTGAACTTAACTTTTGTAATACATGTTGCTCATAGTCATGATTATTCATCAATTATGGTGTTGGGAACCGAATTTTACTTATTAATTTGTTAGGTTGGGGAGGCGGCTTTGAGAGAAAAACACCACCTCCAGGTTATGTATGCCACATATGCAAAACACCAGGTAGGTTCATCAATCTTGATTCAGTCGTTAAACAAAGAAGATAGCTTTGATTTTAATTTCGAAGTTAGAAACTTATAGTTACCCGTTTTCCAGGTCATTTTATTCAACATTGCCCTACCAATGGTGATCCTAATTTTGATATAAAGAGAGTGAAACCTCCAACCAGCATTCCAAAATCTATGTTAATGGCCACTCCAGATGGTTCATATGCATTACCAGTGGTGCGGTGGCAGTTTTGAAGCCAAATGAGTATGTATTATATATATGGTACAGTTTTCCTTATGTTTTGTGAATTATACACAACTAAATTCTAAAATATATTAAAATAACAGGGCTGCTTTTGAAAAGGAGATCGAAGGTATGCAGCAAAACTCTAGGATAGAAAAAGATGATGACGCAATGCGGGTAGTCATGAACCCTCTGTAAATATGCAAGCAAGATGATGCGTCAACTTATTCACGATTGATACCGATGTTGCTTCTTCTCTACGTGTGTTAAACATTAAACAACGCCATTGACACTGCCGCAAAGGCGCCAAGATGGTATTTAAAAGATGTTATTGAATTGATTTCTGAATGAATGAATACAAAGAAGAGGATCCTTTTATATAACAATTGAGGGACCCTAAAACCCTAGAGATAAATATGGAACAGATAGACATTTAAATAACAAACTATATCTATAACAAATATAAACTCTATTTCTAATAATATGTATCGCTAAGATCCCCCCGCAGTTTGAGCGGTCGTAGGGCAGACGTTCAAACTGGATCTGAAAGACTGGAACAGCTGGCGTGATAGACCTTTTGTAAAAATGTCTGCATATTGATAGGCAGAGGGGACATGAAGGACCCGGATGTCACCGACGCGAACCTTCTCACGCACAAAATGAATGTCAATCTCAATATGCTTAGTGCGTTGATGTTGTACAGGGTTGTCGGACAAGTAAACGGCCGAGACATTGTCACAATAAACAACTGTAGCTCGCTGAAGAGGCACGCGTAATTCTAGCAGGAGATTCCGGATCCACGTAGCCTCGGCCACCGCATTCGCGACACCCCGATATTCGGCTTCGGCGCTGGACCTAGAGACGGTTGGCTGACGTTTAGAAGACCAGGATATTAAGTTGTCCCCAAGAAAAACACAGTATCCACTCGTAGATCGTCTGGAGTCTGGACAACCGCCCCAATCGGCGTCAGAATACGCTGTTAAAGAGTCCGTGTTAGAACGGACCATGCGAATACCATAGTCAATAGTCCCCTGTATATATCGAAGAATACGCTTCATGAAAGCATAATGAGGATCACGAGGTTCGTGCATGAAAAGGCAAACCTGCTGCACAGCATATGAAATATCTGGTCGAGTAAATGTGAGATACTGAAGTGCACCAGCCAAGCTGCGATATAGAGTCGGGTCATGGAACAAGGACCCATCGGAGGCACTGAGTTTAGATGATAGATCCACCGGAGTAGTACATGGTTTGCACGCGGTCATCTTTGCACGTGCCAAAATATCTTTGGCGTATTGTGATTGATCCAAGAATAAGCCATTCTGTTTGTGAGTCACTTTAATGCCCAAAAAATGATGAAGCTGGCCCAGATCTGTCATTGCAAACTCGCGAGAAAGCTGCTGAATAATGTCAGTAAGCAATGAAGTGGAAGATGCAGTTAGAACAATATCATCAACATATAGCAACAAATAAGCTGTATCTGTCCCCCTGGTATAGACAAATAATGAGTTGTCACACGTGCTACTGCGAAACCCGCGAGACAAGATGTATGTGGCAAATCGGGTGTACCATGCCCGAGGGGCCTGTTTAAGGCCATAAAGTGATTTCTTCAACCTGCAAACATAACCCGGACAACGCCGATCAACGAAACCCGGAGGTTGGTGCATAAATACCGTCTCATTTAGATGACCATGTAAAAAGGCATTTTTCACATCCAACTGATGGATAGGCCAGTTTCTAGACACAGCTAGAGATAGAACTGTACGGATGGTAGCCGGCTTAACAACCGGACTAAAAGTATCTTCGCAATCAATCCCAACCGTTTGTGATTTCCCATTGACGACCAAACGTGCCTTATAACGTTCCAATGTACCATCCGCCTTATACTTATGGCGAAACAACCACATACATCTAATGACCGGGCGGTCAACCGGTCGAGGAACCAAATCCCATGTTTCATTTTCTTGTAAGGCCGTAAATTCAGCCTGCATGGCGCGCGACCAATTCGGGTCGGTAAAGGCCTGGGTATAGGTCGATGGTAATGGAGAAATAGTATGAGTGTGGAAAGTCGAATGGGATTGTGCACGGTGGGCTGTTTTAGATCGGGTGGCCATAGGGTGGTGAGAGGTGGGTGGTTGGGCTGATTGTCGGTTTGTGGGCTGACTGGACGTGGGTCTAGGCGGTGGCGGGTTTGGGTGGTGGGCTGATTGGGCCGGTTGTGATGTGGGATATGGGCCTGGATAAAAACCCGGTGGGATGGTAGTGTTTGTGGGCTGTTTAGGCCTGCGGGAGTATGTAAATTGGAGAGGTGAGGCAGTAGTAGGGCGGGCCGGGGCCGTGGCTGGTACGGGTTGGGTTACGGGTTGGGCTGGGGCTGGTACGGGCCGGTGGAAGGAAAACCCGGGTGGTGTTGGGTCGTCCAAAAAGTGGTATGAGGTCGGGCTAAAGGTGGAGTTGAAGGGAAAGCAATGTTCGTCAAATGTAACATGACGAGAAATGGATACTCTCCCGGTGGTAGGGTCGAGGCACCGATATCCGCGAAAATCAGGCGGATAACCCAAAAAGATGCACCGATTTGAGCGTGGGTGCAACTTATGGGGTTGGGTGGCGGAAGTATTCGGGTAACAGGCACAGCCAAAAACCCGAAGGTGGTCATAGATAGGGTGGCGAAGGTAGAGGGCGAATGTAGGTGTGAAAAAGTTAAGGCGTTTTGTGGGTAGTATGTTATGGAGATAGGCGGCGGTGTGAAGGGCCTCGACCCAATAAGATGGGGGTAGGTGGGCATGGATGAGAAGTGAGCGAATGACGTCGTTTAGGCGTCGAATCATACGCTCGGCACGACCATTTTGAGAGGAGGTTTGAGGGCAGGCAAAACGAAAAAGGAGGCCGTGTTGAGTGGCGAATTGTTTAAAGGCATTGTTGTCGAATTCGCCACCCAAATCACATTGAAAGGTTTTGATTTTACGGTTAAATTGTGTGTGGATTAGTTTATGGAATTTGACAAATGTGAAGGGGTAGACCCAAATAAAGTTGGAAAAGTTATCAATGAGAACCATGTAATACTTGTACCCAGAGTTACTAGGCACGGGAGATGTCCACAAATCACAATGTACTATATCAAATGGGGAAAAAGTAAAAGAATTAGAAGAATAAAAAGGCTGTCTTTTACTATTAGATAACTGACACGAATGACAAAGACTGGAATCTTTGTGTTTATTACAATTTAAATTGAAATTACGACTAAGAATGTTTAAAACTTCAGCGTCGGGGTGGCCAAAACGTTCATGCCATGGAAGATGAATGGTGGTGATAAAGCTTGCTTGAGGTGGTAATTCAGGTGGTGTAATCGGATAAAGATCCCCGGTGCTATTGTGGCGGGAGAGAATTCGTCCAGTTCGAAGGTCCTTCAAAGAAAAACCAAAAGGATCAAATTCTATAGAAACACTGTTATCTCTAGTAAAACGACGAACATAAAGTAACTTTTTGATTATTTGTGGACAGTAAAGGAGGTTGGACAGGATATAGGTACGGTTGGGTAGTTTAAGGAAGCCTGTTCCAGACCCATGAATTGGTAAAGTCGCGCCATTACCGACTAAAATTTTACTTGTTACAGGAAAAGGATCAGGGATTTGAATCATACCTGGGTCGTCTCCGGAGTGTGATGAGGCACCGGTATCCATGATAGTGTTTGGATCTGGATATGTAAGATTCATACTCGCCATAGCAGCACTGAGGTCAGATGGACTTAATGCATCATAGGGTGTGGGCTGGTTGGTGTAGCCGCTGGGTTGGGCCTGAGGTGGGCCGTAACCAGCTGGGTAATAAGGGGCCGAAGGGGCTGAGGCCTGCTGCTGCGAATAGTGTTGGGCTGGGGGCTGATTTGGGCTGTACGAGTAGTGGGCAGCAGAAGGGTTAGGAATGGGCTGGTTATGCGGTTGGTTGTGAGGGTAAGGTGGTTTAGCAGGCTGCTGGGTCGGGTATGGACACGGAGGAGTGTTCCACCATGCCCATTGAGGGTAAGAGGGTGTGTAAGAGTTAGGTGGGTAAGGCGAGTAGGTAGGTTGGTTCGGGTAGTAAGGCTGAGAGCGACCATAGCCGCGGCCGCGTGAGGTTCTGCCACGGCCACGTCCACGGCCACGGTTGCGGGAATAATATTGAGGGGAAGGCTGTGGAGATGGAGTATAGGTGTTAGGTGGGCTACGGGTCTGATTGGGGTTAGAGGTTTGTGCCATCATGACCGAACCAGTGGTCTTCTTCCGGGCCTCGAGACGTATAATTTCATCCTGCAATAAACTCCGTGCTTCATCCCAATCCGAATTGTTAGCATTGATGAGAGCCGCTGTAGTGTCATATTCAGCCGGGAGACCTCGAACCAGCTGTAGGACAAGCCGGTCCTCGGACACAGGGTGATCAACATCTTCGAGTTGGTTTGCAAGTTCCTTAAGGCGTTGGCAATAGTCGTCCAACGAGGAACAGGCTGCGAGATTTAAGTTACAAAACTGAGTTTCTAGGGCACCTGCACGAGCCTTCTTGTTGCTCAAATATATTTTTTCGAGTTTGACCCAAGCGAGACGAGCGGTAGGATCTGGGCCAATGTCTTGAACACGGGGCAGCAAGTCGTCTGAAACTGTGCTGAATATCCACTGTAATACCAAAGCATCAAGTTCCTTCCAACTGGAGAAAGCCGGATATGTATCGGGTGGGGCAGGGGTCCCATCTATGTGACTGAGGACCTGGTAGGCTGTTGCGTGCAGACGGAACAGCTTGGTCCATGATGTATAAGTCACCTTCTTTCCATCAAGTGTCCGAACCTTAGAATTAATGTTCGTGACTGAATACGCGGGATGGAGGGATTGTTTGGGTGCTGCAGAGGAGTCGGAAGACTCCTGTTTGCCGGATGTCATGAAGAAACAGCAGCCGAAGCTGTGTAATTAGTAGCCGAAGCTAGGGTTCGAAAAGAAAAAGAAGCAAATCAGGTAAAAGAGCCAAAGCTCTGATACTATAAAAGATGTTATTGAATTGATTTCTGAATGAATGAATACAAAGAAGAGGATCCCTTTATATAACAATTGAGGGACCCTAAAACCCTAGAGATAAATATGGAACAGATAGACATTTAAATAACAAACTATATCTATAACAAATATAAACTCTATTTCTAATAATATGTATCGCTAAGAGTATTGTCAAAGTATGTTCCGTTTTTTGCATTTTCTGTTGTGTTTTCATATAATTGTAATACAATAATTTTCAGTTGTTATAGGTTGTGAGCCATATGTCCATGTTAGAAGCATATTCTAGGATAATGATGTGGTGTCGACTAACCCCACTACTAATTGCAATGTGGCTATAGACTCACATCATCAATTTTCTCAATAAGTATGATTTATTCACATAATTCTCAAAAATACTTAAAAACTGAACTACAAAACCCACTTCAAACAGTAGCAAAAAGCCATGTTCTTTTACTTTCAAAAGTCAAAGCACGTACTTGTTAGTTCAAAAACCATTAAGATTGTTAAATATGTTGTAACATGGGGCATCACCGTAACGAATAACTTACAAAAACCACACACACCACAAACCTCAAAAACAATTATGTGGCAACAAAACAGACGAACCCGCTGCAACGCGCGGGCATTTCCACTAGTCTATGGGAATGTAAAAGTGTTGAAACGTTTTTGGTGTCGAAAATAACCAAATGCATATGTTGGATGTAGGAAAATAATATTACGTCGACAAGTAATTATTCCTACAAAGTATATATATGAAAAACTTGTATTATTCGGGACACAAGAGTATATAAATACAAATAATTGAATGTTGACGTATTTATATTATGACATGTTAACGGACAAAAATGTGAAATGGACGGATAAGTATATATTGTATAACTTCCTACAAGATACGTATATATGTTATCGCGTCAAATGTGGACATGAAAATATATATATTTTGAACTAAAATATATAAGGTTACTTGTGGGTGAAGAATGTGTAACACTTTCCTAAGTGTTGGTAAATATTCGTGGGAGAATTAACGTTAAATATTCTATAACGATTACACTGTTGGAATAAATATACGTAACGTTTGTATATTTATCAATAGCCATTATAATCATTTATATAATGATGATCAATTATTAATATTATCCTAAGCCCAATAACAGATATGTCTTTGATGGGCGGACTATCATTAAATGGGCCTTATTAGGGTGTCCCCTGAGTATGTATAAATAGGGAGAGATATTATGAGATTAGGGTTGACACATTCATAACACCATTAGCCATCCCCTATCTCTCTCTCCCAATGTGTTCATAACTTAAGAACACATAAACCATCAAAACTGCATACCCTAAAGGGAACCCGATCAAGATGATGGTGTCTTCCATTACTGAGGTTCCTGAACGGTTAATCATATCAGGTACGCGTGATTAATTCTTATGTTTATACCTTATGTTCTTATTAATATAATCAACATGTGGTATCAGAGCTATGTTGATTATATCAATTCTAATTCGATTTACAATATCAAATAATGGTTATGTGATAATATTGCAAATCAAAAAAAAAAAAAAAATTATGGTTCGATAAATAATGTTGTCACAGAATGTTTCGAAAGTTGCGAGAATTAAATAATGATTTGCAATATTAATGGTTTGATGATTCTTTCATGACAAATTATTGTTTGTGAATTAAAAAAAAAATTAATAATAATTGATTTCATGTTGTTTTCGACATACTGTACGAATCACGAAAATCAATTTTTATTTGATTCACAAAGTTATTGATTTGCAATTCTATACATTAACAAATAAAGTTTCATGATTTTTCAAAGCATTTTTGATTTATTAATCAAAACATTAATAATAAATCTGAAATTTGTATGAACAGTTCTTGTATGTTTTTAGAACTGTTCATGATTTTCATCCTAATTTTGATGAAAATTAGTATAAGTTGGTTACAACTAGGATTAAAATCTGTTTCCTAAAATTTTGGGGGTAACTTAATCTCCAAGTTTTAAATTAAAAGGCTATCATAATTTTCGAAATCTTTTGGAGATATACTGAAATCCCAAAATTAATTGAAATGGATTTTCTAAAATCCCTAAATTATAACACTTATGGGTATCATAGTTCTCGGACAAATTGTTCACGGATTTACTTTTCTCGAAAGATTATTCTCATACAGGTTTCCGGATTTAAGTTTTAGAATCAACAGTTCTCGGCTTTTTTGTTTTCCAATTCGATAACCTAAACCTAAATCCGAGAACTATTACTAAATTCGAGAACCATTAATGATTCCGAAAACCATTACTGAATGCGAGAACTCTTAAGAATTCGAGAACTAACATGTTAACCGAGAACCTAACTAATTTCCGAGAACCTAAGGCCACCCGATAACTATAACTTTTTCCGGGAACTCATCACTTTCGAGAACTCATAATTTCGAGAACCCCTTATGTTATTCAAGATCTCATAAGTTTTCTGGGAACTCATTATTTTTCCGAGAACCCCTTATGCAATTCGAGAACTATTCTTTTTTTCGGGAACTCATAAGATTACTGAGAACCCATTATTTTTTGGGATCTCTAATAAAATTTACAGTTTTGATAAAACCTAATGCATCAAGTTTATTCAAAACATTATAAAACCTTGCTTAACTTGCAATAACATTTTGAGGTGTCACTTCTGCCCAAAGGTGATGTGTCACATTAGTTCGTTATAAAGATCTCGTTAAGCATTGTAGCTCGTTCACATAAGTGCCATAAGGTTTCACTTCTGCCCAAAGGTGATGTGTAACAGATTATGTTGGTGAACTGAGCGTATTGCATTAGAACTTTGAGTGTCTCACTTCTGCCCAAAGGTGATGGGTTACATTCACTGTTAGCAATTTAATACTTAAATGAACAGCGTATAGCCAAAGCTAGAGCATGTTATTTAAGTAGCTTATGTTGGTGTTATGATATTATCACATCTTCATTACAAAATTGATCCTCACGATTAATGATCCTTCATTAATATAATGATCATAATCTAAGTCTGCCTTACATCAATACCCGTAACTCGAAACTAATCTCACTATCTCAACTAAGTAATCCACTCTTATTATCAAAACTAAGAAGAGTTTGCTTAAATTTTGTTCTTATTAAGTAACCTCTTAAGACATGATATTCCTACGCTCTATCTGATAATGTATTACAGAATAACGTATGAGCATAATAAGTGGAATAAAAATGTCTCTTATGGTAATCAATAACGCTTTTACTGATTCCTATTAGGTGAGCTATTAAAGATTCTGAAATTCCTAAGACTAAGGTATTATCTTTGGAAATGAAAGAATATAATGAATTCCTAAGAAGCATGAAATAAATAAGTCTAACTCTATGGTTAAATGGGATCTGTGAATACATCTTAACATTGATTAACATGACCCATAAAGCTAAGGGGTTATACATGAAAATCAATAAATTTCTAGTGCATAATAACTTTTCCATCAGTACGATTAGATGCATTATGAATCAACTAATAACACTCAGAAATATCAAAGTAAAATGAGTGGGTTGATAGCGAATTACGTACAGGAAAAAGAACGCATTAAACTAGAAAAGTTGATGTTATTCACCTTACTACCATTAAACCTAAAAGAGGAAGAATAATTACTATAGAGAGGATAATTATAAGGTCTGGAAACAAAATACAAGTACTACTTTCAGCTATAAGTTTCTCCAACGGGAAAGTCTTACTAAGCAAAATTGTGCCATTAAGAATAGGCATAAGAAATGAGATTACCCATAAGTAAAGAGAACAGCTGACTAAGATATGTAGTGCCTAATTAAAGATATTTAACTCCACAAATGCTAATGAATTCTAATTAACACATGATGGTTGAGTCAAGTTTTATACGTTTCCTTACCGGAATTCAACAAATACTTAAGATGAGAGTTAGTGGCAAAATTAAGGGTCTATTAACCATTAATAACTGATCTTAGTGTTGAAGCTTTATGATACCTTACGATATTCTTGAGATTACTCAGAACTTAGTATCAATACTAAAAGCTACAATTTTTTGACAGTTACAAGGTTTCAATGACCAACCCAAAGCCACTATTAAGTTAAACTCTCATATTGTTTGTTGTCATTATCTGAATAGAAACCTTATGAAATAAAACTAGATGATCCAATAACGTTTTTTCACAACTTTGTTATCATGAAAATGAGAATTTAATAAAGGAAAATGAGACCCATGCAATTCATCCACTAAGACCAAAATTTCATGAGAAATCATGACCAGGTCACTAAAGGATGCTTGGCTATCAAATCTCATTCTCAGTGACTTTAAAGCATGTGTTAAATGCCCTAAATATTAAATGGCGAAATGAATAAATGGGTTTCCATCATAAGTCATAACTAATTGACATCAGTGGAGCTTAGATAAATATCTAATTGTATCTATTCCGTTTCCTACCGACCAAAAGTATTAAAGAAATCAATTCATATATACTTAATAAGATTCCCTCTAAGTATGTTCTTAAAATTTCTTATGAAATCTGGACGATAAGGGAAATCAAGTATAAAATATATGAAATATTCTCGTTCACACGCATCGTTAAAACTTATTATGTGGAGGTACTAAGAGACCTAAAAGATTAGTGGGAGCATAAGATGTCCTACTTACGACTTGCAAAAGTTACAGAGGTGGGGGGAACGACAATTTGATCTATCCTCAAATTACACCTCTTGCACTGGACAACGCTCTATCACAACTTGTCTCCTTAACACTTAACGTACTCCTAACAAAGTTTTGTGGATGCCTAAATATGGGCGAAGTTAGATTTCTTACTAAACTAATCCTCATCAAGAGAAATGACAATAAACTCTTCATTAAAAACTAAGTGGATTAAAGAACCTACCTCAAGATGAGTGGGAGAAACTAATGAAAACTTGTCCTTACATAGATGACATTTTCTTGATAAGTATATGTTACCTAAGTCAAAGCATCGTTCATGCATAATTTTTGACATGATGAATATCGGGGATTCCTCTTACGTGACAGGAATCAAAATATACCGAGATAGACCCAACGGGATATTAGTTTCATCCCATAAGTTTTACTCTAAGCGGGTCCTTAAGTATGTAACATACAACATTGCTCTCTTTTTTAGAGGATAATAGGATAAATGAGATTATTACCTTATGCTTCATTAATTAGAAGACTAATGTAAATTTAAGTCTATGCTTGTTTATGATATTGTTCATATTGCTTAGTACTAGACTTGTCTAGATTGATGAAAAGCATCTAATGGAACATTACAATATCTTTAAGAAACAATAGACTATAATCTAAAGAAGAAGTGAGAACCTAAAGTGATTGACTACTCTTATTCTAACTTTGTTATATTCAAAGGAAATCTTGTGTCAATTTCGGGGTATATTATAACGTCAGCAGACATAACTATCCTATGGAGGAGTCATAAGGAACTGTTAACAACAACCTAAGTTATCATGACATAATGTGTTGCTGATCACAACAGAATGGTCATTACATGTTGTTGCTAAATTTATCAGTTGACTCATAACTTATTAACTGCATTTAAATATTATGTTGAAGACTTACTGTGATAAAGTCAGCTACCATAATTTCTCAAACAGTAACAGTTTGAGAGGAGCTGCATTAGAGTTCGATACGAAATTATTGTTCGCTTATGATTAAGAACAAATAGAGGAAATCAGAATTTTGTATCGAATGCATTCATGATATGCTTATGGATCCAATAACTAAAGGTCTATCACCCATAAGTCTCACTAACGGGCCAACTAAGAGAAAAGGGTATTACTAATGACCATGTACAACTGCATATCGTACTATGAATGACTTATGACTAATGACTAATGATTAATTTTCCTCATTATGATTTATTTGTCTATTAGTATGCTAAGCTAGCATAATGGCATAAAGACAATAATATAACAAATCAACTAAGGGCATAACGTTAATTGATCCTAATGTTAAGTTTTAAATTTGGGTGTAGTATGATTAATGGGGGTCCTAAGTCGAATAAAGACTTAACGGCTGTATTTCTCTGCTACATTTTGGGTTTAAAACTAAAATGAGTATTAATCTCTGCAGACTTACTTAATACTCATAATAAATGATTACTCGGCTAAGTGGGAGAATGTTGGAATAAATATACGTAACGTTTGTATATTTATCAATAGCCATTATAATCATTTATATAATGATGATCAATTATTAATATTATCCTAAGCCCAATAACAGATATGTCTTTGATGGGCGGACTATCATTAAATGGGCCTTATTAGGGTGTCCCCTGAGTATGTATAAATAGGGAGAGATATTATGAGATTAGGGTTGACACATTCATAACACCATTAGCCATCCCCTATCTCTCTCTCCCAATGTGTTCATAACTTAAGAACACATAAACCATCAAAACTGCATACCCTAAAGGGAACCCGATCAAGATGATGGTGTCTTCCATTACTGAGGTTCCTGAACGGTTAATCATATCAGGTACACATGATTAATTCTTATGTTTATACCTTATGTTCTTATTAATATAATCAACATACACGTCTAAAACTAAGTTAAGTATACAAACTTAACAGAGTAAAATATGTCATCGAATCGGCAAGATCATAGTATATTTATTTAATGGGAAAATAAATATATGGTAAAGTGAGTCGAGTCGAGTGTTGTAGATGAAATATCGATCGACAAGATCATAGTATAATTATTTAATGGGAAAATAATTATACGGTAAAGTGAGTCGAGTCGAGAATAAGTTATTGTGAGTTAATTAATACGGAAACATAAGTGTAACTTATAACAAGGGTAATCCATCACCAACATTCCTAGGACATATGTTTAATTAAACGGGGAACTGTGTCTAATAGTGGAGTTGGGAGTTGGGTGTACAACTTGTCAGATAACACGCGATATAGGCTTAGTGACTTATACGCAATAGGACGTTCGTAGGTGCTTGACCTCGGACTTGCTATTCTCTGCTAGGTGATTGCACGCTGTACTCCAGGTGAGTTTCACGGCCCCTTTTTTATTGTTTTGTTTTGGGGAAAAGATATGTTTGTCAAATGTTGTTACACGTCAAAATGTTGTTACATGTCAAAATGTTTTTAAATGTTAAAATGTGATAAGTGGCATGATGAGTACTTGGGTTTTGTTGTTTATACACCACTCGGGGTGAGTCCTCGCTACTGTAACCATTTACTCGTACGTTGTGTGTGTGTTGAAATTGAGAACCGAAGGAATATTTGGATAGTACTATTGGTGCCTGACAAGGCCCACCCCTAATCGATAGCGTCAATTATGCAACTGTGTATGCTAGGGGTGCACGTATTCTGAACTAAGTTGTTATTTTTCGAGAAACAACTTCTGCTCGCGGGGCATTATCATTAGTCTTGTTTGGTTATGGGCTCAAGGGAATGCTTGTCATTGTAGTTTTGTAGGAGTTAGCTACTCCTTACAAAGGCCACTAATTGTGTTTGTTCCGTACATGTTTTTGTTGTTAAAATGTTGTTGTTATGGAACTAAAACCTGTGAACTCACCAATATTTTATATATTGACGTCTTTTTAAACATATCTTTCAGGTAACTAAGTGTTGATTAGATATGAGGCTAGTGCGGTGGAAATATGGGATGTCGGATACTTGTCGGGGTTTCATCAATATTTTCCAATGGGTTGAGACTTAGGTGGAAAAACCCCATGTATGAAACTTGTTTTGTAAAAGGTTGTAACAAGGTACCCATTTTGACATCTTAATAAAATAATATTTTCTAATTAAATATGGTTTGTGTTAATTTTGACTTTGATATACTTTCGAGCGTTCCGCCACGTGTTTCCGCCATTGGCGTGGTGTGAAACTCGCCAGCCACAATTTCTAAATAACCAAGAGCACGGTTGCATAAATCGCCTTAATCTTCTTTGATGGAGCTTGCATCGTCCAAACATCTTCGAGCATTCCCGATGATGACTGGGTTAAAAGCCGAATCTTCAGCCATTCACATACATTCCACCACACTGATGTGGCCCAAACACATTCCAAGAAATATACTCCACAATTTCGAGTTCAAGGTCACATCTCTTACATAGTCCATCCCCAATTTGAACACCTCTGCACCCTAAATTTTCTGCAGTGGGAATCTTGTTCTGGACGGCCCTCCAAACAAAACAATTAACCTTAGGTGTCGCAATGTTACTCCAAACGAATTTCTGTACGTTACCCGAGTTTGACAGCCCCTCCTGCAGATCAAACCTGGCCTTTCTGACCTCGAAATCGACTACAGCATCATTCTTGACCCACTTCCAGATATTTTCATCCGAGACCTTCTGACCCACTAAGATTAACAGAATTCTATTGGCTTCATCAGTTTCAGTTGGCGACGACGATAGCCTCAACCATGGGATATCCAACCACACCAAATTTTTTGTTGAGCCGTTTGATTACCTTCTTTGGAGCTTTGAAAAGTGCAAAGTGATACAATGAAGTACTACCTGTGGCCAGGGGCGGAGGTTTCAAGGGACGGGAGGGGGCGGCTGACCCCCCGAATTTTTGCTCATAAGTTCCGATTGTATAGTATTTGTATAGAATTTTTTAGGTATATATGGTTTCGACCCCCCATTTTTTTTTTTTGAAAAAAAAGGTATATTATATAAACCAAAACTAACGATATATCGGGCGATACAAGGTTTCGAATTATCGGTTGTTTTACCGAGTTTATCGTTTTTTTTTATTTTTTTGGGTCAATTTTGAGATGTACAATCCAATTGTTTGATTTTGCCCATTTTTTTCTCTTTAAGAAAAGCCCAATTAAAACCATTAACCTAATTAAAACTCTAAACCCTATGCTGTCTCTCGATCTCACTTCTCAACCCCTACGAATAGTTGATAGTTTCATACTTTCATCTTCATTTAAAGAATCAAACTACGTCTGCTTTACTAATTTATTAATTATATATTTATTGGCAGTTAATAAATAATGGATAGATTCATATATTGTTGTCTTGTTGTGATGTTGAATGTTTTAAGAATCAGGGTTGAAAATAATTATGATGTGATTTAATGTTTATGTTATTAGATTATATTATTGGGAAGAATAAAACCATAACATCGTTTTTCAAAAGAGCGAATAAAGAATAAGTAGAGGGAATAGATAATGAAAATATGAGTAAACATCAAAAAGCTTCAACAAACGGACCGATTAATGAACCGGTTAATGAAGCGGATCAAAACAATCAACAATCAAAATCCACAAGCGAACATGACTTTTTATTGTATTTAATGTTTGACTCGACCCGAATCGAATCACCGGCCCGAACATATAATCCGAAATATAACTATAAAAAAAAATTTAGGTCCCATCCCATGACTGGTGATTTCCGACCCCCGAACCAATTTCTCAAGCTTCACCACTGTTCGTGCCCGATTTCACTAAAATAAGACCATCACCAAAAGCATTTTTCTTTGTTTTCCAAGTGCTCAACTTAGAATTAAAATTTTCCAAAATAGGATTCCACTGTGGAGAATAATTCATATTAGCACCAATTGGGAGTTACATGGACCATGGTGTAAGTAGAGGTGTACAAAAAAACCGGTTTTTTTTACCACCGGTTTTAAACCCGGCCCGAGCCACCAGTTTTAGACCAGTTTTATCATACAGCGAAATGGGTTTTTTAAAATCGGTTTTTTTAAAAAATCGAAGAATAAACCGTTAGGATTAAAAACCGGTTTTAAAAACGGTTATTTCAAAAAAACCGGTTGGTAATGGTTATAAAAAAACCGGTTAAACCGGTTTATTTACGTTAAAAACAGCAGCAACAGCAGAAAACGGTAATATTACCGTTAGAACCTGTTTTTGACCGTTTTTTTTTGTTTTTTAGGCCCAATCTTTTATCTTTAACTCCTATAAATACCCCATGATGTTTTGGGTTGATTACACAACTCTAATACACTCTTAAAACTCTCTAAAATCCTAAAAAACCCTTTAGTATTAGCAAAATAAAAAAACTCTCAAATGGCGTCCTCTAGCCAACAAGATTCGACTCACATTGGTGCTTCAACTAGCGATGTGGTGGTTCGGGTTGTTCCTACCAAGCGAAATCTAGATGTTTGGCAACACTACGATATGTGTGAAATGGCTTCGGGTGAAAAAAAAGGCTCGTTGCAAATATTGTAAAGGGTTCTACAAGCCGGAAGCAAACACCTCTTTGAAAACGCACATCACAAAGCCATTTTGCAAGGTTTTGAAATCACAAGCTTCGAAGGATCAACCGGCAATGACAAGTGAAGGAGAGATCTTCGCTTACTCCATTGATGCGGTTCGTGAGGAAATGGCATGTTTTGTCATTCAAGAAAGCCTTCCTTTCAACCACTTCGACAACCAAAGGTATACTCGCCTTGTTCAAAGAACTCTCCAACCACGATACACTCATGTAAGTCGTGCAACTCTTAGAAGGGATTGTTTAAAAATGTGGATTTGCTTAAAGGATTACTTGGATGCGGCGGAAAGAGTACAAGATAAGCGCTCACTTGAGGGAGAATTGGAGTACGAAGCCGAATTGTACGAGGACGAGGTGAATATGGCCTTGATTGAACCAATGACCGACGAAGAAGCCGAACTTGATGAATACCTTCGAAACAACTCGGGTTCGGGCGAAGATTAAAGATGTTTTCAAGAGAAGTTTGATGTATTCAAGTCTCAAGAGACGGATGATGTATTGAAGATATGCTTGCTTATTATGTTTAAGACTTTAAGTTGTTTAAATTTTTAGTTTGTTTAAGACTTTAAGTAGTTAATGACTTGGATGTTTTTATTGTTTAACTTGGATGTTTTAGTAGTTAATGAAATGGTTTGGAGGTTTAAATTTATAAGTTTCTTAATCCATGGTTTGAAGTTTGTTTGTAGTGAAAAAAAAAAATTAAAACAGCAAAAAAATAAAAAAAAACAGCAGCAGCAGCAAGCACAGGTTCTGACCCGGTTTTTTTACCGGTTTTTTTTCCGGTTTTTTTTATTGGTTAAAAAAACCGGTTTTTAAAATCAATTAAAAAAACCGGTTTTTAAAACCCGGTTTTATACCTGACCCGAACCGGTAGTAATAATCACACTTTTTCAACTCAAAAACCGGTTTTATACCCGAACCGGTTTTTAAACCTAAAAAAAAAACCGGTTCTGAAAAAACCCGGTTTCGGTTTTAAAAAAAACCCGATTTGTACACGTCTAGGTGTAAGTATAACACATTTTGTAGTCTTGGTCGTTCACGTTTTGTATTTTTTAGTCGTCATGAATTTGACATTATCCGTGATATTAGAAAATGTGACTCACATATTATTATTATCTCGCTTTTGAACCTCTAAAGTTTTTCTTTCTTTATTATTCACCCGATCTTTTTTTTTTTTTTTTTTAACAAATTCGTATTACAACATATTGAATATTTAAAGTATATAATGCACTTTTTTCCTCTAAATGTTTAAAGTTTCTACATTCATAACCAAAAGAGATTGTTAGTATTATTTTCCTAATTACAACTTACATAATATAATCATGTTTTATTTTGTAGTGACTGATGGAGTGAAGTCCCCACTGGTATCTCGGCAAGCAAACTTTTTTTCCTTAATGTAATAACCATAGGTAGGGTGTCTAAATGAACCTAAACTTAACAAAGTCTTGTTCACGTTTGTTAGCTTAGCATTGAACTTGTTTATGAACACATATCAAACGAAATTTGTTATTCATTCATTTATTAAGGAATTGAACTTGTTCACCAACGGTTTATGAACACAAACGAATATTTACCATTTTAAAAGATGAAAAACTTAACATTCTTAGCCCAAACCAGGGGCGTACATATCATATAATAAGGGGTGGCGTCCGTTACCCCTCAACTTTTACTGCGTAGTGTAAATTTTTTCGTATTTTTATGTTTTTTTGTATTACGTTGCCCCTGAAGATTATGTAACGTAACCTCTCAATTTTTTTAAAACCCCACACATCCTCAAAGTTTTTAATATAAGCTTAACATAAAATTAGATAGAAACTTATAGGCCATAACCCATTCCATTTGTAATTTATTAATTAAATATACAAGCTCATTGACCATGGTTAAAGTATTGAATAGGTGTGCAAACGAGCCGAACAACTCGTAAGCTAGTCGAGATCGGCTTGATAAAAAGTTTGAAACGAGCCGAGCCTTATTGAGTCCGAGACGTGCTTGAGCTTAAAACAAAGCTCGATTATTTTTCGAGCATGAGCATGAGCCTGCCATGTGAAGCTCGTCAGGCTCATAATATTAGTTTTATTAATATTTTCTATTATTTACCCTTAATTTAAAGTTGTTTAGTAAACGAGTTAAACTGAGGTTTTCACTTATCAAACTTGCTAGCCTAAATGAGTCTATTAGTTATATTATTTTTTTTTAATATATTAACCAATAAATATTAAACGAGTCGAGCTCGAGCTTGAGAAACTACCAACGAGCCGAACCGAGCAGAAACTACCAACGAGCCAAACCGAGCTTTTCACCTGTCGAGCCCGCGAGCCTAAACGAGTCTATTATTTATATTTTTTTAATATATTAAGTAATTAAGTATTAAATAATAAACGAGCCAAGCTCGAACATGAGACACTACCAACGAGCCAAGATCGAGCTCAAGCCTGGTGATGTAAAATGTTTTGACAAATCATTGATTAGAATATAACGCTAATCAAGAAAAAAATATATTGGTTATGAAAGTATGGTAAAAAAATTTTTATTTTTGTTTCGTTTACATTGTATGAAAGTACCTAGTACTGTAAAAAAATAAAATGTTACCCCTGAAATTTTAGTCTAGATCCGCCACTGTCCCAAACATTAGACATAATCACCTTGTTAAGCACTTAATATAATAATCATACACGTAATTATCCCAAAATAATGTTTCAAAGATCTATGCATATAATGACTGAACATAAACAAAACAAACAACCATGAACAAAGTAACATGTTACTGAACGTTCAGGAAAGCAAGTGAACGAACGCAACCTTTATTCGAGTTCTTTCATTTCATTCGTAAAATTCCTTGATCATGTTCATTTCTTTATTAAACGAATGAACATACACGAACTTCCCATCGAATGATTCACAAACAGTTCGCCGAATCTTCAGTTCGTTTACAACTCTAATCATAGGCAATAGCATGTTTGAAAAGGTTGGCTCGCTAGGCTAACTGCTAACACGAGGGTGATAACTTGTCGAGTTACGAGTCAAAGAAGCATGTAGACTTAGCGAACATGAACAACCTTAGTTAAGCGATGTGTGCATATGTAACGCGTCTAAGACTAAGCCTACTGTCTTTATATGGCGAACAAGTTTTGTGCCAAAGTTGGTTAGAAACAACTACCACTATTCTCAACATCATCATTATAAATTAGCCAAAGCGGTTTCTAATTAATAATAGAATATATCATTCGAACGATTTCAAAAACCGACAAGGAAACATCTCAGGTCACTTAACCGAACAAAAAGTAGAATTCGACAGTTACACTAATCCTTACGGACAAAGTAGAGCTTACCCATGACATGAAGTACAGCAACAAAGGCAATGAACCCAATGCTCATCACAAGAACAACATTTGGAGAGATCTTCAATCCAGGTGCATCATCGGTGTAGAACTGGAGCATGTTGCCAGCTGTCCCACCTGCCGCTCCTCCAGCTCCACCTGTTCTTCGCCTTCGTAAGTTGGCTGCAGCTGCCGCTGCACTTCCTCGTGGTGGAGCTGCCCCATTTAAAGCCATTCTGTACCAAAAAAAAAAAAAAAACTTCATTATATGGACTAGAAAGCATTAGATGGCAATACAGGCTTTCAGCTTTCAAATCGTTTACTAATGAATGAGTTGGATTGGGTTGAGTTTTATCTCAAACGAGTCAAACATAAGAATTACAGTGATGTTAATTTGAATGCATACAAACTCATGAATCGTTTTATTCAAATTACTACTGTGACAATATTGTTTTCCTAATCTAGTAAACCTAATGATGGCTCATTTCAATTAGTCACTGACGAGGTTTGACTCGTTTATCCACCATCCTGTCACCTACTTTGCCATTTCTAGCTCCTAGTTGGGGTTTTCAGTCTGTAATTTGTACTCCGAAAAACTAAAATTCGAAGGAAACCAATATTTGAATTATAAATCTGAATTTGGTTTTTGGTATTTCGAATCAAGTTAACAACAGATTTGAATCCAGATTTCGACTTTGAATCGAATTCAAATTTTAACTTTGAAACCGAAGCACCCATAATATCCAAATTCAGACTATACAGATATACTTTGTTTTTTACTCATGGTTCGATTGGATTTGTAGCCGAATCCAATTTTTTAATCGGTTTTTCTAGTTCCACTCTGAAGTCGATTTAATGTCACACTCACTTTAAAAAAAAAAAACAAATTCAGGTAAACTTGATACAAATAACCAATAACCAATTTGAACCATTCAAATTCAACAGTTTAATGTCATGAAGATCCTTATATAAGCATTTGAGATACAGAATTCATGAAAGCACATATAAGTAAGCTGCATACATAAACCATATACTTGAACCCAAAATCTAGTCTTGATAAGGCTGTACGTTGTGGCTCGCGGTGAGCACCCCCGTGAGCCACCGACGTGACTCTCAAGTAACCCAGTCACGCCAGGCTGTTGTGGCTGGGGGTGAGCACCGGCGCGACCACAACCTACAAATCCAACACAAATTCCTTTCTTCAAGCCATGAGCCTGCGTGAGCGCCTGCTCGCGTTGGCTTGCTCGCGTCAGGTTAGCGTGAGGCTGTTGTGGCTGCTCGCGCCTGGTCGCTCGCGTGTCCACAACACACAGTCTAAGTGCAAAATATTATCATGGAGTGTGTACAATACAATGAATTCCTCAGTATCAAATCAAAAGAACGCTTTAGATCAGTTCTATTGTTTTAACAAATCCTCAAAAGATAATATGATGTAGGGATTATTTTCATAAAAAGCTCTCAACACATTTATCATGGGTATTCTTTTATATTATATATGGATGATCTAAACTGCTGAAACCGACTGAAATTCCCAAACCAAGGCAAATATGCCAGCTTCGTCGGTTTGTGATTTTAACGGTTTAACTTGTTTGAGCAATAGGATCATAAACACAAACAACAGGATTTTGTGAGAAACGCACTCACGACTCTTTTCTTTTATTATAAATCAAAACACTCACACAATTACAAAAAAAATAAACCTTATTCATACTAAACATAACTTGATCACAAAGCTACAAAAACCTAACCCAACTAAACCATGACACTAAACAAATAAAGCTTATGTTATTTTCAAAACATGTATATTTATTTATATGAATTATAGATATCAACCATCTTTAGTGGTTTACAAAACTTTAATATAAATAACTACGCACATAAATCGACATAACCATCAAATTTTCAAACGAATCAAATTAGGGAGAAACAGAATACAAACAACGATAAATCGAATCAATTAAACCGTAAGCCTACATTAATATAACAGATCTAAGTTAGGTTTCTACAAACACCAAAACAAGGTAAAATAAAAATTAAAAAAAAAACGATAATCAGATGTAAAGTATTAGACCATTGAACTAACCTTAATTGCAGAGATCAAAGGAATTGGAATATTATTATGGGTCTGGTTGTGTTCGAAGATCTTCGACGTTTTCGAATGAGGATTTGTCAACAAGATGGTTTACTTTTGGGTATTTAAGTATTGTAGGTTGACACATCACCTCAACCAATCGGTGTTTGCCACGTGGATGGTAACTGGGCCTTTAGTTTGGTTCAAACTGTGAGTCAACATGCGGCCCAAGTTCTTATATGTTTACTTTTTTTTTTTTTTTTTTTGAACGGCAAAAGACATTTTATTCCAAACCAAAATTTACACGTCAACTAATAGCAAGGTGCTAATTAGACGACAGTTACAATCACCCAAATAACATCTATCTCTACTAATAAAGGAGTAACTAGGGGGACACTTGTCCCCATCCTAGAGCTCCTCATCAAAATTGGACACTTGTCAAGTAGATGTTGTCTAACCCATACCCGAAATTAAATCCTTGACCCGAATCGTATAACAAAACCCACACACAAAACATAAACTTTACACCTCTTCATCTAATCGCCGCTATAAAAAAAAAAACCCTAACAAACATTCTTCTTTTCAATCGCCTCATTCAAACCCATTCAATCCATCTACTTCCTTCAACATCCTTCTACTTGACCATCATTCAAACAAGTATTCTGATTTCGATTGATCCGAGGTATGCATCGGCCATCTATAACTTCATGTCATTTAACTTACTAAGTATTCTGATTTATGCTTTAATCTGATTTTTTTTTAGGTTTCAAGCATTCACGTTCATGATTTAGGCTTTGAACTTCCTGGTATCACGTCGTCGAAGGTATGTATAATATTTTTTTTAGGTTCAATCATTCATTGTCTTTAAAGGTTTTGATTTTTTTTTACGATTATAATATGTTGATTTAATTTTTTTTGTTTTTTATCTGATTCTTATATGGTTTGGTAATGTTTTTTTTTTCCGATTTGATGCAATGGATTTTTCCCAAACTGTTTTTATCCAGCGTTTATTTAGATGTATAAACCTATTCAGCCATTGAATAGATTCACATAGATCACGTTCCTATTCTGTAAAATCAAGGCATTTCATTTGTTATCCTGACTGTTAATACATTTCATTTTTATCCCGCGTTTATTTAGATGTATAAAGCTATTCAGCCATTGAATAGCTTCACATAGATCAGCGTTTATTAATACACTCTGTTCACAATATTTTCAGGTAATCCATTTGTCTGTATAGCTACCTTCTGTTCAAACTATATACGTTACTTTGTAAGTATGGCCTATCGAAAGGGAAACCAATTCTTTGTCGTTGTATATGACCCCTCTTCGTTTCAATTGGTAAGATATATTTCTTATTAATATTAAATTATTTTATGACTTTAACTTAAACTTTGAAACTTGCATAGCCTTATTTAATTTACCAATTATTTGCAGCCCATTCCTAGATCAATGAACAACTTCTTTAGTGCAAACAATCTTTATAACACTAATGTTATCATTAGGACTAATGAAGGTCATGATTGGTCCGTTCGTGTCAAAGCGGTTGATGATTCTTTTTGTTTAACTAATGGATGGTCTCGGGTTGTTCGTGATTTATGCTTCGGCATATTCTTTGCTATTTTTGATTATATAGGCCATTATACATTTATGATGCGATACTACAATCATTGTCCCTCTAAACAATTATCAAATTCATTTTGCAAGATGATTGATCATGAAATAGTTGGTCCAATGGTATGTTTTATTTTTTATTTATTATCTTCTAAAGTTTTTCATTAACATAGATGTAACAATATTTTGATTTATGTTCAGGTGTTACCAATGTCATTTGCCGAAAGGCACTATGCCGTAGGTCTACCGTCTAATCCTGTTAAGCTATTTGTGACTAATAGCTATCAATGGGATGTAACCCTTAAAAAAATTGGTACCAAGTACTGTTTTACTGTTGGATGGGCCAAATTTCTTGAGGATCTTCGTCTCGAAATTGGCGATTTTATTTGTTTTGAGTTTAATGATATTACACGTTTCAATATAATTACTTTTAGCAAGACTGGTCGGCAGATGCTTTTACACAAACTACTTACTGACGAAATATCATCTTCACAAAAATATTTGCTACCCATAATTTGACATTCTATAGCGAATCAGATTTTCTGACCTTTACTTCAACTATCACCGAAGAACTGGTACAGTTTGTTTTTTCTACGCAACATCAACTTTATTATTCTACAATTTTAATTTCATTTTATTTTTATTGTAGATAATACCAAATGAAGTTGCTCACATTGCTGGGTTAAATGAAACGTTAGAGGTTACAATTAAATTTGTCGATGGATTTTCATGGACAAGGCCCGTCATTATCAATTTCGATGGTACTTCTACCCGGTAATGTTATATTTTAATATAACTTTTCTTCATGTTCAATTTATTTGTTCATATTATATAAATTCGAATTTAAGTTAATATTAATCTATAATTTGTTTACAAGGTTTATTGTTGATGGATGGCGTTACTTGATTCAAGCCGAGGATATTTCAATAGGCGATGCTTGTGTCTTCAATTGGTGTGCAATTAGTCATAAGCTTTTAGTTCATAAGGTTCCTATACCAGAGGTAATAAACTAGAGTTTTTTAAAGACTTATGTTACGTGCCTCTCAGTGTTATTTCAAATAAAGTTTGAATAAAATATTATGTTGTGGATGTTTTAATGTTTTATTATGTCTTTTATTTTAATTATAACTTTATTTTTTTTACAAACTAAATATAGGAAGTATCATTATGGTACGCCTATTATAAGTTTGACCATCTATTTATTAAAAATTCTTAGTTACGTTTTTTATGTTTGACTTACCAAATTTTGCTATATCGTAAAAAATTTTCCTTAATTATACCATACCATAAATACGATTTATGGTATTCAAGATTTTAGTTTTGGCTGATTTTATGGGCATAATTTTTCCTTAATTAAACCATACCATAAATACGATTTATGGTATTTAAGATTTTAGTTTTGGCTGATTTTATGGGCAGCTATAAATGTTATATATGATTGGTATTATATATATAAAATGTTAGTTAAAAGTTTCTTTTTTTTACAAATTATATATAGGAAGTTAATTATTGCACGCCTATTATATGTTTGACTATATATTTAGTAAATGTTATTAATTTCGTTTTTTAATTTTGGCTGATTTTATGCCAATTCTTAACATATAATTATTTATGTTAGTAACTAACATTATCTCATTTTAGTATTATCTCATTTTATGTAAAACTTCCCACTATATATACATAAATACGATTAATGTTATTTAAAATGTTAGTATTATCTCATTTTATTTAACACATAACCATAAACTAATTGGGGAACGTCATTAACACTATTTTACGATAGTCTTTAAGATATAATGTTTTACATACCAAATTAGTAAGATTTAAAATTGTTTGTTATTTATAAATTATATACATACGATTTATTGTAATCAAACTTTTAGTATTGGCTGATTTTATGCTGTACAATAACTTATAGTATTTAATGATAATCATTAACAAAGACATTTTTTTGGTAATCATTACAATAAACTATTCAACATAGCATAAATTTTGCGGTCAGATTTAAAACGTTTCCTTAATTCTAATTCCAAACTTCCCACTATATATACCTTACGTGTTAGATTGAACATTCACACAACAATCCTTCAATTCAAAGTAAGTTCAGTTGGTTCTTTATTTTTTATATTATTATTTCTTTTCAACCCTATAGTGTTTTAAAATTTATGCTAACACTACAACATTGTGATTGTTTATGCTATGTTGAGATAAATGGAAGAAGGAGCAATCACCATGTTACGTGACCTGGATGTCATGAGGGACAATGTTGTTTTGCGAGTAAGAGTTATTAGGGTTTGGCGACAACCAAATCGCAGAATACCTAATGAAGACTATTCAATTGAGATGATCCTAATTGATGAGAATGTAAGTAACAGCTTGGTTGATTTTTGTTTTATTTTTTTTTATGACTAATATTGAAAACTAAAATCCTTTATATAAAATTCTTAACGCTGTTTTGTCTTTTACAGGGTAATAAAATCCAAGCGAATGTTTTCAAAAGATGGTTCTTTAGGTTTGAAAGGTTTTGTGAAGAAAATTCATGTTTAACCATTACCAGTCCTGGAATTGGATACAATCCATCGAAATATAAATTTTCCGAAAACCCAAACAAAATCTGTTTCAATCCTAATACTCGTGTTTCAAAATGTGAAAATTTTGGAGGTCCTATGTATGGTTTCTGTTCTGTTCCTTTTCAGTCAATCATTGATAATCAAATACCCGAGAACATCACAATAGGTAAATATCATATGTTAATTATCCGTAATTACTATTAAGTTGAACATATTTATATTTCAATTACCATAATATTTCTTATGTTTATGTAGATCTTATTGGCCATGTAAAAAGATTTTACAAGAATGAAGAAAAGGATGTGACTGTTCAACCCAAAAAAAGATTGACAATGGAAGTTCAAAACCAGGAGTATGTTATCAAATATTATAAATTTGTATGTCTACCTAAAAATCTTTAATTTGTTTATCTAATCTTATCAGGGGTTTGTCCGTCTACCTTACACTATGGGATGAGTATGCAAAGCAAATGCAAAAGTTTGTGGTTGGACATCCGAAGGAGGAGCATGTTATTGTTATTTTGCAGTTTGCGCGCTTGAAGTTCTTTAATGGTATCATCTATATCTTTATTTTACTATTTTGCAGTTTACCGCATTACATTAAATAAATGTCCAATTGTATAGGAAAACTTTTGTTAGGCACATATGATAGATGTACACTGTTATTTATCCGGTCTTATAGGAAATATAAAACAACTTATTGACATATGACTATTAAATAGTTAAATAGACAACAATTGAGATCTAAGTATTTATCAAAAAATACTGTAATGTCGTGAACTAATGTCTTTATTATATCAGGAAAGCCATATGTGTCCAACTCTTTTGGAGCTGCTATCAGTCGATTGTTCATTAATGATGATATCCACGACATTAATGAGTATAAGTCTTGGTAAGTTCAGTTTATAAATATATTATATACATAGTTACATCAAATTTTTCATGTACTTAATAAATTTTGTTCCTATTATTTACAGTTTGATTAAGGTTAATATTGATACTCCGTCCTCAAGCCATCGTCCGTATGGTGTTTCAATGTTTGCTTCCACCGAGGAGGATTTCTTAACAAACACTACTTTAAGTAGGATTGGTGATATTTGGGAGATTCAAGAGGTTGGTTTTATTTAATTTAATCTGTTGTGTTTTATAATTTACTTTTTATATAGTAAGATTTAACGAATGGATTATTGTCTTTATTACAGGAGCAACCTTTGGTTGTTTTGGGTACAATTAAGGCGATATGTAAAGAAGTTGGCTGGTACTATCTTGGTTGTCCCAAGTGTACAAAAAAAGTTGCTACGGAATATATAGTTAGGGAGAAAGATGATGGCACCGGAGATTTTGAGGAGGAGAAGATACATCAATGTGTAAATGTCAAGTGCAGTTCAAAGATTGTTGACCCAGTTCCAAGGTAATTGTTCTATTGTTTCATTTAATTGAGTCACATATAAATTATCATCTACAGTTTGTATTGTATCCAGCCACATTTTGTATTAACTATCTGGTTATTTACATATATATTATTATATTTTTTATAAATATTTTATTCTTAACTAGGTACAAAGTTCAAGTTTGTGTTCAGGATACCAATGGTGCAGTGTCTCTTACTTTGTTTCATCGTGATGCCTGTGAACTTATAAAAGAATCTGCTTCAGACTTGCTAACTCAAAATACCGTAAGTGATATTATATATATAATTTTGTTTTTTTTTATACTTTTCAATTTTTACTCTATACACGTATTAAAATATCATAACACATTTTAAATATGTATTTTTTGTATTACTAAGTGTATCATTACATTGTTCATCTATTATCAAATACATGTTAGATAATAGATTGTATAAGTTTATGTTTTCACTATATTGATTTTCCTTTTTATATTAGGTTGGCGATACAGTTAAATATCCTGACGAGATCGATTGTTTGTTGGAAAAGGAACTTGCTTTCAAGATTGAAGTGTCCGACTACAATTTGAGAAATAAATATGAAGTTTATGGAATCTCTAAGTTTACTCAAGATGTGAACATAATTACGGAGCTAAAGAAAAAACTGAACGTTGGACAGGTATTAATCGTTATATGCTGTTATTGTATTAACATAAATAATATAACTTAGTAATTCATTTTTTTATATTAAATTACTAACAAGCCTTTTTTCAGGTTACCGACTCTGAATCAATTTGCATGTCTTCGTTTTTTCTGGATACTCAAAAGGTAATATATCAATATTTCCTATTGCATTATTTACGATATACATATTGATATTAAATATGAAACTAATAATGTTTTTTTTAACAAAGTAATAGACTATAAACTGAAAGTAATAAATAAACTTTTATGCTTATTTAGGAAACATTTTCTGGTACCGGCGACAATGTTACTCCAGTTTCAAATGCTGCTAATGACGGACTAAAAGATGATGTTTTTTCTGGAAATGAATCTTCATTAAATAATATAAAGCGAAAGTTGGTTGATGTTTACGATGCGGAAGAAAGCCACATGTTGCCTACAAGTAATGTCCAGTTTGTTTCTGAAGATGACAAAGGAAAATCCATTGAAGACACCAATCTTCTCATCCCAAAGATTGAGAAGTAATGTTTATTCAACGTTACTCGACGTGTCGTTTGTTTTTTAAGATTGGAGTTGTCCTTTTTATTACTGCATTTTATCTTTGATTTTGAAGTCTTTATCTGAACAATGTTTGATTATATGATTTGCATAATTTGGTGTGTTGATTTTTCACCACAATCGTATGTTTATGTAAGGTTATTCTTTGAATAAATCGCTATGTTTTATATCTCTTGATTCTTTATATATCTGCCATTGTTTTGGTCTCTATTCTTACACATGTTACCGTAACTTTTTATGTAATACCAAAAATGTTTGAGTATTAGTGTATAGTTATAAGCATAACAATATTAATTTGCTGTATTTATAAACATAAAACTAATTAAAAACACAAACTTTTTTAAACATACAAACATAGCTATTTGTAAACTCCACTGGGCCATCTAAATTACTTACGACCCTATAAGATGTCAGCCCATCAGTTATGAGGAGACATTCTTGGCCCATACCTACATATAATTTACACACGGCCCGTTAAACTATTAAGCCCAATTCATAAGCAGTATTATTGTTGGCCCATCAGATTTTAGGTTATCTTCATTTTTTGTCGGCAATCTCACAATGACATACACCAATTGTCATCCAATAAAACCCTTTACCTAACTTTCACTTTACTAATTTCTCTCCATCTCTTCCATCGCCTTCATCATCTTTAAGGTAACAATCTTCAAATCCAATCATATTTTCGAAAACATGTATATACATAGCCGATCATTCTTTATAACATAACCCTAATCTACAAAACTTTCTATTTTTTGTTGATTTAGGTTTGAAATTTCTTGCATCAATTCGTGTAAGGTATGTACTTTTCTCTATAAATCGCCATATTTGAACTGTTATGACTGACTTAAAGATAAAATAATTATTTAGTTTTTTTTTTTTTTATTAATCTGATTGTCATGTTGTATAGTCTAGGCTTATGTTTTGTTATATTTTTTATTACATTAGATTTTTAAATTTCCGAATTTTTTAATACGTATATTTTTAAATTATGGTTTATTTTAGGGTTATGTTTTCTGATTTTTTTACTAGATTTTTATGTTCTTGGATCAGTTAGTAGTTATTTTTCTGTATTATTAACAGTGTTAACATTTTATTTATGAATATAAAATTTTGTTATTATTTTTTTAAGTAATATGTTCGATTGTTTTGTACTTTATATTAGGGATATGATTTCAGAATTGTTTTTGTATATTTTTATGTTTTCAGATTGATTTTAAAAGATATAACAAAATTATTTTTTTTGGTGAAGAACATTTATTTAACAGTATATAATGTTAATTTTCTTCTTATATCATAAGATGAAACAACTCATAATACATTTATGCAAAGAATATAAGTCTCATTAATTAAAATAACAATTGAATTTCACAGATTTATCATTCCACCTATGCTTAAATAGAACTCAATAACAGATATTCAATTGCGATTATGTCTTTTCTTATTTGTACATCAAATTCGTATATCTTATACTATGTCTATTTACATATTTAGATTTGTATAAGTGTCGTCGAATTATAAACTATTAAGTTTTGAAATAAAAGTTCAATCCTTTAATAGATATTATACAAATCTAATATATTGTTTTTATTTTTTGTATCATGTACTGTTAACATTCAAGCATGGCACCCGAAGTTATTGTAATTTCTTCTGTGACACCCGGCATGTTTGAGTCAACACTTTATGAACACATAAGTCTACATTAGCGAGAAACGTTTATAAACAAACTTAACTGGGTTAGTTGAGTCGGGTCAAATTAGGATTGTCCAGGGTTCAATGATCTGGAGGATCATTGGGAGTCGTTTTGGGAATACATTAGTACCGGGTTCCGTCGTTGGTGACATTACATGAATTAATTTAGTATATGTGTAGATTATGGGTCGTGTGGTGGATTGTATGCTTATACTTGCTTAAATGATGTACGAATGATTATACGTGCCTAAACATGCTAAGTATAGACTATGGATGCATGCTTATGTGTTAAGATGTGTTAGAATGCGTTAAACACGACAAACTGGAAAAAGGTTAACATGTGTTAAAAGTGCTGTTAACATGTGTTAAAAATGTGCTGATGACCTGAATGTGGAACTTTTGGGCGAATGTGGAAATGGGGTTTGAAAAAATGGGCGAACGTAGAAACAAAGTGGGCGAATGTGGAATTTTTCCACATTCGACCACTAAAAAGGGGCGAATGTGGAAAAATTCCACATTCGACCACATAAACTGGGCGAACGTGCAGATAGTATAAATACCATCCTTAGCCATTTTTCACCATTTCACAAACCCTAGACGCCTCCAAACACTCTCTATCAGCTATTATCATTGGGGAAGGAGTTTTTGAACTTGTTTTTCATAACCTAACTCTCTAAATCATTACAAGTGAAGATCTAAGGTGTGTTCTTCATTTCAAATCCTTTTTAAACAATTTTAACTTGTTTTCATCTAAACCCCAAGGGTCCAGATCTGATATCAACATGTTTTATGGGTAAAAACCTTCCTAATATCTTTCTAAATAAAACCTATTCATAAACAATGAGTTTTCATACAATTTAACATGTGTTTATGTGGTATTAAGCATTGTTTGATGATTACTTGCTATGTAGATGACATGACTACAACCTAGGGCTGTTATTAATAGAGAGTTATAATGGAAACATGTTACAATTGATTGTTGATAGTGTTTTGTCGATTAAAGGGGTTTTTAGTTAGATTTAGGGCTTGTTTTGGATGGTTATGATAAGGTTATGATAGGGGTTTCTTGTTCATGATGATTTGATGATGATGAGCTGATTATTGATTGATTTCAGAAGTTTCCTAATTGGGTAATATTCTCATGCATGATGATGTGACATCTCCATAATTTACTATTTTAGGAAACTTGTAAAAACGGATAGATTTTGGGGTAAAATCGGTAGGGTTTCGTAGGAATATGCTAATGATGCTTGACTGCTGTAACTCATGATGTTTCGTGATGTTTTCGGATGTTTTCGACGCGTTTTTGGAAAAATCTAACAGCAGGGGCGAACCTGGAATACCTTCGACCAGCCGAACGGTCGAAGGTGGACTCCCAGGGGTCGAACCTGGAAACCAAGGGGCGAATGAACCACAAAAAGGGGCGAAGGTGGAAAAAGGGGGCGAAGGTGGAAGTTTAAAGCCACCTTCGACCACTCAAAGCCACATTCGACCCTACGTTAACAAAAATGAGATTTTTGATACAAAATAAGTGTTTTATGCTTGAACCTTGCGTGTAATCTATGTGTACTTGGTTAGTTAGGGTAATGGGTCACCAACGGGATGTCGGGACGGTCTAGTGTGTCGGTTAAACATTTAAACACGTTTTAAAACATACTTGATTATGATCTGGACAATCGGGGACTTGTTAGCCTTCGGGTTAGTAGTCATCACACTTATGTAAACTCATTGATAGGTTGTCATTAGTTGGGATTATCATACACGTGTTGGAATTCTAGTTATCGGAAGACGCACAATAAGGTGAGTTTCACGGCCCCACTCTTTTACTGGTTTTACATTTTCGGGGGAGAAAACATGCTGTGTCCTTTAAACATGTGTCAACTATGTTTTCATAAAAGGCGTTTCAACTATGTTTTCATAAAAGGCGTTTCAACTAAGTTTTCAGGAAAGATGTGTCAACTACGTTTTGGTATTCATGAATTCATTGGGTTTGGAGTATTCATTATGTTTTCACGTATTCATTATGTTTTAGAGTATTCATTATATTACTATGCGATCTTTGGAAGTCCCGGGGGAAACCATGAATGTGCGGGGATGCACAACGGGGGAAATGTGGATAGCGCTATTTGGGCTTGACCCGCCCCACTCGTCGACTGGAGGTCGGAAGGGTGCATATTGTCTCTTAGGTATTCAGTATTCAGTATGCAGTATTCAGTATTCAGTATTCATTCGGGCACGTATTCAGTATTCACAGTATTCGAGTCCAGTAATGGTTTTCCAATCGCAGTAGTAACAGGTATTCATATATTTTGCATGCATGTGGTCTGGATTGACCATGAGTATTCAGTTGGAGTCGATTATCACTTGGAGTTGGTATACATTTGGAGTCGGTATTCATTTAAAAACCTGTGAACTCACCAGCATTATTTGCTGACGTATTTAGCATGTTTGTCTCAGGTCGCTAAGGTAGCAGCTGTTGGTAGGCGCACGGAGTCTCACGGCGTCTAGGATTCATGTGCATCTCATTTAGCATTTTCAGACTTTCGTACTTTTGATTTCACGTTGTAATAAAGTTTTACGCTTCCGCAGCGTTGGATCATTTATGAAAACTTAATGGGTTGATTTTGTCATTTTTACGTATCATATAGTGTTGTTTATTGTGACCGTTGACTTGGATCCTGGTGTGTCACGCGCCTCGCGGTAAAACCCCGCACGTGGAAATTTGAGGGTGTGACAGATTGGTATCAGAGCCAATGGTTATAGTGAACTAGGACTGCATGTAGAGTCTAGTCTATAGCCGAGTATCACACACGTTAGACGGTCACACATAGTTACGAGTCGTGTCATTTGGAAAACATATTAACCTTGTCGGGGTGTCGGTGTCCTCATCACACAGTATCACGTTATCTATCTTTTGTTATTCCTACCTGGGTTCTATCTTCTTCTTCGGGTTTGAAGTTGAAGGGACTATTCGCTTACATACTTGCTTACTCACACACTATCATGCACTAGTACTTGTCATAGTACACTCCTGAGTGACTGTTCACTTTGGAATCTTCGTGCGATAACAGTTTCTTTTAGGAATGTGGGTATCGGGTGATTTGAAGTTCTAGCTAGGAGCACGCCTAGAGGACCATATAGAGCGATTTGTTATTTCGGGTGCACACGAAATCATAAATCGAAATGCATGAAAATCTTGGTGGACTTCATGTTCGGACTAATGGTCATGCTGGAACCACGTTCTGAATTCGTTTGGTCACTTGTAGCTCATCTATGGGTGGTTTTGAGTATCTTATCTCATGTTGGCAGAACATGTCTGGTCGCGCTGGTGGACGTGCTGGGGGACGTTGTGGTGGTCGTGTTGGTGGTCGGAATGGCGGTGGACACAATGGGGGTCGTGGCAACATTAGTATGACCCAGGCTGAGCTGAATAGCCTGATTCAGGAGCATGTGGCAGCTGCTATCGCTGCACATCAGATCACTCAGCAGGGTCCCGGTGGGATTGTCGTTCATCCCCCACCACCTCCTCCTATCGGTCAGCAAGTGTGTACTTTTAAAGTGTTTATGGAGTACGAGCCCCACATCCTAGGCGAGACTGGGAACAACAAAAGGAAATGGGAGAGCATCGAGGAGAATCTGGTTCCAAACCAGCCACAGCAGCAGATAGGGAAGTTCGAAGCTTCAGGTTCATCGTCTGGTCGGGAGCACGGCGGGTATACTGGGAAGCTCCCGAAGTGTGTCGTGTGTGGGTACCATCATTATGGCAACTGTGAGAAGTTTCGTTGCAACCGTTGTAAGCATGTGGGCCATGTTGCTAGAAACTGTAGAGTCAATCTCCAGAAAGTTCCAGGTCAGGCGATTGTCCCTGCCCCTGTTCCTCAGGGGAAACAAGGATGTTATCACTGTGGAGATATTGGGCACTTCAAGCGGGATTGTCCTAAGAAGAAGCAAGGCAAGGGTGGTGGACGAACTGGTCAGGAGGATCCTGATACTGTTACTGGTGAGTATTCTTTTCTTGATTCTCGTTATGCTCGTATTCACTCTCGTTCGCATTGTTTGGCAATTCGTATTTATTGTGTGCATTCAGTTTGGTATTTGGTCATCATTTTGCATTCATGAGTCTGATGTGGGTCCTTTGGAGATGTTACTTGGACGGTACCGGTGTATCATTTATACCGATCATGGTAGTCTCTAGTAGGCCTTCGATCAGGGGGATTCATTGTTTTCTATTCACTTTGGGGAGGGCGGTTCCCCGGCATAGAGTATTCGTTGATATCATCTTTCGTTCGTGGTTATCATTTCGTTTGTGTTCTAGGAAACGTTACTTGGGTTAGGTCGACACTCATTACTGTCGAAGAGTGAATCTCGGGGCGAGATTCCTTTCAACAGGGGGATGATGTGACGACCGGGAAAATTTTTCTTTTTATCGCTTCGTTCTCTTTGACTTCGGGAAATTTTCGGGACGAAAATTCTTTCAACTGGGGGATGATGTGACACCCGGCATGTTTGAGTCAACACTTTATGAACACATAAGTCTACATTAGCGAGAAACGTTTATAAACAAACTTAACTGGGTTAGTTGAGTCGGGTCAAATTAGGATTGTCCAGGGTTCAATGATCTGGAGGATCATTGGGAGTCGTTTTGGGAATACATTAGTACCGGGTTCCGTCGTTGGTGACATTACATGAATTAATTTAGTATATGTGTAGATTATGGGTCGTGTGGTGGATTGTATGCTTATACTTGCTTAAATGATGTACGAATGATTATACGTGCCTAAACATGCTAAGTATAGACTATGGATGCATGCTTATGTGTTAAGATGTGTTAGAATGCGTTAAACACGACAAACTGGAAAAAGGTTAACATGTGTTAAAAGTGCTGTTAACATGTGTTAAAAATGTGCTGATGACCTGAATGTGGAACTTTTGGGCGAATGTGGAAATGGGGTTTGAAAAATGGGCGAACGTAGAAACAAAGTGGGCGAATGTGGAATTTTTCCACATTCGACCACTAAAAAGGGGCGAATGTGGAAAAATTCCACATTCGACCACATAAACTGGGCGAACGTGCAGATAGTATAAATACCATCCTTAGCCATTTTTCACCATTTCACAAACCCTAGACGCCTCCAAACACTCTCTATCAGCTATTATCATTGGGGAAGGAGTTTTTGAACTTGTTTTTCATAACCTAACTCTCTAAATCATTACAAGTGAAGATCTAAGGTGTGTTCTTCATTTCAAATCCTTTTTAAACAATTTTAACTTGTTTTCATCTAAACCCCAAGGGTCCAGATCTGATATCAACATGTTTTATGGGTAAAAACCTTCCTAATATCTTTCTAAATAAAACCTATTCATAAACAATGAGTTTTCATACAATTTAACATGTGTTTATGTGGTATTAAGCATTGTTTGATGATTACTTGCTATGTAGATGACATGACTACAACCTAGGGCTGTTATTAATAGAGAGTTATAATGGAAACATGTTACAATTGATTGTTGATAGTGTTTTGTCGATTAAAGGGGTTTTTAGTTAGATTTAGGGCTTGTTTTGGATGGTTATGATAAGGTTATGATAGGGGTTTCTTGTTCATGATGATTTGATGATGATGAGCTGATTATTGATTGATTTCAGAAGTTTCCTAATTGGGTAATATTCTCATGCATGATGATGTGACATCTCCATAATTTACTATTTTAGGAAACTTGTAAAAACGGATAGATTTTGGGGTAAAATCGGTAGGGTTTCGTAGGAATATGCTAATGATGCTTGACTGCTGTAACTCATGATGTTTCGTGATGTTTTCGGATGTTTTCGACGCGTTTTTGGAAAAATCTAACAGCAGGGGCGAACCTGGAATACCTTCGACCAGCCGAACGGTCGAAGGTGGACTCCCAGGGGTCGAACCTGGAAACCAAGGGGCGAATGAACCACAAAAAGGGCGAAGGTGGAAAAAGGGGGCGAAGGTGGAAGTTTAAAGCCACCTTCGACCACTCAAAGCCACATTCGACCCTACGTTAACAAAAATGAGATTTTTGATACAAAATAAGTGTTTTATGCTTGAACCTTGCGTGTAATCTATGTGTACTTGGTTAGTTAGGGTAATGGGTCACCAACGGGATGTCGGGACGGTCTAGTGTGTCGGTTAAACATTTAAACACGTTTTAAAACATACTTGGTTATGATCTGGACAATCGGGGACTTGTTAGCCTTCGGGTTAGTAGTCATCACACTTATGTAAACTCATTGATAGGTTGTCATTAGTTGGGATTATCATACACGTGTTGGAATTCTAGTTATCGGAAGACGCACAATAAGGTGAGTTTCACGGCCCCACTCTTTTACTGGTTTTACATTTTCGGGGGAGAAAACATGCTGTGTCCTTTAAACATGTGTCAACTATGTTTTCATAAAAGGCGTTTCAACTATGTTTTCATAAAAGGCGTTTCAACTAAGTTTTCAGGAAAGATGTGTCAACTACGTTTTGGTATTCATGAATTCATTGGGTTTGGAGTATTCATTATGTTTTCACGTATTCATTATGTTTTAGAGTATTCATTATATTACTATGCGATCTTTGGAAGTCCCGGGGAAACCATGAATGTGCGGGGATGCACAACGGGGGAAATGTGGATAGCGCTATTTGGGCTTGACCCGCCCCACTCGTCGACTGGAGGTCGGACGGGTGCATATTGTCTCTTAGGTATTCAGTATTCAGTATGCAGTATTCAGTATTCAGTATTCATTCGGGCACGTATTCAGTATTCACAGTATTCGAGTCCAGTAATGGTTTTCCAATCGCAGTAGTAACAGGTATTCATATATTTTGCATGCATGTGGTCTGGATTGACCATGAGTATTCAGTTGGAGTCGATTATCACTTGGAGTTGGTATACATTTGGAGTCGGTATTCATTTAAAAACCTGTGAACTCACCAGCATTATTTGCTGACGTATTTAGCATGTTTGTCTCAGGTCGCTAAGGTAGCAGCTGTTGGTAGGCGCACGGAGTCTCACGGCGTCTAGGATTCATGTGCATCTCATTTAGCATTTTCAGACTTTCGTACTTTTGATTTCACATTGTAATAAAGTTTTACGCTTCCGCAGCGTTGGATCATTTATGAAAACTTAATGGGTTGATTTTGTCATTTTTACGTATCATATAGTGTTGTTTATTGTGACCGTTGACTTGGATCCTGGTGTGTCACGCGCCTCGCGGTAAAACCCCGCACGTGGAAATTTGAGGGTGTGACATCTTCCGACTCAAACGAAAAAATTGACAATACCTCAGATGAAGAAAGTGACTTTTCTTCGGATTTTGAGGGATTTAGTGATGCCGAAGATCATCCATATCCCGGTGTACAAGTTGACTTCAACTCTATTCCTCCTACTCACCAAATTGTTGCCAAAGTGACCTACAAATTCGTAAGCATTCAACTACTAATATAGTGTATAATCTCCACTGTATTTATTTCGGTATAAACTTTTTTGTGATTTATTATTTACCTTTTTGTTTATCAAATCTGTTTCCAGCGCTTTCCTAAAGAGTTTGTGATCAGTTCCGATCTTAAGAATTTTATGACTGTCTTTTGTCAATTTGAAAATGGAATGTGTTTTTTTACCCACATGAACTTTGAAGGGAAAGGTGAGAAAAAAAGGTATTCTTTAGGAAGATGGAAGTCGATGATGAAGAAGCTGGGTTTGAAGAATGGACGACGTTATCGTATAGCGTTTGTGAAGCGTGAAGGTATCTTGGTGTTTTCGCGTCCGTAGATGAAGTTATGTAAGTCCAATATTTTCTCTACGGTAGTTATATGTTTATGTGGTTATGGTACAAACTTATAAGTAAAAAATAAGCCTTATGAAAGTAGGCGTTCTCCAAATTTTGGTTTATTAGTTATGGAGTAAGTCAACTAAACAGTTTGTGTGTTTCTATGCGGATGTAGCAGTTGTTTAGTACTTTGATTATCTATGAAAATAACTACGTAAGCTATATTTTGGTTTATAATCGTTTGCGTTGTTGTTGTTGAAAACTATTATTTATTGCATCATTATCTATCTGATATAAAACTATATCTCGAATAAAGTGTTTAACTTGAAATTATGTAACCAACTAAATACTTATCTGCATATTGTGTTGAAAGTTTTTTACAACATAAAAACCTTAGTTTTGTCATGATGGTTTAATATGGATTACATAAATCCGTATACTTTCTTTAGTCGTAAACTAGATGGTAATACTACCTTTATAATACTACCAATAAAACTTTCTTTTCTCTTATTTTGTTTAGACGAATTCATGAAAAGTACAAACATGTTTATTTGAAAAACTTAATTTGCATTTAAATTTTTACTTTTATTCTATTTCAAAAGTTTTATTGTTTTGTTACTTAAAATATACGATTTATATATAGTTTGTCTATTATTTTTTTAAAAAAATTTATAAGTTATTTGTATGTATTTAACATTTCCATTAGAAGAGTTGTGATGATACTTATATTTCTTAAGTTTGCATGTAACGCTTTTGGATGTTGATAATTTCATTTTGGTCAACGAAATATAGTATTGTCAAATTTCTTTAACTATATATTCTTATATAAAGACAATATAAACATTGTCAAAACTATGAATTATCTTCAGTCATATACTGTCTTATTTCCAGCAATTCAACTATCCCTTATCTGATTTTTATGGTTTTATATTTTGGTCTCCATAAACCATTTCTGTCAAAATATGTGTTACTTACGTCTACATATATGCATTCAAACCTGGGTCAAAATTAGTCAACGGTAGGTGCTATTACAAAATTTAGTGCAGCAGTAAACATACAATTTAATTCAGTAATAACTTTTAATTTCTAATACTATTTTTTAATCAATGGTAATTTGAAATCAATGTGTTTGGTCAATACAAAAGTACTACTCACAAGTTTTTATATTAAAATATGCAATAATGCGTTTGACCAAATGATAATTAGTACCCGAAAAATAGTCATTTATTTAACTAAATCTAAGCTTTTTGCGATTTCCTTGGCCCAGCTACTAATCTTTCAGTCAAATTTAAATATAAATGAAATATACACTACTAGAAAATACATAAAAATATGTATTTAATGTCTTTTATTACTAGATACAATTGCTCCACACTATCATCAGTTTCCCTATTTTGGTTATTACACTCATAACCGAGTTTATTAACTTCTGCCTAATTTCGATCCATTTCTATGTTGACATTCATAAATTATGCCAATTCAACACTAATTTTATGTTTTAAATTAAAACAACAATAATATGTATTGTAATGTATTGCTCCTTTACTTAAAATAGAATACTTTATTTCATTATAAATTGTTTTAGATGATTATAAACTATTCACATGTTGTATATCCATAAGAAATATCAAATTGTCTTCCTTTTGCAATAATATGTATGTACCATGTCTTTTTTTTTATTTTCATTTTTTTCATTTTTTTTCTCATAATATATTTATGCTTTTATACATATCTTATGTTACTAATTTATTATTTTTTTTACCCTTTTTTATTTTCTGTTTTACAGTGAAAATCATCATGGACTCTTTCAATGATTTTGTAACCAATAACACATTTAGCCTAATTGCTAATGTGTGGGAATCACAAACTGAAACAAGTCTTATTGTATTTGGGAAAATATCTCAAGTGTATAAAGACTACGGGTGGTTTCACATGGCTTGCTCCCGTTGCCATGCGAAAGTAAGCACTGATTATGTTGTTAACAATACTAATTGTGACAACGGAGGGTATGAAATAAAAGCAAAATACACTTGTGAGAACAATAATTGTGCTGAGAATGAAGTTCAAGCAATTCCAAGGTTCTTTGCTAAGTTTTATATTTAACCCCTTAAAACAATCAATAAGCAAATTCTATTTTTTATTTTAATCCCCTATTTTTTTTTTCAGGTTTAAAATAAAAATCTTGGTACAAGATATTAGTGATGGAATCATGTTAATATTGTCGCATGAAGATGTCGCTAAATTGGTTCCACTTGATATTTATGATTTGTTGCAAGAAAATACCGCCTGTTTTTATATTTATTCATTTTAATACTTTTTATATTTTTTATTATAAATTATATTATCTAATTACCATAAGTTCTTCTTCGCAGGTTGGTGATTACGTTCGCTTTCCGGATGAGTTCTTTTTAATCAGAGATAGATGGATTGGATTTAAAATAGAAGTCACAGAGACAAATCTAAAAACCTTTTCTGAAATTTATACCGTTACAGGTATAAATGAGGAAAAAAATGTTTTGTCTGAACTTGAGAAAAAAATGTTTGTTGAGCAGGTATTATAAAAGTATTTGTGTAATTCATTTGTACATACATATGGTTAATTTTCTTTTTATTATTTTTATGCTAAATTTCCTACTTTACATACAATTTTAATACAGGCTAAGTGGACAAATATTTTGGGCTCTGTTGATCTGCGGATGGAATTGTCAACCGATGAAGAATGATGTGAACTGAAGATAATGCGTTGAAGATGTTTTAGTTTTTTGTTATGAATTTATGTTTTTTTTTTTGGCGTTGTTGGTTTATGATTTTCTGTTTGTTTTTTATCGTTTTATGAACATTCATGAATAATTGTTTGAAGATTCACCTGTTTTTGCGTATTGTAATCAATGAATTAAATCCTATGTTATATTTATTTACTTTTTTTTATGATATATGTACTACGCCTTGCTTAACAAATGAAATAAATTAAATTCACTTTGTATATTCGTTTTTATACTGCTAACGGTATATACCCAATAGCATAGTATAAAGTATTGTTTTTTTTTGCCATTCTTGGTGTATGATATTATGTTGTTTGTTTATTGTTTTATCTATTTGTAAGAAGAATTGTTTTTTTACTTTTATATGTTTATATGTATTGTAAACAATTAGTTAAATCCTATTTAAAGTAATCAACTTTATATAAATTATATTATCGGTTTTTTCTTAACTTTCAATAATTAGAATTTTGATATTATGATTCGTTGTTTAACTTTTTTTAAAGGTTACTGGCTTTTTTTTATATAATTTTTATTTAATTTTACTGTCTAAATTCACTTATGTTTTATATATTATAGTTTTCATTAATAAAATTTTTATTAAAATTTAGTAATTATTAAAATTAAATCACTTCCTATAAATAATTTAACCGTTTTTTTCGTTACTTTTAATATTGTAAATGTAAATTAATATCAAAAATATTAATTTTATTCGATTTGTTTTTTTAAATTCATTAAAAGATTTACAATTTTAAAATTTCGGTTTCATTTATTTTGATTTTTAAGCGGTAATTAATCAGTTTTTATATTTTCAAATTTTTTTAAAATTAATTACAATTCCATATTTAAGTAATACCATATTAGTATAAATATTCAAAACACTTGAATGATTATACTAAATGTGTTTTACTTTCAACTACTTACAATTTCATTTTATATTCTTTTGTTCTTACCTTTGCGGATTGTATACAACAAGTCTTACATTTTAAGCTTCAAAACTTAATGTCTGAGTAAGTTTTCACATCCATCTTTATATTTATTGCCAATATGAGAGTTATCATATAATTTCTATGTAATTTAGTATATGTATATATCATGTGATTGTAGTTTTTTTTTTTAAGATAGTTACTGTAAAGCAAATAATATATAATTTAAAATCTAATATTACAATTTTTTTTATATTTTAGCGTTAAATGTCTACTTCGACCTTCAAAAAAATGGATGTTAGGATTATCAAGAAATAGTTTTAACTTACAATATATTTAATCTTATAAACAATGTACTTAGAATTGCATGAAAACTTTATTTTTTTATTTATCTTTTATATTTAATGATTTAAATCCTAAGTTAGTATTTCTAATGTTATAATCCCTAACAATCATTGTCACTCCTATTGTTATACAGAAGTCAACGTTTATTCTACAATGTCTCAATTACCGAAAAGTACTTTTAGCTTACCAGCTTCTAAAGTTATCAAGAGTAGTAGTACGTCTAATGGTAAGTTATAATGTATGTTATACTGATTTTACATTCATAATTTTACTATAAAGTTACTAAACATTAATTATATAGTAAGTTACAATTTTAATTATGTTAATTATTTAAAATACTTTAATGATATATATGTGAGATTTGATTCAACGTTTTTTTTTTCATTTCGTAATTTTATGTTTTACTTACAGTTTCTCTTAATGCTACTGAACGACGTAGACGTATGAATGAATACTTGGATCATGTTAGTTCTATTGAAAACATATCACCTTCAACATTGGAAGACTCCGTTTTATCATCAAGTGTTGTATTATCTTCATCCGACAATAAAGAAAACATGAATCCTGGTTTGTATACTAAATACGTAACTTTAAGTTTTTTGATATGATATATCAGTTGTTTACATTATATTTAAATATTTTGTGCTAAACTTATTATTTTTTTTCCGTTTCCTAACATAATTTTTATTTATAGTGTCTCATAATGGTTATGACCGTCATAGATTTTTGAATCAATATTTGCATCATGTTGCTTCTGTTGAAAACATGTCGCCTTCAACATTGGTAGACCCCTTTTTATCATCAGATGTTGTATTATCTTCATCCGTCAACAAGGAAAACATTAATCCTGGTTTGTATACCATATATGTACCTTTAAGTCTTTAGACAGTATTTATTACTTAATATAATTTTTAAATATTTTCCAAAAATCTGATTATATATATTCTTTTATGATGTAATTTAGCTGCTGAAAATCGAAAGCGACGAAAGATGTATTTGGATAAAAAAAGATCAAAAAAAGTACAAACCCCTTCAACGTCTAATTCAAATTTATTGAATGTTAATACATGTACAACACCTTTGTCAAACATTTCATATGGTATGTTTTCATTCTAAATTTGAATAACTTTACATATTTATACTCCATTTTTAGCAAATTATATTTTAAATCTTACTAACCTTTGTAGTTTGTAATCATGATGCTGCGAGTCGAAAACGGAGAACCCAGTCTTCAATAAATATTCAAGGTATTATGTATAAAACAATTTTTACTTTAATTTTAGTTAACTTTTTATTTTAAGTTATTATACCTATAATTGTTTATAATTCTTATTATTGTTTTATAGAATCTTCCGACAGAAGAAAACATAGAAAAAATGTATTGGATTCTAATTCAATTTTATTGAATGTTAATACAGGTGAAATTATTAATTATTTAAATTATACATTACATATATGACATTTAATTTATACATTCATATTTATAAATCTAAATATTTTTTTTTTCTACTTCTTATTAGTTAATACATGTGCAACACCTTTGTCAAACATTTCAAATGGTATTTTTTTCATTCCAAATTAATATTTTTATATATTTATACTCCATTTTTAGCATATTATATTTTAAATCATACTAACCTTTGTAGTTTGTAATCATGATGCTGCGAGTCGAAAACGGAATACACAGTCTTCAATAAATATTGAAGGTATTATGTATAAAACAATTTTTACTTTAATTTTAGTTAACTTTTTATTTTAAGTTATTATACCTATAATTTTTTATAATTCTTATTATTGTTTTATAGAATCTTCCGATAGAAGAAGACATAGAAAAAATGTATTGGATTCTAAAAGGTGCAAGAGCACCCAAACAGGTACAAAATTATATTATTTATTTTATTAGCATTATATTTTAATATTTTATTTTTCTATATATTAACAAAAGTTCTTATTACTTTCTATTTATTACAACACAACATAAAATACAAAAAAAATAAACAACAAATTTTTAATTTTTTTATAGGGTTACAAAACTCTTCTGTCAACCGTAATACTCGAAGGACGGTTACTCCAATACCTATGGCTGATTTGTCTGAATGTTTAGAAGACAACGTTGAATCAAATACTGATAATGCTATAAAAGGCATATCCAAAGGTAACAAACATTTATCAATATTGCTAAATAGGTGTTTTATAATACTAATCCATTCGTATTTGTGTTTATCATATATTAACCATTGTAGATTACTTGGACCATGGTGACCAAACAGTTGTTTGTCAAGAATGTTATGCTAAGCTATGGAAAAGTGAAGCTCTTAGGGAAATAAAAGAAACACCAAAACAAATTTTTACCTATGTTGTGCTTATGCCAAAATTGAGCTTCCTGATTTTAAGGAACCTCCCCTACCTATAAAGAATTATTTAATGGCGTCGATGAGAGAAGTAAAATTTTCCTCAAGAACATTAGACGTTACAATTCAATGTTCTCATTTACCTCTATGGGCGGGAAAATTGTTTTTTCAGTTAATAAATGTAACGACCCTGGCTGACGTGGCCGGGCCGTCGGGTCGGGTGATCGGAGCTACGCAGCGGAATTCGGGTAATAACAGTCTTTAGTCTTTGTAGGATCCACGTCATCATATCTGTTGGGTTACCTGAACACATGTCAAAAATAGTTTCTGTCAACATAAAGTTGGTGAGGTCGTGTATTTTATAAAGTGAATGGCTAATTCGTTTATTGACAATTCTTTTATATAAAACATTCTTTTATAAAGATTCTTTCATAAACATTCTTTCATAAACATCCTTTCATAAACATTATTTTATAAACTCTTTTATAAACATTCTTTTATAAACTCTTTTATAAACATGCTTTACATTTATAATTCTGGAGGGGAATTCTATATAACCAACTCTATTATACATCCATTCAATCATAACCCAATTCTATTATGTGCCATTCCTAACAATGGTACCACTCTGATTGTGATTTCCCGTCGGGTTTATTACGGGATGGGTCCTATACTTTGGACAATGGTTCTTGCCCTCTAGTCGGTGCAAGAAAGGAAATGGCGGATACCGTCCAGTACTGTCCTCGTTGTTTCTATATATCCCCGTTTCTATTATATTTCTTTATAAATTCTATTAATAATCGTTTATTGTAAAGCAATTCTGGTTTTAATAAATGACATGTATTCCCCCAAAAACACTTAATAAAACAGAAAAAGTGGGGAGTTCACGATACTCACCGATTTGCATTATATCTTCAGCAAATCTTCTCATTACAATTATATGCTCTATATATATGGATACGTTTTACGCGTAAGACTTGTTAAATTGTAATACTTAGGATATATATCATATATATAATTTATATATATAGAATCTGATATATATTAGATAGTCCTAAACTCGGGGTTTGGTCTTCCTAGGCAAAAAGAAATAAAGCTGGCCATTACAGCTTGGCACGCGAACCTAAAAGAACTCTAGACACTTCTAAACCCGAGTTTAGTATATCGTTTTATATATCGAATCTTGTATATATAAACATATATATTTTATATATGTTTATTATTCTCTTATTATTATTATCAAGTCCGTACGTTATTCGTATTATATATATAATTCTTATAATTATAATAATCCTCGTCTAGTCCTTGGAACGGTTCTAATCTGGGTGTTGACCGAGTCACTGAGTCGACTCGGTACGACTCTAATTCCTCAATCCGGTTAACGGTACCTCGCAATCACATATAACCCGTATATTAGTCAATGGATTATTAGATTATAACCAATCAACTATTAGGATATACTAGTAACTGAATCTTACCGTTTTCGTTACGGAACATGACCGGAAGTTATATCGAACCGGGTATTGGACCCGTCTTCCATATTTGGTACCTATAACAACAATCACCAAGACCGGTTAATAATCAAGAGATTATACCCAATACTTCAATGATAATTGTACCAAATAACCTACAGCTTATATACGGATAGAAATATAACCGGACTAATTATAATAAACGGGTACCGGCTATTGGTTATAAAAAGGCTCATGACAGTCACCGTAACTTGGTGACTGTCGGGTTCGTTTAATCCGGACAGAAAGACGAACAGAGCCCGGGTTCATGGTGGCTCGTCGGGTATAAACCAAAACTAAAGGATGGTTTACGAGATCAAAACCGAAGATAAACGGGTTATAGGTTCCGGTTCATACAGCCTTCGAGTACAGTTTGGAAACATTGGTTAAACCCGATAACAAAAAGGTGCAAGGTTCCGCTGACAGTCACCATGGCCGGTGACTGTCCAGACCCATTCCGAGTAGCAATACGCGGGTTTCATAAACAAGAGTGAAACTTCAATAATTATAACCGGAATAGATCAGGTTATTGCCTGATGTTGACTAACAGAAACAGAAGACAAGGGAAAGGAATTCTTACCGGAGAAGAAAAGGGCTCGCCGGAGAGGATAGTGGCGCCGGAAAAGAGGACGGCGGCGTTGACAGTGATGGCCGGAAGAAGGAGACGCGGCAGAGGAGATGGAAGCACGGAGGCAGCGGCGCTGCCATGGCTATCCAGCCCTTGCTGCGTCCGTTGTAGGCTGAAGAGAGCCGGCGGCGGCTGCGGTGGCCGTTGGCCGGCGGTGATGGTCCGGCGAACTTCTGATCAGAGAATTCATGGTCAACACACTTTATGTGTGTGTGTATATGTGCGCAGAGAGGGAGAGAGGTACGAGAGATGAGGGAAGGAGTGGTTTAAATAGGGATTAAAATTAGAGGGGTGTTTGGCCATAGGGATAATTACTAAAACGCGGGATGTTTGGCAACGAGTTATAAAAACGTCTGACAGCGTTTTAATTAGCAGGAAAAGAGCGTTTAACCGGGATAATAATAATCTAATAATTATTATTTCTATACTCGGTTGAAACGGTTAGCCGCGAGATTCGAACTTGACTATTTTATTCCATAAACGGGTGGTTGGGTCCGACCCGACCCGTTTAGAAGATCCGTAACACATCGGGGTGTTACAATTCTCCCCCCCTTAGGAAATTTCGTCCCCGAAATTTGAGTGATCTTGTCCTTTACACCCTTAATCTATAAGGATGTTACAATTAGAACCAAGATACTTGTCAACGAGACATGACCCGTTCTCATGGGTTGTGGTTAACTCGATTTTATATCAATCCTAGATTATAACTTATTAGAAACGTCAATCCGTAAGACTACATCTTGACCAGATTTCTAATTACGTTTTAACCTTTCTTGCTATAGTCATGTTAATACAGATATACGGATTATCTGTATTTCCCTGGTATGACTATTAAAGGTTTTAGATATAGATTGATATTTTCTATAATATTCTTTTTATCTTTTTCTTACTAGGATAAGAAATAGACTGAATATTATTTCTGTGTAAAGATTTCGAGATTCTAATCGTTTTTCTTCTGAAAGGTTTATAAACTTTCAGTAAACATTTCTAGAGTCTCAATTTGCTACGATATTCCCCTCGTTTTAATATTCGGTTTCAATTACAATGATGGATTCTATTTAGTTCTCAGGAGATAGATACGGATGTCCCATCATTATAATGACTTGAATGGGATCCGAGCTACTACCGCCCTTATTCGAACGTTAGAATTTTATCATCATTGTAATTCCGATTTTTAAAGAGTAGGAATATTTTCTGGATATTCTCGGATTACTAAACATATTTTATCCGGATTTTAAAGGTACCGGAAAAGACTAATTCATTGATGATTGAGATTTCTCTTAAATCATCTATAATAATCTTTCTGACTATTTCATTGATGATTAACTGCATTGTGTCTAATACATATTATTTGACTTTTCTCATTGTATTATCGTGAAAGAGGTCTTTCACAATTCTACAGTCAATATATGTAACTTTATCTTTATAATCTCGGAATCCACTGGTAACAGTCGTTGTTACGATTCTTTGATTTAAGATTCTTATAACAATGCATCAATTGTTCTTTCTCAAAAACATGATTATCATTCAGGTTTACTACATGAATACTTATTGCGTTAAGTATTTCTGCAGTTATTTCTTCTTGATATCACTTCAAGATTCGTTGACACTCTCGATTAAATATTCTATATTTTCTTCTTATATAAAAATATTCTTTTATAAATTCTAGTCGTTCTTCTTACGACTTATATTCCTTTCTATTAATTTCTTTCTATATATATTTATTTCTGTTGGCATATCGGATGCCTTCTGATAATATTTGGCATTTCGCTTGCCTTCTCGTGTTTACCTGGCATTTCCAATGCCTTATTTATTATTATCTAGACAGATCGGATGTCTGTTCATATTATAATTCTTTTCATTTCTCAATTTATATTCTTTTATCTCCAAGCGAATACTGATAATCATTTATAGTAAACACTATAAATATATCATTTCTATAATATACATTTGCTTGGAATAATTCTTTCTTATGTATAAATTCGATTAAAGTCTATATTATTGGTGTCTGGAAACACGTTCCAATAGACTTATATATAGGCAATATATCATATCTTCTTAATCCAACTTATTATAAGCAAAGCTTATTTTATCGGAATATTCATATAGATAATTCTTGCCAAAACAGTGATATCTTAAATTATCTCTCACGACCTTTAATTCGGGACAGGAAATTCGTCATTCCTTGGCCGGAGAGTTTCACTGGAAAAATGAGCATAATTCTATTCATTTTTCGTTTTCATGTCGATCACACCTTGCGAATCTCTACGTGATTCCGCTTGGTATTATTTCTTGACATATTTGATAATTTGGTGGATTCTACCGTTCCGGTTTCTGAATCCATATATATTTTATATCCGTTATATTTTAAAAATTTAACAATTCTTTCATCACTTCTTATTTATGAATTTCAACTTGGTAACACTTAACCGTTTTACCAATTCAATCGTACAATAACTCACGCGAGATTTTATACAGAAGTGACTGAGAAGATTCTTTCATAGTGTCTATATTCTTACAAAGAATTCCTGTGACTTGGCGGCAAATGTCCGGATATACCTTCTGTAAGGGTCCAGATATCATTTGTCCCGGGAATTGCACAGGGAACATACACTATCTTTGGTTGGCAATCAAAGTCAGTAAACTGATTCATAGAATTTAACCAATCGATGGTTTATATTCTGCAAATATTTTCTTAGTTGTATTCACGGAGGAATTTCAACTAGATTGCCAGTTTTGTGGTCGTATTTTCCACATACGATACACTGATATTTCAGATTTATATTTCTTATAGTTCCTTTTTAATATGTTCGTGACCCAAACATATTATGATCTTGATAAATTCCTACTCGAATGTTCCTGTGCCTGTGGCATTCATAATTATGTTGCAATCATAATTACTATTCCACCTCACCTAACATTCCAGTATTTGTTTATTTTAATCACAATAGGTATGTGTCCTTCACACATTATTCTGATATTCTGTTCTTTTATTTTCTTTCAGATTCAAAATTATATATTCTGGAAAGAAACATATTGATATAAGTCTAACGAAGTAGACTGTCAATCGCTTAAGAATTTGCTCGTGTCAGAAAATATTTGATATAACAATCCAATCTTCTTAATATCCTTAACTTATCCGAGTCGTAGGATTAAGATGGTAGTTATAATTCCATATAATCGATCGAATAGGAATTCGATTTCTTCCGATAATTTCAAATTATTTTTGTCGCGTGAATCCGAAATAACAATATTTCCGTTCGAATTATTATTTATCTTTTGGGAAGAATCGATTATAATACTTATCGGAAATTTTTATTTATACGCAAGATAGATTATTAAACGTAATATATAATGCTCGTCGTTCATATCGAAATAAAATATCAAGGAAATTATATAATCGAATATAATTATAAAATCGTGTCGAAAATACCTTTAACTTATATATATATACGGATATAAATTCGATAAAAATCTTTTACGAAAATGATACGAACTATAAAGTGAAATGGGTTCGAGTAAATAGCATGGCCGTAGTATATAAAAACTTTTTAGGGAAATTTTATAATAATAATACTGGTTTGAGTTTCGTATTGATATTTATTTTCTTGAAAATAATAACTATTTAGAAAGAGTCACGGTAAAACTTTTTCATAATGTCGGAATTCTTTAAAATTTTAATAAACACATTTCTTATTACAGATTGATAAAATAATTAGATTTCTCAAAATATTAAGATCAAAATTTTAAGGTTAACGAATGTATTTGGATAAAACCTAAGATAGATTCTGGGGTTTTTCAAAAATTATCGATACTTAATTTGTTAAAAATATTAACGGATTTTCTTTAATCTTTTGAATAAATCATGATTTGAAAATCAGGGTATATACTTTTACTAAAATCAAAATACTTGTTTGGTATAAAATTAATAATGACTAAGTGTAAAATTAATAAACTTCATAATTATACTGAAAACATTTTAAATAATCGCGGAATATATTTAACCTTTTATTAAATAATCGAAGAAAATTCTTTAAAAACACGATATTTATATGTTTCTAGTATATCAAACTTTATAAAAATTTTCGGAATTTACGGGGTAAAATAATATTTCTGGAAACTCAAGCATAGGAATGTTCAAGTTGGCGCGTATATTTGTATTCTGTTTATAATTATTGGAATAACCGTGAGGTTAACGTTCTGAATGATTACTGAGACTGGAATAATTCAATAAACTTATACGAAGTTTTCTTGAATTAAGATGAACAGTTTATGTTTTATATTCTATATATTTTTTCTATATCCATATATATATATACTTTTTATAACTTCGTCATTTCTTATTTATATCAAGATTTATTTTATGATTTCTATTAATTTATCTGGTTTCTGTTCTGTATATATATTCTCATTTCTTATAGCCTTAATATCCTGTAAGATTTCCCAGAAATTAGATGTGCATATAAATTCACAACTGTGTACAGAATTGTCAATTTACTCCACATAATCATTCTAGTAATATCCTGTAGTGGATTCATTCTGATTTCTAGTATACGGTTATGGTTCTCACCAACTTTATAATAATTGACATTTAGGTACCCAAAAATTTAATAACCTGATATTTTCTTTACTAATCCTAACATCCTAAATATTTCTCTAAGCGACATTTCTTTTTAGAAAAAAAAAATATTCTGGTAGATCCCAGACTAAAGACTTCAAAACTGTTATTAGCGCGGCTCTGATACCACCTGTAACGACCCTGGCTGACGTGGCCGGGCCGTCGGGTCGGGTGATCGGAGCTACGCAGCGGAATTCGGGTAATAACAGTCTTTAGTCTTTGTAGGATCCACGTCATCATATCTGTTGGGTTACCTGAACACATGTCAAAAATAGTTTCTGTCAACATAAAGTTGGTGAGGTCGTGTATTTTATAAAGTGAATGGCTAATTCGTTTATTGACAATTCTTTTATATAAAACATTCTTTTATAAAGATTCTTTCATAAACATTCTTTCATAAACATCCTTTCATAAACATTATTTTATAAACTCTTTTATAAACATTCTTTTATAAACTCTTTTATAAACATGCTTTACATTTATAATTCTGGAGGGGAATTCTATATAACCAACTCTATTATACATCCATTCAATCATAACCCAATTCTATTATGTGCCATTCCTAACAATGGTACCACTCTGATTGTGATTTCCCGTCGGGTTTATTACGGGATGGGTCCTATACTTTGGACAATGGTTCTTGCCCTCTAGTCGGTGCAAGAAAGGAAATGGCGGATACCGTCCAGTACTGTCCTCGTTGTTTCTATATATCCCCGTTTCTATTATATTTCTTTATAAATTCTATTAATAATCGTTTATTGTAAAGCAATTCTGGTTTTAATAAATGACATGTATTCCCCCAAAAACACTTAATAAAACAGAAAAAGTGGGGAGTTCACGATACTCACCGATTTGCATTATATCTTCAGCAAATCTTCTCATTACAATTATATGCTCTATATATATGGATACGTTTTACGCGTAAGACTTGTTAAATTGTAATACTTAGGATATATATCATATATATAATTTATATATATAGAATCTGATATATATTAGATAGTCCTAAACTCGGGGTTTGGTCTTCCTAGGCAAAAAGAAATAAAGCTGGCCATTACAGCTTGGCACGCGAACCTAAAAGAACTCTAGACACTTCTAAACCCGAGTTTAGTATATCGTTTTATATATCGAATCTTGTATATATAAACATATATATTTTATATATGTTTATTATTCTCTTATTATTATTATCAAGTCCGTACGTTATTCGTATTATATATATAATTCTTATAATTATAATAATCCTCGTCTAGTCCTTGGAACGGTTCTAATCTGGGTGTTGACCGAGTCACTGAGTCGACTCGGTACGACTCTAATTCCTCAATCCGGTTAACGGTACCTCGCAATCACATATAACCCGTATATTAGTCAATGGATTATTAGATTATAACCAATCAACTATTAGGATATACTAGTAACTGAATCTTACCGTTTTCGTTACGGAACATGACCGGAAGTTATATCGAACCGGGTATTGGACCCGTCTTCCATATTTGGTACCTATAACAACAATCACCAAGACCGGTTAATAATCAAGAGATTATACCCAATACTTCAATGATAATTGTACCAAATAACCTACAGCTTATATACGGATAGAAATATAACCGGACTAATTATAATAAACGGGTACCGGCTATTGGTTATAAAAAGGCTCATGACAGTCACCGTAACTTGGTGACTGTCGGGTTCGTTTAATCCGGACAGAAAGACGAACAGAGCCCGGGTTCATGGTGGCTCGTCGGGTATAAACCAAAACTAAAGGATGGTTTACGAGATCAAAACCGAAGATAAACGGGTTATAGGTTCCGGTTCATACAGCCTTCGAGTACAGTTTGGAAACATTGGTTAAACCCGATAACAAAAAGGTGCAAGGTTCCGCTGACAGTCACCATGGCCGGTGACTGTCCAGACCCATTCCGAGTAGCAATACGCGGGTTTCATAAACAAGAGTGAAACTTCAATAATTATAACCGGAATAGATCAGGTTATTGCCTGATGTTGACTAACAGAAACAGAAGACAAGGGAAAGGAATTCTTACCGGAGAAGAAAAGGGCTCGCCGGAGAGGATAGTGGCGCCGGAAAAGAGGACGGCGGCGTTGACAGTGATGGCCGGAAGAAGGAGACGCGGCAGAGGAGATGGAAGCACGGAGGCAGCGGCGCTGCCATGGCTATCCAGCCCTTGCTGCGTCCGTTGTAGGCTGAAGAGAGCCGGCGGCGGCTGCGGTGGCCGTTGGCCGGCGGTGATGGTCCGGCGAACTTCTGATCAGAGAATTCATGGTCAACACACTTTATGTGTGTGTGTATATGTGCGCAGAGAGGGAGAGAGGTACGAGAGATGAGGGAAGGAGTGGTTTAAATAGGGATTAAAATTAGAGGGGTGTTTGGCCATAGGGATAATTACTAAAACGCGGGATGTTTGGCAACGAGTTATAAAAACGTCTGACAGCGTTTTAATTAGCAGGAAAAGAGCGTTTAACCGGGATAATAATAATCTAATAATTATTATTTCTATACTCGGTTGAAACGGTTAGCCGCGAGATTCGAACTTGACTATTTTATTCCATAAACGGGTGGTTGGGTCCGACCCGACCCGTTTAGAAGATCCGTAACACATCGGGGTGTTACAATAAAGGTAAAGGCCCTTCCGTGTTTAGAATAAGCGGTGAGAATTATCATTCGATGGGTAGTTTGTTACCTACCGATGGAGAGAAACCAAAATTCTGTCAGCTATACATATATGATACTGACAATGAAGTTTGCAATAGAATAAACAATGTTGGGTAAGTGACTTTCTATATTTACTTTAATTATACATCTTATTATAATATATTTATAAGGTTTTAACGTTTTTTTTTTTTACTTTTTTAGTTCATCATCCAAACGTCCGGAAGCAGAAAAATTAATTGAAGTTCAGCTTATAAAACAATTGAAAATTATGTTGGATTCAACAAATTCCTTGGTACAATCTTATAGAATTGTTAGGGATTGTTTTCATTCAAATCCTAATGAAAAAATTAAGTTGCAATTGAAGGGTAGGAGGCCCAAAGATGGCAGGACATTCAACTTACCAACTGCTTCAGAAGTTGCTGCTTTAATTGTAGGTGATATTGGTGATCAAGTTGAAAAGCGTGATATTATTGTACAAACAAAAGAAGGTACTCTTCAACGAATTAGTGAGTTGCATCCTTCTTATCTTGCACTTCAGTATCCATTGTTACTTCCATATGGTGAAGATGGATATAGAGTGGACATTCTTCACAAAAATGTTCCGGATACCTCAGCAAGTACAAGTGCTAAAAAAAATGAAACAAAAAAGATTTTGCATGAAAATTTAACAATGAGGGAGTTTTTTGCTTATAGACTTCAAGATAGGGTGAACAGATTCTCACTCATTCTAAATGCAAGGCGACTCTTTCAACAGTTTTTAGTTGATTCGTATACAATGATTGAGATGGAGAGATTGTTTTACATACGTAGTCAACAAACGATGCTTAGAAGCGAGACGGTTGAAACTCTAAACAATAAAAAACAAGAGGGGAATACAGAAACATCACGTATTGGTCAACGTGTTGTCCTCCCGTCTTCTTTTACAGGAGGTGCTCGATATATGATGCAAAATTATCTTGATGCTATGGCAATTTGCAAGTGGTGTGGATATCCAGATTACTTTATAACTATAACATGTAATCCTAAATGGCCAGAAATCAGAAGGTATCTTCATGACACCACTCTTAATCCTGAGGACAGACCAGACATCTTATGTAGGTTGTTTAAAATTAAACTTGATTGTCTCATCAAAGAAATAAAACAAGAAAAAATATTTGGAGAGGTTACAGCAGGTAAGTTACAAAAGTCATTTCTATTTTTTAATTAATTTTCTAGAAGTTTACATTTCAATTTATTAAATTTATTAATAACTATTTAAATTAACTATCATTTTGTTATTCTAATATTGTATTCTCATCTAGCAAACTAATTGTATTTAATTTAATGTGCAGTTGTTTACACGGTAGAGTTTCAAAAGCGGGGATTACCTCATGCACATATTTGTTTATTTATGAAACCTGCGTATAAACTCCCTACCGTTGACCATATTGATAAATTTTATATCTGCTGAAATTCCAGATAAGAATGAAGATCCAGAATTGTACATGCTTGTACGTGATTATATGATTCATGGTCCTTGTGGTGTTTATAATATGAACTGTCCTTGCATGGTCGACAAAAAATGTTCTAAAAACTTTCCTAGAACATTTCAAATTGAAACATGCGTTGATTCTGAAGGTTTTCCTGTCTATAGAAGGAGAGATAATGGTAACTTCGTTGAAAAGTCTAATGTTGACCTTGATAATAGGTATGTTGTGCCATATAACAAAACTCTGCTTAAAAGATATCAAGCACATATCAATGTCGAGTGGTGTAATCAAGCTGGATCTATAAAGTATTTATTTAAATATATTAACAAAGGTCCAGATAGAATTACTCTAAATGTTGTCCATAGCAATAAGGAAGAAGGTCAGGAAGAGGAAGTAGACGAAATCAAAGGATTTTATCAATGTCGGTATATATCTGCATGTGAAGCTTCATGGAGAATATTCTCTTATGATGTTCATTACAGGACACCTCCTGTAATGAGGCTACCTTTCCATCTTCCTGGACAACAAAAAGTTGTTTATGGTGTTGGCGAAAACATTGATGATGTACTTAACAAACCATCTGTCGCTTCATCAATGTTTTTAGGTTGGATGAAACACAATGAAAGCGATGACAACGCGAGGCAACTTACGTACGTCCAATTCCCATTAAACTATGTTTGGAAAAGTGACAAGCGATCTTGGGAACCAAGACAAAGAAACAAATCAGTTGGTCGTATTCATACTGTGTCTCCTGCTGTTGGTGAAGGTTACTTTTTAAGGATTCTGTTAAATAAGGTTAAAGGTCCAACCTCATTTGAAGATATTCGTACTGTCAATGGACGTGTTTATGGTACATATAGAGATGCGTGTTATGCCATGGGACTTTTGGATGATGATGCTGAGTATATTGAAGCAATACAGGAAGCATTCCATTCAGGATCTGGTGATTATTTGAGAAACTTATTTGCAACTATGTTAACATCTAATAGTCTTTCTAGACCAAACTTTGTATGGGAAAGCACATGGAAAGAGTTGTCTGAAGACATTCTACGTAAACGAAGAAAAGACACTAATTGTCCAGGTATGATTTCTTACCTATATTAGTAAAGTTAATTACATACTAATATTATTTTTATTTTTGTATAAAAAATTATATCGTTTAATATTATTGAGTAAATTTTTTCTTATTCAAATTTATGTAGATCTGAGACTTTCTGAAGATCAGATTAAGAACTTTGCTTTGCTTAGTATTGAAAACTTTTTGTTGCGCAATAGTTCCACTTTGCGAAATTTTATAGACATGCCATATCCTGATGATGACTCAATATACATTTCAAACAATCGATTGATTAATGAGGAATTGGGATATGACACAAATTGTTTGCAAGGGGAATTTGAAGAGATGTTTGGTTCTCTAACAGATGAGCAAAGAAATGTTTATGACACAATAATAAAAGCAGTTGAGGGTAAAAAAGGTGGTGTATTTTTTGTCTATGGATACGGGGGTACTGGTAAAACTTTTCTATGGAAAACATTAGCTTCATCCATAAGATCAAAAAGTAAAATTGTTTTGAATGTCGCTTCGAGTGGCATCGCTTCATTACTATTAACAGGCGGTAGGACTGCACACTCAAGGTTTTCAATTCCAATCAACCTAACCGAGGATTCTTTATGCTTCATAACACCAGACAGTGACGTAGCCCAATTGCTTAAGAAAACTGATTTGATTATTTGGGACGAAGCACCAATGGTTCATAAACATGCATTTGAAGCACTCGATCGAACTTTAAAAGACGTTTTTGGTATTGATAATGATAACAATTCGAATGTACTATTTGGTGGAAAGGTAATTGTTTTTGGAGGTGATTTCAGACAAATTCTACCAGTAGTTCAAAATGGAAGTAGATATGATATTGTTAATGCATCATTAAGCTCTTCATACATTTGGCTTGAATGCAAAGTCCTTAAGTTAACCAAAAATATGCGGTTAAGTTGTGGCAACACTACATCCGAGATTGAGCAAACAAAGAATTTTGCAAAATGGCTTTTGGATTTAGGTGAAGGCAAGGTTGGATATGAATTTGAGGATCAATGTATGATTGATATACCTGATGACTTATTGATTACTCAATCGTTGGATCCTGTTTCTGATTTGATATCGTTTGTTTACCCATCGATTTTAGAGAATTCAAGTATTCCAGGTTTTTTCGAAGAACGAGCTATTTTGGCACCCAAGAATGAAGTTGTTGAAGATATTAATGATCGTTTGCTTGCTTTGTTTCCTGGTGAGGAGATGGTATATCTAAGTTCAGACAGTGTTTGTAAATCAGAAAATATTGATGAAGAAATCGATGAAAGTTTATATTCACCTGATGTTCTTAATAGCCTTAAGTTTTCGGGAATTCCAAACCACAGATTGATTTTAAAAGTTGGTGTTCCAGTCATGTTACTCAGAAACATTGATCAAAGAAGTGGTTTGTGTAATGGAACAAGACTACAGGTTGTTCAATTGGGAAAACGTGTAATAGAAGCCAGAATTATTTCAGGTAGTAACATTGGAATGCGGACATTTATTCCCAGAATTAGTCTTACACCCTCTGATAAGAAGATTCCTTTCAAATTTAGAAGAAGACAGTTTCCCCTTTTTGTGTCTTTTGCTATGACAATAAACAAGAGTCAAGGGCAGTCGCTATCTAAGGTTGGGTTATATTTGAAAGATCCAGTTTTCACACATGGACAATTGTATGTTGCATTATCAAGAGTAAAAAGTAGGAATGGTCTGAAGATATTAATATTAGACAAGGAAGGTAATGTGACTACACGTACTGTAAATGTTGTTTACAAGGAGATTTTTGGACAGCTATGACAAATTCTTGTAAGTCTCATTTTTTTTTTGTTACAATTAAGTAGGTATGGTTTAATTTTTTTTACCCAGTTATTCATCTAAACATTATAGGAACTACCGTGCTACAATCTATCTTACGAACACATCCATAATTTTTTTTTTACATATTTCAATGTCTTTAGTCATTCACTATTTTTACGATTTTGTGAACATTCTACGTTTACCGATGTTTTTTTTTTTAAAGTATCCTATTATTTTGTTTGGTGGAAGACTTTTTTAATTATTAAATTTATTTGCAACATCTCTTTATCAATTTATATGTTTCACATACACAATACAATTACAATTTTATAAATAAACGTTTATATTATTTTAACTTGTCATGTTAAATTCTTTTTAATAATATTTTTTAATATTAACGTTTTATATATTAATAAGTTTCCGAAAATATTATTTTTATAATTATATTAAATTTATATTATCATTAATTGTTACTAAAAATATATGGTTAACAAAAATACAATCAATCTCCAACATCTATATAAACATCATTTGATAATTCATTTTCCTACTATCTTCTTTATAATTCAATCACATTTTCATAATCAAACAAGGTATACTTCGAAATTTTCTATTTATTTTTTATATTTTTTTTTGAACGGCTTCTTTTTTTTTTACTAATGTATTTGTATTTTTTTGTTTTTTTTCTATGTTTTGTTTCATAGCAATACAAGACAAAATTGATGTTTGTTGAAAGTTAACAATTGAATGTTAATTACGGTTATGATTTTTTTTTAACATCTTCAAAATAGTCATAAACAATGGATTTGTTTTTATAGGTACTCATGGATATTAGGTTGTCGCATATGGTGTCCAACGGTGCAGTTCTTCACCCAACTAATTATTGTCAACTCTGTGACGTCCAATGTCTGGATGATGCCCAATATGCACAACATGTTAATGGTAAAAAACATCAATCTAAGGTATTACATTTAATATATATATATATATATATATTCATATAACTTATATATATATATATATACATATATGTATGTACTTATTATACGTAAAATTAGATGCCTTATTTGTGTATTGATTTTTATTTAGGTTGCACATGCTACCGGCAATGATGTCTTCTATTGTGGTCTATGTGAAGTTAGATGTACCAGTCAACCAAACCTAAATGCGCATCTTGATGGAAGGAAGCATAAGAAGGCTTTGCACAACGTTGGCTTTATTAATATTATTTGATGATTAATTTTTTTTTTAGTATTATCGTATCTTTTATTTCCGGAAATATGTTTTTCCATACTATCGCTTTGTGTTTCACATCATGATTGCTATTTTTTTTTCTTTAATAATGTTATGATTTGGTAACTTTTGGATGTTTATTTGTTTCTTAATGATTTTGCATATTAATTTTTTAATAGGTTGGTGATTTTTAAATATATAATTCATTTATGTTAGTTTAATTGTTGGTTTGGAATTCCATGTTAACATTATTAATTTATTTTTACTTTTCAACTTTGTAAATTTTTATTTACTTTGGTTTTCACCGTGGGTCCCCACGGGACTCTAACCTAGTGTTACATAATATTACTAAAAATCAAAACATTTCCATTTCTCCCAATTGATGCCTTCTAGTTTCGCTCGGTTTTTCACCCAAATGTAGGATACCGATTGTATATCGGCCATTATGTGTTCCAATGATGCGTTTCTCCCATTAAAGATTTTGTCGTTCCGCTTTTTCCATAAGACCCAACATGTTGTTAGAATCACCGCGTGTATCGCTTTTTTCTTGACACGCCCCAATCCGGTTACTTTGTGGGTTTCAAATAAATCTTTTAAGTTGAAGGCGTATATCGGTTGAGTATTGCACCACCCGCTTATCTTGTTCCAAACGTTTGCTGCATAATAACAATCGACGAACAAATGTTGCGCAGATTCCGAATGATCACCACATAACCTGCATGAAACTTCTTGTACGCCTATGTTTCTTCGCCTTAAACCTTCAAGTGTTGGTAGCCGTTCTTGTTCCACCCTCCATGCCATCAAGTTTACCTTTTTAGGTACCCATTTCGACCAGATATGCGGATAATAAGGAGTCGCATATGCTGACAGAAACTTTCTGCAGGATGCAGTTGAGAATCTTCCGTCCTTATCCAGTGTCCACGTCCATGTGTCCCTTTCTGCAGACAAAGAAACGCCGCACAGCAGCAGTGTAAGTGCCTGCAGTTCTTCCAGTTCGCCGCTCTGCAGCGGCTCTCTCTTCCATTCCCAGTTCCCAACCCAAGCCGACCCAACCCGCTGTAATCTTTCGGATACTGTGCAACTCTTACTCCCTTCAATGACAAACAAATTTGGGAATGTCACCATAAGCGGATCGTTCCCAATCCATTTGTCAATCCAGAAGCGTATTCTCATACCGTCGCCCAACCCCCATTGATAAACCCGCTGATGTTGAAATTTAAATCCGTCAATTCCTTGTTGATTTTGTGAAATTTAAATTTAAGATGGTCACAATAATGTGTTTAAAGTGTAAAAATAATTTTTACAAAATTATTTTCTTTAAAATAGAATATTAATTCTATTTATAACAAATTGTCAAAATTTAACTTTAATATTTAAAAATATTAAATTTAAAGAATTATTAGTTTAAAATTCATATTTCTGTTCTAAATAATCAGAAATAATTTATATAAAATTTTGGTGCAAAAATATTAAAAATTGAATTTATTATGATTTAATTATGATTAAAACTAACAAAAATTGATTAAAAATATTAAATAAATGATTTTTCAGAATAAAAATCATTTCAGAAAAGTTTATCATCATATAAACTCAGAATAATTTTTGTGGAAATTTATAAAATTGTTTTGATATTTTTATAGAATTTTATAAATAAAATGGAATAAACTTGATTTATTTATTATATATATTAAATAAATAAATTTTTGAAAATTAAAAATTGTAAGTTAAACTTTTTCATCAGAATAACTTAAAATAATTTTTGTAGAATTATTAAAAGAGTTTTAGTATTTTAAAAACTAATTTTAAAATACTAATAATTATATATATATATATATATATTTGTTTATTTGTTTTTATAATAAAACCAACAAAAAGAAAAACAATCGCCACTGCTGGGTATCGAACCCGCGTGGTCTTGTTTGTGGGCACCAGACACAACCACTTGGTCCAGACTAGTGGTTGTGTTGGTTTCCGTTTATTAAAAATAAATATCGATATAGAATTTGTGTTTATCCCCAATTCTTGCCAACAAGCCCTAGATTCTGAAATCGATCGAATCACACAACATTAACCCAATTAATCATGGGGTTAATGTTGTGTATGTTCCGATTAACGAAACTCACCAAAATAATCACACTTACAAATGTTAAATCAGATTCGAATGATAGGTCAATGCCGAAGTCAAACTCGAACGAAACTTCAAGAACAGAAGATTTTTAGTAGAAATTGGGGATTGGGAAAAGATGTTCGGCGAGTTGAGATGGTCCAGCAACGTTCAATTTATAGGGTAATGGATTGGTGTTCGAATTGGCAAGTTTTGACCGAGTCGTTAATGTTTGACGCGTTCAAATTGTAAAATTGGTAAGAATTGAAGGTTGATTGACTTTGAATAGACGCGTCTCAGTCAGATGATTACGCTATCATACCAAATTTAGGATAAAAACGCGTTCGAAGGTGTTGATTAGTGATGTTTGTTCGTAACAGTTGACTTTTCTAAGTCAACTGTTTGTATAATGCTTCGATATATATTTAAAATGGGTTGGAGTTAAAACAGATTATCAACATGGCTTAGCTGGTTGGTGCGTGTGGGTTGTGTGTTGTTGGCTCCGGTTCGAAACCCGGCAGAAGCAAGCTTCTCTTTTTTTTTTTTAAACAGTGAAGGGGAGGAGGTAGTTGGGCTCTAGGTGGGCCGTTTGGGTTGGGCCAGTCCCGGATTGGGCTCAGGTGGGGAAAAATAAAGAAGGGATATTGGGTTTAAAAATAATAGGGTTGGGTTTAACATTGCAAAAATTAGTATTACAATTATTATTATACTTATTATTATTATTATTATTATTATTATTATTAAAAACCTTTATATATATATATATATATAAATATATGTATGAATAATTATCATTGTATTGGGGTTCAAAATATCACCAAAAATAATAATAATAAGGCTTGTCGTTTTAATCCGTAACGTACATTTATTTAATGCGAAATGTTACATCCAGTGTCGTCAAACCTATTCACTTCCTCATCTTGGTTAGTTGGATGAACGGTTGGCGAAAAACTGGACGGAAAGGAGATCTCCGACCGATTGCCCCCAATGTTCCTCCTTCTTTTTAGTCGCTTTCCTCTTGATGCTCTGCTTTCACTAGAACCCTTTGACCGTATTGATTCATCAGTAAAGAGCAAATTGGGTTTGGGATTTGGTGGTGGAGAGTTTAGGTCCAAAAGCCTCTCATTAAGCCCAACATCCCTACGATATCTTTTCCTAGACTTAATAAGTGGTGGCCCAGTGTTGATCTCAGGCCCACTAGGATTTGCCTCCAAACAATCAGACACCCTTTCTCTGTTAATATTAGTATTGTAAATAATATTATCATTATGGTTGAGAAAGTTGTCCCCACCTCCAGGAATGTCACGCGAGCTATTATCAATATTGTTGTTATTATTAGTAAAGTGAATATTATCATTATAAGTAGTATTATTAATATCATTGGTGACAACATTAACATTATCACTAATGTTATTATTATTATTAAAGCAGATGTCCCCACCATTTAGATTTCCCATAACTTTGCAACCAACCTCATAATTATTCTCCTGCATGTTCCCAAGCCCAACCTCATCATTAATGTCTCCCCACCTCCATGCAATGTCTCTTCCACTACTCCATGGCCTTTCGCATCCCCTTCTGCCGGAGTTGGGTTTGTCACCGAGTTGATCACCGGATTTTTATTGTTCATCTCCCCGGTAATCTCACCTTCCTCAATGACGTCATCAGCATCGTTCATAGCCATATCCTGATCACTACATTGAGCTTTCTCCGTCGAGTTTTCATGAAGAGGACCACTATTCTGAGCACATCTTGTGTTTTTATTAGTCTTATCCAACCTTAAAAGAACGAAGTCAGGACACCACACTTCTTCCGTTTCCTCCACCCATACTCTTATTCTCTGTTGTTTCCACCATAATTCAACTTCCTTGGATATACGTTTCCCATCATTGACAAGCACGGCAACAGTCTCAAAGGAAAAGTTTCCATCCCGATCACTAGCTTGGGAGCCATGAACCACCGTTCCGAAAGTTCTGAAAATCCGGTCAATGACATCCTTGTCCCATAAATGGATCGGAACCCCCGTTACTTTTAACCATGCGATTCTCTCGAATGATAATAGTTGGTCATCCCACCATTGCAACTTATGAAACCAGTTCTTCCACTCACCTTCCCTATCGACCAAAAATTCTTCAGCCAATGACTTAGTCATAAATGTAATCAGAACCCTCATCCCAGCAACATACTTAACCGTCACGTCTCTCAACTTCAATGCAGTCAGGAAATCTTCCATCTTACAAAGACGAATGACATCTATCACCTCCCCTAAAAGCGAACACCTGCCTAACATAGACTTTATCGGATAAGTTTTGTTAGGAATCGAAATAATGTTTAACTTGGAGCATACTTGGATAGGAGGAAATTGGTTCACATCTCCCCACATTGGACCCTTCCCTTTCTCTTTATCTGGCTGAACAAAATTTCTCGATTCATGCTGCTGACAAGAATCGTTAACGCGACGGTAATCATGGGAACCATACTCATCTGTCCTGCCGTAGTCATATTGCTTATTTTTATCTTCCTTCATGAACTTGGCTACATTAGCTCGGACATTCCAGTCTCCTATTCGAACATTGTTTAATGCTTTTGCCATTTCCCCAGCATTCTTAACCCCTTCGAATCTGATGAATGCGAAGTATTTACCTGTTTTGTCTCTTCTCCGTGGTAAATAGGCATCGGTCATTATTCCACACATCTTAAATTCCTTCCATAGCATACCAAGCGAACAGTTACTAGGAAGGTTAGATATGTAGAATGTTGTAGTCACCTCATCCTGATGTGTTCTCCGCTGATCATTTGACGTCCCCTCTTCCTGATTTGTTCTCCGGTGTTGATTCTTTTTGCGCCGACGTTGGACCTCCCACTCCATTTTCTGTGTATGTGAAAATTTGCACATTTTCTTATATGTTTACTTATAAGAATGAATCCATTCGGGGGGAAGATAAGGTGGGTTCGTTGGTCCAAAATGGTCAAACCCAAGAAATTTTGTGGTCTTGGGATTGGGGTGATTGAAGATTATAACGTGACTATGTTGTCGAAATGGTGGTGGCGCTTCAAGGATGGGCCCGACCAACTTTGGGCTAAGGTGATAAATGCGATTCATAAGTCCAATGTTAATAACAAACTCATCCCGGTTATGAAATCCGTCCCGGGGATTTGGAATGATATAAGCAGAATGGATGAGTCGCTTGCGAGAATCGGTATTAATGTTCAAGAAAAGCTCAAGGTGGATATGCGCGATGGGGGCAAGACACGGTTTTGGAAGGACTTATGGCTTGGTTCAATGTCTTTAAAGGATCAGTTCCCGTCGGTTTTCAGGTTGGTTAAAAATAAAGACGCGTGGGTGAAAGATAATTATGTTTCAGATACTTTGGGGTTGCGTTGGAGATGGGACTGGTCACGCGCTTTATCGACAGATGAGGAATGGTCGAGTTACAACATCCTTTTGTCATCCTTGCAGCAGGTATTTATTAGGGGTGGGAATGATATTTGGGTTTGGGACATTGATAGAGATATGCGGTTCTCGACAAAAGCTCTCAGATTTGAAGTCATTGCTGCTGGGTTGGGGACTGACATTGAACAAGAGTTTAAATGGAATGCATGGGATCCATTGAAGGTTAATTATTTTATGTGGCATGCCGCTTCGGGTCGGATTCCTGCTAAGGAGGGGCTTCAACATAGAGGGATTAATGTTCCCAATTTGGTATGCGATAGGTGTGGATACCACACGGAATCGGTTGATCACCTATTCGTGGGTTGTCTTTTTGCCAAATGTATTTGGTGGAACATTTTGATTTGGCTTCGCATTCCTTGGCCTGATAACTTGGTCTCCATCTCTGATGTTGTTCGTGTTACTTCGGATTGCCCGGGAGGAAAAAAATGGAAGAAGATCGTATATACGGTGGTTATGGCGACGATTTGGAGGATATGGTTGGCTCGAAACTTAAAGGTCTTCGAAGGTAGATTCGTCTCTGTTACGGCGTCTGTGGAGCTTATCAAGGAGGACGCGTTTGCTTGGATCTCTAATAGATACAAGGCGGCCAAGATTGATTGGGATAAATGAATTACGTTTGATGTTTTAGATCTCTTGTAATCGGTGTCTTTTTGGTGCTTTGGGGTTTTGTTTGTATGCGTTTTTCCAGCTACTTGCTGAGCTTTTATATATATACATATATATATACATATATATATATATATAGGTAAAGTATATGGAGGAAACCCTCCTTATTTGGTAAACTCTGGAAACTCTGACTTCCCAACATTTTTTTTTTTTGAAAAAAATAGGGTATGTAATATACATTTTTTTAAGCATTTCGAGCCAAAAAAATCGAAAAAGCGCCGAACGGTTTTTTTTTTTTAAATAAAAAACGTCTACTGTTTACATATAGTTAACACATTGTTAACACCTGTTATTAGCGCTTAACATGTGTTAGGCAAAATTTTATTTTATTTTTTTTAAAAAAAATACTCGGCGCTTTTTTAATTTTTTTTGGCCCAAAATGCTTAAAATCATGTATATTACTTGCCCTATTTTTTTCAAAAGAAAAAAATATTGGGAAGTCAGAGTTTCCAGAGTTTACCAAATAAGGAGGGTTTTCTCTATAACCATTCCCTATATATATATATATATATATATATATATATATATATATATATATATATATATATAGGGGATGGATCCACAGAAAACCCTAAATAATGAGAAAACTCTAGAAAACCCTCAAAAAAACCTACTTCCCGAGCTTTTTTTTTTTAAAAAAAAATTAGGGCATGTAATATACATGTTTTTAAGTGTTTTGAGCCAAAAAAATCAAAAAAGCGCCGAAGGGTTTTTTTTTTTAAAAAAAAATAAGTTTTGCATCATAACACATGTTAGCTTATTTTTGCACTGGTAACATATGTTATGATGCAAAACTTATTTTTTTTTTTAAAAAAAAACCCTTCGGCGCTTTTTTGATTTTTTTTGGCTCAAAACACTCAAAAACATGTATATTACATGCCCTAATTTTTTAAAAAAAAAAAAGCTCGGGAAGTAGGTTTTTTTGAGGGTTTTCTAGAGTTTTTTCATTTTGGAGGGTTTTCTCCCTATCCTTCCACTATATATATATATATATATATATATATATATATATATAAAGTTTTTGGCCGTTCAAAAAAAAAAAAAAGAATGAATCTATTCGATTTCTTCCTTCAATTTTTCAAGGAATCCTTCATCAATGGTTATGAATAACTGATTTTTTCAATCTTTTCGATCTTGGTTTCGTAGGAGCAAGTCAGAAAGTAGAAAATATTGATATCAAACTGATACCGATACTGAAAATACTGATGCCTGCCCATTTTTGATACCAAGTTTTGGAAAATTTTGGTAGCGGTTCTAGTTGGTATTTTACCATAAAATACAGATACCATACTATGCCGTATATTTTCAGTATCGGTATCAAGTTTTGGCAAAAATCGGTATCGGTATCAGTAAATTCGGTATCGAAATCCATTCAGTATGGTATGGTACCGAGCTCATCCCTAAAATCTATAAAAGAAAGAAGGAAAACATACTTGAAAATCTCAACGTGTGTTTTTAAAACACTAATGGATATGCCTGACGGGTAATTACTTGATAAATACCTGACAGTACACAATTGGGTTTTTTAATACCTTATTGCGGGTATAGTCGGATATTAGAAAACCGGGTAGAGTTCAGGTACCGGTATTAAAGAGAAAAAACATGCCCTATATACCCAAGTAAAGTATGATCTGGTTTTAATATAACCGGGTATAAATCTATATATTAATACATAAGTTTTGTTTGGATTATATTATCGTTAATATTTAATCTCTACTACTAGACTTTTGCCCGCGTTGACACACGGTTCACCAAGTTACAATTATTTTGAGCGGTAAGACGTAAAAAAAATACAGTAGAAATATTTTATTCATATTAAAAAGTAAGGAATATACATGTTATTCAAATATCATATGCCACCTACCCCGAGAGCGTCCGGGGGTTGAAAAATCTAATATGAACTTTCTAAATAATCAACTCGTACACTTTCAAATCCAAAACATTCAACCAAAGTCTATTCCGGTTAATATTAAAAATAGAAACATAAAGAAAACACGAGGATCATGAGGTTTGGCGATCATTTTCAGCCGTTCGCAACATCTCTTTCACCAAGTGGTTTCACTTGCGCTTTCTCCTTTTTGACATTCATCTCTTTCAGTTTACCTATAAATACAGACATTTATTATCAAAACAACACACATTTATATTAAGAACACATGTTGATAAAGTCTAAGATAAGCTTAACTAACCTTTAAGCGCATTAAAATTACTTGTGAGCTTCTGTTTGTTAAGTATTCCCATATTTTTTTTTCCTTTTGGTTTCTCCTCTAGGCCATATATGTCAATATCATCTATAAAAATATGCAAAGATGTAAGATGTTGTTTGATTGAAAATATGTTTTGCTCATAAATAATTTGATAAGTAGTTCCAAAAACACTGAAAAACAACTCATTGTTGTATCAAGACACAAATCGACAATAAGCAAACACTCCTTTATCTATTGTCGAAGAAGACCATAACACCTACAATAACCAAAAAAGATATGAAATTCTATGATATTGTTAAAATTTAGTGATATCACTTGTAGATCATTTGATCCACAATATACTTATTAGAAACAAATTAAAAGACTACTTATAGATTGGAAACCAAAGGACGCAAGTTGTTGATTAAGAGTCCAGTACCTAATAAAAATAATGATTGTGACTTTTAAATAAAAAAAACTAAACAGTTTAAACACCATTTTACTTATTTGATGAACTAAAGCATGTCTGAAAGGTTCACAGTGCATCTTCAAGTTTTAATATTTAAGAAGGAATTATGGATTGCAACAACATCCAACAAATACCCACTTTTACAACAATTTCTTTAATTTGAATGTCTAGAATTACTTACCAACAGATCCTCCTTGCTTTAGGGATGTTTTTCGCTTCAACACATTACCAGATTGCTCCCTCTGTTCATGGGCTCCCACATCAAACAAACACACGCTCACTTGAGTTTGGCTTCAATACACAATTATACAACTAATTGATTGTTTCCGTACCTGCTGACTGTCACATACCGCTTAATCGCTTCAAGTATAATCTAAATTTCTGCATATTCAAAAGTCGCACTTGTTATAAATTAAGAAGAAACATAAATCATAAAGCTTGAAATAGCAATAACACATACAAACTCTATATTATTAACATCAGGAAAATTCATTGCGGCATACCTTCACGAAAGCTTTACCTAAGTCCTGATGAACATATAAATTCGTTAGTGTTAATGATTAAAGAAAAATGTAACCATATCATAAAAGCTAATTATTATCACACTTATATTTACCTGAGTTTGACTTTGACTCTGTTCATTAGTTGATTCTTTTGAGGTCCATAGCTGCTCCAAGTTGTAATAAACTACCCAGTTGTCGTGAGTACGACCATGATCGATCACCACCAGACAGCCTCCACCGTTGCTCACTGGTGCAACACAATCGTTATACACCTGCAACCGCCATAAAAAAGTATTAAAAAACAAATCAGAATTTTAAAAATGTATTAAAATTAGTGCAATAACTTTACAAACCAATTCCACCATCAATTCCACCCAACAACTTTCCAAACCAAGATTCATAATTATAGCAATTATAGTTAATACATTTGACTATGCAGTTAATAAATTTGACTATGACTATATGGAAAGTGTACAACTAATTGTGCTATTAACTTTCCTATAATACAATCAATCAATCTCTTACCAAAAAACTCGACCCTTCCTTTTAACAGCCAAGACTTTTCAAACCACCATTTATAACAATTAATTCTTATAATTATCCTTCCAAACTTTAAGCCATCAACTTAGGAAACAAATAAAATGCTAATAAATGAGACCCGAATCAACAAACAGGACCCGGACCCGAATAGCTTTCCTAAGCGGATTAATTAGGGCTGCAAACGAACTGAACTTTCAGCGAACAGTTCATGAACCGTTCGGAGGGAAGTTCGTTTGTGTTCGTTTGTTTAATAAATGAACGAACACGAACAAAAAATTCCGTTCGTTTAGTTAAACGAACGAACATGAATAGAGGTCTCGTTCGTTCGTTTATGTTCGTAAACGTTCGGTAACGTGTTCGTTTGTGTTCGATAGTTTAATAGAGTTTTTAACTTTTATATTTTTCCGTATTCTTTTATTTTTATTTCTTTTACCCAAATAAATACTTTATGTGAGGTAAATATATAGGTATATATGAGATGAATAAACCCTGCTTTTAGTATAATCATTAAATAAATCGTTAATGAAGAGTACAAGTTTAAATAAATAAATAAAGAAAACTTCAAGTTAAAGATGCGAGCTTAGTTTATTTGAGACATTACTTTATTATATTTACCAATATTATGTTAAGTACTAAGTATATTTGTATAATTAGGTTATATTGGGTAGATCTAGTTAATTTCTTAATATATGTGAATTCGATCTTATACGAAAGTTAATATGTGTCTCTTTGTGTTTGTTTCCGTTCATGAACACTTGTTTGCGTTCATTAATGTTCATTTGTGTTCGTGTGCGTTCATGAACAAAATTAACAAACGAACACAAACGAACACGAACACTAGTGTTTTCTTAACAAACAAACACGAACAAAAAATCTCGTTCGGTAAGTGTTCATGAACTGTTCGCGAACACCTAATTTCCTTAACAACGAACACGAACAAGGCATTGTTTGTGTTCGTTCGGTTCGTTTGTAGCCCTAGGATTAATCACTAAAAAATATTCAACATTCTTTTACCTTTCATCTAATATTATGATCCTCAAGAACACCTCGAAGAACATATGAACATTCAACCTCACCCGAAGACAAACATCATCGAGCCAACATAATATCATGAACAAATATAACCAGTTAAGATTAACCAACATAAAAACAGATTAAAAAACATAAAGGATTCAAATCAATTAAAAACATATTCAAAAACAGATTAACCCTAAATAAAAAACAATCCCAACTTCCAACACAGATTCAAAAACAGATTCAAAGACAACCAATACCAGTTTAACAACGATTGCACAATATAAACGAAATTTCCAACTTTCAAAATCAGTCAAAAACAGATTGAAAACATTGAACCCTAAAACATAAACACTTGAACAATCAAACCATAAAACATCAAATAATCTCCAACACACAATACATCAACAATCAAACCCTAAAACATGAATCTAAATAAATCAAACCCTAAAACATCAATCGAACCCTAAAACACAAACCCTAAAACATCAATCAAAAACCAAAAGAATTAGTAAAACTGAACAATAATACACGCAAACACAAGCATTAAAAGACAAATAATCGAAATAAGTCAAAAGAGATAGAATAGACATCAATCGACAAGCAAATGAATAAAAAAACAAAAAAAAACAAAAAAAAACATACAAATGAAGAACGATCGATTAATATAGAATGGGAGAGATTAAACCTTGAAGAAGAGATTAAAACAATGCTTGATTTGGTTGAATCGCATTCAAATCGCCTGCTAGGGTTAGAGGTTTCAATGGGAGCAAGATGGAGATTTGGGGGTTATGTTATGAACCTTGTGTTTTATTTGCTTATATATTTTTCTGATTTTTGATTTAATAAAAAAGGAAAAGTTTATAAAATCTCACATCATGCCATGTGGCTTAATGAGAGGAGGAGAGATGATTGCTAGGGGTGTGAGAGATTGACAAGTGTACACGAATGTTTTAAAATATTAGATGTATAGATAGATGTGATGTGGTATGACCACAACATTCAAATAATTATATTCAACAAATATTAATTTTACATTTTCTTTCTTTCTTTAAAACTGCATATGTTTATATAAATATATAGTGTCGTTCATCATGAGAATTGCTGAAAAAATTTATATATTACTTTATCTTTATCTTTATACTTGCTCCCTTTTTATTTTTCTATTTTCTTAAAAAAATTCGATGCATCATTATTGCTTACAATAATTTATGGAACTAAACCGTGTTAATGTTATTACATAGTAAAATCATACTTATCGGTTCCCATATCTTCATCGAATATGCAAATAAACCTATTGAATCATTCCTTGGTTCAGTTGAAAAGACTTTGATTTTCTTCTACAATATTTAAAACAAGAGTAATTAACTTTTCTGAATAAATGATACCAATGATTATGAAGCTATAGTAACTATGTAGCAAGTGTTATGTAATGCACAAAAAACCGTATGCTATTGCAACCATGTTTGACTTTCTTGCATGCAAATATTTCAATTGTACTCTTTTTTCTTCTTAAACCCTGGTTGGAAATCTAATCTTTTCATATTGGTTTGTTACAGTAACATACCTTTGGTTTATTAAAATTTGTTCAATAATGAATATATGGTTTTTGTGGTGAACTGCAATCAGTTGTAAGTGGCGGTGCACATTTATTTTTTTTCTACGAATACTTGTTAAAACATAGTGTGCACATTTTTATTCTTTTTGCGTAACATGCGGAAAAAAATCTAAGTATCATAATATTGTATTACAATCCATTTGTGAACCCCGCTGCAACGCGCGAGAAAACCTACTAGTACATTGTGACACCCGGCAAATTCTGGTTAACAACATGGTCTAGATTAAAGTCTACCTTAGCGAGTCACGCGTATATTATACTTAACGAGGGTTATCTAGATAGCTAGATAGGACATACGAGCATTATCTCGGGTTACGAGATGCTTTGACTCCTTGTGTGGGTCGGGTTCTGACTCCTTGTGTGAGTTAACATGTGATTTCATGATTAGTGAACCTCGGACGTTGGTGAATAACAAACTTATGTGTCTCGGTGATATCTGACAAACTTATGTGAAAACCATACGTGATTATGTGAACCTAAACCGAACACGTTAATAAAAATTATTAAAAGTGGAGCGTGAGGTTGATTAGGGTCTTAACGCATGGGGTTACACTTGTTACGGTTCGAAACAACGAAAACGTCGAAGGATAACGCGTCGGGAGGCGAAACGAAACAAAAGCGCGCCACCCGGACCTGTGAGCGGCCGCTCACAGGCTCCGAGCGGCCGCTCGATGTTACCTGACGGGTTTAAACCGCCTCAAACTCGTATTTAAACATCTTTAACTCCCATGCAGCCCTCATACTCAACCCTAATCGCCCCCTTACTGCCCCACACGAATATTTCACTCCAAAAACACCTGCTAAGGCTTAAGATCATCAATTGGGAGGCTCCAAGGCGCGCGATTGATTGATTTGAAGAGCTAAGGGTATAACTCATGATTTCTTATGCTTTTTACTTTATGTTTTATTGTAAAAATCCTATAACAAGTTTGTCCAGGTCTGATTGGGTTTAATAAACATTAAAACATGAGTCTTTTTGAAGATTAAACGGATTAAACCTATTAATAAACGCGTAGTAACATCATAGGATGCTTGTTGCGCAAGTTATTGGTGTTTTGATCCTAAAAGCTTTGATCTTGACATGTTTGATAATAGGATCTGATGGGAATAGGTATTAGGAAAGTTGTATGATGATTATTAGGTATTATTGATTGATAATATGCAACTAGGGTTTGATATAATTGATGATATTGTACGATCAGAATCTGGACAGATTCTGAAAGTCGACTTGTAGGGTCTGTTTCGTGGCTTGAAAACAATTGGTTTGATCGATTCTTTGCATGATTGTAACGTACAAGGTCTTAGCTTTTCATAATGGGTAAAACCATCGAATTTGGACATCGTTTGAGTCGTTTTTGGAATTTTAATTGATTAGGGGTCATATCAGATTTTCGGATTTGTAAATTGGACTAACTTTAAATGGTCATAACTTGAGATTTACAAGGAATTAGATTATGAAATTTTTACAGTAGGTCAATACTAGAAAAATAGAGCTTTTCCAAGTGGATTCATCTCGTTTGGATGAATACACAATTTTTAAGAATTTTCCTACTAAACCGACCTGTTGAGGAGATTTTCTGGACATAGCTGTGTTGCACGAATTTTCATAATTTTTGTGTTTGGAATTGAGACAAAACAAAAATAGGTATTGTCGAGTGAATCCCAAAGTAAATTCAGTAAAAATTTGAGAGGTTAACTCACTGGTTTGCTATTTTAAATAAATTCGTTTTGATGGCGCACAATCTGTCCTGAAAACACAGATTGTGTATTATGTGCTTATGTGCTTAATTGAGGTCTTAGGTGGTATGGAATTGACATGTAACTGAAGTACACTTGTCTGAGACACATACGGAATGTAGAAACTAATTGTAACCAACGTATTCACCAACGGGTCCGTAGGGTTTACTATTGCATGTAGAATCACTAGGCGTCGCATACACACTTTTGAACATTTAAAACGCCTTGGACAAACGAGTTATATGGGTAATGATATTACGCCTATACTCACTAAGCGACACTGTTATTAGGGTGTCGGTAGCATATATTGCTTGCTGTTCGGATTCTTTGCTTGCACGTTAAGGTGAGTTTACGGCCCCTCTTTTAAACTGGTTTTATACTTTCGGGGGAGAAAACATGTGTTAAAACGATTATTTGGTAACTACTGTCATACTATGGGTTTCTATTGTGTACTACACGATCTTTGGAAGTCCGGGGGGAACCATGAATGTGCGGGTTTGCACAACGGGGAAATGTGAATAGCGCTATTGGGAGTGACCAACCCCGCTCGTCGGCTTGGAGGGCCGGGCGAGTGCATATTGTCTCAAACAGGAACAACAGGAACAACAGGAACATACATCGGGCATACTTTTGGTATTCGCGTTAGTAATGGTTTTCCAATCGTGGTAGTAACAAAACGTACGCCTAGCTAGCGTATACTGGTTTTCGATTTATTATAGTATGGACAGGTGGACTTGGTACTTGGATACAAAACCTGTAAACTCACCAGCATTTTTGTGCTGACGTAAACTTTTACATGTTTTCTCAGGTCGCTAAGGTAGCACAGTGGAACTAGGGCGCACGCGTCTGCACGGCGTCTAGTTAGAGTTGCATGGTTTTTACAAACGTTGAACATTGGTTTAATATTGAATACTTGTTTTGAATAAGCTTCCGCTGTAAACGGGATTTTAAACTATGTTTTGAAATTGCATTTATATTCATTTAGACTTGTTTATTGTGATCGTTGGTTTGGATCCTGGTTTGTCATGCGCCTCGCGGTAAAACTCCGCAAGTGGATTTTGAGGGTGTGAGATAAAGCTCGTTGAATATTTTAGTAGGTTAGAAACCATTATATTTGTTTATATTAGGTGTGGATGATGTATGTAACGTCAAATATGTAACTATCATGATAATATAAATTCCAATAGACAATTTTAACATTATTGAAGAAACACGAGTTCTGGATTACCGGGTTAGGGTCGATTCAAGTTGTGTATCCACAGAATAAATGGTTTATTTTAGAAAGACCGTATTTGAAAATAAGGGTCGACGAATAAGACTAAGGAAGTTAAGAGACAACCGATTAAAAGAGCCGAGCCTCTAAACGTAGAAATAAAAACAAGGGTTGGAAAAGTATGATGTGCTTGTAGGCTTTTCAGTGAGAGTTATCGAGGGAAAAAAGATACCAATAAAAGGAGAAGAGACTTCTCCTTTTATAGCACATAGACTTTCAAATCTCTCAACCCTTCCTCTACCCTTGATGGGCCCCGGCCCAGGTAGAGGAGTCTCTAAGTCTTCGATCCAAATTCGTAAGCCCAATTTGGTGCAAGTGTTTTGTGTGAAAAAAGGGAAGGGGGGATGTTATCGTTATGTCAAAAATCCACGTGGTGTCCATTGAGTGGACGCAGAAGGTCGGTGGACACGTGGCGTCCGCCCGTTGGTTTATTAGGGCAGTGAGTAATCATCACTCCTTCTAGAACCTAGAGATAGGTGTGGGTTGATAAAGTCTGCTGTTAGAGATATCTTGGCTCAGGAGTTGCCACGTCGTCGTCCTTTCTGTTAGTCAGACCAGGCGCAACCTTTGATTGGTTGCAGACTCTGACGGGCAGCCTGCGGCATCAGGAACAGTTGCCCAAGGCATGCCTGCCCTGAGGTGTGTGTCTCGATGCTGCCCTGGAGGGTATCTTTTAATCGTGTCGACGAAGCTTCTATGTCTCGTGTCGAGGAAGGTTCGTTTTGTGTCAACCTTGGCACTGAGGTAGAACGGGCGGGTTGGCTGGCGTCATAGTTGCAAACGCATGTTGCTCCCGCTGACGTACAACAGGCGGAGGGACCTGCGTCGGAGTATCTGAATGGTCGTAGATGCAGGTCTCTCCGCTGACGTAGAACGGGCGGATTGGCCAGCGTTAGGGTGTCTGACGTGGTCCTCGTCCGTCGACGTAAAACGGGCGGGAGAAAAAACGTCACATTTTTATGGACGCAGCCTATTGTTGGTATATGATCAATCATTCGTCTTTTTTATGTCTTGACTTTTTGCAGTAGGAAAGAATGGATTGCTTTTTAATTCATATGGTGCCGTTGTATTGTCACCATATCCCTTCAATTATCAATATACATATATGATCACAATCGTATGAAACCCACTTGGATAATTGAGAACCATAAAAAACTAATGTAAACCACTCATAAAAGCAATTTTTTTTTTAAAAATTATACACATGTGTACATGTGTTTAAAACTGAAAATAAGTCTGTACATATATGTTTGATTAGGTATGTATATGTAAAAGTTGTAGAAAGTTGAAACAACATTAAAAAAAATATGTTATAAGAATGCTTCAATACAGTAGTCAATCCATACATAATAAATCAACCACAAACAACAATTGATGCATAACTATCTCTTTCTTTGTGTGTTAATATGAATCATGATTGTTCTAAACTGTGTAAATATCAAACCCATATTTCTTTGGCCTCCCTCAACGCGTTCCGAATATCATCAACATCCCCTTCATCCCTTGTCCCTCCGTCCTTGCACAACAAACACATTTCAATTGCGCGTTGCTGTCTAGTTTTTGACAAGCAACTATAAAATATTGCCAGGTCAATAAAAATACCTTAATTTTTAAATAATAGATAAACTTATATCCAATGTCATTATAAATATAATACTTTATTATCTACTCTATTTGGAATATGCTTTAAAATTGAAAGTAACAAACTAACAACACAATAGCATTCTTAGCCAAACATAAATGATACATAAATGATAGTACATAAATTCACATGGTTCATCTAATGCTATTATCCTAAAATTGGGAAGAAAAGGTAAAAACCATGTATATATGCAGCATCTTTCAAGAGTTGAAGCTTTTTTAAATTGTTTTGAGAAAGTTTAATTTCCTGAGCTTGATCCTTGTGAAGCTTTTGATAATTTCCAAAGCCTTGGTTCATCCCTTGTCCCTCCGGCCCTGCACAACAAACACATTTCAATTGCGCGTTGTTGCGGTACTCACATTGAATACAAAAAAAATGTATACAATAGTTTATGCAATGTACAAAATATGAATCTACCATTCTAGACTAAAAGTGGGTTTACTACGCCAAGTAAAATCGAAAACTTAAAAATAGAGACGAACAAATTGAGACTCGATTAAGCAGGATTTAACAACAATCCAGTTAACAACCATCAACAATCACGAAAAAAAAAATAGATATTATGATCTAAACGAAGCAAAAGAAAAAAATGCAGATAAGATGGTATACCTTGACGGCTACACACTTTACTTTTTATACAAAAGATCGAGTAGAAGCAATTAGACAAAAGAGATGCTTACTTGCTTTGTTACAGAGAGGGTGTCGAGGGAATGAAGGACGATGATGATAAACAGGTCTTGCTTTATAATACATAGTAGGAGAACAAAAGAAACGATTAATGGCTACCCATCTTCTTTATAATTATTAATTGAATCATTCACATTAAGTTTTATAATGAAATTGATGATGGGTTTTATTTCTCTATTATGATGTTTTAATAATGAAACTTAAGAAGGGGATTACATATGGAGAATGATAAAGTGTGTGTATTACTTATAAATACAATAGACTTTACATCTTGTACACAAGGGTATAAAAGGAAAAAATAAGGTAAAAGTTATGAGATTAGACTTATGGCTCTTGATATGCCATCTTAAAATGGTAGTAAAATGACTATCTTAACCATCTCTCCTTCTTAATAACTAGTGGGAAACCCGCGCGTTGCTGCGTGACGATTAAGATAAATATATTTTTTTGAACAATGCACAAATGTAGTCGTGTTAGCCCACCAAGTTGTAGGAAAAGTGTAAAAATATATTGTCTTCCTTCCATTGTCTTTGAAAGCAAAACGATATATATGAAATTGTCTTTGAATGCAAAACGATGGTTTCTATGCGATTAGTTAAACTTTTACATTATCAAATTATCTGTTGTGAATATTTGATTATTCATTTATAAATTTTAAAATCTGTAAAATTCTTTGTATCTCAATATTATATTTAGTATTATAATATGAGAACTTCTAATTTGTGAAAGTACCTAATCTAAAATAATAATATGCAACTCTTGACGACTAATTTTATTCGTCATCTAAATATAAAAAAAGAATAAAATAAATAATAATGTAATGAAACCTTTATCATGTAGCATTCAATAATAACTTAAAGTAAGGAGATGGTTTCAAAAACACAAGTTGGGATGCATTGGATTAGTATTTTGTACTATTGCTATAAAAGGTTATACACAAGGGGCATAAAAGGAAGAAAAATGGTAAAGTTTAGATAATTACACTTGTGACATTTAAGTTGTCATCTTAACTTTGACATTTTGGACCTTTTACTCATGGTTTCCCCTTTATAATGTAGTATAGATAAGGCCTCAATAATAACTTAAAGTAAGGAGATGGTTTCAAAAACACAAGTTGGGATGCATTGGATTAGTATTTTGTACTATTGCTATAAAAGGTTATACACAAGGGGCATAAAAGGAAGAAAAATGGTAAAGTTTAGATAATTACACTTGTGACATTTAAGTTGTCATCTTAACTTTGACATTTTGGACCTTTTTACTCATGGTTTCCCCTTTATAATGTAGTATAGATAAGGCCTCATAAAGGTAGAAATTGAAGAAAGAAGTCGGTGACAATGCCTACTAACAAACCAAAGACTATAAAGAGAATAAAGAATCATAGAGTTGTTTCATTGAGATGCATATAATACCAACACTATAAAGAGAATAAAGAATCATAGAGTTGTTTCATTGAGATGCATATAATACCAACACAATGGCCACTATTTATAAGGCTCTAATAAAAGGTGTAAACATAAATGAGATAAATGGGTTAAGAACATGGATAGTCACTAATAATGTATAAAGGAGTTAGAAACATGGATAGTCACTAATAACTTTATTATTTCATAATCAACTTAATTGTTAATGTAAAAAGACAACTTCACCCTTTTACTACCTCCATTAAGTTATTGTACCATATGTATTACATGTTGTAATTACTTAAATTTGGTTGGAATCCTTCCCTTATGCTTTATAATATAGTATAGATATAGATAAGGTAACATAGATTAAGATTGACATTTGAATAAAAGGATACAATTAAATTATCATGGGCTAAAAGATTTACTAATAATTGGGTCAACATTCAAACCATTTTAACAAATATGTCGATGGGCCGATATAACAAATTGAAAGAGCGAAAGTGGGCTAAATTCCATATTCTATTGGGCAGTAGAGATTAACATACCGTTTTTCTTTTCCAAAACCCGTAACAAGGAACATGTTTTGACTTTGACCAATTATATGTCAAACCGGTTTTGGTTTGAAAGTGATTTGGTTTCGGTTTGTAAACCGGTTATTGTTCACACATCTATATCTATCTATCTATATCTATCTATCTATCTATCTATCTATACATGTAATAAACCAAAGCCATTTTAATGACATGACACTCAAAGAGGCATTCTCTTCTTTGAGTGTATCATTTGTCATCCCATGTGGCATTGAGATATTTTAGGAAAAAAATAATTTAAAAACAAAATTGGATTTTTCACCCCTCATGTTTCCTCCCATAATTTTTAAACGTTAATATCTTTAATATACGAGATTTTTTAAAGAAAAAAATTACACCAAATTAACGAGCGTTTTATTATCTTTCCAACGAGTACCATAGTGCTATATAAAAAACGGCGAAATTTTTTTGTGGGGTTTTGTTCATACAGGAAAAAAAACACAAAGTGTTCAGGTAAATCATTAATCATGTATAGACAAGTCACTAATTATGTTTAAATCAGTAAATATGAATTTTTTTTCAACCAGAGCCGAATAGGTTAATAGAGTTATACATTGTTTTAAGTTAGGTATCAATATTAGTATGTTAAAGTTGTACATTTGTTTAGTCTTTAGGATTGGTGTTAATATTAGAGTTACATTAAAGTTCTACATTCTTTTAGGTTAGGTGTTAGCATTGGAGTTGTACATTGTTAATTTGTTTTAAGTTAGATATTAATATTAGAGTTATACATCAGTCTATTTCATATGTAAAATTGATGTATCATATTAAATTTCTCAACCCAGGACGCTTCCGGGGTATAATCTAGTATATATATATATTGCAAAGGGATTAATCCTACATGTCATACTCTTATGCAATCTCTCATTTAATAGGTGCCACATAGGATGTGATGTGACAACTTTAAACCAATAAAAAAAAAGAAATAAATATGATTTAACATAATTCAATTATAATCTTTAACCTAATCTATTAAATACTTAATCTACTAAATCTAAATATTAAACCTTTATTATTTTATCTCTCGTGTTTCCTCCCATAACTTTTAAACGTTAATATCTTTTATATACGGGATTTTTTAAAGAAAAAAATTGCATCAAATTAACGAGCGTTTTATTATCTTTCCAACGAGTACCATAGTGCTATATAAAAATTGGAGAAAAAATGACTATTTTTTGTAACCCGACAGGTATTGTGTCGGGTTTAGGATTAGTTTAAAAAAAATTGTGGGTTTGGGTCGGGTGTGGGATTAGGTGATACCCGACCCGATTACCCGAAACAACATACCCAAATACCCGAACTACATACCCGATCATACACCCATGAATTTTTAACGCATCACATAACCCTTAGACTAATGCGTTCGATATTTCAATAATTAACTTTTTTTTTTCTTATTTCATGTTAGTTTTTTTTAGAATGATCGATTACAAACTTCTGAATTCATTTGTAATGGCACTAGATTTATATCCCGGCGCAGAGATTTGTTTTTTTTTTTTTTATATTTGAATATGATAACTTATGGCAGAGATTTGTTTAAAATAATAATAATAATAATAATAATAATAATAATAATAATAATAATAATAATAATATATTTTATTATGTTATATTAGATATTTCAACCCGGGACGCTCCCGGATAAAAACTAGTTTATTTTAAAGTAAGACTAATTGTGTTTTTTACATAAAATTTAACTATTAATCATTTTTATGGCTTTTATTAACGTGTGGCTATATATTTGTAAGTGTAGAAACCATTTTTGTACAATTTCGTTATATATAATTTTTATAAAAGTTTATTTTTTTTATAAAATTGACCGGTTTTTTTTCCGGCTTGGTATCGAAGTAGTGATGATGACATGGAGGGACTTCACATTCCATTCCACGACCCCACCCCACACATGCCGTGTAGCCTTAGAGTACTTTGAATTAATATTTATTGGCTTATAATTGCTCCTATGGGCGTGAACTGCATAAAGGAATCAAATGGATTATTTTTTTATATCTAAAAGAGGTGAACAACTGAGCGAGATCGATCGGCGACAGTTTATGGGGGCTGCAGGGAGGCGGTTACCTAACTCTTGGGCCAAAAATAAGGAAGGGAGGGTAGCCGCAGAGATTTGTCTGCTGGGTGATCAATGAGAGGAAACCAAACTCTTGGGGCAAGGATCAAGGCACAACAACCTAGACAGATAAATGCAAAATTTTCAATACATTAATCTTATTTTTTCTACTTTTATAATTGGCTAGGTCTTATCTCGTGATCACAATCCAGAGTCTTGAGTTTGATTATTGTTAAAACATTTTATTATATTGTTATACAACTTGTGTCTTATCATATTGTTAATACAACTTGCGTCTATCATATTGTGACACATGAATTTTTAGAGGTTTATAAGTTATAACAACATTCAATTCGAACTTATAATCAGTCACTAGATTAAACTTGTTTACAATCATTTGGTGCATAAAACTCTATCAAGTGAACTAGCCTACATTAGTGTTAAGTTTTGAAAGACTAACTTGTAGTCAACAATTGTATCAATTTCACCTTTGATAACTTAATTACAAAACTGATTGTTATACTTAGGGATGAGTTCGGGACGGTATCGGTACCGAACCGATACCGATCCTGACAATACCGATACCGAAAAGTCTAAAAAAACCAATACCGATACCGATAATACCGGTACGGTATCAGTATCGGTTCGGTATCGGTACGGTACCGGTGTGGTATCAGTATTTTACCTTAAAATACCGATCCCGTACCGATACCGATAATACCGAAACCGAAAACCTCTAAATGTGGGTACCAATACCGATACCAAACACCCTCGGTTCGGTATCGGTTCGGTACGGGATCGGTATTTTTTCGGTTCGGGATCGGTTTTCGGGATGGTATGCTCATCCCTAGTTATACTTATATGGACCATACCAACATTAGCGAATATATTGATTTAAAAAAAATATATTTGCATAATACACTAGCATGGATGTATTGTGAGTTACACTTCTTACATTATCAAACTTTAATCCGGATTGGTGCATTGGTTATTGTCTTGTGTTTTTTGTGTTTACCTTGTGTAACTTGTTCTTTAGTAATTTGCGGTGTTGCCAATTGGGTCTTGGCCAAGTGTAGTAGCCTTTTGGTTCCTTTAGGAAGAGTCGGCTTCAAACCTAATGTCTGTAAATATATTGGTATAATTTGAGGGGTAAGGTTTGTTGTTAAAAAAAAAAAAAGTAATTTGCTAAATTAAGTTAGGGGCTATTTGGCTGTGTTTGACTGAGGCCAATCAGATGTCCAAGTCTGATTCGGTCAGATGAGGAGACGAGGGGCTGTTTGGTTAGGTTTAGGTCTGAACGAAAATGGTCTGAGCGAGCCTCTTAACAGGTTAGTGTTGGAGACGAGTCTGACTAGAGTCAGAGGCTGAGGCTACTGCTACGTCGACCGAGGTTACCACCACCACCACCATCTGACCATTATCAAAGATAATACAACCAAGAGGAACAGAGTCATCAGAGCTCCGATGTTCCTCTCTCTCTCTCTTTCTCCGATTCTCTCTATCGTCGTTCCCCTCCCTCTTTATTCTTTCTCTTCTGTTGACAGGTTGTATGGTGGGGGGGGGGGTTGTGTGTATGTTAGTGAAACAAGGGTGGGGTTGTTTGGGTGTAGGTGGCCGGAGCTCCGACGTCTGCGGCGGTGGGGGATCTCCAGTTCTTCAGCAGTATGTGTGTGTGAGAGATGAGAGAGAGTGTGGGTGTTTGTGTGTGTGAGCAGGAGAGAATGAGGGGGGGGGGGTATAGGGGTTGGGTCTTGGGTCGGGTTCGTATCGTGTATTGGCTCGGTCAGTGTGGGACAAGAAATTTTAACCATTCAGATGTCCAACAAAACACCACTTAATGATTCAACACTTAACCTTTCAAAACCTCTTAACCATTCAAACCTCTTACTAGGTCAGCACTTACCCATTCAAAAGTTGCCAAACGACCCCTTAGTGTTAGTTTAATTCATCGCCAATCAACAACTCGGATTTTTAAGTTTTATGTAGAGAAAATATAAGAATAATTCTATTGGTTTGCCCATGTTTAACCTTTATTCTCTAACTTTTTGAAATTACATGTATACTCTCTATGGTTTGACAAATTCTTACTCGGGTAGTTTCCTGGCTGGAAGGATGTCAGGTAGTCTAGTTAAGTCCATGTGAAATCACAAAGTTATCATTACTATCAAGAATATAATAATTGAAAATTAAAAGAAATGTAATTAACATTTAAAACTTTAAGAGGTCCCATCACCCCACCCACTTCATCTTCTCAATTCTAAACCATCCACCACAATCTCCACTTTTCACCACCACAAACCACCATATATTTTCATATAGCCACCACCCACCCAACAATCACAGTCTTTGCCATGATCGGAAACCCGTTCAAATTGTTGGGCATCGCGTCACCCGTTCGGATCTAGAACCAACCTGAACCCAAAAATCTAAAAAAGCGAAAAACCTAAAAACTATGATCATAAGGTTCGATGAGACGGTTCCAATACCACTTGAATGAGTTCAATCGGAGTCCGTTTGATACCCTTCCTACGGGTTCCTATTTTTCTTTCACTGTGTATTTGATCCTAACCCTATATATTATTTAACATAAAAAATATATATTAATAACCTTAATTAATAAAAGAGCAGAAGTGTGTTATACCAAAAATAATATATATTTATAATCGAATGCGCAATCCTGTCACAGTGATCAAAATACAAATCATGACAAACAAGGTATACACAACCGTAGGGTGTTTAGAAAACTACCTTGACGAAACACCAAATAACCGCACGATGAATCTATGAACGCTTCACTAGATAGCAAAATCACCGATCTTCGAAATCAACCGAATCATCCAAAAACACCTGGTGAAGATCCCTATCAACACGAAATACGATACAACAAAGCGAGACACCGCGGATGGAACGCGACATGAGTTAGGTGACACGCAGCCGGAGGCCGCACGTAGGTTTGGGTCGTCGGGGTGTGGTGGTAGTGGTGTGATGGTGGGTGGTGGCCGGTGGTGAGGTGGGCGATGGTGGTGTGGTGGAGGCAATGATGATGCGGTTATGGTAGTTGTTTTGTTGATTAACTCTATAATCAAAACTTGTGGTTGCTAGGGTTTATGATTATAAAATCATTAGTTCTAGAGTTTGGAGAATAAGATGTTTAAATACTAACCATCTTTTTTTTTTGAGTCCATAGTCTTTTTCTTACTCCCAAAGGAATTGCCTAATAACAATTAACTAATTTGTTATTAATGCACCAAAGTTTTGTAATTAACATTCAATTAACAAATTTTGATGTCTTATGTATTATTATCAAATAATAAACATAATACTATTATTGTCTAACACATTAAACAATAAACACCAATTGATATTAACCAATCTATAATTATCGTGCATTGACAATTATCAATTATCAATCATCATTAATTACCGAATACCGATTATTCGATAATGAGGTAATTATTCTATAATTATTATAATATCGTTCAACACCTAAACGATCCAATTAATCAATCTGATTAATTAATCTACTTCTAATCAATTGTTTCTCTAAACAATCAACACCGATAGTTCGTAATAATCTATTAGATAAATATTTCGCTAAATATTTATTTCTCAATCGAACTTATTCGTGATTAATGATATTTAACCATTAAATATTATTTCTATGTTCGCAGTCCAGAGTGTAACTCTTTGGATTGTACTTTGATAGTCGCATTATTAATCAATATTTGGACACCATTTGCAACAGACCCCACTTGGACAAGTAACGATTACATGGTATAATGCTTGACAGGTAAATATTTATTTCTCAATCGAAGTTATTCGTGATTAATGATATTTAACCATCTACAAAATATATAATAAATAAGCATTTTTTTAGGATTTCATTATTTATAAAATTTCATAATTTATAACACCCATATAATTATTAATTATGGTTGAGATCTCATTTCATAAAGACAAAACAACTGGCTTATCATTATTCTCTTTATCTTTACTAGTGGGAAACCCGCGTGTTGCTTAGGGCGGTTAAGATAAATATTTTTTTTGAACAATGCACAAGCGTAGCCGTGTTAGCCCATCAAGTTGTAGGAAAAGTGTAAAAACATACTGTCTTCCTTCAATTGTATTTGAATGCAAAACGATGTATATGAAATTGTCTTTGAATGCAAAACGATGTATATGAAATTAATCCATTTCTCTTCATTGTTTAAACTTTGAAAAGAAACTATATATTTTTTTTAGATCCAACATTTAAGTTCGTATAACTTTTCATGCCACACTATCTAAGTTGTCTAACCATATATCCTTAACTTCCAACATCTAAGGGATGATGTGTACACAGGACACCTAAATATAAAAAAAGATTTCACTATATATGAAAATGAACTTCTTTGACCATCAAAATTCAGTCATCAACACTATTCTCAAAACCAAATATGAGCATATATAATTTTTATTCCCAAATCTTTCTATATATTTTTTCACAAATTTAGACCAAACCACCATATGGATACATATTGTCAAGCATGAACTCAAAACCAAATATGAGCATAGAAACCAAAACAGGGCAGATAAACCAAAACACAACCATTCGATATTAGTATAAACAAGTAAATAGAGAAGTAAAGAAGTGTCAACAAGACATTTATTTTACTAAACGAATCAAGTTTAACGTGGAAGATGAACTTACAGATATAGTCCACTTTCAGATTGTGTCGACGTTTTGCCAGATTTGTTACAACATGATTACTCTTTTCAACATCCTCAGTCGCACCTTGTCGTTCTTATTAAATAATTAAAATAAAAAAACCTTATCAACATAAAATCAAAACATACCGTACTACTTGGCGTTGTGTGTGTTTCACTTCATACCACCATTAACGCTTTGCAAATCAAGACGTACCGTACTACTTGGCGTTGTGTGTGCGTCACATCTTACAACCATTAACGCCCAACAAAGTTGCTCCGTTTATCTTTTTGCGTGTTCTTCTGACCATCACAAGGAAAAAAAAGTAGTCGTACATGTCAATGGTTGGAACTAAAACCTTTCAAAGATAAGGAGTTAATTTTTAATATAAGTGATTATCTTCTAGGGACATTTAGGGAAGAAAAGTGGTAAAATTTAGAAAATTGTAAAGAAACCTTTGGTATACCATCTTAACTTTGGACAATTTGGACATATTTGCCCATGCATCATCCTTTATTATAATGTAGTATAGATTACGTGGGTAGGTTGTTTACCAATTATGTTATCTACACAATTCTCGCACTTTGGGGCGCTCGCTGTTGGAAATCCTTTTTATTTATAAAATCATATTTCATTAATATTAATATTAATATCACTTATTAGTTGAGCGGACGCAAAACACAAAATCGAATTATTCCACCATGAATCTAATTGCACAATATATGTAAATAATTAAAACACACTATAGGATGTTTAGTATTATACTTCAACGAAACACCAATTTGTAGCACGATGGATTGATAAACGGATCCGCTAGAAAACCAAACACGAATACTCCCAAATCCTTGAATGAACACTTGCACGTAACATGAGACACGACGGGGAGGTGTGGTGGTTGTCGACGACCACCATAAGAGCGGCGGCCCTTGGTTGCGCACGCAAGAGAGGAGAGGAGAGGTGGAGTGGTGGCTAGGGTTTGTGATATTATGATTAGGGTTTGATCTGTCAAAGTTAATGTGTTTATAATAGTTAAACTATATACACATTACACCCCTAATGTTTAATCTTGTCCCATAAGAATACATCTTAATTATAATTAAGCCTCTCCATGTTATTATTCTCTAATAATAACATTTTCACATTTTGTATTTTATTAACCTTTAATAAAGCACACATTATTATTCTCTAATAATAATAACAACTCTTTCTCTATTTATTATTCTCTAATAATAAAAATATAAACATATATTTCACAATACATATTTATTACTTGTTTGTCCTCCAAAGTGTAACTCTTTTGATCGTTTCAAGATAACAACGTTAAATTATGTGTATCAGACATACATTTCCAACACTCGCCAGATATTATAAATAATGTACATCTTAGGTATGATTAACCCAACTATGCCCACTTGAATAATCAAGCGATATTGGTCCTCAATAGTAACGTGTTACGACGAAGGTTGCAGTGGTTGTTGATGACGGATCTAATGGTGGATGATGCTGTTGATAGTGGTTTGGTTATTAATTGGTGAAGCTTGTGGTGGTAGCTGCAGAGATAGATAGATGAGATTGAAGAGCGAGAATGAGGGTAGGGATGGGTGAGGTGGGGGTTGGGTTTATATAATAAAAATATAATTTTTAATTTATTAAGATTTTAAAGGAAAAATGATAAAGTGCCCCTTCAGTTAACGTTAGTTTTTAACTTAGTTAGTAAAATGGACGGATTTAGCACTAAATTTATAACCTTAGTGGCTCAGGTGTCAAAAATTCTTATTTTTGATGGATCTAGCAATATTGACAAAACCCCATGGACGAATTTGACCATTTACTCTTTATTTAATTAGTCTTGTTTTATTTCATTGTTTTTTTTTTTACAAAAAAGAACAAACATTTATTATTATGTTTATAGTTTTGATTGTGGATCGGGCCTTAGAAAACCTTGTTTGTGATTGTCCAATGTTTTGTGGTTTGTGTTTGGTTTTTGGTTTTGGTTATCTTGTATTTTATTTTGGGTTATTTGGAACCCGATGTTAAAGATAGGTTTTAATTTTTAAAATATATAGTTTAGTATATATATATATATTTGTAAAACCTTATCGAGACAAGAATGAAGACCGAAGATGGAATGAACAAGAGGGTCAAAGATGGAGATCTTAGATCAAAAGGATTAGGTCCAGAATTGTAGTTAATTTTCTTTTAGACCCGTTCGGTTTTGTGTTCATTGGCTCGAAAAAAACCAAACAAACTTCTGCTAGTGGCTCGATTCAAGTTTATATATATTCTTTGCTTGGTTGTGTTTTTATATTTATGTGAAATATTTACGCCGTCAAAATATATATTTTTCGCAACTATAATAGGCGAATATTGAAAAAAAAAATATTTGTTCTCTCCATGAACCCTTTTTCGCAAAATCTCATCTAATAACTAATAATCCAATAACTAATAATAAGTGAAGTTTAAAGGGGTATTGGATTATAATGTTGCCCTGGAGCTCTATAAATAGCAAGCTAACCCTCACCATTTGTTCATCCCTTTTATCCCTTCACATCTTGACTTGAGCCTTCTTTGGTCGACTTCCAAGAGTCTTCCATAGGTATTGAAGCCTTGGTGGAGGCCTTATGACCATCCTAACACACCCAACAAGGCTAGGCCCCGTCCTACCTTGAGCATTAAGGCTAAGTAAGGGATCGTAGAGCAGTATGCAATAAACATCGAGGGTCGTGAAGGTTATGAGAGCTACATATCACTTGAAGATGGAGCGCTTGTCTATGAGCAGTCATGATTCTTGTGTTGATCATTTATATGGTTGTATCTTTTCATTATTCACGAACCCGCTTCGATTTGTAGAATTTTATTATTATTAGTAGTAGTTTATTTTTAGTTATTCGTTGTGTTATCTTCTTCTAATCTTTGTTTGTTTATCTTTGTGACAGGTTTGAATGATGATTAACTTAATAACTTAAATTACTATAACTTAATTAATCGACTAGAGGTGTAGTCAGCTTCTGGTGACCCTGAGCTAGATCCAAGGCGAGGAAACCAGTGGTGAGACAGATCCTTCGGGCTTCTGATATCCAAACCAGATTCTAAGCAATGGCTTCTGGAGTGGATCAGATCGGAGCGACACATTTCTAGTACTTACTAGATGATTGAATGATCTTTTTGGTAAAGGATAGTTTCCCTACGGGCGCACCAGTGATCTCCGGATTGCACGCCTTTAGGATTATGTGCCGCCTTTATTAAGGATTTCATTCAGCTTGGGAGGTTATGGGTTGGGTAATTAAGTCATCATCCATTTAAGCCAACTTTATATTTAATTGATCAATAAATAATAAAATGTCACCCAAGAGATAAATAAAATAAAGATTCTTTATCTAGTTCTCGTTAGTACAACACCGTTAGCCAATGGGGGTACGAGTCGCCTGAGACAGCCATAAGAGAGATCCTTCGGTCTTCATGACCGTTAGCCTATTTAGGGGATACGAGGTTGCCAGGATTAATTCCATAGAGATACCCTTCGGTACAGAACGCGAGAGCTAAGGGAGGTGTACGGTGTTCCAGTTCGGAAGTGAAGCATCCAATTCAAGAAGACGATAAGTTCGAGGACCAGATACTTGACTGCGGTTTGAGGAGCCCGCTATACGCGAGGCCCTGGCGGAGTACCGCAGGTGGACGCACACCGGAGAGGTTCTGCATTCTACTCAGTAGTAGCCTCCGCTTCTCTATCAAGGAGTCAACACTTTAAGACCACCTTCGTCTTCCGCACAATTAATTGTTTTAAATTATTAATCTTAATAATAAACTTAACTACTTATACGGAGGACCCGAGATGTGCATATCTATCTACTATTTTATTTTATCTTTTCTTTTATAAACCAAACCTTTTTCAAAACTATTTTATTTTAAAGAACCCCCCCGTTTTATTTTATTTTTAAAACCCGATTAGTCAAATGATGAAAGGTTGAGTAGGGGAAAGTGTGAACTTTGGAATACGATACTCAATACTTATCCTAGAGACTATACTATGCACGTCAGGTTCTCTGCCTATGTGTTGGTTTAGTTTCTAAAGTAATTATTGTTTACTTTATAAATTTAAAACTTTGTTAAAAAGGTTACGTAAAAATCAGTCATTTCCCCCAAACCAATGTTTTGGGATTGACACATCAAGTTTTTGGCACTGGGGAAATTGACATCTTTTTAATTTGTTAAAACCAAACGCATCAAAGTTTTTGGCGCCGTTGTCGTGGAACACAATGGTTTCCAAAAAAAAACCCTAGTCACTTGATTGATCGGTTTATTTTTCTTTTTCATTTTCTTTTTCACTTTATTTTTCCTTTTGTTTTCGGTTTTCTTTATTTTTCTCTTTCATTTTATTTCTGCTTTATTTTCGATGATTGCGGTTGTTTCTAGTTTTTCTTTGCAGGTTTACTTCCGGATTGGCCACTTGGAGAATTCCCGTGAAGGAAGCCGGAACCACCAATTTCATCAATTCTCTTTTTGGAGGGTTTTTATTTCTTTTTTATTTTCGTTAGAAGTCGGTTTGCCATCCCCTGAAGATCGCCAGGTAAGTACCGAGAATGTGGAAAATAAGCCAGGTGGAGATTTTTCAGAAATTTAAAAAATTAAACTGTTTTTGAAATTAAAATTGGGTTTTAAAAATTGTTTTGGGGAAACCCGACTGAAAATTTTAAAACCAGACCTTTAAAAACAGTTTTAAAATTGAAAAACGCGAAAAACGGGAGTTGTGTAGCCGAGCACGCCCATGCCAGTCGTGCAGATCAGGTTCTTGGTTATTTAAGAGTCTTTTTGACCTTTTCAAACTATTCCTTCTTCCCAAAAGCACGACCTACCATCGGCTCTCGCCTAAAACCACTATTTTTCCACCATTTTCTTCCACTCTAGGCCCCATTCTTCGCTAAAAGGTTATACTCGACCCCTTACATCTTTTAAGTGTTTTATGTCCAGATCTGTCCGTATTCTTGAGTTTTTGAGTAGTTTGGGTTCTTAAAGAAAATCTTAGGTTTCTAGTGTTTGTGGCCCCAATCTTTGCATGAAACTATAGGAAAATGATTAGGAAAGCACTAGGATTGTAATGTGATTGAAATTTTTGAAGAACCTTACGAAACTTTTTTCAGGAAAACTGACGGGTTTGAAAAACCGTCACATCAGTCACGAGCACGACCGTGCACAACAGTGTGCAGGGGCGTGCTTGACTAGAAAACCGTTAAAAATTTCCCGCATAACCAGTTTGACCCACCAGACTGGGCACGGCCGTGTACCACTAGTGCAGGGGTGTGCTCAGTCAGTTAAAGCATCAGAACTTTTTAAGTTTTAAAATTTAACTTATTTTTGCAGTTTAAAACCAGTTTTAGGGTATTTTAAGGAAAAACCAGTTTAAACAGTTGAACCAGTTGTAACCCGAACTGCAGACTGAGCCGCACGGTCGTGCTCCTTTCCTGAGCACGGGCGTGCAGCCACTGGACCCAGACTGTTCATTTTCTGGAAAAAAATTTAAGTTTGTGAAGCTGAACAAATTCTGTTGTGTTTTGCAGGTTATGCCCATAATGAAGCGGCCAGCCCAACGATCACCATCTATATCATCAGGATCTCACCACTCCTAGCAGTTGGGAGAATCTGTTCCGTTAGGTCCACCGAAGACATACACTTTTGAGCCCATGGCAGATGACCTCCACTCCTGGTTGTATTTTAATAGGAATGAGACTGAAAGGAATGCCTGCAGGCGTTTACGAGTGTTTGAGGGGAGACAGATGGGAACTTACTGGCGTGTTGATTATGAAGCCATGGTAGAACTGGATCCCCGGTTGTACAACAAGCTATCCCACCAGTGGCACAGGTTCTTCCAGATCAGGGAGACAGCTTATACATAAATCACTCTGGAGTTATTAGCCTCTTTTGTTTACTCCCCACCTGCCACTAGGGATGATAGGATTTCTAAGCCGTGTATTGGCTTCAGGATGGCGAGGAGGTGGTACAGGCTGACATTGGCTGAGTTTGGGATTAGAATGGGTTTGTATAGACAAAGAGAGGTTACTGAACCGATATTTACTGATAGTCTCTTTTGGTGGCCCGATGGTATGCAGTCACGGGATTTTTGGGCATAGATTTATGAGGACCCTACAACCCAAGGATGCATAAGAGATCCAGCTTTCCTGACCCGCTTCATAGATGGATTCATATGGTTATAGCAAGCACCTTAGGGGCCAGGAAGGATAGTACCGGTGGGGTAAATGAGAGGGAGATATTTCACCTTTTCTACATCATCGAGGGGCAGCATTGCAACCTCGCCCATGTTTTGGCAGAGTTCTTCACTTGCAGCTATGGGACCACTCAGGCCAGCCACATTTTTGGGGGTCCCTACATCACACGCCTTGCCACCTCACTAGGAGTTCTTAGCCTAGAGGCATTGGCAGGTCTGACTGTATTTAAGCGGGTTCACCCCCTAGACACTAAAGTGATGAAGAACTCCGGGGTTGTGGATTTTTTCGGGAAAAAGCCGAAGCTTGTTGATAATAAAAAGGCAATATGGGATGAAAAGGTAGCTTACGAGGAGGCATATGGAGAGAGGGAGCCAGACGAGACCAGATAGGCTGAGTAATCAGCAGCAGCTGCGGCTAGGAGACCGGAGTCTTCGGTAGCTGTAGCCCGTCGACAGAGCTCCAGAGCACCAGCCGGACCACTACCAGCCACCAGGACTGACCGACATCAGCGGGGAGGTATGCTCCGCGTTATCCTGGATAGGCTCGACGCTCTCACCGCCGAGTTCCGGTCATTCAGAGAGGATTTCTCCAGGCACATGGCCTCCTGCACCGGTTCTACATCCAGATCCCGCTCCAGCCACCGCTCCCGCCGCAGCTGCTCGGTATGATTATCTCTCTCTTTGCAGGTTTATTGATGGTTCTTGACTACATCTGATGGTTTGTTGACTAAAAACACTATTTTCTTTTTCTTTTTCCTTTTTTTGTGGTTGTTTATGGATGACTGTATGGATATGTTGGATGATGGTTTTATTTGCTTGCTCGGTGCATGCTGGACACGTTCCACCCGCTAGTGCCTCGGCACTAGTATCTATCGTAGGACTTAGCTTTTACTTATCGTTGTTACTTTTATTTTTCTTTTTCTAGTTATTTTAGGACAGGTCGGGGACAGCTTGATATTTTGGAGCCGCCATTTCGACGTCTCTATGTGGAGTACGCAGTTTCGCTCACAAGCGAGATGATTCGTCGTTATCAGTGGAGTATTAGTTTCTCTTGCCTTTTTCTCCAATTCTACACTTAAAATTTATACCAAAATTTTAAGTTTGGGTGGACCAGTATTGCTGCTTATTTTATTTTATCTTGCGGGTCATTTGTCATCGATCGTGCGTTATCCGGTACCTTCTTAGCAACTTGATACTCGTAGCGTCATTCACGGTCATTTTTGACAAATTTGTATAGTCTATTAGGCTCGTCCAAGTGATCCCTATTAGGCATTTATGCCGAACAGTTCACATCAAAGGACAGTCGAAATAGGTGATGTTAATTAAACCCAGTAGATCTATTTAAAATAAAATAAAGTAGAAAAATAGGTTGCATGGCACGTAGAAAAATACCCGGAATTTATGCTTAAAATCGATACCTTATCCTACCCGATTTTCTGTGTTAGAATTTTGAGCCTTTTTCGAGCACCGCGCTTATATTATCTATATCATATATTGCTCGTTTCGTTTGGCTTGAGAGATGTCCGACCTTAGTCCGACTCGGTTAGAACTTGTGTGTTTATGCATTTTCTTGTTTTAAAACCGGTAACTAGATTAAAATGATAGAGGCAAATTGATATACGTTAAAATATACATATTTAAATCCCCGATTAAACTCCCAAATTACGCGTTTTCGACCATAATTGCACGAATTCGGTACTTAACCGCTTCATATGTTTATTGCAGCTCTTAAACAACGTCCCACGAGCAAAGTCGAAGAAACCGGGCGAAAAACGGGCAAGACGGAAAGTTTCTGTAAAAATCAGCTAAGTCTGGAAAACGTGCACGGCTGTGAACCTCAGGTGCACGCCCGTGCGGACTTGCTTGGCTCGGACACAGATGAGCTGCACTGCCAGTGCGACTCGGCGTGTAGCTGATGTTCCGGGCACCCTGATCAGCACTGCTGTGCGGGTGCCTGTGCGACTCAAACTTCTCAGGTACACTGCCAGTGCACCAGGCAGTGCGCCCCTAGCACCCGGCCACCACCAGACCCGCACGCCCATGCACCCTAGGTGCACGGCCGTGCGGAATATCTAGATATTTCCAGAAACGACTTAGCCACTTGCCCACTTGCATGTCAACTCATATTGATAAAGTGCACGGCCGTGCGCTTTAGGCGCACGACCGTGAACAAAAGCAGAGTTCTAAAAACAGAGCATAGCCCACTGATCAGATATTGGGTGATCTCTGGGCGATTTAGGGCGATTTTCTAGACCAGGGAGCTACTGCAAAGGCGAGGAACAAGCTCGGGAACTCATCCGAATCATCTATCATCATCCAATCCATCACATTCAAGTTTTATGGTTTGATCTATTAAGCTTTTAGTTGATTCAAATCTGTTTATTTTAGCTTGTTTGTGTTGTTTATGTGTTACATTACAGTCTAGTAATCATGTTTAGTAATCGTTAGTAGAAAAAACAATCGTTAGTATGTAATCATGTTTTGTATAAATTTGGCGTTTTTCATGTTTAGATCTTGATGATCATAGCGCAACCTTATTTCGTTGTTGTTGGATTTGTAGCTGAATTTGAGTGACTTTGGCGATTGTCGAATGTGTTAGGCGGATAAATGTTGAAAAACCGTCCGTTTAATCGTCCGGTAGTAGACTAGTTAACTTGTTAAATAGTTTATGCCATGAAACTGTAACCGGGTATTGGTTTGGTTAAAGTCAGTCGAATAACGGTTAAAAATGCTTACCGGCACGTAAAAGTGTTTTAAAAGCCTAATGGTGTCGTTACTAGTCTTTGACACGGTTAATGATCTTTGGTAGTTATTGTGGTAAAAATAGCGATCTTAGTAGATCTGGGTTCAAAGTTGGTAAAATGGAATAGGTTGTGAAATGCTCTACTTTATGCTAGTTTAGGTGGCTGTGTTGTGTATTCGGTATTGCTTCCCTGAATTAGTGAGGTTAGAAAACTCTTAACGGATGACTAACTTATCTTTAGAAGATCCGCGTGAGATCATATCAGCTGCTCGCTAAAAAACGACTTGAAGTGGTTAACGTGTGTACTCGTGTTAGCTTTCTGTATAGTTGTCATGTTAGGATGCCCGAAAGGGACACTAACTGTCGGAAAATGGGAATGTTGATCACACGCCTTTATTTCATATGATTTATAGATGACATGCTAGGTTTGATATATTATAGTTTATATAGTTATATTTTGTATTTGGAGTCCTACATTTGTTAAATATATGTTTTAGAATTAATCTAGTTATAAACAAACTCAAACTATCTTTTCTTACTGGTAAATCGGGGATAGAGTTTTAGTACCATTGCTCCGCGCGCGTCCATGGATCGATATTTGGTTCTTATCTACACATTACTACATATATGACAGGGTACACTTGCCCTATTGTGTGTGTTTTAATATTAAGGTCTAAACCATTTTTATAAATATTAAAGCAAAACGTGTGTTATTTCATTGTAAAATTATGTATATATTCGCACACGTTAAGTTTTTGGCGCCGCTGCCGGGGACGCGACGAGCTTTAGGAACGAACCGAGTAAACTTTTTACTAGTGTACATGCTTGTGAATACTTGTTTATACTTCTTTGATTCGTTATTTCATTTATTTATTTGCATATATGATTATTTGAATTTTTATTAAATTTATTTGTCTGTAGATATTTTGGATTGATTTTAGATTGGTTTATAGGTTTGCATATAGATTCGTTCATTTATCTGCTTTTAGGATTGTTTGATTTGATTTTTCGTTCATTAGGATGTTGATAGGTTTAATTTATTGAATATTGGATTAATTGGTTTGTCTATGAATTTGATTTCTTCGTTATTTGATTAATTAGATTTATTTGTTCGCATTTGGACTAATTATTAATTTCATTCTTTGTATAGTTTTAGGCTTAGTCTGCTTATTTCTGTTCATTCTATTAGTTTTTATTTGATTTTCTTGAATATATAGCTTTCCGTTATTTTCGCATGAATTTTTTGATTCTTTATTTCATTTATATATTTTTTCTGTCTTTTATCGCCTTTATTGGGTTTGTCATATATTAGTCCAACTGTATCATTCTTACATGCAGGTTGATGTCCACGAACCCTGGGTCTTCTGGTGATCTTTCTGACGAGGAGCGAAGGCGCCTGAGGAGAAGCGAGAGGATTAGACTTCATAAGTTGCGTCTTGTTTCTGATATTCCTATTTCTGCTCCTATAGTTGAGGTCCCAATCGACGAGGCGAGGCACGATCTGGCTGACGACGAGGGGTCGGAAGCCCATAGTGACATTATCATGGCGGACGACGACATTCCGCTGAATGATAGTGGTCGTCCAGGAGGAGATGGACTGGCACCGAGTATTGTCCGGCCGGCTATTTTGGCTGACCATTTCGAGATCAAATCAAGTATCGTGAACATGATACAAAACTCGGTGCAATTCGGTGGACTGGAGCATGAGGATCCAGGCCGACATATTGCTGCATTCTTAGAGGTTTTAGCCACCTTTAAGATGACGGGCATCTCCGATGATGCTATCCGTCTCTGACTCTTCCCATTCTCACTGCGGGACAAAGCCCGGACTTGGCTTCTGTCACAACCCGCAGGGTCGATCACGACCTGGGCAGAGTTGTCGCAACAATTCATGCAGCAATACTTTCCTCCTGAAAAGACACAGAAACTGAGGAATCGCATCATGACGTTTCATCAAGATGACGAGGAATCATTATACACCGCGTGGGAGAGATTTAAAGACCTACTCTTGAGCGTCCCGCACCATGATATCTCAAAAAGACATCTGGTGCAAATGTTCTATCAGGGGCTCGAGTATGACTCACAGGAACGCCTTGATGTGTATGCTGGGGGAGACATCAGAACAAAGTCCCCCAATGAAGCATGGGCCATTATCGAAAAGGCGTCCCAAAAGTCAAAGTCTCGAAAGAGTGACCGATCAAGGTCTTCATCTGCCCGATCGGGTGTACAGATAGAGGCGCTGGGTACTAGATTTGACAGATCTCAACAAAGTGTTACCCAGGCCCAAAGTCTGTGTGATCAGTGCGGGGTGTCTCACGAGCCTGGCTCAGGGGGTTATGTATACTGGCCACGAGGATGTGGCTTACATGGGTAATCAGTCGAGACCCCAAAATAACCCCTACAGTAATACTTACAATCCGGGATGGAGGAACCACCCAAACTTCGGGTGGAGGTCTGGTACTTCGAACCAGAACCCTCTCGGATTTCAGCAAAGAGCCTCCGCACCACACCAATCTCACCAATCCCAACAGTCCCAACAACAACAGCCTTACCAATCTCATGGCCAATCCTACCAACCCAGACCAAACCAGTACCAGAACCAGGGCGCCGGGGGCAGTTCCCAGCAGCACGCCCAGGGCGGTACGTCTAGGTTGGAGGAAATGATGTCTCAACTCCTCACCAACACAACAAATTCCAACCAAATTGCTGAGCAGCGCTACCAGCAACACGAGGAGCGCTTCTCCAATTACGAAGGAGAGATGAGGGGACAAAAGGCGTCCATGCAGGCCATTGAAAACCAGGTGGGCCAAATAGCGAAGATGATGTCCGAGAGAAAGCAGGGCAATCTCCCGGGCAACACTGAGTCAAATCCGAGGGGGCATGTAAATGCCATTATGATGAGGAGTGGTAAAACCACGGGACCTGAAACATCTGGTTCACCACCGATCACTGAGACGGTCCAGACTGAGTCTTCAGACGAGGTGCACGCTAGGCGAGTCCCAGCATGTACAGCACAGTTGCCGAAGCCAGTCACTGACTACACTCCTCCTGTTCCATACCCTGGCAGACTTAGGAAACAAAAGGACGAGGCGCAATACAGGAAATTTCTCGAGCTATTCAAACAGCTACATATAAACATCCCGTTTGTGGAGGACTTAGCTCAGATGCCTAAGTATGCCAAATTCCTGAAGGATATCCTCACCAATAAGCAAAAACTTGAGGACCTGTCCTGTGTGCTCTTAAACGAGAACTGCTCTGCAATCCTGCAGAATAGACTGCCCATGAAGATGGGAGATCCAGGTAGTTTCACCATCCCTTGTCTGATAGGGAACATGTCTGTCAGTAATGCACTGGCAGACTTGGGTGCCTTATAAGGTTTTTGAGAAGCTGGATCTGGGTGAGCCTTCACCCACCAGGATGAGTATTCGTCTTGCTGATCGTTCGATCAAATATCCTCGGGGATTTGTTGAGAATATGCTTGTCAAAATTGACAAATTTGTATTCCCGGTGGATTTCGTCATCCTTGATATGGATGAGGACTCTAAAGTGCCTCTGATCCTCGGACGTCCTTTCCTTAACACGGCTAGGACGATTGTGACGTGGCTGCGGGCCAAATTACACTCCGGGTGAATGATGAGCATGTGAATTTTGATGTTCAGAGGTCGATGCGTCATCCCGAGAGTCAGGATGACACACTATACTATCTTGATATAGTAGACCAGTGTGTTAGTTCTCACTTTCGAGGCACGATAGAGGGGAATGTTTCGGGCACACATCTGTTGTGTGGGGACTTAGATGGCATTGTGAAGGAGGGCCATAGAGATGAGCAGCCGGTCTATCAGATCGGTGATGATAGTTCCCAGAGCCCGGAGCGTTTCGTGGAGATTGAGCGAGAGGAGAGCGATAAGTCGAAGCCGTCTGTTGAAGATCCCCCGTCTTTGGAGCTGAAGGAGCTCCCACCGCATCTGGAGTATGCATTCCTTGACGAGGAGGGTTGTCTGCCTGTTATCATTTCATCTTCTTTATCTGCAGTTGAAAAGAGCGAGTTGCTTCGTGTGCTTAAACTTCATAAGAAGGCAATCGCTTGGAAGATCATGGACATCAAAGGGATTAATCCCTCATTCTGTACTCATAAAATCTTGATGGAAGATGTCTATAAGCCTTGTGCGCAGCACCAGAGGCGTCTGAACCCGAACATGCAAGAAGTTGTTAAGTCCGAGGTCATTAAGTTGCTTGATGCTGGATTGATATATCCGATCTCGGATTCTGTTTGGGTTAGTCCTGTGCACGTCGTGCCCAAGAAGGGTGGCATGACGGTGGTCACGAATGATAGGAATGAGTTAATTCATACGAGGACTGTCACGGGGTGGAGAGTTTGCATTGACTACCGCAAGCTCAATGACGCCACCCGCAAGGATCACTTCCCGCTTCCATTCATCGATCAGATGTTGGAACGACTGTCGGGGAAGTTATCTTATTGTTTCCTTGATGGTTTCTCTGGGTATTTCCAAATCCCTATCGATCCTGTGGACCAGGATAAGACGACTTTCACATGCCCTTTTGGCACATTCGCCTACAGGCGTATGCTATTCGGGCTGTGCAATGCGCCGGCGACCTTCCAGAGTTGCATGGTTGCCATTTTTCATGACATGAGCGAAGACTCCATGGAGGTATTCATGGATGATTTTTCAGTCTTCGGGAGTTCATTCGATCAGTGTCTAGGGAATCTGGAGCGGATGCTTCAGAGGTGCGAGAAGACCAGTCTTGTGCTAAACTGGGAAAAATGCCACTTCATGGTGAAGGAAGGAATAGTCCTGGGGCATAAGGTCTCCCAAAGTGGGTTGGAGGTTGACCCGGCCAAAATAGATATCATTTCTAGGCTCCCCCCACCCTCCTCTGTCAGAGCGATCCGCAGCTTTTTGGGTCATGCAGGTTTTTACAGGCGATTCATCAAAGATTTCTTAAAGATCGCCCGTCCGATGACCCGTCTGTTGGAAAAGGATGCACCGTTTGTGTTTGGTGCAGAGTGTGTGAAAGCCTTCGGGCTTTTAAAGTGTTTGCTTGTGGAAGCCCCTATATTGGTAGCACCCGACTGGGAGCTGCCATTCGAGATTATGTGCGACGCGAGTGACTTCGCAATAGGGGCGGTCTTGGGACAGCGGAAGGACAAGCACTTCCACCCGATCTACTACGCTAGCAAGACTCTTCATGATGCTCAGGAGCATTACACCACCACGGAGAAAGAGCTTCTAGCTGTAGTATTTGCATTCGACAAGTTTAGATCTTATTTAGTGCTGTCGAAGACCGTTGTCTATACGGACCATGCAGCGATCCGATACCTTTTTAGCAAACAGGACGCGAAACCGCGCCTGATTAGGTGGATCCTGTTGCTGCAGGAGTTCGATATAGAGATTCAGGACAAGAAGGGTGCCCTGAATGTTGCTGCTGACCATCTGTCCAGACTCGAGCATGAAGATGCCGAGAACTCCGCGTGGGATACCATTAATGACAATTTTCCCCACGAGTTCTTGATGAGTGTCGAGTCGGTGGAAGATGTATCGCCATGGTTTGCGGATTTTGCGAACTACCTCGCGTGCGGAATCCTTATCGAAGGATTGTCACACCAGCAAAAGAGGAAGTTCTTCGCGGACCTCAAGCATTACTTCTGGGACGACCCATTTTTGTTCCGGGTTGGGGCGGATCAGCTGATTCGCCGTTGCATGTTCGTGGTAGAGGCGGCGCAGATCTTGCGCGATTGTCACGAGGGGCCTACCAGAGGTCACCATGGAGCGAATTACACTTCTAAGAAAGTGTTAGACTCCGGGTTTTACTGGCCCACACTCTTTCGTGACTCTCAGATATTGGTTGGTGCATGTGATTCGTGCCAGAGGGCGACGAACATATCGGCACGCGACCAAATGCCGCAGAACCCCATCCAAGTCTGTGAAGTCTTTGACATTTGGGGCATTGACTTCATGGGACCATTCCCCTCCTCACGGGGCAATAGATATATACTCGTGGCAGTTGATTACGTATCGAAGTGGGCCGAGGCGCAAGCCTTGCCCACAAATGATGCCCGAGTTGTAGTGAGGTTTGTTAGAAGCTTGTCCTCGCGGTTTGGTGCCCCAAAGGCACTGATTAGTGATCGTGGTACTCATTTCTGCAATGCGCAGCTTGATCGCACGTTAGCACCTTATGGTGTCCACCACAGGTTATCCACCCCGTATCATCCACAGGCAAGTGGACAGGTGGAGGTCACTAACCGTGGATTAAAGCGAATCCTTGAGCGGTCAGTTAATCAAAACCGCATGGATTGGGCGGACAAGCTAGATGACGCGTTATGGGCCTTTAGGACTGCCTACAAGACGCCTATTGGGACGACTCCCTTTCGGCTTGTCTATGGCAAAGCGTGTCATCTCCCTGTCGAGTTAGAACATAGGGCATTCTGGGCTCTTAAAACAGCGAATTTGGATCTTAAGACCGGCGGTGAGACCCGTTTCTTGCAGATCCATGAGCTAGAAGAGCTTAGGCAACAAGCATATGAGAGCTCGATACTGTCTAAAGAGCGCACAAAGAGATTGCACGACAGTCGCCTGAAACACCGAGAAGATTTTCAAGTAGGCGACTTGGTCCTGCTTTACAACTCGCGTCTGCGTCTCTTTCCAGGAAAGTTGAAATCCCGATGGACAGGACCGTACACTGTTAAGGAAGTATATCCTTATGGAACTGTCTCGATTGAAAATTCGGAGGGTTTCACTTTCAAAGTCAGCGGTCATCGCCTGAAAGTCTACATTGACGGGCCGGTTGACAAATCCGTGGAGATGATCGATCTCCACGACCCGCGTGCCTAATAAGTGTGGGGAAGTGAGTCTAGCTAGCGACTCGTTAATAAATATAGCACGGCGTGTATGGGCGCGCCAAAGGGTAAATATGTAATTAGTGTAAATATTTATTGCTTTTCATAGTTTAACGTTGTTTCGAGTCATGTGCAGGTTCGTACGAGTATGATCAGAGCCGGAAGGAGCAATGAAGTGCAAACAGTCGCCAAACAGGTTTAACTTAGCTACAATGATGATTTCAGACAAAATGGGACACTTGCAGCCTCAAAACTGCACATCTGCAAGTCGTGCACGGTCAAGCACACTGCCGTGCAGCTGACCGTGCATGACCCAGTGCACCAGGATGCATGACCGTGCGGGCCAAAAAGCCCGACCCAAATTCGTGGGTATTTAAGTATCCTTAACTTGAAAAACCTAATAAAACACCTTGCACGAGCGGCTGCACTCCCATTCTCCCTTGTTTTGGCCGAAAACCTCTCTTTTTACTTGAAATCTTCGCTCCTTCGCTTCCTAATCGCTAAGGTATGAACCCCTTCATAATATTGCACTTATTTTTATGTATTTTAGATTAGATCCGTATGTTTTATGTTCTTTAGGTTAAAGATTTGGGGGTTTCTTCATAATCCAATAATAACCCACGAATCTTGTTTAGTTTTGTTAAATGTATGTTAGATTTTTTTTAATCTTGTTTAAACCGTGCACACTCAGGCCCAAATCATTGTTATTGTCAGTTTATTTGAAAGATATGAGAGATTTGGGTATTTTTGTTGGAAAAATTTTGAAAATCTGGAAGTGTGCACGGTCAGCTGCACGGTCGTGCGCATGACCGTGCGTGCCGAGAAAATAGGGCTGCACTACCAGTGCGACCTGGCGTGCAGCCCCTGATCTGACCAAGGACCAAGGGTGCACGCCCGTGCACCATAAGCGCACGGCCGTGCATCAGATGCAGATTCAGGTCAGAATGTGCGCAGGTCCGTTTTGGACATCCGGGACCTCCGTTTTTTGTGTACTAACAGTAGTGTATACATTTTTGCATGCAGATGGCCCACGCCTACCTAGGGTTCGACAACCGAGACAAAAAAGAAGGACCATGTATCGACAAATTCATGAAGCTTTGGGCTAGGAGGAACTCATTCGGTGTTCCTATTCGTCTTAACTTAGACATACTCACCGCGTTGAATCAGCGTGAAAGATATGATGGATTTGTCTCGCCATATATGGCGAAACTACTGAGTATAAACCAGCCTGTCTACTGGGAAATTACGATTGAGTTCTTATCATCCTTCTCCTACAAGAAACCAAAGGAGGGGGTGTATAAGGACTTCCATACGAAAGACATTCGGTTTAGGCTCTGTGGAAAATGGTACCATTGGTCGGTTGCGCGACTGGGAAGGAAGCTCAGGATCTATGAGCATTTGGAGACCGACTCTGAAGATTTTTGCGGGATCCACAGCTTCGTGGACAATGACGAGTTGGCCGGGTTTTGGGCATCCATTGCCGTTGGTGCACCTTATATTCCAAGGTCTGCCAAGGCAACTAGGATTAAGGACCCGCTACTCCGCCTCTTGTACCATGTTTTCAGCCACACTATCTGTGGCTGAAAGGATAGTTCGGGGAACTGTCCGACTCCCGATCTTCTCTATTTGTATCATTTTTACGAGGGTGCCCCGCTGAACATGGCCGCACGGATGGCCGAGTTCTTTCTTACTGCTGGGGGCACCAAGGATGGGAGTGAGATCCATGGGGGGGGGGGGAGTACGTCACCGAGATCGCCGTGGCATTGGGAGTTCTGACCGACGAGGTCAAGGCCACGCTGACATTGGTCACTAATGGGGTTATGCTGGATTTTAGATCACTCAGGGCTCAGAACCTGCTAGCTGACACGGACGGGGGTCCATGCCTTATTAGCCAGGATATTATATGGGACCCCGTGCCACCAGAGGAGGAGGAGGATGAGGAGATGCATGAGCAGCACGCAGGAGGCGGTGGTGACGTGCCACACGACTCTCCACACCCCTCTCCTCAGCACTTCCAGCCCCAGGACCAGCAGTGGCCTCCAGGCATCCCGACATACCTTGAGTTCTACCAGCGGTTCCAAACGATGGAGCTGAACATGCACAACATCGGTGCAAACCAGGTGCAGATCAGACAGGACCAGCAGTACATGCGGTCCACTATGGATCGTGTGCAGCAGGATGTCAGACATAGCTTTGAGTACCTCTTCGCCGGGTTAGAGCAGGTGCATCCGGGTTATTTCAGTAACCCTCTGTTATTCCATTATGGTGCTCCTGGCGACCAGCCAGGAAGCTCCGGTCAGCACCACGGGGACGACGCCGACCAGTAGCCACGACCATCTCATGCATGCATTTGTTAGTACTTCTTTTATTTATGCTTTCGGTACTTTATTTTCGGGTCTGCATACCCAAGACTTTTTAGTATTTGTAGTTGAACTATTTCTTTTCAGTATTTCAATATGTTAGTTTATTTTATTTTAGTTTGTTTTGTGGATGTGAATGATGGGTTTGATGAGTTTGTTTGTGTCAAGAATGTTGATTATGCAGGTAACTGGCGAGCACCGTTATCGGGGCTCATGCCGTCTATTTACCTGGGGCGTTTCTTCGACACAAGGGGAGTATTATTCTCCTTTTTCCCACTATAGATAGCTAATTCATAAACGCTTTCTATTGTCACATTGGGGACAATGTGAATTTCAAGTGTGGGGAGGGATTATATCTTATATGTTTGTCCTCTTGTATATATATATATATAAACCTTATAAGTAAATATATGTATATATATATATATATATATTCATACAAACATCAAGCCTAACTAATTTTTGATAAAAATAACTTGAGGCGCGACAAACAGATGAGACACGAGCGTGTTAGATTCGTACACTTGCACCCATTTCCTTCCAGTTACGTGAGCGTTTGAGCCTTAGAATAGATTACATTTCTTTGATATGCTTGCGAGTGAGCCGGATGTTTTGTGCATTTTAGAACTTGTCACTAGTATACTTGTTTAGACCAGATACGTGTGAGATTGTACGAACATGATTGAGGCATTTAAGATACCCTTTTGATTTAGCCATTTCTTTTCGTTCTATCTGTTTCCCGCACCCATATGTTATCCACTGGTTAACCATGTTGAACCTAATCCCGTGTTTTTCTTATTTACCACACCATTTCACCACTAAAACCAAACAACCTTTTTCTTTTAAACCCTTGTGTTAAAACTCGGTTTAGGTTATTGTTTAACTAGTTTATGTATTATAAATAGTTCATGCTCGGGTATATCTGATTAGAACCCGTATGTTGATATTATTTCAGTTTCAGTTCATTATATATCATATATATATATTTATATATATATATATATATATATATATATATATATATAAATTAGCAGTATTCGATCAGTATTCGAGCAGTTTTTAGAGCTTTAAAGTTAGAAATTATAAGTTAGCTCGATTTAAAATAAAAATCGCCTATATTCGGGTTTGTGTTGTACAGTTGTATTAGTTGATATTAGTTAGACATAACCGCCGAGTTTTAGCCGATTCATCACTGTAAATATCCATTCCATACCCTTACCCATGCCTAATATTACAACCCGTACAAGAACTCTTAATTTGTGCCTTTTCACACGTTAGTTGGTGAAGATTAGATCTTTTGACAAACTTATGATATTGCACGATTCATTGTCTTGGCAATGGAGCGATTTACACATACACATTACACGTATGTATCATAAATAAAACCGAGTGTGTGAACATTGTGAGTCGTGTACGGGTTTGCGCGCTTGTAGATCGGAAGTGAGTCGTTGCTTTTTAGTTATCTTATCACCTGTTTTTATATCTTGTTAGCTTGACTATTATCGTCTGTACAGGTTATATTTTGTCTTTGTTGCCACTTGGCGAGTTTTTCGTTTATTTCTGTTTAGTTGTTTGCTTGAGGACAAGCAAAGTTCAAGTGTGGGGAGGTTTGATATACGTTAAAATATACATATTTAAGTCCCCGATTAAACTCCCAAATTACGCGTTTTCGACCATAATTGCACGAATTCGGTACTTAACCGCTTCATATGTTTATTGCAGGTCTTAAACGACGTCCCACAAGCAAAGTCAAAGAAACCGGGCGAAAAACGGACAAGACGGAAAGTTTCTGCAAAAATCAGCTAAGTCTGGAAAACGTGCACAGCCGTGCACCTCAGGTGCACGCCCGTGCGGACTTGCTTGGCTCGGACACAGATGAGCTGCACTGCCAGTGCGACTCGGCGTGTAGCTGATGTTCCCGGGCACCCTGATCAGCACTGTCGTGCGTGTGCCCGTGCGACTTAAACTTCTCGGGTGCACTGCCAGTGCACCAGGCAGTGCACCCCCAGCACCCGGCCACCACCAGACCCGTACGCCCGTGCACCCTAGGTGCACGGCCATGCGGAATATCTAGATATTTCCAGAAACGACTCAGCCACTTGCCCACTTGCACGTCAACTCATATTGATAAAGTGCACGGCTGTGCACTTTAGGAGCACGGCCGTGCACAAAAGCAGAGTTTCTATAAAAACAGAGCATAACCCACTGATCAGATATTGGGTGATCTCTGGGCGATTTAGGGCGATTTTCTGGACCAGGGAGCTGCTGCAAAGGCGAGGAACAAGCTCGGGAACTCATCCGAATCATCTATCATCATCCAATCCATCACATTCAAGTTTTATGGTTTGATCTATTAAGCTTTTAGTTGATTCAAATCTGTTTATTTTAGCTTGTTTGTGTTGTTTATGTATTACATTACAATCTAGTAATCATGTTTAGTAATCGTTAGTAGAAAAAACAATCGTTAGTATGTAATCATGTTTTGTATAAATTTGGCGTTTTTCATGTTTAGATCTTGATGATCATAGCGCAACCTTGTTTCGTTGTTGTTGGATTTGTAGCTGAATTTGAGTGACTTTGGCGATTGTCGAATGTGTTAGGCGGATAAATGTTGAAAAACCGTCCGTTTAATTGTCCGGTAGTAGACTAGTTAACTTGTTAAATAGTTTATGCCATGAAACTGTAACCGGGTATTGGTTTGGTTAAAGTCAGTCGAATAACGGTTAAAAATGCTTACCGACACGTAAAAGGGTTTTAAAAGCCTAATGGTGTCGTTACTAGTCTTTGACACGGTTAATGATTTTTGGTAGTTATTTTGGTAAAAATAGCGATCTTAGTAGATCTGGGTTCAAAGTTGGTAAAATGGAATAGGTTGTGAAATGCTCTACTTTATGCTAGTTTAGGTGGCTGTGTTGTGTATTCGGTATTGCTTCCTGAATTAGTGAGGTTAGAAAACTCTTAACGGATGACTAACTTATCTTTAGAAGATCTGCGTGAGATCATATCAGCTGCTCGCTAATAAATGACTTGAAGTGGTTAACGTGTGTACTCGTGTTAGCTTTCTGTATAGTTGTCATGTTAGGATGCCCGAAAGGGACACTAACTGTCGGTAAATGGGAATGTTGATCACACGCCTTTATTTCATATGATTTATAGATGACATGCTAGGTTTGATATATTATAGTTTATATAGTTATATTTTGTATTTGGAGCTTACATATGTTAAATATATGTTTTAGAATTAATCTAGTTATAAACAAACTCAAACTATCTTTTCTTACTGGTAAATCGGGATAGAGTTTTTGTACCATTGCTCCGCGCGCGTCCATGGATCGATATCTGGTTCTTATCTACACATTACTACATATATGATAGGGTACACTTGCCATATTGTGTGTGTTTTAATATTAAGGTCTAAACCATTTTTATAAATATTAAAGCAAAACGTGTGTTATTTCATTGTAAAATTATGTATATATTCGCACACGTTACAAATAGCTTTCCCCCAAAAATAAATCCTTTCCCTTAGAAAACCCTTTGAGCTTTAGCCTTTCACTTCTTTTACCCAATAAATGAGTCCCGATCATCCGTCACCACAGTAGCTTCAAGATTTGTCATCACCGAGGGCGCGAGACCGCGAGTTTGAAGAAAAGCGACACCATTGACAAAGGAGGGAACAACACAAGACGGGGCTGAGAGGAAGATCTTCTAAAAAAAAGTAGTTTGGGAGCCCAAAATAAAGAGAGAGCCCAATAAATAGAAAGAGACCCACAAAAAGAGAGGCGAAAATAAAAAAGTTCTTCAAAGATAAAAATTTGGTCTTTGACCGGTGAGACCTTAAAGAACTGGAACTCTGCTCTCTCTCTCTCTCTCTCTCTCTCTCTCTCTCTATTGCTCTCTCTTTCTACATTCTCTCTGTGATCTCTCATCTCTCTCTTGCTTCCCCCTCGCTTTCTCAAGATGCATCCACTGGACAAACACTTGCTCCGATGTTTCCACTTTGCTGAGCCACGTCTGCCACCTGACATGTTACAAATTATTTTCAAGAAGATGGCAGACGAAAGAAAATTGTGGAGAAAGATGGAACCGAATCCACCCTTTTGTGGACAGTCAAAGAGCGCTGCAAAAAGACGGGCCAAAAGACATGATAAATGCTGAAAATGTGGCCACTGGTCTCATGAAGGAAAATGCAGCAACAACTCAACCTACTCGCAGTTCAAGTACACTATGTTGATCCATGAAGGCGCTATCCGATACCGGGCCTAGAGAAAAGTCAGGAAGGGCAGACACATCGACTACACTATGAGGGATGAGATAGCCATGATGAAGGACCCCGGAATTAACACCCGACTCATTTTAGAGATCGCTGCCGAAAATTTCGCACAACGTCGTAGTCGCCCCTTTTCCATGTCTTGTTGCTTCATCATCCCAACCTTGACGCTTTCTTGTGATTCGGTGACTCATCCCCTTTTATTTTTAGTTAAAAAAAAAAACAGTTGTTTTATCTTTTGCACCCCTACATTACAACCCGAATAAAAGTCCTCTTGATTTTTCTTAGCTATTCGGTTTAGAGACGAGGACTTGATATGCATACAAGCCTATGACCTTAGTCGACTTCGGTACGGACTTGAGTGTTCATCCCCAAAACTCACCAAAAATGATAAACCCGAGTGTTGAGTGAACATTGTGAGCAGGTATAGGTTCGAGCATAATCGTACAGGTTAAGTAGGCGTGTCATGTAATTTTATTTTTTTCGTAAATAAATTAATAAATAGATTGAGGGTTTGTTAATTACAGTCTGTTTTAAGTGCGCTTGTGTTTGATTGCTTGAGGACAAGCAATGGTCTAAGTGTGGGGTATTGTGATAACTCACAAAATTAACATATAAAACGGGCATAAACAGTCTCATAATAGGATACAATTAAGGTTATATTAATAAAATTTGATACTTAATTCGTTCCTATTTGTATTTATCAGGAAAATGGAGATCTGAGACGGAAAAAGAGGATTTCCGGGTGAAAACAGGCAAAATCGGGAGATTCCTGAAGATACGAGACTTTCAGCCAGTTCACTATATGTTTGAAGACAATCCTGGGACTTAAAAATGCTAAAATCAATCCAGGAGTGACCAAGCACCGCCACACACACTTGCACAAAGGCCCTGCACGTAAGAGAACAACGCAACAAACTTGGAGAGCAAGCAAACAGTGACAAGCTGACATGCACGCCCGTGCCACATGCATGTGCACGACCGTGCCAGGGACAAAAAGTACACACTCTGCCATGCAGCAACAGAACGTATGTGAGACAACAAGCACGCCCCTAACACTCTTGTGCACGCCCGTGCTGCCCCTGGAGCTCTATAAATAGCAAGCTAACCCTCACCATTTGTTCATCCCTTTTATCCCTTCACATCTTGACTTGAAACTTCTTTGGTCGACTTCCAAGAGTCTTCCAGTGGTCTTGGGGTCTTGTGGGAGGCTTTATGGCCATCCTAACACACCCAACAAGGCTAGGCCCCGTCCTACCATGATCATTAAGGCCAAGTAAGGGATCGTAGAGTAGTATACAATAAGCATCGAGGGTCGTGAGGGTTATGAGAGCTACATATCACTTAAAGATGGAGAGCTTGTCTATGAGGAGCCTTCATTCTTGTGTTGATCATTTATATGTTTGTATCTTTTCATTATTCACGAACCCGCTTCGATTTGTAGACTTTTATTACTAGTAGTAGTAGTAGTAGTTTATTTTTAGTTATTTGTTGTGTTATCTTCTTCTAATCTTTATTTGTTTATATTTGTGACAGGTTTGAATGATTATTAACTTAATAACTTAAATTACTATAACTTAATTAATCAACTAGAGCTATAGTCAGCTTCTGGTGAGCCCGAGCTAGATCCAAGGCGAGGAAACCGGTAGTGAGACAGATCCTTCGGACTTCTGATATCCAAACCGGATTCTAAGCAATGGCTTCTGGAGTGGATCAGATCTGAGTGACACATTTCTGGTACTTACCAGCTGATTGAATGATCGTTTTGGTAAAGGATGGTTTCCCTACGGGTGCACCAGTGATCTCCGGATTGCACGCCTTTAGGATTATGTGCCACTTTTATTAAGGATTTCATTCAGCTCGGGAGGTTATGTTTTGGGTAGTTAAGTCATCATCCATTTAAACCAACTTTATATTTAATTGATCAATAAATAATAAAGTGTCACCCAAGAGATAAATAAAATAAAGATTCTTTATCTAGTTCTCGTTAGTACAACGCCGTTAGCCAATGGGGGTACGAGTCGCCTGAGACAACCGTAAGAGAGATCCTTCGGTCTTCATGACCGTTAGCCTATTTAAGAGATACGAGGTTGCCAGGATTGACTCCATAGAGAGACCCTTCGGTGCGGTACGGAACGCGAGAGCTAAGGGAGGTGTACGGTGTTCCAGTTCGGAAGTGAAGCCTCAAATTCAAGAAAACAATAAGTTCGAGGACCAGAGACTTGACCGCGGTTTGAGGAGCCCGCTATACGCGAGGCCCTGGCAGAGTACCCAGGTGGACGCACACTGGAGAGGTTTTGCATTCTACTCAGTAGTAGCCTCCGCTTCTCTATCAAGGAGTCAACACTTCAAGATCACTTTCGTCTTCCGCACAATTAATAGTTTTAATTTATTAATCTTAATAATAAACTTAACTACTTATACGAAGGGCCCCGAGATGTGTATATCTATCTACTATTTTATTTTATCTTTTCTTTTATAAAACCAAACCTTTTTCAAAACTATTTTCTTTTAAAGAACCCATCCGTTTTATTTTCTTTTTAAAAACCCGATCAGTTAAATGATCAAAGGTTGAGTAGGGGAAAGTCTGAACTCTAGAATACGATACTCAATACTTACCCTAGAGACTATACTATGCATGCCAGGTTCTCTGCCTATGTGCTGGTTTTAGTTTCTAAAGTAATTATTGTTTACTTTATAAATTTAAAACTTTGTTAAAAAGGTTTAGTAAAAATCAGTCATTTCCCCCAAACCAATGTTTTGGGATTGACACATCAAGTTTTTGGCACCGGGGAAATTGACATCTTTTTAATTTGCTAAAACCAAACGCATCAGTAGGCGACACGCGGCCTGAGGTGTGGGGTGTGGTGGTGGTGTGATGGTGGATGGTGGCCGACGGTGAAGTAGCCGATGGTGGTGTGGTGGCGCCGGTTATAATGTGGTTGTGGTGATTGTTTTGTTGATTAACTCTTTGATCAAAACTTGTAGTGGCTAGGGTTTGGAGAATAAAATGGTTAAATACTAATCATTTTTTCTTTTTAGTCCCTAGTCCTTTCTTGCTCCCAAAGGACTTTCCTAATAACAATTAACTAATTAATTATTAATCCACCATAGTTTTGTAATTTACATTTAATTGACAAACATTTATGTCTTATGTATTATTATTAAATGATAAAAATAATATTATTGTCTAGCACATTAAACAATAAACAACACATGATATTAACCAATCTATAATTATCATGCGTCGACAATTATCAGTCACAATTAATTATCGGAACAACGATTATTCGATAACGCTGTAATAATTATTCACTATAATTAAGGGAGGGCGAGTGTAACGCCCTTAAAAATATTATTATAATAACCATAATTAAGTTATTATTTAATCTTATCTAAATTGATCCAACCTTAAACTCAAAACCAAACACAAATGGGCCTCAAGCCGGTTGAAACATACCCAGGACTGGCCCTATATAATGAACCCATAACCAAATTGGGCCACCTAAGGGTGTAGCCAAATTAGCACTACTTATGTGTGTAACACCCAACTGATGGCGGAATTATCGAGGTGTCACATAGTGACAATTATTCAATAGCTCATTGTACTAAAGTGTAAATATTGGTACTTGGTAACAAATGTTTTAGGTCAATATTATTAAGTTTAAATATTTTGTAAGTACTTTTTTTGTGACACCTGCCACTTACCCAGGTCAAAATCCGTACACCCTATAGTCAACGTTTAATTTTCAATGCATTATTCATGACATTTTATATGCATAAGTCCTCCGAGATAGTCTAGCAATGTCCGAACGGGTATAATTACACCCGTATCAACGAATCTTGGTGACATAAGTCTATATGTTTACAAGTGATTTTCCAAAATCATGTATAGATGCCCATTTATTTCACAATACAATGGGAAACATCATGAATTTTATGTATAAGTCTAGTGTTTATTCAACTAGCATACCTACACATGTGTACACGACACCCATACACACACACACACACACACACACATATATATATATATATATATATATTATATATATATATATGAACATGGATACAAGAGGCTAGTAAACACATTTATAGATAGCACTACATATTCTTTTGTTCCATCTTAAATGAACTAACTAGTTCTTTTATAAACTTAACCATATTTGGTGAAACAAGTGATCAACACTAGGATTTATGAAAACTACTAGCCAAAAATGATCACCATCACCTTGTTTAATGTTTTGTTTCTACTAAACACTTGGAACATCATCAATGTAGTGTCATGTCCCATTATTCTTTCTAAGACAATTAAATACAAGATTTAGTGGCTTAACCACATAAGGTAATATTCCTTAAACACCTAGGATCAAGGATGTTGGTTAACCCCATTCGTTAAATGTCCATTTTTCTTTTCTTCTTTCTTTCTTTTCGGCCGAGTACCCCCATATCATATTTTTTTTCTAATTCATCACATGTTATATAAGTCTCTAGAAATCCCAATGTGTTGTCACATTAAGATCAAGTCTTGTTAAGCATCATCATGGTGATTAGTCAACTTTGAGATATGATCTAAGACTTTGGATTTGCTTGCAAGATTGGAGACAAAGTAAGATTACTTACCAAACCTAGTAATATTCCTTAAGTCACTTAGAATTAGGAAAGATCATTACCACATTGAGGAAGCACCTCCCTTCTTGTTTCCTTCCTAAAACCGTCGCCCCCCACATGTGCCCTCTAATCTTTTTTTTAATCTTAGTCAAACTCTATATTAACATGTGTTGATTAGTTCCATAAGTTGACTTCATGTGTTGTCAATCATGCTTAGAATCCATCCAACACCAACACAAGATTAATCACCATCCATGACATGATTTAGACCTTAGATTTGTCATTAAGATATGGAACATATGGAGATTACTAGCCAAATAAGGAAGGATTCTCTAATCACCCTAATCCATAAGAGTTGACTTACCTAAATTGTTAATCACCTTCCTTTCACTTTCTCATATCCACCTCTATATAAGGAGGCCTATGGTGAGCTAAACTTAGGAGGGTTGCAAGTGTTGAAGTGTTTGAGGGTGCAAGCAGGGTGAGCATTCCCGTTCCCATTGTGATTACCATTCCCATTGCTATTTCCATTTTCATTGCCATTGCCATTCATCTGTATGACTTGAGCCACCAAATTGGGAACTATTGTCGCTATTTGTTGAGCCATTTGTTAGGAAATGATTGCAGCGAGTTGGACATCATTGTCATGGTTGTTGTTGTTGTTTTCACCATCAAGATTGTTGTCACTACCGAGACGAGTGCTACGACGAGGAGGCATGATCTGTAAGAGACACAATGAAGGTTCAATGAGACATGAAATGAATGAGATAATATAAGGAATGTAATCATTTACTCATTAATTAAAATGAATAAACGAAAACGTTGACTTATCAAAGATTCTAGATTCTAATAACATAGTGAAGGCATGCTTTAGCCTATAAGTGAACACTCATCCCGAGAATTCCGAGGTAGGCATCCGGGTCCCTTGTCTGATTGGGATATATGCGCAATGCCAGCCTAGACAGAAGATTCAGAATACAGGCGTTCACCCTTCCAGATTGCATGTGTTCGCTATTAAAATCTAGAACTTCAACGAGATCTCAAGGTGGTTCAGGCTAAACCTGAGGATTTTGTCCTATTAATCTAAAGGTGGATTAGGAACTAGATTATTTTTCTAATAACCTAATTCCCTATAACCATGGCTCTGATACCAATCGTAACATCCGGACCCTCTCACCACCAATATTGTCCGCTTTGCCCCGATGGGTTGCCCATCCAGAGCTCACGGATTTGCTTTTGGTTGCCCCGGTGGAGACTTCCCAGGAGGTCACCCATCCTGGAATTTCTCCCACCTGAGCACGCTTAACTGTGGAGTTCTCCTCTCATCCACTAACATTAAGCCCCAAAACGCGTTGGTGATTTAAGAGGCAAGACATTGCTTATGAACCAATGATCTCTCCTGGCCACGGCCGATGTGGGATTTTCCTGGGGTGTCACAGGGCATCAGACTTCTCGCTGTCGTGCTAAGGCTGCTGGTAACCCTCCCGGGAAACCAGGATGCTTTGAGTGTGGTGTTGCGGATCACTTCAAGAAGGATTGCCCAAAATTGCGGAACCAAGCTCGCGGTAGAGCTTTCGTGATCGGAGCTGGTGAAGCTCGTGAGGATCCCAACGTTTTTACCGGTATGTTCCTCATTAACAACACTTATGCTTCCGTACTTTTTGATACCGGTGCCGATTTAAGTTTTGTGTTGACCAACTTTAGAAAGACCCTTGGGGTAGGATGTAGTAAGTTGGGCACACATTACTCTATAGAATTGGCCAACGGTAAGGTTATTGAGTTTCGATGTGGTAGTTGGCATGGATTGGTTGCCGAAGAACCATGCGGAGATCGTGTGCCGAGAAAAGATTGTCCGTATTCCCCTTCCCAGTGGTGAGGTTCTCTCAATCAAAGGAGAGAACAATCGAGCCACGGTACGGATTATATCTTGTATGAAAGCCCAGAAGTGCCTTCGCAAGGGCTATTATGTGTTTCTAGCACACGTGATGGAGAAGAAGTCGAAGGAGCTCAAGATCGAAGACATCCCTGTCGTGAGGATTTTCTCGAAGTCTTTCCAGAAGAGTTTCCTGGACTGCCGCCTCCGAGGCAAGTAGAGTTCCGTGTTGACTTAGCATCTGGATCTGCGCCTATCGCCCGTTCTCCCTATCGCCTAGCGCCATCAGAGATGCAGGAGCTTTCAAGCCAATTGTAGGATTTGTTGGACAAGGGTTTTATTCGCCCGATTTTCTCCCTGTGGGGTGCGCCTGTTGACGTGTGCGTAACTATACATATTTTACAATGGATTTTAACACACGTTTTGCTTTAATATTTATAAAAATGGTTTAGACCTTAATATTAAAACACACACAATAGGGCAAGTGTACCCTGTCATATATGTAGTAACGTACAGATAAGAACCAGATATCGATCCATATACGCGCGCGCGGAGCAATAGTACTAAAACTCTGTCCCCGATTTACCAGTAGGAAAAGATAAGTTTGAGTTTTGTTTAAGACTAAATTAATTCTAAAACATGTAAATAACTTAACTACGACTCCAAATAGAAAATATAGCTATATAAGCTATAATACGCCAATCCTAGCATGTCATCTATATAAGAAATAAAGGCGTGATCAACATTCCCATTTTCCGACAGTTAGTGTCCCTTTCGGGCATCCTAACATGACAACTATATGGAAAGCTAACACGAATACACACGTTAGCCACCTCAAGTCGTTTATTAGCGCGCAGCTGATATGATCTCATGTGAATCTTTAAAGAAGGGTTAGTATCACCTTTCGGGAGTCCTCAACCGCACTAATCAAGGAAAGCAATATCGAATACACAATACGACCACCGAAACTAGCATAAAGTAGAGCATTTCACAACCTATTCCATTTTACTAACTTTGAACACAAATCTACTAAGATCGCCATTTCTACCAAAATAACTAACAAAGATCATTAACCGCGTCAAAGATTAGTAACAACACCATTAAGCTTTTTAAACTCTTTTACGTGCCGGTAAACATCTATAATCATTATCCGAGTGACTTTAACCAAACCAATACCCGGTTACAGTTTCATGGTGTAAACTTTATTAACAAGTTAACTAGTTTACTACCGGACGATTAAACAGACGGTTTTCTCAACAAGTAATCCGCCTAACACATTCGATAATCATCAAAGTCATCCGAACACAACTACAAATCTATCAACAATGAAACAAGGTTGCATTATGATCATCAAGATTCAAACATGAAAAACGCCAAATTTATACAAAACTTGATTTCACGCAAACGATTGTTTTAACTACTAACTAATACTAATGTTCTTGCCCGTAGGCGTACGATTAACTAAAATAACATCAATGTAGCAAACAAAATCAGATTTGGATCTAAGAAAGCTCAAAGGATCAAACCATAAGATTGCTAAAGAGATGGATTGGACGATGAAGGATGGATCGGATGGATTCCCGAGCTTGTTAAACGGCTTCCAGCAGCTCCTTTGGTCCAGAAATCGCCTAAAATCGCCTCCTCAAAACCCAATACTTCGAACAGAGGCTGAATGGGAGTTTTATAGCTGAACAGGCCCTGTGAGCGGCCGCTCGGAGGCTTGGAGCGGCCGCTCACTTTACAGACAAGTGGGCAAAGCTGACGTAGGGCTTCCAGAAGCTTCTAGAGGTGTTTAGGATGGCGAGCGGCCGCTCGGAGAGAGTGAGTGGCCGCTCACAGAGAACAGCACGACAACACGATCTTTAAAATTGCATATAAAATCGTAGAAAAATCGTTAGGAGGTGTTCTTTATATGCCTGGAAAGCTCTCGGAGCGTAGAACAATTCTTATTTGAAAGTCGAAGTCGGATTTTGGGTTTTAGAAGGGGTAAAAACGATCCGAACAACTGCTGCGCAAAAGTTCTCCTGATAAAGGGCCGAAATCCTTGTTTTTCTTCGGGTTTGCTTCCGGGACATCGTTTAAGACCTGTAATCATAAAGATACCAAATAAGTACCAATTCATCATGTATAAGGCCAAAAACATATGAAAATGGGAGTTAAACGGGGACTTTTATATGTGTATTTTAACGTATATCACATGTGTTGTTCGTTAAGAAGAAGGATGGATCCTTCCGGATGTGCATAGACTAGCGTGAACTGAACAAGCTTACTATTAAGAATCGCTATCCTCTACCTAGGATTGATGATCTGTTTGATCAGCTGCAAGGCTCTAGCTACTACACTAAGATTGATTTGAGGTCTGGATATCATCAACTTCGTGTGCAAGAGGAAAGCATACCTAAAACGGCTTTTAGGACGCGTTATGGTCATTATGAGTTTTTGGTGATGCCTTTTGGATTGACCAACGCACCAGCAGTATTCATGGATTTGATGAATAGAGTGTGCAAGCCATATTTGGACAAGTTCGTGATTGTCTTTATTGACGATATATTGATATACTCACGAACTCAAGAGGAGCATGAGCAACATTTGAAGTTGATCCTTGAGCTATTAAAGAATGAGAAGTTGTATGCTAAGTTCTCCAAGTTTGAATTTTGGATTCGCGAAGTTCACTTTCTTGGACATGTAGTGAACGAGAAAGGTATTCATGTCGATCCGGCAAAGATTGAGGCAATTAAGAATTGGGAAGCGCCCAAGTCGCCAACGGAAGTGCGACAATTCTTAGGACTCGCTGGATATTATTGATGGTTTATTGAGAACTTCTCTAAGATAGCTCAGCCTCTAACCATTCTAACTCAGAAGGACAAGAAGTTTGAATGCGGTGAGAAGCAAGAATCTGCCTTCCAGTTGTTGAAGCAAAGGTTGTGCAATGCACCAATTTTGTCCCTGCCCGATGGTACGGATGATTTTGTGGTCTATTGCGATGCTTCACACCAAGTTCATGGTTGTGTCTTGATGCAAAGGGATAAAGTCTTTGCGTATGCCTCTCGTCAACTCAAGGTTCACGAGAAGAATTACACTACGCATGAATTGGAGTTAGGAGCTGTAGTTTTTGCACTCAAGATTTGGAGACATTACTTGCATGGAACCAAGTGTGTTGTCTTCACAGACCACAAGAGCTTGCAACACATCTTAGACCAGGAGGATTTGAACATGAGACAGAGAAGATGGGTTGAATTGCTGAATGATTACGACTTTGAGATCAATTATCACCCGGGAAAGGCAAACGTCGTAGCGGATGCCTTAAGTCGAAAGGAACGCATCAAACCCCTATGTAATCACGCACTAGGATTGACGATCCATTCGAATCTCACAGACCGCATTCGTGAAGCTCAACAAAAAGCTCTCAAGGAGGCCAACATCAAGGAAGAGTCGTTGCACACCATGGTTAGATTATTGGAACCCAGGGCCGATGGAACGTTGTACTTCGCTAATAGGATTTGGGTTCCATTGTTTGGTGGATTGAGGGAATTGGTACTCGATGAGGCCCATAAGTCAATGTATTCGGTTCACCCAGGAGCCGATAAGATGTCTAAGATTTGAAGGAACTATATTGTTGGCCTAACATTAAAGGTAGTATTGCTATGTACGTGGGAAAGTGCCTCATGTGCTCTAAGGTCAAAAGCTGAGTACCAGAAACCCTCCGGCTTGTTACAAAAACCTGAGATACCTGTGTGGAAGTGGGAGCAGATTTCGATGGATTCTGTAACTAAGTTTCCAAGGACGGTAAACGGTCACGACGCAATTTGGGTAATTGTGGATCGATTGACCAAATCTGCTCACTTCTTGCCAATCAAGGAAACTGATAAATTGGGTAAATTGGCAAGACTCTACATTAAGGAGGTTGTATCTAGACACGGTATCCCAGTTTCCATCATTTCGGATCATGATAATCGGTTTACTTCTAGGTTCTGGCAGTCGTTGAATGAAGCTCTCGGTACTCGATTGGACACGAGTACGGCTTACCATCCCCAGACGGACAGAGCGAGAGAACGATCTAGACGCTTGAGGATATGCTTCGTGCATGTGTGATTGACTTTGGAGGTAATTGGGATGCCCACCTACCTCTAATTGAGTTTTCGTACAACAAAAGTTATCACACTAGCATCAAAGCCGCACCGTTCGATGCCCTCTATGGACGCAAATGCCGATCACCGTTGTGTTGGGTAGTAGTTGGGGACAAGCACTTGACTGGTCCGGAGATCATCCAGGAGACGACCGACAAAATCTTTCAAATCAAGGACCGATTGAAAGCTGACCGGGATAGGCAGAAGAGTTATGCCGATACGAGGAGGAAACCTCTGGAATTTCAAGTAGGCGAAAAGGTCCTACTGAAAGTCTCTCCTTGGAAAGGAGTACCTCGTTTTGGCAAACGCGGCAAATTGAACCCAAGATACATTGGTCCATTCGAAATCTTGGCAAGGGTTCGCCCAGTTGCGTATAAGCTTAATTTGCCCGACAAGCTAAGTGGATTTCATGACACATTCCATGTGTCGAACCTCAAAAAGTTCTTATCGGATGAATCGTTGAGCATTCCGCCTGAGGAAATCCAGATCGACGATCAACTTCATTTTATTGAGAAACCCGTCGAGGTCATGGACTGGAAAGTCCAGAAGCTGAGACGTAGCCGAGTTAAGCTCGTTAAAGTTCGGTGGAATTCCCGACGCAAACCCGAGTTCACTTGGGAAGGCAAGGACTAAATGAAGCGAAAGTACCCCTCTCTATTCAAGAATTCCCCGTTATCTGATAGGTCACATCGAATTTCGCGGACGAAATTTCCTCAACAGGGGGAGAATGTGACACCTGCCACTTAGCCAGGTCAAAATCCGTACACTCTCCAGTCAACGTTTAATTTTCCATGCATTATTCATGACATTTTATATGCATAAGTCCCCCGAGATAGTCTAGCATTGTCCGAACGAGTATAATTTCACCCGTATCAACGAATCTTGGTGACATAAGTCTATATGTTTACAAGTGATTTTCCAAAATCATGTATAAATGCCCATTTATTTCACAATACAATGGGAAACATCATGAGTTTTATGTATAAGTCTAGTGTTTATTCAACTAGCATACCTATACATGTGTACACGACACCCACCCCACACACACACACACACACACACACACACATATATATATATATATGAACATGCATACAAGAGGCTAGTAAACACATTTATTTCTAGCACTAAATATTCTTTTGTTCCATCTTAAATGAACTAACTAGTTCTTTTATAAACTTAACCATATTTGGTGAAACAAGTGATCAACACTAGGATTTATAAAAACTACTAGCCAAAAATGATCACCATCACCTTGTTTAATGTTTTGTTTCTACTAAACACTTGGAACATCGTCAATGTAGTGTCATGTCCCATTATTCTTTCTAAGACAATTAAATACAAGATTTGGTGGCTTAACCAGATAAGGTAATATTCCTTAAACACCTAGGATCAAGGATGTTGGTTTACCCCATTTGTTAAATGTCCACTTTTTCCTTTCTTCTTTCTTTCTAATTCATCACATGTTTATTCAATTCTCTAGAAATCCCAATGTGTTGTCATGTTAAGATCAAGTTGTCACACCCCGCCTAGGCGGAAACACGGGGATGCAACGATCAAAATGTTTTCAAGCACAAGGTTCAAGCAATACACATTTACTCAAAATAGTACCACCATAGAAGATGGAATTTATCATGAATTTATTTAAATATTATCCATAGTGATAGCGCATAAACATTGTTTTATGGAAATTAACAACATAGCCTTTTAAAGTTGACAAAAGCCATCAAAGTGATACCACGGTGTGCATGCTCGAACCCTTCCCTCAATCCTCGGTGGCCCTCCATTAGTTACCTGAAACACATGCATAAAGGGTTTTGTTAACAATAATGTTGGTGAGTCTATGGGTTTTGAATGTACTGTGAAATGAACGTGTCATCCGTGTTTGACCAATCATGAGCTAGCTAAGCAAATGATCGATGTGAGAACCATGAGTCCTGTAACCAAACCTCCTGACTGTGGTGCCTCGTGCATTGTACACTAAAGACAATGTATGTATAGTAGAATACTAACACTCTTTTGTATGTGGCCGGTTAGAGCGACTAACCAAGAGTGGGGTGTCAACCCAATAGATCTATTAAAGTGTTCCATGGCTAAATGTCTAGCTAATGGTTATAGTGAATGATGTACAAGGACTAGTGAGCTCATGAACCAAAATGTCTCATGTTCCACATGGTAGTCATGCTAGAATGTACACACACTTGAAATTGACACAAGTATTGATGCATGTATTTCCCCCAAAAATGTAAAATAGTAAAATGGGGCCATAGAAAACTCACCTGTTTGAGTCGTGTGTGGTCTAGTGAGCTAGTAGATGATCTCCATGTGACACCCGGCATGTTTGGCTTAAACATATTAGTAACATCTAAGTCTACCTTAGCGAGAAACGTTTATAAACGGACTTAACTGGGTTAGTTGAGTCGGGTCAAGTTAGGATTGTCCAGGGTGCAATGATCTGGAGGATCATTGGGAGTCATTTTGGTAATACACTAGTACCGGGTTCCGTTGTTGGTGACATTACATGAACTAATTAAGTATATGTGTAGATTATGGGTCGTGTGGTGGATTATATACATAAGTGTGTTTAAATGATGTGTAAATGATTATCTATGCTTAAATATGTTAAATATAGATTAAGGATGCATGCTTATGTGTTAAGATGTGATAGAATGCGTTAAACACGACAAACTGGAAAACTAGTTAAAAGTGAGTTCTGGTTCGACCACTTCGAGTGGTCGAAGGAGAACAATTGTTTGGTTCGACCCTTTGTAGACGGGCGAACCTGAGAAGTGGAATTGAAAGAATTCCCTTCGACCAGGACAGGGCTCATTCGACCCTGTGGAAGGGTCGAAGGAGGCCACCTTCGACCATTTATATGGGGCGAAGGAGAAGTAGTATAAATACCAAACTTTGTCATTTTTCATCATTTCACAAACCCTAACCATCCCAAAACACTCTCAAACGATCTTAATCACTAAGGACGGAGTTTTTGCTCTTCTTTTTCATAATCTATCCTATCTACAACATCTAAACAAGAATCCAAGGTGTGTTCTTGATCCTAAACCTTTTTAAAAGCATTTTAATTCGTTTTCATCTAACCCTAATTGTCCGGATCTGTTCTAAGGGTGTTTTTATGATTAAAACCTTTTAAACATCTTTCTAAATCAAAACCTTATCATTAAACATAGGTTTTGATAATAATAAACATATGTAAATTGTGTATTATATGGTGTAAGTGTTGTTCAATGATTTGCTGCTGTATCTATGATAGAAACATGATATAGGATTGTTATTGATGCTAAGTTATTATTGTTTAGGGTTAGGATTGGATAAATGATGATATTATGGGTATTTGGGGGTTTTAATGAATCTAGACTTGATGCATGATATTTATGATCAATAGAACTGATTAGGAAAGATCGAACATTCGACAAACTGAGCATTTCAAGTTGAATATGAATCGATTTCAAAAGTTTCCAAATTGGGTAAATTATTCATGCATGATAGTGATGTTTCCATAATTTTTACTATTTTGGGAAAGGGCTGAAACGGACGTATTATCGGGGGAAATCGGTGGGGTTTTGTAGGGATAAGTTATTCATGCTTAACTGCTGTGTTTGATGATGTTTCGAGTCGTTTTGAATGTGTTTGAAGCGTTTTTAGGAAAATTTGCACAACAGGGGCGAACCTGGACTCCTTCGACCGATCGAAGGTGCGAAGGAGGGAATCCAGGGTCGAACCTGGGTTATGTTTGGGCGAACGTGTTAAAATGGGTGAAGGAAACATCAAACGGTCGAACGAAAGGTAAAATGGGCGAAGGAGATTAAAAACGGGCGAATGAGACTAAAACTGACTGGTTCGACCGTTCTGATGCAGAAATGAGATTTTTGATACAAACTAAGTGTTTTATGCTTGAACTTGGTGTGTAATCTATGTGTACTTGATTAGTTAGGGTAATGGGTCACCAACGGGATGTCGGGTCGGTCTAGTGTGTCGGTTAAACATTTAAACACGTTTTAAAACATACTTGGTTACGATCTGGACAATCGGGGACTAGATAACCTTATGGTTATTAGTCGGAACACTTATGTGAACATTTTGATAGATCTCCGGTAGAGGGATTATCAAGGGCTTAACATCTTTTCTTGTAATCGAAGAACGCTATCTAGGTGAGTTCACGGCCCCACTTTTACTGCTTTAACATTTGGGGGAGAAAACATGCGCTAAACTATTTTGGTAACATATGTCATACTATGGTTTTAAACTTGTGTACTATACGATCTTTTAAAGTCCCGGGGAAACCATGAATGTGCGGGGATGCACAACGGGGGAAATGTGGATAGATCTATTGGGCTTGACAAACCCCACTCGACGGCTTGGAGGGCCGGGCGGGTGCATATTGTCTCGAACTGGTAACACTCGTAGCGTGGCTACAACACATCGGGCTGAACACATGGTAACAGTCTAGTAATGGTTTTCCAATCGTAGTAGTAACAAAACATACGCCTAGCTAGCATACTTGGTAACATGGATATAGTATGGACATGGTAACATTCTGGTAACATTTTGATAACATATTGAACAAACCTGTGAACTCACCAGCATTATATGTTGACGTCTTTTTGGCATGTTTTTCTCAGGTCGCTAAGGTAGCAACAAATGGAACTAGGCGCACGGGTCTGCATTGGCGTCTAGGCTTAGTTGCACGTTTTGAAATAAAAGTGTTTTGAATACTTGGGAATACTATTGTAGCTGATTAAATTCTTCTTTAATGCTTCCGCTTATAAATCGTTGTTTATGGTTTTTACGTTTTCATATAGAGTTGTTTATTGTGATCGTTGACTTGGATCCTGGTTTGTCATGCGCCTCGCGGTAAAACCCGCAAGTGGAAATTTGAGGGTGTGACAATCACCGTCCTGACAAATGATACCCTATGATCATTATGGACACGGTAAGTCACCCGTATGTTGTTTATCTTACAAATTGTTCACCCGACACTTGTGGACTATTGTGTTTAGTGTGTTTTATTGTTCATGATACTTGTTAATGTTCTAACAAACATATAGTTCAAAACTTTGTTGTTTCAAAATGTAATGTCCATGATGAACCATATTGGGCCTCACATGGGGTATTTGGGCCGTATTTCAGCACCAAATCACCATGTGTGGTTGGTTTTTGAGAAAACATTGCTTAACATATGTGTGGAACCCTTTTTAGGTCCGTTTATAGTTAACATATGATTCGGCTCTTATTAACATGTGTTAGTTCAATGTGACCGATTAGTGTTCTTTGTACAAAAGCAAATGCCGATTGGTTAATGAATCATCTTAACCATTTTTAAGCTTATTCAAGCCTTGTAGTGTTATTACATGATATACTTGTGAGTTTTGCATCATTTTAAGTCTTGATCACAATGTGGATAGCCTTAGCTTAAAGCTTAAGCCAAGTGAGCTTGCACTTATGAAATCCGATTCATTTCATAGTGATCCAAGTCGTGCATGGTTTCAAAAGCATAGTTCGACTACTTGTGATTGTAACAATGTCGAGTATAGTGATGCTAAGACAATATTATATGAACAAACACTAGTATTAAGACAATGTGTCTAAGATTTATATGAAAGTTTATTGTTTTGAAAATCTATTCTCTTGTGAAGTGTTGTGTGCCTAAACATGACGTTATAAGGCCGAGTATTGGATCTACAAGAGGGTACATCGAACGAAAGAGCTTAACGTGTAATGGATTTTACCTTGAGTGTTTGTGAATGCTAGTGATCCTTAGACTTAGAGAGGTTCCTATGCCAAGCCTTGAGCCGATAGATTGAAGCTTCTAATCCTTGTGTTCTTGACCACTTGAGCCGTAAGTTTTTAGAGTGAGAGAGAGGTGTGATTTGGTGCAAGGAATGAAGTGAATGGAGAGGTCTGTTTATACTAGTTTGGATGGCAAACTATCCTCTATGGATTGAAGCTCATGTATAAAGTTTCTTACTAGTTTAGTGTAAGTTGTGAGGTGTTCTTGTCCATGGCCGATTGGATGAGGATGGACACAAAAGTAGGTGTTGTTCTTGCATAGGTTTGTGTATTGTTTATGTGTCTTATTCCTTAATTGGTGAAAAAAAACATGTGCTTAGTGGCTAGGGGCTTTAGGCGATAGGTTAGACAAAACAAAAAGGAAGGTTGACTTGAGTAGAAGTATGTTAAGGCTTTGGAAGCTACTTATTTTGGTGTAAGTGCTTGACAAGTCAACTCTTCACTTGTTTCTTCCCTATATGAGCGATTTCTAGATGTGGATATATGTAGAAGGTGGTTAGCTAGGTGTATTAAGCTCTAGGTTTATCTTGTTCCCTTCTTTGGTGATAGTTCACAATTAAGCACAAGGCATGTGCCTTCTTGATCTTCGGCCGATGTGAGACAAGGAGTAGGAGTGTAGCTTAGTTTTTGATGGTGATGGATCATATCTAAGTTGTTTCTACAAGTTCCAAGGTGGGTGATGCTCAACCAATGCTCTATCTACACAATGGTGCCTTGGGAATTTATTTTTCGGCCGCCACCTTGTATGAAGGTGTGCTCTTGGATAGTGACATCTCCTTAGTGCAAGTTTTGTGTCTATTTGTCCTATGGTAGCCGCAAATCTAAGTATGATAGGGATGTTTGTTCTATACTAGATGTGGAAAGGGGTAGGGCCTTGGATAGTGTCATGAACTTTTGTTTAACTAATTAGATATAAACTTAGGGTGATAGTGTATGCTCATGACTCATGGATCGGCTATGATGGGTTAGAAACCTTAGGTTTAGGATCCACATGGAGTAGTGTTGGATTGATAAGATGTTTCTTAGGCATGTAGGTGATGGATCGGTCGAAATAAGGGAAAAGACTTGTCATTCATGTATTGTGTAGATGTCTAAGTGTTTGATCATATATGTGTTCGTATATTTAGGGAACTAGACAAGGTAGATAGGTGACTAATTCAAGAATGATTAGTTGTCATGTGTGTGTATGTATGCCGTGTGTGTGTATATACATATGTTTGTATAGCTCTAAGACATTAAGCTTGGCTATGATCCAATACTTAACATGTTATGTTAAATAAATCGGCCTATTCATGTTAAAAGTGTTGTGATTGTTCGTTGTATAGCCTCTAGTATACCTTTGATATAGGAATATCATCCGGTCTCATAAGAGTAAGAGGTTGTTAAATTCCATGCCTCTTGATGACGACATTAACATGTATTTTGTTTCACATGTGTCAGGGGTTTGTTGATTGATTTCCCATGATGATCTTTGTGTTCAAAACCGTGTGTTAGAGGTGCATTAGCATGTGTTAGAAGGCATAACCTCTTGAAATGCTTGTTTTGATTGTGTGTCCGAGTGTTTTATGACTAAACAAGTGTATTATGTTGAGTTTTATGTTTAACTCATGCTCTACTAGCCTGGGGGGTGTATAATGTATGCAAATTGTCTAAATATGCACCTATACTGAAGTCATAACTGAAACATGTACGGACGTTGACTGTTACGTTGACGGTTGTCACACAAGTCTTGTTAAGCATCATCATGGTGATTAGTCAACTTTGAGATATGATCTAAGACTTTGGATTTGCTTGCAAGATTGGAGACAAAGTAAGATTACTTACCAAACCTAGTACTATTCCTTAATTCACTTATAATTAGAAAAGATCATTACCACATTGAGGAAGCACCTCACTTCTTGTTTACTTCCGAAACCGTCGCCCCCTATGTGCCCTCTAATCTTTTTTTTTAATCTTAGTCAAACTCTATATTAACATGTGTTGATTAGTTCCATAAGTTGACTTCATGTGTTGTTAATCATGCTTAGAATCCATCCAACACCAACACAAGATTAGTCACCATCCATGACATGATTTAGACCTTAGATTTGTCATTAAGATATGGAACATATGGAGATTACTAGCCAAATAAGGAAGGATTCTCTAATCACCCTAATCCATAAGAGTTGACTTACCTAAATTGTTAATCACCTTCCTTGCACCTTCTCATCTCCACCTCTACTCGACACACACACACACCACCCACAAGTTTTAGGAGCAACCAATGAGTTCTAGCATCTTGCCTTTTATCTTGGATCCACTAGGAGGTATAAGCCTTAACATAGTTACTTCTTTACTTTATGTAATTATCACATGGTTCACCTTAGCTCACAGTTTATCATTTATAATAAAACATCACCATAGATAATTTCAAATGTATATATGTATGCGTGAACATACATACACATGTATGTGTATGCACGACATATATATGTATATGCGCATGTGTATATGTGTATGTATAGATATATAAGAACCTAAGTCATCATGAATCTTTACTTTAGTAGTGAAAACAAAGTCCATTTGTATACATACATATGTATGCGTGCGTGTATATACCTAGTGTATGTGTATGTGTAAAGCAAACTCATAAGCATAGATAGAGATGTGTATGGACTACCAAGATGCATATGTATATGGGTATGTATGTACAAGTGTAGATCCCTTAGACATCCCTACCTATTGTTATGTGTGGAAATACACATATGTATAGATATGAGTATAGATGCACGCATGAGTAGGTATGGATACATGTATATATGGTATTGTGTATAGTAAAGATCAAGTGTGTTTATGGAAAGTATCATGTGTTAGAAGATAAGATCTATTTTCTTATACAAATTATTATTTTCAAGTAATATATATTTGTCACCAAGAAAAGCTAAAGTAACATACCACTAAGGATCGGGTGAACCACGAGTACCATGGATTACCTATTTGTATAAATCTAAGGTACCCATGTATGTATATAGGACGAGATATCTAGTTATCGGACATACACTTTTGCTAGACTACACGCGGACTTGAGGTGAGTTCTCACGGCCCCTCTTTACTGTTTTCTATTTTGGGGAAAAGCATGCATTGTTTACTAGTTTTAACATGAAATCCTAGCCGACCGGTGTACATGAGACGATATGTTTAAAGTACTCGCTAAAGCCCTCGTATATTACTTTATCATAACCATTAGCTATGGATATAGCCTAGAAACGCTTGAATAGATCTATTAGGTTGATACCCCCACTCTCGGTTAGTCGCTCTAACCGGTTTATACTATATTATAGTGCTTGCATTTCTTTTATGACAATTTATTGCATGGATGTGCAATGTGCGAGGCACCACTCATCGAGGTTTGGTTATGAACTCATGATGGTTTATCATCGTTGTTCTTGATCAGATAACGATGGGTCATTCAAGGATTTCATTAAACTTTACATCGGTTTACAAAACCCGTGAACTCACCAACATTTTGTTGACAAAGTTTTTATGCCTGTTATTCAGGTAACTAAAGCATGGGCGGAACTTGGTTTATGATTGGGCAATCATTCATAACCACCACACGTCGTGTCATTAAAACTTTTGACCCCGCTAAGGGTTTTTTGCTGTATATTGTGAAACTTGTTGTCATTGAACACGTTTGGTACTTTTATAAATAAATAAATATGAATGTTTGCTCATATCTTGTGCTTGAAAACCTTTCGTGGTTACACCTCGCGTTTCCGCCTAGGCAGGGTGTGCCATTTTTACTAACCAAAAGTCATGAGTTAACTTTATTATTGTTACATTTATTGAAATTTAAATAAAAGCTATTTTGTTTAAATGAAATTTAACAAATCTAATTATTAGATTTGAAAGACAATATGATATTATGTAGAAAGACAATTGTACCCCTTTACCAAGTTAATTAAGTATTGTACCATAAGCATAAGATATTGTAATTACTTAAATTTTGTAGTCATCCTTCCCAAATGCTTTATAATATAGTATAGATATCGATATTTGCCAAAGAAAATATAGAATTCATGATGATAGAAAAGTACTAAAGAGTCAAGAATCAAAATTAAGGGAATAAAAACATAAAGAGATAGCACGTATTGAATCTTATAAACAACATGTAGCAAAATGCTTGATACGTATAAAATTGGCACTTAAAACAAAAATTCACCTATGCTTTTGAAAATCTTTATAATAGTATAAGGAGATGATGAGACCTTTCGGGTTTTCCCCGGTGATCTCGAATCCATCTTTTGCCATTTAGAGACAATGTTAATCCCACCTGTCAATTATCATTAATCACCATAAATCCACAAACTCATTTTTTTCCATTAACATAGTTTCATGCTTAAAAAAACTATTTGACCCACTAAATCAAGATTCCTAAAAAAAAAATACTTATTAACACCACAATGTTTGTGTATCAAGCTTCAATGAAATGCCATAGAGAAAAAAAAACAATAAATAAAATGAAAGATACGGAAATGAAATAATGTTTGCGTATCAAGCTTGAATGAAATGCCATAGAGAAGAAAAAAAGAAAATGATAAATAAAATGAAAGATACGATAAGGAACCTATGATGATAGAAGGGTTTTGAGGCAAGAAACCAAAGAATTGCGTTTGGTGATTTATGTGGTGATTCTTGTTGTTGTTGACCCATATAGATAATATATAGATATATATTTTTGAAAGGTAAACCTCATTAACACAAGCAAACGGTCCTCAAAACAAGGACCGCCGCCACACAATTACAACATATACAAAGGATCATTTTCCCAATCTTTCCAAACTAATTTTTTAAAACTAGATCTAGACCGGAACCAAAGGAAACACAAAGATTTCACTTTGACCACTACCTCGTCCACTTTAGCATCTTTAGCACGAAAAATCTTCTCATTTCTGACGTTCCAGATCGCCCAAAAAGTAACCATAAAAATTCGTTGAATAATCTTCTTGGCTTTCTTATTATTTCTGTCGTTGGCCACTTGTAGCAAATCTCCAACATCAAAGGCAATAATCAAACTCACCTTACACCAAGAGCCGATGGCGGACCACACCCCAAACGCGAATCCACACCCGGTAAAATAAGTGCATGGAAGTCTCCTCATCTACTTGGCACAGGGGACATATAACATCAATAATAGTAATTTGACGTCTTTGTAATGCGACCCTAGTAGGAATCCTATTCATCTCGAGACGCCAAACAAAAATCTTAACCTTAAGAGGAACCCAACTGATCCATTTCATCAAAAACTCCCTCTTCTGCGATCTGAATTTGTACACCTGCTGCTTGAAATCGGACACTTTGAAAACGCCATCCTTGTTTCCAACCCATTTCCACCGGTCAAAAACATCAAAATAATAAGTGCCTTGAAGTTGAAGCTGTAACCTATCCAATTCGATAGATTTAGCAGCCGATAACAAGTCAGATTTCCACTGACAGATAATATTCCTTTCCTGATCATCCCAACAGTGAGCAATGACCGCTTGTTTGTCTTCAGCCAATCGAAACAGAGCTGGAAAAGAGTCTTTGAAAGGCGCATTCCCTTTCCGGTTATCCAACCAAAATCTAATAGACCTCCATCACCCAAAACACCTTGAAAAAGATTAGAAAAAACCTGATTAAGAGAATGGAACTTATTCACGGCAATGGCAATATTCTTCCAACAACTAGCTTGGTATCGGTTATAAGGCAGCAAGTCCGGTTGTTAGTAACACGATGACATTCTTTGACAACTCTAAACCATAAGGAGAACGTCTCGGTTTAAGATGATGATGATGATGAATTAATCATGATGATGATGAAAGGTTGATAATTATGATAGGTTGATGATTATGAGGGGTTGAAAGGTCTCACATTTAAGATGCATCATAGGTTGTATTTTGTATTCTAAATGTTGGACATGAGGGTAGAATTGGGATAAGATTTTAGGATGTAAGGTATTGGATTATGCTAAATTTACTATTCTACCTTTCCAAGTGTCTTAAATGTCGATAAAGTTCCATTTATACTCCCATCATGTAAGCATAATTCAATTGTACATGTTGCTTGAATAGTTGGATGCTTGACAAAATTACAATCTTGGCCATCACTCCTCCTTAATAAGATTATATATATATATATATATATATATATGAGCACATAAACGGTTACCTCTTGATCCTCCCCAAAAAACTCACCACTAAACACACACTCTAACCGGAACACCCTTCCGGTCGACGGCAACAATCGAAACCACAATCAACCGGCCCTAGTAAGTTCTAACCCACAACTCACGTAGAACGAGCGCCTAAGCTGTAATGGCCAGCTTTAGTTTAGTTAAATCTCGCCTAAGCTGTAACGCCACCTATGATTTTAGTTCCTTAACATATAATATATATATATATATATACACTAGGTTAGATTCCCGTGTGCTACACGGGTTAAACAATTTACATCCGATAAGAAATAAGAGATAATAAAATAAAACTACAAAGAATGAAATTTCATATTCCATTGCGGAGTTACAAACATAACATAGCACACATTAAATTCAATAAGCTTACTAATTAATATAATTATTGTAAAACTCATATTTAAATCATGTCAATCTCTGTTAAGGTTCACGAAACCATAACTAACATTGTTGCAGATCTGATAGATAGAACGACTGATTCTTCTGAACTGAGATTGATCTTCAGTGATCCAATTATTTATGTATAAAACCATAACTCTGAATCTACATCAATATAGAATAAAAACATGATACAAAGAGAACACAATGACTAAAAAAATTCAATCCAACACACAAATCACCTACAATCTACCTTTGCTTCGTAAATCAAATTGAAAAAAACAAATCAATGATTATTTCCATCAAACTGGATCTCCCTGCAGATTATCAAATCATAAGGAACCATCAATATATTGCATGATTTGGGTAAATAAACCCTAAATGAACTCAACCCCACCCATTGTACCCAAGTTAATGAACTTAAAATTATCACCTCTTATATGAATAAATGCTAGTAACTATACAAATGTTGCTAATTAACCACTCAACCACTGAAAGATTACAACGCAACTAAGAAAACTTATTAATTGATAGAAACAAAAAAAAATGAAGACTTGTTCACTTGCTCCCTCTTGATTCGAGATCTCTTGTTATCGTTGGTGCATCGATTGACTTCATATACATAAAGATGAAACCCTAAAAATGTACCCAAATGGAACGAAATAACCTACAAAACAACACAACTACAATGAAATTTCAGTATCTACATATATGAACTGTTGACGCCATTCTGAAAACCCTCAAAGAGTTTCATGACTCAATGTAAGAAAAAAAAAGGAATCATAAACACAATCCACAGTAAACATTATGAAAAACATATAGGATATGTGAAACACAAACCATTTCGATTGCAACAAAGGATTCTCGTCAATTCTTGTCATCCGAGCTATGCGCTTTTTGAATTGCAGTTTATGAATAATTGCTAGATTAAGAATGGGTTGTAAAGAGCATTGAAAACTGAAGTGTATCATTAAACAACATGTATTGAGAGAGAGGATTGTTTATTTGTTTTCTTTTGTTTTTTTATCTTGTTAGGATTTTTGAGAATAAATAGGAAAGAAGAAAAGTAGCTTACAAAGGAAGAATAGGCAAATGAGCGGGAAAAAAACTCAAGACGCCCTCAAAACGTGCCATGTGTCCCACAGAAGCTTTTATTTATATATTATAGTAGATATATATATATATATATATATATATATATATAGTAACAGGTAATCGACACCCTTGAAACCCAACCGGTGAAACCCAAAAATCAACCGAAAACCTAATAGGTTAGTGTATATCCCCCATTTTACATCTAAAAACTCTTTTGGGGTGAATGCATGTGTCTATGGTTTGCATCCATGTCTATGTGTTATCAATGGGTAATCTTCGGGTAGTCATTCAACATGAGAAATAACTAGAAATGGATCCACTTAGCTATTAATTCTAAACATTCTTCATCTAGGGATGGGTTAGGAACCAACTCTTTATCATTGTAAAAGTGATACCATAAGTTTTTGTGATAATTATGAATGATGGATTGTATGTTTATAATCTAGCATCACTCATTAGTTGATCAACTAATGTATTTTAACATGCATTTAAGGAACTAAGTGAGTATGGGGATAATAGGAGTCACGCAAGATCAAGTGTCACTATCGAATGAGAAAATCGGATGTTTATAAATAAATGTTGTAAGAAGTCGAACTATGTTAAACAATATGTAACCAAGTTTTTATAATATTATGATGAACGAAGTTATGAGTTATAAACTTGCGTGTATGTGTTATTATTGAATATCAATTGGTAATGACTCGGGTTACGAATCCGGGTCGTTACATGCAGGGTACCCAATGGTCAGAGGACTACGGATGGGAATGGTGGTGATGCTGATTGTGAATTGATACCTGTTACGCTGCATATTGTTCACGTGGTGGTAATTGATGGGAATGTTAGTGGTAGAATTATTGTTGGTGGTTGTGCGTCCGGTGGGGGGGGGGGGTTGATGGATTAGAGAATAGGCTGGGTGGGGATGGGGCGCCATGAGATTTTCTTTTAAGTCATTTTTTATATAATTTAATAATAAATGTTAAGTTTTTTTTAGTAATGTGGGTTCTTTTATTAGATTTAACTAGTTTTTGTACCCGCCAGCGACTTTGTGCGTGACATGATAAAGTATAGACTACAGTTAACCCGATTCATTTCCGAACTAAATTTACGTCGAAACGTAGATTAATCCAAATTCATACCGTTGAATGAAAATGTATGTATTTGATCCAACTTATTTCCAAAAATATGTGGCTTTATAAAAGTACAGTCTACAATCGAATCAAGCATACTTATTTCCAAACTAAATTTACGTTGAAACATATGGTAACTCGAATTTATACCGCCAAATAAGACGCATTACATTTGACCATATTAGGGTGAAATATGATACACTAGTAATTATGGGTGTTCATGGTCTAGTTTTGGCGGTTTTTATCAAACCGTGAACCAAATCGTTAGTAACAGTTTGGTTCTAGTTTGGTTTCATGGTTTGGGATGGTTGACATCTTCTTTATACTTTTTAAATTTTCCTGCATAAGAACATAAAAGAATAGTAAACTTGAAATTTATCATGTTTTTCTACTATGAAAGACTGGCTTCCTTTTAATTTAATTAGATATACGTGTGACACCCCGGAACACACCTCATCAGGGACGATGAGACTCTAACAGGGGGTGAATGTGACACCCCAGGAAAATCCCACATCGGCCGTGGCCAGGAGAGATCCTTGGTTCATAAGTAATGTCTTGCCTCTTAAATCACAAACGCGTTTTGGGGCTTAATGTTAGTGGATGAGAGGAGAACTCCACAGTTAAGCGTGCTCAGGTGGGAGAAATTTCAGGATGGGTGACCTCCTGGGAAGTCTCCACTTGGGCAACCAAAAACAAATCCGTGAGCTCTGGATGGGCAAAGCGGACAATATTGGTGATGAGAGGGGCGGGGTGTTACAGATGGTATCAGAGCCACTCCTGTGCCGTTCGGGATGGTGGGTGCACATCTCATCAGGGACGATGAGACTCTAACAGGGGGTGAATGTGACACCCCGGAACACACCTCATCAGGGACGATGAGACTCTAACAGGGGGTGAATGTGACACCCCAGGAAAATCCCACATCGGCCGTGGCCAGGAGAGATCCTTGGTTCATAAGTAATGTCTTGCCTCTTAAATCACCAACGCGTTTTGGGGCTTAATGTTAGTGGATGAGAGGAGAACTCCACAGTTAAGCGTGCTCAGGTGGGAGAAATTTCAGGATGGGTGACCTCCTGGGAAGTTTCCACTAGGGCACCCAAAAACAAATCCGTGAGCTCTGGGTGGGCAAAGCGGACAATATTGGTGATGAGAGGATCGAAACCTGGCTCTGATACCATCTGTAACATCCGACCCCTCTCATCACCAATATTGTCCGCTTTGCCCACCCAGAGCTCACGGATTTGTTTTTGGGTGCCCTAGTGGAAACTTCCCAGGAGGTCACCCATCCTGAAATTTCTCCCACCTGAGCACGCTTAACTGTGGAGTTCTCCTCTCATCCACTAACATTAAGCCCCAAAACGCGTTGGTGATTTAAGAGGCAAGACATTACTTATGAACCAAGGATCTCTCCTGGCCACGGCCGATGTGGGATTTTCCTGGGGTGTCACATTCACCCCCTGTTAGAGTCTCATCGTCCCTGATGAGGTGTGTTCCGGGGTGTCACAATACGTATATGGATACATAATGAAATATATAAGAAATTAATAAAATCAATTCTTACTGTCAAGTCGGTTTTATACGGTTAGTTTTTAATGTACACTATAAACTAAACAGTTAAAAAATAAGTGAAAAATCGACCATGAAACTAAACTATTGATTGGATTGGACGTTTTTACAATTTGAAACTGAACCGTTGTAAACGTTCTTTGTTATAAACAAACCATAAGGTTTTATGTTTAAAACACTTTTCTTGAAATAACACAATCACCTTTCTCTCTCTAGAACCATAGGAACCAAAGGATCAAATTCAAAATTGTCGTCGAGAATTAGTCGGCTAATGTAGAGGAACATGTATGAACGGTATATTAACCACAAATCCGGTTATGGTGCTATACCCTAGAGGTGGCGGATTTAGAGGGAACTTCCGACGAACCAGATATCAGAGGCAATGTCAATGGTTGTTTCATTTATTAAACTTGCGATAGAGAGATATCGGTTGCTTCTATGTCTCCGAAGATACTGACGATTGAGAGATGCGGTTGCATGTTCGGAGTTTCAGTACATCTAACGGCAATTTGGGCTGTAAGAACATTCTTCCGGTGATTGGCTTTGGTGGTGACTCAAGATAGTCATGGCGAGTGATGATAATGGTCTATTGTGAATGGATCTGAAAGTGATTTTAAAGTTGCAAGGCAAAAATAATAGTTCATATGTGTTTCTTTGAAGTGGGTGCTCACAAAGAACATCGTCGAAGATAGGGTTGATATTGCGTTTGCTAGAAAACTGATTTGAGTCAGAAGGGAAAATTGATGAATTCACAACTTGAGAAGGGGTAGTTTTGTAATTTATTGTTACTGCCAAGTGGCATGCCTGTGGAAATCCACCGACCATGCCTTTTAAGAATATATACAACTTTAATGTCTACTTTACTTTTATAATAATTGGTATTTAATCCTTTTATGTAGACTTAACTTGATATTTTAACGACTATCCAATCAGTGGACTATCCAATTATGGACCGTATTTACGTTTAAAGTCGTATGCGTATATTGAACTATATTTGACTTCTATAAAGTTTTCGTTTTAAAAGTTCAAGGGGTTTTTGTTAAATTTAAACGAATAAAGTTTACCGAAATTTGTGAAAAAACATCAAATATTTTTTTTAAATATAAGTTTATTATATAACGTTTATAAAAAAATTATTAAAAGTTTAGGTCCTGTAAAGTTTTGTCATATTTTGGCTAACTTGGTTAAACTTGGGTTAAGTTTATAAAAGAGATAACTAACTATAATATTAAAAACTAACTGCAGGGACTAAACTCGTCAAATAATGAAAATTTTAAAAACAAACAGATTCCCTCCCTCCTTCCTCTGTCTCCGATCGGTTTTCCGATCACCAGAGAAGAATTCCGGCGAGCCAAGTTTTGCCGTTATCATTGTTTTTAACCCCATTAAATGTTGCCAATACGTTTCTCCATAACATACCAACGTTTTCCTATAATTAATCAGTCCTTAAACTCAGTTTTAAATGAGCTTTGAATCGGTTTAAGGCATAACCGCCGGAAAAGTTTAAACGTCTATCATATAAATTATTGGTTTCATATCGTTTCTGCACTGATTTCCTTTCCAAACCCACTTGAAAACGTTCAATATCGCGTCCAAAGTAGTCTGTAAATCGGTTTTAATGCGCAGGTTCTTTCTTCTCATTTTCGAGCTATATACGTATTGTAAGTTCCAATTCTTTGTGCCGTTTTACTTATCTCATTTGAACATTAGCCCTATGCTTTCGGGTTCCATTACCGACGAATTGAAGGTGCTAAGATTTTAGTGTTTAGGGTTTCTAATGGGGAAGAAAATGAAGTTTTACTTATTATATAAATATAATTTCATTCAAACATACTAACATATTAGTCTTGTGTTGTAGTGGTTTAATGTTGGTGTGGATGATGAACTGGCCTGGGTTCGATCCTTCAAAGACCCACTTTTTTTTTGGATTTTTAGTAGATTATATATATATATATATATATATATATAAAATCTTTTTATCTCATTAAATTATATAAATACATTCACATCTTAAAACAATCATAACTAATTCATTTTTGCTCCAAAAATTATAAACATTTAGGTGTAGCATCTTGACACCCTAAAGGCCTAAAGAAAATTATCACATTTTTATTTTTTGGAAAATACTTTATTTTTGTATTTTTCTTGATTTAAATTGTTTTAATAATAATTAATTTAAAATTTGTTTTTAATAATTTTATCTCAAACGTTTTGGGAAATTATTTCTAATCATCATGAACTGAAATAAAAATTATTGGTCTAGAAAACAATTATTTTTATTGGGTTTTATATTTTTAATCATTTAAATATGATTTAAATGCATTAAATCAGTTTTAAATATAAATAAATTTAGAAAAATTATGGGAAAATTATTTTCATTGATTTACATAAGGAAGTATTCATTCTATAAAAATAATATTTTTTGGATCATATCTTGTATTTTTAGTCTTATTTATATTTAATTAAACATAATTAATCATTTTTTTATTTATATTATTTAACATCTGTTTTATAAATACTTTTTCTTATAAAACAGAAATATTCTTATGTTTGAAAGTTTTAATCCTCATTTGTTTAGATCATTGTGTAACTCATAATTATTTGTTCAAATATTTATGATTATTGTATTTATTTACAATAATTTAGTTAAAGTAATTAACTAAATTATTTTGTCTTAATTATTCAAAAAATATTTTTATTGGAAATATTTAGACTATCGTATCATATTCATATAGTTTAATCATATACTAATTTCATATACAAATATAATATCAATTTAATTTATCGCAAAACCCTAATTCCCCAAATCGACTTAGCAAACCCTAATGCCTTAGAAGCCTAGATACCTTTGACTTTTAAGTCACTCTCCTCATTAGTATTCTTATACGTATAGGTTGAATTATTCAGAATTCCCAAGTTTACCTTGTGACGCGTTTTGTTTGGATTTATCGCGCCTTAGCAAAACTGTGAGTATATCTTTCTCCTTTTTCATCTTTTACACTTTTAGGGCTACTCGTGTACCTTTTTTTATCAATTATATTCTTATTAAAACAAAATACGAAAGTTACATCATGATAGCAAGTAGACGGGCAACAAGCTGCGCCGCCACCCCTTTTTGAATTGCAAACCCTAGTCTACTAAAGACAAAACCTTGCCCACCTGGGGATTAAACATTGCTGTGGACGACCCGTTGGACCCTGGTCAAGAAACGAATAGCTTCTGGCGCCAGGGAGCCAAAGGTGTCGAAGGCCAGAGGGATAAAGACATGTTGGTTATCTGCACAAGCTTTAGCGTGTTTATCTACTTTCTTTGATTCCGCCTTTCTTGATGCTTGCCCAGCTACGAACCCTGTTTCCCTTAACCCAACCAGTGGGGATACCCCGGTGAAGTCCACACAGGCATGTTTCCCCCTCTCCCAACCAAAGACAAGCAGATCTGCGGGTCGCAGGGTGGATCTCCCTTCCGTGGGGTCTGTGAGGAAGTTTACAGGGGCCTCCTTTTTGGCAGAGATCCCAGCTCTTCTCAAGATATCCCACAAAACGTCCCTCACCCAGTCATGCCGATATTTGAAACCAGGGAGCTCCTTGCAGTGAATTGCATGCTCCCCGTATTTATCCATGCAAGTTTTACGGCAGATGGGGCATGTTTCATCTTCCGGGTACATAGGGATCATCAATCGGTACTTGAGTATAGCCCTGTACTCTACTGCAGACATGCATTGACCCAAACCCTCAATCGGGATAACGGTCAAAAAATCCTGAGCATGAGGCCCCTTTAGACATTCAATCACCGCCTTCTGGCGAGTGGACAACTCAAAAACTTCTCCCAGGCTCTGAGCAGTTTTGCTAAAAAGAGCATTCGCCAAAGTTTTTTGTGGCTTTGGGGGGGGGGGCGGTGTCCTTGTTAGAAATCATTATGTCAAATTACTATTTCTTTTCACTAAGTGCAATTCTCATGTGTGTTTGATTTGTGTTACTTTGTGTATCTATGACTTGTCAAAATCATTAACCGTTGTGGCCTAGCATTTCAATGAATAGTACTATGGTATATACCCCTTGTGACTCTGTTGAGAGACCTTGGTCATTGCTATGTATTTCATTACTACTGTTAATAGCGCATACTATATATAATTTTCATTTCACTTTCATAGGGTTGATTTTGACCCGGATACTACTTAAATACATAATTGCAAACGGTATACAACACATGAATTACGAAACGTTTTTCCTACTATATGTATGCAAAACAGGGTATGCTCACCAATACATTTTTGTATTGACCTATATTATTTTAGTACATGTTTCAGGTTATTATTGAGACGCCTTTTTAGCTTTTGGAATTTATACTTAGATTTTGGATTCATTGTATTTCAGTTTAGATTGTTAGTTTGAATCATTATATCTTGTATATCTTTTCAATGTAATAAATTACTTAAACAATGTATCGATATTTACACTTTTAGTCCATGAGCTATTGAACAATCATCACTACGTGACACCTCGATGATTCCGCCATTGGTTAGGGTGTTACAAAAATGATCAAACCATAAAGAACACACATGTAATTATAAAAAATGAAGACTAAAGGTAAAATATTAGCAAACAACATAGACTATTCGGGTAATTTTCGCTTGTTATGATGACGAGTATAATAATTGTATTTTTTATTGGTACTTTTGTTTTCTTTTATTTTAATATTTTATAATTCGTTTATATATATATATTTTAATTTCGTTTATGATATTTAAATCATGTTTATTATAAACATTTTAAAATAAAAGGAATGAATTAAAATAAAGTAAAACAAATTAAGTTAATTGATCATGTAATAATTAGGGGGCTTTAAACCATAGCACCTTAGTTAAGTATGGGCTTTAAAGGCTCTTACTATCTAGGTGACGTTTGAAAGCCCCTAAAGCTTTAAACTACACCTCATAGCCTAAGAAGCAAATGTCTTTACCAAATAAACTATCCCTACATTGATTTAAATTAAGTATTTAAGAGTTGTGATTTTTAATTTCCTCTTTTTTCCTTTTATGATCCAACATATTTAAAATTAAAAAATAAAACCAAGCTTTACTAGTCGTGTAATATAAAGATTCTAAGCTAGTAAAATTAATATTTGAGTACACCATTAATATTACAATATGTTATTTTATTGTTTTTAATGATTTATATATAAATATAGATATAAAGTATATATGTGTAGCCCTCAGGGCAAAAGTAAAGTTACACTAATTTTAACGTTACTTTGCTAATTTTGTGAAAATAACGTTAAAAATGACGGATGGTTAATAATGCATCATGTGGCGACATTGATAGCCAAAAGACAAGGGGGTACATGCATGATGCACCAATCGGGTTTGTCCCGGTTGCTAAGTGTTATGTGTGTTATGTCCAAGGCTTGATACAAAACCACTATCGAGTCGGGGGTCTCATTAGAAGCAACCTCTTTATTTTCATGGGGTAGAGGTAAGGCTGTTTACATCTTACCCTACTCAAACCCTACCTTAGCTTTTGCTATTGGTGGGATTAACTGAGGATGATGATGATGAATTATATCGTCATCTGATTTTCGAACCCAGTCCAAACGTTCACTTCAGACAATTGAATCGTTGAACTAGTATGACAACCGGTTTGATTTCGGTCAAGTTTTAAAACATTTGTTCTTCTAGTGATGATATTGAAGGATTGGTTTACTCTTCCAGTGTCCAAACTATTAATTTAAAGCTCTAGTTTGGTGAATAAACCGACATTGTTGACATTAAGAACTCAATATTATATTAAAATAAATATTATCCGATTAAATTTAGGAAATAATTAAATTAAATTTGGGTGGAAAATGAAAGAAGATGGTAGCGATGATATTGTACAGAAATGTACTTTCTATTTGAGAAGATTTTGTTGTCGGAAATAAAATGCATGAACTTGTGTTATCTGGCGGCAGTTGGGTGGGTCTTTGATAAACCCATCATTTCATAAATCTCTCCAAGCTTTTTAATTTCTTTAATCTTCATAAAAATATCTTCTCCGAGTATCAACTCTTTAATTATTATAGGATTGATTTCGAGTTAAAATCTAATTAAGGTGAAGATATAAAAATGAACACACACAAAATAATCAATTAACAAATGATAAATACAATAAATCCCCTCAAATCTATAGCATGTGTGTTGATGATAAAACCCTAATCTCTATTTATTTATAGCCTAAACATATTTAGGCTAATTACATTTAAGTCCATAGGGTTAACAAGTTACTAAAACTCTCACTAAACAAGAAAACTATACTTCTAAAAGAGTTAATTGCCAATTTAGTCCTTGAGGTTTGTCAAAAATTGCCACTTTCATCCAAATCTTTTTTTTTTGTCAATTTAGTCCATGTGGTTTCATTTTTTTTGTCATTTTAGTCCCTGAGGTTTGTTAAAAATTGTCACTTTCATCCAAATCTTGTTAGTCCATAGGGACTAAAATGACAAAAAAATAAAACCACAGGGACTAAATTGACCAAAAAAAAGATTTGGATAAAAGTGGCAATTTTCGACAAACCTCAGGGACTAAATTGGCAATTAACTCCTTCTAAAATAATAAATATATTTTGTTACAAAATATATTTATTTAATTGTAACGTCATTCTCTATCATAACTTAAACTTCATGCATCGATCTATTATCCGAATATCTCGAGTTGCCTTACATGTTGACTGCGACTCATTCGACTTGCTCAACTTTAACTTTTGTTGACCGAACTTTGTCTTGTTGACTTTAACTTGTTGTTAACATTAGACTACCCATTTTAGACCCAGCAATCTCCCCCATGTACAATCTTTCGAATCGTCAATCTCTACATATTGTGATCTTCAATTTGGGAAGCTTCATTCTCAAATTAAGTACCCAACAATTACAAGAATGATGTTTTTTAAACTAAGCTATAATTTACATCTTTGTGTTTTTATAGAGTTAACTTGAGTCATCATTTTAGAGGGTGTTTGGGATTGAGTTTGGAAATGGAAAAGTGCTTTTGATCAGAAGTGTTTATTGGCTTATGACTTTTTGAAAAGGAGTTATAAAAAAAGTGTTTGGATTAGAAAATAGGCCTAATGCAACTCTTTAAAAGCAACCCTTTTAAAAATGTTGCATTATCTAAAAAAAAAGTTGCATTAGTTAAAAAAAGGTTGCATCAGGTCTAATGCAACTTCACCTAATGCAGCTCTAGATAAAAGGTTGCATTAGGCCTAATGCAACCTTTTAGCGAGGTTGCATTAGCTTCATTTTATTGTAGTGGCTTTTGGGATAAGAAACGTCAAAAAGTCAATATATTGATTTTTTAAGTGTTTCGCTTAACTTATTGTGAATATTGGTTGTATGGGTGGAATATTTGTAATTTTTTCTCAAAAGTCAAAAGCCAAAAGTCAGGATTTCTAACTTCTCAAAAACAACTTTTCCACCCTTAAAAGCCAAAAGCCAAAAGTCAAAACTGAAAGTGCTTTTGGGTTACACAAACAGCTTATTGATTTATTAGCTTCTTAGAAAAGCCAATAAGTTGTTTTGAAACTCAATCCCAAACACCCTCTTAAAATTTTTGCTTTTTCGGTGCTTATGTTTACAAATTCGTAACATTTTGTGTCCCTCGCTCTAACACCGTTAACTGTTTTCATTAAATCCTTAGAGGCATAGGGCAAAATTGTCTTTTCACACAAAAATAAAACCCTATATAGCCCATTATCTTTTTTCCATTTCTTTGCCACCTCCAATTCCATCTCTCCCGGTGAAGCCACATGCAATGGTGTTCAGAATTTGATTCGGATTCAAAAAAATTAAAATCCGATTTAGTTCGATTCGATTAACACGAATTCGATTTGATTATAAAGAATTCAAATTCGATTCAATTTGAATTCAAGTCCATTAAATCGAATATGAATTTATGATTTTAAATTCGATTCGATTCGAAATCCGAATAAAAACTGCACTTGTATACTTTTTAAATATATATACAGACATACACATTATTATTACACAAATATGCACATTGATAAAAAAACTTCTAAATTTTGATCAAACTCTAAGAACCCATAGTGTCTACAACTTTTACCATAACCATATTTTACATATTTACCTTATACATTACAAAATTCTAACAAACTATACTCTCTAATATTTTTACTATTCCCGTATTTGACATATTGTTGTTTATCAATTTTGTAGATTTTCATTTTATATGTTAAAAATAATGAGTTTGTATTAGTTTTAAAACTAAAAGTAAAACAATTTATTATTTATGGTGAATTTGAACTAAATCGAATTTATTCGAATTCGAGTTTCTTATTCGAATCGAATAAATTGAATTTTAGGCGAATACAAATTCAGGTAAAAATATTAAAAATTCGAGAAATTCAATTCAAATAATTCAAATAATTCAAAAATTCGTTATTCGATTTATTGAACACCCCTAGCCACATGTAGTGAAGTGATTTGGGGCATCCCATTGCGTCCAATCATGGCTTCATCAATCTAGTGAAGACACATGCGATTCCGATCTATGACATCTAATTGTGTTCATCTCTGGTGAAAAACGACGATGATGCTGATCGCGTGTCGAAGTGCTAATCAAAAACTATATTAAAAACAACTCCTTAGCTACAAGGACTGCAGTATGGGGAGTAGGGTTGTCGAACTACGAGGAGTATGTGGTTAGTGTTAACAGTAATTTTATTAGTAAAACTAATTAATTAAAAATATTATATTATGAAGTAGAATGTTGTTGTGATTGAAAAATTTGATTAAGTGACTCGAATAGAAAACAATAATAATAAAGAAGTAACTCCCTCTAAACTTCAGGTTCTAGGTTTCACACAGTTTTCAATTTATAGATTGGGAACCACATAGACATGGTTCTGGAAATTAGTTAATTAACTGGTAGCACAAGTTCTTGTCATCAAACCTTATTAACTACCCAATTGTAAGCATCAAGTCAACCCTCTTTATGTCACCCAACCTGCTACTAAGTTTTGTCATCAACCGAACAAGTTGTAAAGAAATGACTCAAAACAAAAATCAATTGTTTCAATTAACTAATGCATCAATAATGTTTTAATTGTTTGTCATCACAAGCAAAACAATATCCAATACTGAAAATAAATAGAAAATGTGTAAAACCTAATTGAACCATTCGCGTAGAGGAAGTCACAAAAGATTTAGCCTAGCATCTTGGTCATTGAAGCTTCTTCCTCCATTTGTGTTCTTCGTGCGATCTTGCCCTTCCCAGCCAAGAAGGCTGCGCCTCCTAAAAACTGTCGAACCACCAATTAATTCTCCATGCCTTCACCGACTTAAGTTGTGAAATAATAATCCCTCCCCCAAAGAATCTTTTTGGGCCTTGAAAATGTTAACACACTTCACGTTTTGTTTTTTTTTTTCCATGATCGTGCTCAAGTGTACGCGACTTGATCATTTTTCTTCGTATTAAGCTCATATCTCACGAACACCTACAAGACACATGTACAATAATAAATAACTAACACCGACTAAAAGTACACAATAAAAAACTAAATTATATATAAAACTAATATATTAACAATGTGTTTTTTCCAACACACACACCCCCACACTTATCTTTTTTTCGTCTCAAAAAAATTATATATATATATATATTCTGCTCAAGACATTATCACAAACTAGCACCCCAGTCGCCCCATCATACCTTCGCTAAGGTCCAAAGTCATACTCCATTTACAGATCAGCATTAGATGTGTTAATTCAGCAAGTCACATTGATTTTCATTTAAAAACATAATTAACCCGACTAAACCTAACATGCTTTCGGTTTTTATTCTCATGCAACACACCCCTTACAATTTTTCACTCCACTCGGTTTAGTATCTGGACTAGCATGTAGTGAGCTAGTATTATTCACTCAAAACCAGCATGTAACTATGTTATCATAGGCTTGTATAACAATCACACCTCAACTGTAGACAATGCACATATCTAAAGGACTTACGGGTTTTGGGCTTAGGGTAAAGGGTAGGATAGATTTGGCTAGAAATGGCTAAAATAAAATGGTGAAACAACTTGAATGACAATCCTTATTCATAATACTCATAACTAAACACAACTTTGGTCATAATTAACCATCACAAACAACTTCTATTTTTTTTACTTTTCTCTTCTTTTTTTTTCTTTTTTTTTTTTTACAACTTGACATAGATCGAACACTTGAACATAAACATAGAACACAATGGATGTCATCAATTTCTTAACAACGGTTAACAGGTCGATGTGGGTAATTTTATATGTTTAACAAACGAAAGGGTATATGGCTTAAAGTTGGCTACTAATGGTAATATTTTGGGTAAACGGGTAAACACAAAACAAATAAAAGGTGTCAAACAAAAAGGAAATCCTAAATTGCCTTTGTCATGTACGTGCATATCTAGTCTACAACCTCGGTATGTATCAAATCACACAAGTTCCGCAACAGAGAAACATCTGGCCTACTCTCAACAAATGAAAATATATATAAATCAATATATCATATAGTAGGCTCAAGATCTCACAAAAGTAGGGAAATGGGTTACCGATGTGTGCATGCATTTATTACTAATAACTTGTTAAATCTAGTCAGGCAATTCTAAACATTTTTCTTAAAAATACCTGCTGAAAACGGTTCATATTACTTTTCCACAAATTAGACCATGACTAAGGATCTACTGCCAAAACAATCAAGAAACAACTGGTATGTACTGATATAGCTGCTTTATGTCTGATTAGAATGCTTTTTAGGAACAATTTTCAAGACATTTTCCATTTTCCATTTTTTTTGATTTTTTTTAAATTTTTTTAGACTCGAGAATAAATAAAAACAAAGTTTCCCCACCCCTACACTTGAACGACACATTGTCCTCAATGTGAGCTAGGAATAAAATAAAGCAGAAATAAAAATAAAATACAACAGTAAAAGGAACAGACTCCCCTGGATAAGCAATGCACGTATGATTCTGTTCAATTCCTTCCAATGTCGGCCGTATAGCATTTCATTTGCAGCCGATAAACAAACCTGAAACAAAGAAACAAGAAAAAAACAAAACAAACAAATCGAGATACCTGCAACATTAGTGATTTCTAGATCGTCCCCACCCGAATGGAAATTGAGTACGGGCGAGGCAATATATTCCTGCAGTTCAAAGCATAACAAGCAATCCCATGACTCCAACAAAAATAAAACTGACTCGAACACACTTGAAAATAAAACTAAATAAAAAAACACAACAATTAAATATACAAAATATACAAAATCATACCTCATGTTTATTCACGGTGGTCTCAAAGCACATTTTCCTACCGAGTTCCCAATGTATGTTCGGTAATTGACATGTGGAGTCTTCATTTTCTTTCTCATCTTTGACATGTTTATAGGATCATTGTTAGGCCATTTCACTATACTTTGTCCAATGTCTTCGATGCTCACCTTCCTCTTTTGCCCACTCAAGCCATCATCTTCAACTTTGTCTATTTTGCTCATAAATATGGAAGGATGGTTAGGGTACACCAAGGTTACCCGCTTCACTCGTTCTTCAGCAGGTGTGTCTACAAGTGGTTGTACGTACGAAGTCACGTCTACTTTAAGGCTTGTAGCTTCCTCTTCTAAGGCTTCCTCCATCACATCCTGCTCCACATGTGCCTCTTCAACAAATTTTTCAGCCACATCAACATTAACCACATCCGGTTCAACTGTCACATCTTCAAGTGCTAATTTTTCTGCCAGTTGACCAACCTACTTAAACAATGCCTCCACAGTTTTGTCTCTAACTTCATTGTCCTTTGGAATCTCCTTAACATCTTCCTGGATAGCCTTTACATCTTCATGAATAGCCTTTACATCTTCCTGAACAGCCTTTATAGCCTCTAAGATCGCATTCAGTTGAGCATTGCTTCCCTCTTCACTGTTCTGTTGCGGTTGATAATCATAGTCAACACTCTGGCCTCCATTAACAATTGGATCAGTATTCATGTAGTAATCTGCAGATTGTTTCCTAGATTGATAAATGTTTGGCTTGTAGTATCTTTGCTGACAGTTCTGATATTGTGGCCAATAATAAGAGGATGATAAGTATAAGTCTTCATCTTTTTCTAGCCCAAAGATAATACGATCTTTTCGTGCATTATATGCTGCAACTCTCTGACGGGCAATTGGACAATCTTGCATCATATGATATGGGCTCTCGCAACACCCACATGCATCATAATCCACCCAATTCATCTCAATTTTCCTCCAAAACTAACATACCCAGCGTAATACTAAACAAAATAGAGAATAATACAAGACAAGAAAAAATAATATTTTTTTTTGGTTTTTTTAAAAGGTTTTTTTTTTACTAAAAGTAAAGACGACTAAAACTAAAAACACTAAGACTGTGGAAACCTTGTTAAAACAGGTAGGCCAGCTAGCTGCTCAGATGTCAAGGAAAGACCCAGGTAAACTCCCTAGTGATACTGCACTAAATTCTGCTCACTAGTCTTCCTCCAGAAGTCTGCACATCAACGCGGTAAGTATTTCCCCACCTCTGAAATAGGTAGTGTACACGGTACTCCACCAAAGTTTGTTGAGGGAATGGTGGAGGAGTGTAACACTGAATCTGAGTCTGAACCTGAACAAGAAAAAATTTTCAAATTAAATCTTGAGAGTAAAAATGTGAAGAATAGGTCTAATGAGGCTAAGTGTGGGGGTGGGAAGGTGAAAAAGGTACCCTTTCCCATGGCTTTATTAGATCCTTCTAAGAAAAAAGATTTAATTAAACGGGACCCACCAAGGGATGAGAAGTGGGAAAATTTTAAAATTGTCAAAATTAATTTACCGCTAATTAATAAAATTGAAGAATGTCCCGATCAGGTTCAGTGTCTAAAAGAATTGAGTGCCCAAAAACGACGGCATAAACTTCCTAAGCAGTTAGATTTAAGTGCCAGTGTGAATGCCGTGTTGTTGGTGATTTTCAAGTTGATAGAGCGCTTTTGGATTTGGGAGCTAGTGTGAGTATTCTACCAGGGAGTTTGTATGATCAGTATGATTTTGGTCCATTACAGAAAACCAACACAACTGTGGTGTTGGCCGATCAAACTCCTTCGTGTCCTAGGGGGATTGTAAGGGATGCGATTATTAAGGTTGGAGAGTTTTATTACCCGGTAGATTTTTTAGTGCTTGATTGTGTTAAAAACACACAACCAACTGTCATTCTGGGTAGACCGTTCCTGGCTACTGCTAAAGCCATTATTAATTGTGTTGAGGGGACGGTAAAGATGAGGTTTGGGGATAGGAAGATGAGTCTTAAGGTGTTCTCTAATACTGCTAATCATAAAACTGACAAAAGTGGATCTCCAGTGAAGGAGAATGGTAAAGAAAAGAAAGAATGTTTTGTGATTGACAGGATGGAATTAGTGAGCAAGAATAACACTAAGAGAAAACGAAGGAGAAAGAAGAAGAAGACCAGGAAGCCACCTAAACCAGATAGTGATAAGGAGAAGTCGGCATTGTTGGGGCTAATAAGGAGAACTGTGGATGAGTTACCTGGGTGTAGGAGGAGCACACGCTTGGAGGTGTGGGGACACAAACATCCCACTAGACCACCATGAGTAGATGTGCCAGGTATGATTCTTGTACATTTTGTATATTTATATATTTTGTTTTATTTTTTTCTTTTATTTTTAGGTTGTATTTTGAGTCTATTTTGATTTCTGGGAATGCTTGGAGTTTAACTTGCAATCAGATAACTTCGCCTGTACTCAATCTCCATTCAGGCGACATAAAACTGTACACCATCGGTGTATAAGGCATCCCAGAATTTTATGTTTTTATTTTTCTTTTGAGTCTTAGTTTCCAGGTTTATTTATCGGCGCCATTTTGATCGTGTGTCGAAGTGCTCATCAAAAACTATATTAAAAACAACTCCTTAGCTACAAGGACTGCAGTATAGGGAGTAGGGTTGTCGAACCACGAGGAGTATGTGGTTAGTGTTAATAGTAATTTTATTAGTAAAACTAATTAATTAAAAATAATATATTATGAAGTAGAATGCTATTTTGCTTGAAAAAGTTGATTACGTGACTCGAATAGAAAACAATAATAATAAAGAAGTAACTCCCTTTAAACTTCAGGTTCTAGGTTTCACACAGTTTTCAATTTATAGATTGGGAACCACATAGACATGGTTCTAGAAATTAGTTAATTAACTGGTAGCACAAGTTCTTGTCATCAAACCCTATTAACTACCCAATTGTAAGCATCAAGTCAACCCTCTTTATGTCACCCAACCTGCTACTAAGTTTTGTCATCAACCGAACAAGTTGTAAAGAAATGACTCAAAACAAAAATCAATTGTTTCAATTAACTAATGCATCAATAATGTTTTAATTGTTTGTCATCACAAGCAAAACAATATCCAATACTGAAAATAAATAGAAAATGTGTAAAACCTAATTGAACCATTCGCGTAGAGGAAGTCACAAAAGATTTAGCCTAGCATCTTGGTCATTGAAGCTTCTTCCTTCATTTGTGTTCTTCGTGCGATCATGCCCTTCCCAGCCAAGAAGGTTGCGCCTCCTAAAAACTGTCGAACCACTAATTAATTCTCCATGCCTTCACCGACTTAAGTTGTGAAATAATAATCCCTTCCCCAAAGAATCTTTTTGGGCCTTGAAAATGTTAACCCACTTCACGTTTTGTTTTTTTTTTTCTTTCTTTTTTTTCTTTTCTTTTATTATTAATATTAATTCCATGATCGTGCTCAAGTGTACGCGACTTGATCATTTTTCTTTGTATTAAGCTCATATCTCACGAACACCTACAAAACACACATGTACAATAATAAATAACTAAAACCGACTAAAAGTACACAATAAAAAACTAAATTATATATAAAACTAATATATTAACAATGTGTTTTTGCCAACACATCAGATGCCATGATTGATATACTTACAATGGAGGTGGCCATGTACACTCCATGTTGGAAATGTAATTATCATTCCTTTATCCGGATTTATTAACTAGCGCTTATTGACTTGAACTTGTTCAAAAATTAAATTGAACATTTGTAGCTAAAATTAGGGTGAATGCCACCCTAAGACACTTTATATTGCACCGGAGGGCGGTGTTGAAGGTTTGACCTAACCTAAACTTCGATTTCTAGTTTAAACGAGGAAGTCAGGAAGATAGGATTTAGTAGGGATAAACAAATAAGGGTTTTTTTTTTAAGGATATTGATGCCTAATTAGATCTAAGAATTGAGTTGATTAGGGTTTTTCAATAATGAAGGAATTTTTTTTTGCTGATCATGGTTTTATCTTGATCAAGGATTTTTGTTGATGAAGGTTCCTTGTTGATCATGGTTTATTCTTGATCAGGTTTGTAATGAAGGATCAATCTGGTGTTTTTTTTGTTGACCAGGTTTGTAATGAATGATCATTTTTTATATATCTTAAAAAGGATGTCACAAATATGGTATAATATTGACTGATATTAAGTAAAAACAAGATACAACCATAACAATAACCAAACTCTCAAGAACAATCAACAAGAAACACTTCTCACAAACAAATCATCAACACAATGATCTGTATTCTCTCACATACTAAGAACTAATCAGGAGATTTGATACAATGATAACAACAGAAACCCTAACAAATCGAGAGAGAGAACTGAGAGAAACAATGTGTTTGTACAAGATATTAGAGAGATAGAGAGAGAGAAAGACTGATTAAATTGGTAAAAGGAGAAGATCATCTCCTTATATACATGGCATAAAACCTTTGAGAGAGAAAGCACAAAATGGAGAGATCACAACTATTGGATCAATATGACAAGGATTGCCAACATCAGCTAATATACTTGAACATATGTGTCAGCCGGGTTCATTAGAATGACATAGAAGCCCACACATCCTTCTTGTGAGCAGCCCAAAACATCAATACCTTAGCCCACCTATCATCAGCTCCTTAGCCCATCTCCTTATCATTCTATTCAGCCCAGCACGCCTCAGCCCATGAAACACATAAAAATATATAAGTAAAAATATAGAAAAGAATTGTATAGAGTATATAATTTTAACACCCCCTCAATTCTTTTACCTATAATGGGTCAAACAAAAACAACTTTTACTCAACTGCAAATGGGTCAAACAACTGCAGTTTTTACAAAGTTACAAATGTGAACTTGCAAACAACCCTTTTGTAAAAATATCAGCAATTTGACTTTTAGAGTCAACCCAATGTGTTTTTATAACCCCTTTAGCAACCTGTTCTCCAAGAAAAAAACAAATCAAGCCTAAAGTTCTTGGTTTTCTCATAGAAAACATGATTAGCTGCTATAGATAAAGCTGCATTGTTATCACAAATTTCTCAGCCACATGACCTCACATGTGGCAGAACACAAGGCCCTAAACTTAGCTTCAGGTGAGGACCTAGAAACAATTGACTGTTTCTTACTTTTCCAAGAAACCAAACAGTTCCTATGAAAATGCAAAAGCCTGTGACAGACTTTCTAGTACTAGTACACTTTGCCCAATCTGAATCAGAATAGGCAACTAAGTTAAAGGACTCATCTTTTTTTAAACAGCGTCCCCTTGCCAGGAGATAAGTTTAAATACCTTAACAGTTTAAAGGCAATTGGTAAGTAACCCTTAGTAGGAGCATGCATGTATTGGCTTAGAAAGTGTACAACATATGATATATCTGGTCTTGTGTGAGACAGATATATCAGTTTTCCAACCAACTGTTGGTACCCTGTAAAACTTTCTAAACTAGAGTTATCATTTTTTAACATAGATACTAAAGCATGATTATGATCTATAGGCACATTAACAGGTTTGCAACCAATCATGCCATACTCTGTTAACAAATCCATGCAATATTTTCTTTGGGACAAACAAATACCATTATTATTTCTAATAACTTCTATTCCCAGAAAATATTGAAGTTTTCCTAAATCTTATATAAGAAATTTTTTTTTCAAAATTTTTTTAACATTAGAAACTTCAGTCACAGAATTACCAGTTAACACAATATCATCAACATACACAAGTAGCACAATAAACACACCATTCTCATTTTTCACAAACATAGAATAACCACATTTACTTTGTTTGAAACCATACTCAAACAAAGCATTTAACAATTTCTCATTCCACATTCTTAGTGCTTGTTTCAAGCCATATAATGACTTGTTTAACTTGCACACCTTATGTTCATGTCCAAAAGCATACCCTTATGGCAATGACATATATACTTCTTCTTTAAGTTCTCCATAAAGAAAAGCATTGTTAATGTCTAACTGATATAACTCCCAACCATAGGAAATAGCCAAGGTAAGCACACAGTCACAAGTTTAACTACAGGAGAAAAAGTCTCCTCAAAGTCTATACCAGCTTTTTGACTGTATCCCTTGGCCACAAGTCTAGCCTTGTACCTCTCAACCTCACTATTAGACTTATATTTTATCTTGTAGACCCACTAAGACCCAACAATGTTCTTATTTTTAGGAAGATCAACAAGAGTCCAAGTATTATTCCTATGCAATGCTTCTAAATCATTATTCATAGCTTGAACCCAATTAGGATCTAAGCAGGCTTCCTTATAGGTCCTAGGTTCATGACTCTTGTTTAATGTAGAAGCAAAACACTTAGATTCTATGGACAAGTTAGAGTAATTAACTACTTTTTCTAATCCATATTTGACTTTACCCTCCACAACAAATTCATTAAACTTTTTTGGCAAATTAGACACCCTAGATGACTTTCTCAAAATAGTTTGAGACACAGATTCAGAAGTATCACCCTCGGAATTATTTGTCTCATCATTTACAGTATTCACACCCTCTGCCCTATTAGAACCACCACCCTCATTATGAGAATCTTTTGTATTCTCATTCAGGTTGTATTGGTCTGATTGCAGAGACCCATGTGTTCCTGTTTCTTTCTTACCTTTACCCCCCCCTTTTCATCATTGGGATCCTCTACTTCAAAAAAATTTTTAAGATCTGTGTTTTCATACATATCAAAAAAGTTTAAATGATTAACTTGTGTGTGTTCATTAGCATCAAATTGTTCAAAAACATTTTTTTTCTTTAAATGGAAAAAAATTTTCATAAAATTTTATATCTCTAGAAAAAAATATGGTTTAGCTATCCAAACTAAAAACTTTGTATCCCTTTTTTTCAAAGGAATATCCAATAAACACACACTTCTCAGCTCTACTACTAAGTTTATCACTTTCATTTAGTACAGTACAAAAACACAGACACCCAAACATTTTTAAGTGACTTAGGAGGGGATTAAATCCATAAATCATTTCATAAGGTGTTTTTCCTTGTTACACATAAGAGCGAGTCCTATTGATTAGATATGAAGCAGTTAGAATACACTCAGTCCAGAATCTAATAGGAAGATTACTTTGGAAAAGAAGGGCCCTAGAAACATTCAAAAGATGCCTATGCTTCCTCTCAACAATACCATTTTGTTGAGGAGTATAGGCATAACTAGTTTGATGTACTATACCAAGACTGCTACGCAAACTTTTCATTTGGTGATTGACAAATTCAAGACCATTATCACTTCTTAGACACTTAACAGATTTTTTAAACTAAGTATTTATCAATTGTATAAACTCTTTGACATATTCATATACTTCAGTTTTAGACTTCATTAAACAAATCCAAACAGCCCTAGAGTAATAATCAACAATGGTCAAGAAAAACTTGAACCCATCTCTACTAACAACTCTATAAGGACCCCATACATCCAAGTGAATAAGTTCACCTAATTCATTGGACTTATGATCACTTAAGGGAAATGGTTCCTTATGTTGTTTAGCCATGTGACAGATATCACAAGGCTGATGATCACTTCTTAGATCAGTTTAAAAAATATCTTATAAATGTCTAACAGCTTGGTCAGATGGATGACCCATCGTAGCATGCCAAAGATTATACAACACATAATTATTCACACAAACCTTATTAATGATACTAGCACACAGATACAATCCATCTTGTTGTTTACCAGTCACCGGGATTTTCTTGGTTTTTAAATCCTGTATATAACAACAATGTTCATCAAACCCAACATATAATTTGTTATCTCTAGCCAATTTATGGGCAGATATCAGATTAACAATATATTCAGGAACAACAAGATGAATGACAAACTACTGATGAGTAGTTTGTCTTCAGTAGTTCTTCAGTAGAAGTGATCCTCCGTTGCCACCACCTGTAACAACCCACCTCAGCCCCCACCTGCCACCACCCTCCACCGCTTTCAACATCACAACATCCACCATCGCATTCCTCCATTTTTACGAAAACCACCACCAACACAAAATGAAACAGGTTCATAAAAAACAGATTACAAAAACAACAAACCTACCACCATTTAGCCGGAAAAAATTGATTAGCGTGCCCTACTGCAAATCTAAATTGAGATGCCGATGAAGTAAAAACAAGATACAACCAGAACAATAACCAAACTCTCAAGAACAATCAACAAGAAACACTTCTCACAAACAGATCATCAATACAATGATCTGTATTCTCTCACACACTAAGAACTAATCAGAAGATCTGATACAATGATAACAACAGAAACCCTAACAAATCTAGAGAGAGAACTGAGAGAAACAATGTGTTTGTACAAGATAGAGAGAGGGGGGGGGGGAGATAGAGTGAGAGAGAAAGACTGATTAAACTCGTAAAAGGAAAAGATCATCTCCTTATATACAAGGCATAGAACCTATGACAAGGTCAAATGAATACCCATTCGACCCTTGAAGGGTACGAACCAAATGACACTATAAATACCATACTTTGCAAATTTTTCATCATTTCACAACCCTAAACTGCCCCCAAGTGCTCTCTAACAACCCCAAACCTGTAAGGAGGAGTTTTTGACCTCGTTTTTCAGATCCTATCATAAAAACACCTTCTACATCATAAACAAGAGAAGATTCAAGGTGTGTTCTTAATCTAAAACCTTTTTAATCATTTTCATTCGTTTTTATCAAACCCTAAGTGTCCAGATCCGATTTAAGGAAGCTTTTATGGATAAAAACATTTCTAACACCTTTCTAAACAAAACCTTTTCATTAATAATGAGTTTCATACAAAAATCCATGTGTTAATGATGTTAAATGAGATGATATGTGTTATATGATGTTTGAATGATGAATAGATCAGAGGATAATTATCTATGACTATTTTAGATGGTTATTTATGATTATTCTAGGGTGTAATTGATTATTGATGATGTTTTACCCATTTTGGGGGGTTTTGTGTTAGATTTAGGGTTTGTTCTTCATGGTATTGTTGATAATATGATTGGGGGTTTTCATATACATAATAATTTGAGCATAATAATCTGTTTATGGGGTAGGTTTGATAAGTTTCCATTTTGGGTAAAGATTGCATGCATTGATGTGACATTTCCATAATTTGCCATTTTGGGTAAGTTGTGATTTCTCAAAGAAATGGACGGATTTCGGGATATAATTGGTAGGTTTTTATGGGGATAGATTAGAAGTAATCAACTGCTGTGATTTATGATGTTTCATGATGTTTTCGGACTGTTTTGATGCGATTCGGTGCGTTTTATGAGTTTTTGAAGCAGTTGGGTCGAACTAGTAACTGGTTCGACTTAATGGAGGGTTGAACTGATGTATTGTAAAATACATCTATTTCCAGTGTAAAGTTTGTACAGTTTTCGAGTCGTTTAGATAGCGTTTTTATTAGTTTTAGGCTTGTACCGGTCTATTATATTTAGTATAGGTTTTTATAGTTTTTTATTAGTTTTAGTTATTTTTAATACTTATTTATTTATTTTATATTTTGGCAGGTGTTCGTATGGACGTTGGAGCGTAAACGAGCAACTTTGGTCAAGTCAATGAACACCTGAATCAAGAGCACGGGGTTATAATATTATATATTATAATAATAGTAATAAGATTAAAAAAAATAAAATTGTGACCCAAGCCACGTATGGAAACAAGGCCCAAAAATCATTTTGGGAAAAACCTAATATTATAAAGAAACGGCACATACTACATCTTTGAGGAGAGGAACAATTAATTATAAAGGGAGCGATATTATTCCTTGGAGGCGGCTTCAATATTATCATACAGAGCAGCGCACAAGAAGCAAATATTATTAGGGAGGCAAGCCAAGGATCAAAGGTTCTAAGCCAGGGAACGATTATTCGGGTGTCAATCATTTGGTTTTTTCGTTCCTTTATTATCTTTGTTCTATACAATGATTGCTGAATTTTTATTTGGCTTTGTTTCTCTTTTCAAGATGATTTGTGGCTAAAACTTTTATAGCTACCTAGACTAAGACAAATACTATGTTTTGATTTGCATTTTCTATGGTTTTTTGGAACATGTTTGGATTTATGATTCAGTAAAGATTTTGATTTCTCTAGATCTAGTGTATGTGCGTATCTATTATTTTTTGATTGTCACTTATTCACTCCACTTGCACTTTTGCGAATGTCTTTCATGTATGAGTGCTAGTTAGGTTGCAGACTTTGTGTAGCAACTAGTTTATGGTCAATAATCGCGAGTTTACCATAGGAGTGATATTTGGTGGTTAGAAGATTTTAGGTATTCTTCCAAGTTCAATAGCTGTGAGGTGAGGACTTGTTGGTATGTCTAGGTTGTTAAATTGCTAGGTTAGAGGCTTTGTGAGAAGATCTGCCTAGTTTCCCTTTCAACTCCTGCATATCAAGTTAGATCTAGGCTTCAATAATTACCCCTTACACCTAGTGTAGTGAGGCTTTCGCGCTGTGAGGTAGATTGTCTAGCGGGTACTCGATCATAAGAGTTAGATAACCTGTGAGGGTTTGTACTCCAACCGGTGGTTTAACAGCACAACAATATTCTAGGGTTTCCCCTTGAGAAGGGTCGAGGGTGTCTAGTTTATTCTTGATGTTTAGTATTTTAAGATCCCGGTTCCAATTCAGTTCCATAACCATAGAAGCTTATGAGGCATAGTTAGGAGTCTGGTCTAGGTAGTGTCTTGTCATCATCTGAATTCGGCTCAGCTAAGTTCGTGTCTTTAGTTCAGTTTAGTTAATCTTAGTTAACCTTTATTTTATTGCAATTTAGTTTTTAGTAAAACCCCCTTTAAAATAATAAATTTAATCAGTTTTAGGATAAGTAATCGAGTCTAGTTTTCGTTTTCCATTAGAGTCTCGTGGGTTCGATATCCGGACTTACTTTAGCTATACTAGAGTCGATAGGTTCACTTGCCTGTCAGTAGTTTAGTTTTAGAGAGTCTAGAGTATTACTAGGTGTCTAGTTTTAGGTTTAATTTAGTTATTTTTATTAAACTACTTTTAGCACATCAAGTTTTTGGCGCCGTTGCCGGGGACTCTTGGCGATTGCGTTTACTAGCTTTGATTACACTTATCTGCCATATCTGTGCTACTTGTGTTTTGTTTTGAGTCTGTCTTTTTGTAAAATGAGTCGTAGGAGTCTAATTTTATGTGTCTTTTGTTTCTTTTGAGTCTGTAAATATGTGTGAAATTTGTGGAGGACCCCATTTTACTATTTTATGTCCACAATATGAGGGGTCCTCTGCGCATTATTGTGCTAATTCCTGTGTGCAGCCGCAGCCATATTATTCACAGGGGTGTCCTACATATTATTATGATGACTCGTATCAGCAACCACATTTTAATCAGTATCCTGATCAATTTTCTGGAAGCAATTATTGTGAGAATAGTGGTAATGATTGGAGTGAAATCAAGAGTCTGTTGACATTACTAGTTGCTAAGGATGCCAATACCCAGAACATGTTAGCAGAGCAAGACACCCTCCTAAAAAACCACAACATCCTCATAAAAGACCGACAGGCTGCTCTTTTAGATCTTCAACGAACAATAGAAGACATTGCTAGAAGGTTAAAAGAAGAAGAAGAAATAGAAAAGGTTCAGCAAGAGCAGCTGCCGAAAGTCGGTTATACATATGATAAGGAGGGCAACTACCTTGGGTACATGAATGCTCGAGGGGAGTTGTTTCCAACGTTTCCAGAAGAAGGGAAAGAGCCAATCATGGAATACGCAGATGAGTCAGATGAAGAGATCATCCCAATCACGGAGACGAAAATGGACGTTGAAGTCCCACCTCCGGTGCCACAGGTTACTATATATGATTTTGGGAGTGACTCTGATGAAAAGGACGACGAAGAAGAATGGGCGGCGTATCAGAGGTCGTTAGTGCAGAGGGAAGTGACTGAAGAAGAAGTGGAATTGGGAGATTCCATTGATATGATGTTTGGTGTAGAGGAAGACAATGAGGTTAGTGAAACGTTGTTGTCTGAAGAGGATGAGTTTTTAGATCTAGAGTTAGATGGTTTACCTGTTTTTGAAGAAGTAGGGGAGTCTGATCCCGATGGAGATATGGCATACCTGGATGCCCTACTTGAAGGTGAACCGACAGACATGACTGAACTTGCACCAGATGAAAGAAATAAGTGTGGGGATCATCCTATGGAAATGGTGGTAGAAGAAGTGCACCATAGCTGGCCCGTGGTAATAGAAGGAACTTCAAAATCAACAACACCACGGGAGAGGGCAAGGAAGAGAAAAAGAAAGGACCGGAACCGAAAGAAGATCAAAGGATGGCACGATTTGGAGAAGAAGAAGCCAGTGAAAGTCAAACACGATCAGTCTTCTTGCTATATGCCACGTATCCGGTTCATTCCAGGTAAGTTTAAATTCTGGTGGTTTGACCCATTAAAAATGCTTAAATTATTTTTCACTCCCACCAATAAATCTTCAATTTTTAATAAGAACCGGGTGGAATTAAACGGGTTAGATCGGGTCCAGATAAAAGAGAAGCCCCCTGATTAAGTTTAAGTGTGGGGAGGCTCTGTAGAGTTTGTAAACTTATTTTTATATTTTTTTTTCTAGCTGTTCATTTTTTTTTATTTGTGGTCCGTCTTTCGATAGTTGTTCATAGGTTTTTATCTTTCTATTTTATTTTATCTTTGTGTCTTTGAGTATGTTCGCAGGTTTGCGTGTTTGCTTAGGTAGAGGAAATTTCACTATGAGCGGATCCCATGTATCATCTTTATATATATTTTATGAGTGGGGGTTTTGGTAAAGGTTTGGGTAATAAAAGAGAATTTTTGTTAAAATAAATAAATAAATAAATAAATTCACTTTCTGTGAAAAAAGGCTTTTCACGTAATGTGAGGAGTCTGGGCTGACCTGTTCCCCTCATGCGACCAGCTATTACCCCGGAAAGTTATATTTTTTTCCGCTTGCAACGCGTGTTGTGATCACCAGTGTCCTTCACGTTGAGCGAGAACCAGATTTTTTTTCTTTTTCTTATACCCATTTGGTTCTACCACCATTCACCGCCATTTTGTCAAGCAGGTACGTCTTCTTGTTTGTTGTTATATTATGAGTCTAAGTTAGCAGTATGAGTCTTTTTATTTTTGTGTGGTTCAGTATTATGCTCGGGTTTTGTTTGTTTTGTTTTGCGCAGGTTTGGATCGCACCACCCGTACTCAATCTCCATTCGGGTGATTCCAGAGCTGTTTATCATTTGTCAAGGCAAGCCCAGAGTTTACTAGTGTGTCAGAGCCGATCGCGACCAAAATGCTATACGATCGAGCTGGATTGGACTAGAGTTTTTGGAGCTTACTCGTTAATAAACCAGCTAAGTCCTTTCCAATTTGCCCTTTTCTTTTTATTTTTGTATTCGGAATTTATTTTTTTTTGTTTTGAGTCGTTTTCTATTCCTACATTGAGGGCAATGTAGAGTTTAAGTGTGGGGATGGGAATTGTCATTTAGTCTGTATATAGGGTCGTTTTGAGTCAAAAAAAAAATGAAAGAAAAAAAAAAGTCCCTGATTTTGAAGTTTGCATTATATAAAATATGGAAAATGATAGGTAAAGTTAGGTGTCCGGTTTTCAAATAGTATGTATAATAAGAATTTAAAATTGATTGAAAACGTGTCTGATTTGGGAAATGTGGGTAGCCTCAACCGGTAGAAAGGTTTCCTTTAAAAAGTAATAAATTAATTATGTTAGGCTATTTTGTGGGTTCTCATCTAGGAGAAACGGGGAGACCGAAACCGCCAAAAATAGTATAAGAAGCACCGTTATAAGTAGAAAACCGTTAGAATTTCTAATCACTTAAAAAAATTAAAAATCAAAGCAAAAATGTTGAAGCTTAAGGTGCCTGGCCACTGGGATAGCGACTTGGATTGGTCACACCCTCTGAGTTAAGTATGCTGAGATGAAAAAAAAAAATGCTGAAGCTTAAGGTGCCTGGCCACTGGGATAGCGAATTGGATTGGTCACACCCTCTGAGTTAAGTATGCCAAAAAAAAGTGATTTTAAATTCTCTTGGTTTTCTACATAAGACGATTGGAAAATGGTCAATTGGTCATTACTTTAGCTTCATAAGCTTGAGGCGGGATTAGAAGGAACCGTGGCTTCCTTCGAGTGAGACCTTAGATAGACTAATCAACATGAACTTAACGTAAATAAAAGGGGGCTTGGAAACTGGTGTGGGTTTAAGAGGATCAATATACCTGCAATCGCAATCAACACGTTAGTAGATTATTAATTAAGTAACCTATGTTTTGAAACTGGATGTAAACCTAACTGTGATTCCATAGCATAATTCTTTTTCAGGGACGAAAAAAAGATAAGTGTGGGGATATTTGATGTATTGTAAAATACATCTATTTCCAGTGTAAAGTTTGTACAGTTTTCGAGTCGTTTAGATAGTGTTTTTATTAGTTTTAGGCTTCTACCGGTCTATTTTATTTAGTATAGGTTTTTATAGTTTTTTATTAGTTTTAGTTGTTTTTAATACTTATTTATTTATTTTATATTTTGGCAGGTGTTCGTATGGACGTTGGAGCGTAAACGAGCAACTTTGGTCAAGTCAATGAATACCTGAATCAAGAGCACGGGGTTATAATATTATATATAATAATAATAGTAATAAGATAAAAAAAATAAAATTGTGACCCAAGCCACGTATGGAAACAAGGCCCAAAAATCATTTTGGGAAAAACCTAATATTATAAAGAAACGACACATACTACATCTTTGAGGAGAGGAACAATTAATTATAAAGGGAGCGATATTATTCCTTGGAGGCGGCTTCAATATTATCATACAGAGCAGCGCACAAGAAGCAAATATTATTAGGGAGGCAAGACAAGGATCAAAGGTTCTAAGCTAGGGAACGATTATTCGGGTGTCAATCATTCGGTTTTTTCGTTCCTTTATTATCTTTGTTCTATACAATGATTGCTGAATTTTTATTTGGCTTTGTTTCTCTTTTCAAGATGATTTGTGGCTAAAACTTTTATAGCTACCTAGACTAAGACAAATACTATGTTTTGATTTGCATTTTCTATGGTTTTTTGGAACTTGTTTGGATTTATGATTCAGTAAAGATTTTGATTTCTCTAGATCTAGTGTATGTGCGTATCTATTATTTTTTGATTGTCACTTATTCACTCCACTTGCACTTTTGTGAATGTCTTTCATGTATGAGTGCTAGTTAGGTTGCAGACTTTGTGTAGCAACTAGTTTATGGTCAATAATCGCGAGTTTACCATAGGAGTGATATTTGGTGGTTAGAAGATTTTAGGTATTCTTCCAAGTTCAATAGCTGTGAGGTGAGGACTTGTTGGTATGTCTAGGTTGTTAAATTGCTAGGTTAGAGGCTTTGTGAGAAGATCTGCCTAGTTTCCCTTTCAACTCCTGCATATCAAGTTAGATCTAGGCTTCAATAATTACCCCTTACACCTAGTGTAGTGAGGCTTTCGCGCTGTGAGGTAGATTGTCTAGCGGGTACTCGATCATAAGAGTTAGATAACCTGTGAGGGTTTGTACTCCAACCGGTGGTTTAACAGCACAACAATATTCTAGGGTTTCCCCTTGAGAAGGGTCGAGGGTGTCTAGTTTATTCTTGATGTTTAGTATTTTAAGATCCCGGTTCCAATTCAGTTCCATAACCATAGAAGCTTTTCAGGCATAGTTAGGAGTCTGGTCTAGGTAGTGTCTTGTCATCATCTGAATTCGGCTCAGCTAAGTTCGTGTCTTTAGTTCAGTTTAGTTAATCTTAGTTAACCTTTATTTTATTGCAATTTAGTTTTTAGTAAAACCCCCTTTAAAATAATAAATTTAATCAATTTTAGGATAAGTAATCGAGTCTAGTTTTCGTTTTCCATTAGAGTCTCGTGGGTTCGATATCCGGACTTACTTTAGCTATACTAGAGTCGATAGGTTCACTTGCCTGTCAGTAGTTTAGTTTTAGAGAGTCTAGAGTATTACTAGGTGTCTAGTTTTAGGTTTAATTTAGTTATTTTTATTAAACTACTTTTAGCACATCACGAACCAACAACATAGAGGTTGAACCAACACTGATTCACCCCATTCGACCTTCATAAGGGTCGAACCAACTTGGTTCTTGACTGATTCGACCCTACGACTTCACCAACGGGATGTCGGGTCTATCTGGTGTGTCGAGGCAACGTTCAAACACATTTTCAAACATACGTAGTCATGATCTGGACAATCGGGGACTAGTTAACCTATGGGTTATCAAAACACTTATACAAATTTTGTGATAGGTCTTCGGTAGTTGGGGCTAGCAATTCGTGTTGAGTATTCTGTTTTAAAAGATGCAATCTAAGGTGAGTGTCACGGCCCCACTTTTTACTGGTTTTGCTTTCGGGGGAGAAACATGCTATGTACTCGTATTCATTAAACATGTGTTATATTATATATCATATTCATAAAACTTATGTCATACTAAGGTCGTCTTTTGGTTACTATATGATTTGTTAAAGTCTCGGGGAAAAGCATGAATGTGCGGGATTGCATAACGGAGGAAATGTGGATAGATCTATTGGGCGTGACCGGCCCCACTCGTCGACTGGAGGTCGGACGGGTGCATGTTGTCTCGACTTACGTATTCTTGTATTCGGGCAGGTGTATTCATGTATTCGTGTCCAGTAATGGTTTTCCAATTGTAATAGCAGGGTATACGTCTGGCTAAAGTACACGTGACATAGTATTTGTAACATCGCAAAATTTTCCCCAAATTCTAATACGTATATTTTTCATAATGTGCCTAAGTCTTTATTTTACTACCACATAACTTATATATATTTATATAAAGGTTTATAATAATAATAATAATAATAATAATAATAATAATAATAATAATAATAATAGATAATAACAATAATGTTGAAGATAAGAAAATCTGATTATAATTATAACCCAACCAAACTTATTGACCCAGCCCAATAAGCCAGCCCATTAACAAAACCTGGCCCAAGCCTTCCTCTCCCCTCCCTTCCTTGCTGAAAAGAAAAAAAAAAACGATGTGGCCTAGACTCGAACCGGGGTCTAAGGCCGGGTTGGAACCAACAAACCGTCTACACTACCACTAGGCTACATGTTAAGTTGTTGAAGAATCTAGGCATTATTAACATTTATGGCGACTATTGAATCTGAAATACTGCTTCTTCTACTCGGTGCACAACTGCCGAGTCACAACCACCATAGGTTGTGCTTTGATTGAAACATAAACATGGAAATTACCATCTGATTGACTCGTATGATGGAATTGACATAATATTACGCGTATTAAACGTATTAACACGGTCAAAACATACCCGATTTAAGACCAATTACGCGTTTATGTTTTATAGCTTGGTCAACTTTCCAATTCGTTAAATCCGTAGATGTTAGTATAAATTGAACCATCCCTGAGACCCTAAAGGAGCCGAAAAACACACACACACACACTCTCAATTTTCCTCTTTCTTTCATTGTTATTCGTGAATTTGATCGTGTTTGACCGGTTTCTTTAACTCGCGATTTGAAGACTTTGCACTCGGGTATGTTCTAACTATTTCCTCTATAGTGTTAATCGGTCCTTTCTCAGTAAAAACCCCATGGATAATCGGGTTAAAATTGAGTAATTGATCCGATTAGAAACTAGGGTTCATAGTGTATATTCATAGTGTAATTGATCCGATTTTACATATAATATTTATTTTAAATAAACTAAAACCAAACACAACCACTGGTCTGGACCAGGTGGTTGTGTCTGGTGCCTTTGAAACAGTCCACACGGGTTCGAGCCTCAGCAACACCACTTCTTTTCTTTTTGTTGTTTCAAAGGCACCAGACTTTTGTCTGGTGCCATTGAAACAGTCCACACGGGTTCGAGCCTCAGCAACACCACTTCTTTTCTTTTTGTTGTTTTGTTTAAAAAAAAAAGCTTTTTATATATATTATTTGTATTTTATAAATTCGTTTTAAAAAACTAAAACAACTTTATAAATTCTACAAAAATTATTTTATGTTATTCTTGTAGTAGAGTTTAACATACAATTTTTAGTTTTCCAAAAATTATTTATTTAATATATATAATAAATAATTCAAATTTATTCAATTTTATTTATAAAATTCTATAAAAATATCAAAACGATTATATAAATTTCCACAAAAATTATTCTGAGTTTTTATAACATTAAGCTTTTCTGAATAATTTTTATTTCTGAAAAATCATTTATTTAATATTTTTAATCAATTTTTGTTAGTTTTAATCATAAATAAATCATAATAAATTCATTTTTCAATATTTTTGTGCCAAAATTTTATATAAATTATTTCTGACTATTTGGAACAGAAATATAATTTTTAACCTAATAATTCTTTAGTTTTAGTATTTTTAAATATTAAAGTTAAATTTTGGCAATTTGTGATAAATAGATTTAATATTCTATTTTTAAGAAAATAATTTTATAAAAATTATTTTTATACTTTAAACTCATTATTGTGACCATCTTAAATTCAAATTTTATAAAAAGATTTTTGTTTAATTATTTACTAAATTTCTCTCAATCATCAAACATTTTAATTAATAATCAAACGAGCATTTGTCCCCAAATCGAAGCCCTAGAATATATACATTTGTAGACTAGATAAACTTAGACATATTTATTGCCTTATTATTAGGGTGATACTTGACATTTGGGCAACACCACTATTCAATTTTTCAAGAGAAATAACATTTTGCTAAGGTGAGTTTACATAGCCCCTTTTTCTGTTTTACATTTTGGGGTGAAACATGTTTAAACATTTTCTACACTCTCATATACTCATTCTTACATTGTTGAAACTTATGATTCAATTACACTATCATTTACTCATTCTGTCATTTGACTGTAACAAAAAGACACAGTACAATCATTAACATTGATCAAGCCGTCTGTTTAGATTATAGCGCTATAGGTCTGACAAATCCATCCCCCCGCATAAATTCAGGGATTATCGATAACAGTAACAACATTTAACTAACTTGCGAGTTAGTCATCAGTCGACACAAGGTTTGATTGTACAAAGACGCATTGTTACATGTCGGAATCATACTCTATCATCATACAACTGTGAATGTTGTACAAACTATTGTTATCATTTCTATTCAAAAACCTATGTATTCTCACCAACTTTTGTTGACCCAAAAATATTTTCAACTTAACATGTTTCAGGTTCTACTTGCTTGAAGAATTGAGTTATTGTTTGAAGATGTGTACATAGTATTATTCATTTTGATGTACGAAATTTTGTAGAACAATTGTATGTAATTTATTTAAATCAATTAATGAAATTTATTATTCACCATGAGCTACTGAACAATCATCAATACGTGACATCCCGATGTTTCCGCCATCGGTTGGGGTGTTACAGATTGGTATCAGAGCCAGATTATAGGGAATTAGGTTATTAGAAAAATAATCTAGTCTATAACCATAGGATTTAACCAGTACTTGCTTCTTTTACTTGTTATACTCTATCTCCCTCCTACTACTTATCCCTACTTTCATCCTTACAAGAAGGTTGCTCTCCATCACTGGATCTACTCTTAGACTAATAGGACAAAATCCTCAGGTTTAACCTGAACCACCTTGAGATCTCGTCGAAGTTCTAGATTTTAATAACGAACACGTGCAATCTGGAAGGGTGAACGCCTGTATTCTGAGTCTTCTGTCTAGGCTGGCATTGCGCATATATCCCAATCAGACGAGGGACACGGATGCCTACCTGGGAATTCTCGGGATGAGTGTTCACTTATAGGCTAAAGCATGTCTTCATATGTTATTAGAATTTAGAATCTTTGATAAGTCAACGTTTTCGTTTATTCGTTTTAATTAATGAATAAATGATTACATTCCTTATATAATCTCATTCATTTCACTATGTCTCTTACAGATCATGCCTCCACGTCGCAGCGCTCGTCTTAACAGTGGTGACAATCATGATGAAGGGAGTAGCAATCACAACCATAACCATGACACTAACCACAACAACAACAACAACAACAACAACAACAACAACAACAACAACAACAACAACAACAACAATGGTGTCGATGCCCAACTGGCTGCGATCATTTCTCAACAAATGGCACAGCAAATCGCGACACTGGTTCCTAATTTATTAGCTCAAGTCATCCAGATGAACGGCAACGGGAACCGTAATGGAAACGGAAACGGAAATGGAAACCACAACGGGAACGGGAATGGTCTCCCAGCTTGCACTCTTAAGCACTTTAATTCCTGTAATCCCCCTAAGTTCAGTGGAGATGAAGGAGCTACGGGTCTTCTACAATGGTTCGAGGGTATTGAGAATACCTTCATTAACAGTGAGTGTCCCAATAACTTCAAGGTCCGTTATGCTATGAGTGTTCTTCACAAACGAGCACTCACTTGGTGGAATGAGGAAAAACGTACTCGAGGAGCTGAAGTTGCACTTACTATGACCTGGGATCAAGTCAGGGAAATAATGAGAGATGAATTTTGCCCACGAAACGAGGTCAAGAAATTAGAGGACGAGTTCCACACCCTTGCTCAGGATAGTGGGGAAAACCTTGTTTATAATACCCGCTTCCATGAGCTCAGTCTGTTATTGCCCCATAAAGTCACTCCGCTACCTGTAGCCATCGAATAGTATATCAGTGGTTTGCCCATGCAGATTCAGGACACGGTATGGGGAAGGAACCCTGCTACCCTTGAAGAGGCCAAGCCTTTAGCAGCTACCTTAACCGACAATCACGTAAAGAACGGGACCTTAGTTCGGAAAGGCAATAAAGCAAGTATTGTAGCCGCTGTAACTACTGAGAATCAGAAGCGTAAGGCCAGGGATCCTGATGTCAACCTCACTACACAAGCTTCTAACAAGAAACCCTATATAGGAAACTATCCATTGTGTAACACATGCAACCGACATCATCCCACTGCTTCAGCGTGTCGCTTGTGCACCAATTATGGAAAGTATGGCCATCTGGTCAACACGTGTCGTGAGACCCCAAATCCTAATGCCAACCAACCCATCAACCCAGCTCAGGCTACTAATCCTAATCGATACAACTATGGTCAATGCTATGAATGTGGAGACCCAAATCACTTCCGTAATCGATGCCCTAAACTAAACAGAGATCAAGACCCTCCAGCTACTTAACAGCAAGTCTCATCATTTGACTATTGGTTACTTTTATTCTATGTATTGACGCCATTTGAATAATAAATACTAGTATTTAAATTTTTGTCTGAGAGATTGTTTACATGGTATAATCATAACATTTGGATGCATGCTTGTTTGAATGTGAACTAATTATCTAAATCTATACAACTACAACTCATATACTGTGCTTGTTATACTTGCTTGCATAAGCATGTTATCAATTTGCAATCTATGTGTATAATAAATGTCATCATGCCTTTTCAACAGTCGGGAGAGGCCCTACAACCTGCTCCACGGCTGGTGGAGGCTATCAAACCTACTCAACGATTGGTAGAGGTCATTATGCCTTTTCAACAGTCGGGAGAGGCCCTACAACCTACTCCACGACTGGTGGAGGCTATCGGACCTGCTCAACAATCGGTGGAGACATAGAAGGACGCAAAACTTTAATGTAAGGTAAATTGGTGATTGCGGTCCGGAACGTAATCATGAATTTACAGGTACATTAAGGTAGTGTGAAATTCTATCAAGGTTATAAACTCTAGTTGTCTGGTAGTTCATCAACCCACACTAAACACGAGACAGTTTATTCTATTCATGTCATGCTATGACTCAAATAACAACTATTTTCATCACCTTCAACCCTATGTTTTTAATAAACTTCGGGACGAAGTTTCTAAAAGTAGGGGAGACTGTAACATCGCAAAATTTTCCCCAAATTCTAATACGTATATTTTTCATAATGTGCCTAAGTCTTTATTTTACTACCACATAACTTATATATATTTATATAAAGGTTTATAATAATAATAATAATAATAATAATAATAATAATAATAGATAATAACAATAATGTTGAAGATAAGAAAATCTGATTATAATTATAACCCAACCAAACTTATTGACCCAGCCCAATAAGCCAGCCCATTAACAAAACCCGGCCCAAGCCTTCCTCTCCCCTCCCTTCCTTGCTGACAAGAAAAAAATAATAATAAAACGATGTGGCCTAGACTCGAACCGGGGTCTAAGGCCGGGTTGGAACCAACAAACCGTCTACACTACCACTAGGCTACATGTTAAGTTGTTGAAGAATCTAGGCATTATTAACATTTATGGCGACTATTGAATCTGAAATACTGCTTCTTCTGCTCGCTGCACAACTGCCGAGTCACAACCACCATAGGTTGTGCTTTGATTGAAACATAAACATGGAAATTACCATCTGATTGACTGGTATGATGGAATTGACATAATATTACGCGTATTAAACTTATTAACACGGTCAAAACATACCCGATTTAAGACCAATTATGCGTTTATGTTTTAAAGCTTGGTCAACTTTCCAATTCGTTAAATCCGTAGGTGTTAGTATAAATTGAACCATCCCTGAGACCCTAAAGGAGCCGAAAAACACACACACTCTCTCAATTTTCCTCTTTCTTTCATTGTTATTCGTGAATTTGATCGTGTTTGACCGGTTTCTTTGACTCGCGATTTGAAGACTTTGCACTCGGGTATGTTCTAATTATTTTCTCTATAGTGTTAATCGGCCCTTTCTCAGTAAAAACCCCATGGATAATCGGGTTAAAATTGTGTAATTGATCCGATTAGAAACTAGGGTTCATAGTGTATATTTTGGGGAAGAACATTGATTTTACATATAATATTTATTTTAAATAAACTGAAACCAAACACAACCACTGGTCTGGACCAGGTGGTTGTGTCTGGTGCCTTTGAAACAGTCCACACGGGTTCGAGCCTCAGCAACACCACTTCTTTTCTTTTTGTTGCTTTGTTTAAAAAAAAAAAAAGCTTTTTATATATATTATTTGTATTTTATAAATTCGTTTTAAAATACTAAAACAACTTTATAAATTCTACAAAAATTATTTTATGTTATTCTAGTATTAGAGTTTAACATACAATTTTTAGTTTTCCAAAAATTATTTATTTAATATATATATTAAATAATTCAAGTTTATTCAATTTTATTTATAAAATTCTATAAAAATATCAAAACGATTATATAAATTTCCTCAAAAATTATTCTGAGTTTTTATAACATTAAGCTTTTCTGAAATAATTTTTATTTCTGAAAAATCATTTATTTAATATTTTTAATCAATTTTTGTTAGTTTTAATCATAAATAAATCATAATAAATTCATTTTTCAATATTTTTGTGCCAAAATTTTATATAAATTATTTCTGATTATTTGGAACAGAAATATAATTTTTAACCTAATAATTCTTTAATTTTAGTATTTTTAAATATTAAAGTTAAATTTTGGCAATTTGTGATAAATAGATTTAATATTCTATTTTTAAGAAAATAATTTTATAAAAATTATTTTTATACTTTAAACTCATTATTGTGACCATCTTAAATTCAAATTTTATAAAAAAATTTTTGTTTAATTATTTACTAAATTTCTCTCAATCATCAAACATTTTAATTAATAATCAAACGAGCATTTGTCCCCAAATCGAAGCCCTAGAATATATACATTTGTAGACTAGATAAACTTAGACATATTTATTGCCTTATTATTAGGGTGATACTTGACATTTGGGCAACACCACTATTCAATTTTTCAAGAGAAATAACATTTTGCTAAGGTGAGTTTACATAGCCCCTTTTTCTGTTTTACATTTTGGGGTGAAACATGTTTAAACATTTTCTACACTCTCATATACTCATTCTTACATTGTTGAAACTTATGATTCAATTACACTATCATTTACTCATTCTGTCATTTGACTGTAACAAAAAGACACAGTACAATCATTAACATTGATCAAGCCGCCTATTTAGATTATCGCGCTATAGGTCTGACAAACCCATCCCCCGCATAAATTTAGGGATGATCGATAACAGTAACAACATTTAACTAACTTGCGAGTTAGTCATCAGTCGACACAAGGTTTGATTGTACAAAGACGCATTGTTACATGTCGGAATCATACTCTATCATCATACAATTGTGAATGTTGTACAAACTATTGTTATCATTTATATTCAAAAACCTATTATTCTCACCAACTTTTGTTGACCCAAAAATATTTTCAACTTAACATGTTTCAGGTTCTACTTGCTTGAAGAATTGAGTTATTGCTTGAAGATGTGTACATAGTATTATTCATTTTGATGTACGAAATTTTGTAGAACAATTGTATGTAATTTATTTAAATCAATTAATGAAATTTATTATTCACCATGAGCTACTGAACAATCATCAATACGTGACATCCCGATGTTTCCGCCATCGGTTGGGGTGTTACAGTATTGACGGGAGTATTATTTGAAACTTTTGGAAACGTTTTCATAAAAACCTGTGAATTCACCGGCATTATGTGCTGACGTTTTTAGCATGTTTTCTCAGGTTGCTAAGGTAGCAGCAGTTGATAGGCGCACGGACTCTCACGACGTCTAGGATTCACTTGCATGGTTTTAACATTGCCATACTTATAGCATTTGCTTTTTGGGTTGTAAAGATGTTTTATGATTCCACTGTTGTTGGTAACATTTTGAAAACTTAATGAATGGTTTACGTATCTCTTACATTTAGTTGTCATTTATTGTGACCGTTGACTTGATCCTGGTGTGTCACGCGCCTCGCGGTAAAACCCCGCATGTGGAATTTGAGGGTGTGACAGATTGGTATCAGAGCCAATGGTTATAGTGAACTAGGACTGCATGTAGAGTCTAGTCTATAGCCGAGTCTCACACACTAGACGGTCACATACATATGAGTCGTGTTACATGCTACATTTACTGATTTGCAGGGGTGTCGGTATCATCATCATCTATGTGTTACGTCATCCATTTTGTCTCTTATCTATTTCTCTCTCTCTTATTCCTATTGTATCCTCGTCTTCGGGTTTTGAGGACGAGGAGGTTGACTTGTTGACACGGCGGTGGTGTACATTGGAGTAGTGGTGTACATTGGAGTAGCTTCGGCATACCCTTGAGATCTGTCCAGGATTCGGACATCTCCCTTTTATACTCTAATGGACACACTCGCCTACACACACTATCTTACACCCGTACTTGTAGTGGTACATCTCTAGGTATTGGTGTCCGGTGACTTGAGCTTCAAACTAAGGGTACGCTTGGAGGACCATGTGGAACACTTTATTATTTCGGGTGCACACGAAATCATAAGCTGAGATGCATGAAAATCCTGGTGGACCCTGTGTTTGGACTGATGGTCCTCGACTGGACTTGGATCCTGGTGTGTCACGCGCCTCGCGGTAAAACTCCGCACGTGAAATTTGAGGGTGTGACAAAATTGAAACATCAAGAAACAGTGACACCATTAGAATAAATTTCTGGATCCGTCACCAGATTTGGTCACCGACAATATTTATCTATCTAGTAGTGAATATACAACCGAAACAAATAGCGGAAGGCCAGAGGTTTGGAGCTGGGAAAATGATGTTGGCGTTGGTTTTTTAGTTAGCGGTATCCGGGGACAGCTTGATTCGGCCAGGAACGGGTCTGTTAGCAACTATGATGGTTGGTGGGAGTCTTGGGTTCTGCCTAAATGCAATGTTCTGCTGTGGAGGGCTGCTCTTGGAAGAATTGTTGTTAAATCGGAGCTGCTAAAGAGAGGTATTCGCATTGACAGTTCGGTTTGTGCTCGCTGTGGTTTTGGAATCGAAGACGTTAACCATGCTTTGTGGAATTGCATTATGGCTAAGGCTATTTGGTGGCAGGTGCTGACTTGGGTTCGTATTCCCTTTCCTTCTGACGTTACTACCTTCGCTGACTTGTTAAATCGCATTAAAGGTTGCCCGGGTTCAAAGGTTTGGAAAAGTATGGTCTGCACAATCGTGAGCGCTACTGGTTGGCGTATTTGGCTTGCGAGAAATATCAAGATCTTTGAAGGAATTTTCATCCCGGTTTGTAAGGTGGTTGATCTTATTAAAGAAGACTCTTTTGTTTGGATTTGCAACCGGGCAAACGTTTCGAAGCCTACTTGGGAGAACTGGGCCAGTTTTGATATTGTGACTAGTTTGTAGTTCTGTTTTGGGGGATGCCTGTTTCGGGCTTGTTTCTTCTATTGGGGGTGCCTGTTTTGAGCTTGTCTTTTGTTGTTTGTTTTCGTTTTGTTCTCCCAGCCGCTTGCTGGCTCTTTATATTAATATATAAAGTGTTTTGCCGTTAAAAATAATAATAATAATAATAATATGAAGGTGTTGGGTCCAACACTTGTAGCCTAGTTGGTTGAGAGCCTAAAGTTTTCTATGGGAGGCTTGGGTTCAATTCCCACTAGCTACATTTGGAGGACATTGGTGGAGGGGAAATGAGGGATGACCCAGGCCATTGGCTGGGTTCGAGTCCTGATCCGACCGGTTTTACCGATTATTTCACTGTCTTCGGGCTGGTGAGTGGTCGGGTTTTCCCGGGAATTGGTGACAATTGATGGCCCGAGTACTCTCGAGTATCTGATTCGCCAAAAGGGTGCCCGAGAGTGCTCGGAAATTGATTCGTTAGCCGTTCAAAAAAAATATGAAGGTGTTGGAATTCAAAAATCCGACCGATGCTACAAGTTACATAACAAAAGATTTGATTGCTGGCAAGTTTACAAAACCTGATTGCACGTGCAGCTTCAATAAATAAATTGACTACTCAATATTTATTATTCACATTTGACACAGATCTCAAAGGTCTTTGATTGCCGTCTATACTCCATACTCAAGTGTCGGCAGCTCACTACCTGTACTACTCTTTTTTTCACATTATTATTGTACATATAATTCAGAATATATCAATTTGTACATGTCACGGGTTGTTTGTGTATGGAGAAAATTTTTGTTAAAAACTACAATGATAAGATTTTACTGTTTAAAATATTTGTTTCTAATCTTTTGATTATTTATAACTTTAAAGCAAATTACCTAATTATAATTATTGAAATTTTTGTGCTTCCTTAGAAACTATACTGTCTAATTACTTGTACAAAATGAGAATAAGCGACGTTAATAGACATAGTAAGGTTGTATGTGATCTAAGCCGAGTTGAGTGCTACTATTTTTAAGCTCAAGCTCGGCTTGTGAACAATTTTTAAACTCGGACTTGATTTGTTTATTATTCATTAATTATTCATTTGTTTATATATATGCGATAATAAGTATTGTTTATTTATATGTGTGAATAAGTATTGTTTATTTATTCATTAATCAAATAAAAATGTAAAAATAATAGACTTATTTAGGCTTATGAGTCAGCTCAAGCTTGATAGACGACTTGTTAACTAAAGTAGCTTATTTTAGCCTAAAACTTAGGCTCAACCTTAACTATGATGTTCTCCTTTCATTCACTACCGTTAAGACCAAAATACGTTGATAATATTTGAGGCATATCATTTTTTATGAACCTAACATCTAGCATGTTCATTAATGATGTGAGATTGCCTAGGGTGTTACAATTATCCTTCATATAGATTCATAGTGTTCGATGAGGTTTGCCCGCCATCCCAATCAAGGAAGTAGGATTTCCCTACGGTGCCCCTGCTAACACCCTCGGAGCTTATCATCTTTGATGAGGTTTGTCTAACAATCCCAAATGGCACAAGAGTGAATCTGATACTATTAGTAACAACCCAAGTAATTTGTGCAATAATATTGTCTATTTTACCCATAATATGTTGCCTATCCAAGAAACTAATAGTTTTGTTTTCACTCGATGAATAGCTCAACCAGGCAAAACACGTGGAACCACAAGTATAGAAAACGGTTAGAGTTTTAAATCCAACAAAATTCTTAACCAAAAACACTAAGAGTTCTATTCTAGTGTTTTTCGGCTTGGTTATTAACACAAGCAGTGTAACACCCCAACCGATGGCGGAAACATCGGGATGTCACGTATTGATGATTGTTTCAGTAGCACATGGTATATATTGAAATTTTAAATAATTTATTCATAACATAAATATCCAAATGAAATGATGTCTAGAAATCCCAAATACATAATATCAAATAAAGCAAATAACTTCAAATAACCTCATAGTATTTCCTCATGCATACTCTAAGCCTCAGCTTCATTGTTACCTGAAACATGTTAATTTTGAAAATATATTTGGGTCAACAAAAGTTGGTGAGAATTACATAGGTTTTGATAATCGAATAAAGCTTGTACAATTCAAGTGTCATGGCAAGTCTAGTCCATATATTAAAATATACTATCAGGTAAATCGAGTGCATAATCAACCCTCGTGACTAGAATATTGTGGTCCATCCCATACGCTCATGGTTCACTCGATTATGTTATGCGATAACAATCACCCACGCTACCTATGTAGGAGGTACACGTATCCGGGTGGGATTGTCAGTCCAATAGATCTATCATTGTATACCGTCGGCTGATCAATGTTAATGATTATGCTAGAATAATGTGCTTACCCTAGTAATGTTTAGGACATAATGCAACATAGCATAACACATAGACACTTATGATTGAATTGTAAATTGAATGTTGTAACATGTTTCACCCCAAAATAGTGAAATAGAAAAAGGGGCTATGTAAACTCACCTTAGCAAAATGCTATGTCTCGTGAAAATAGAATAAGTGTAGCCCAACGATGCCAAGTATTACCCTATAATTAAGGTAATAAATATGTCTAAGTCTTTCTAGTCTACAAATATTTTCTAGGGTTTCGAATTTGGGGATAGGTATTCGTTTGATTAATAATTACATTGTTTATTAAATAAAAGAAATTTGATAAATAAATAAACAAAAGTCTTTTTGTAGACTTTAGATTAAAGGTGATCACATTATAAGGTTTTAAGTATGAAAATAATTTTTATAAAATTATTTTCTTAAAAATAGAATATTTAGTCTATTTATTTCTATTTTGCCAAAATATAACTTTAATATCTAAAAATATTAAAATTAAAGAATTTTTAAATTAAAATTTGTATTTCTGTTCTAAATGGACAGAAATAATTTATATAAAATTTTGGTGCAAAAATATTGAAAAATGGATTTATTATGATTTATTTATGATTAAAAATAACAAAAATTGATTAAAAATATTAAATAAATGATTTTTTCGAAAATAAAAATAATTTCTGGTATGTTTATTGTTTTATAAACTCAGAATAATTTTTGTGGAAATTTATAAAATCGTTTTGATATTTTTATAGAATTTTATAATTATAATGGAATAAACTTGAAATATTTATTATATATAATAAATAAATAATTTTTGGAAAACTAAAAATTGTATGTTAAACTTTTCTATTAGAATATCATAAAATATTTTTTTGTAGAATTTATAAAGGAGTTTTAGTATTTTAAAACCATTTTTAAAAATAATAGAGAATATATAAGTAATAAAGTTTTAAAAAAAAAAGTTTGTGTATGCTATGGCTCGAACCCGGGTCTGAGACCGGGTGGAGTTTTATCACAAGCCCAGCCACCAACTGGGCTGGACCCTGAGAAACGAATATTCTTGGTTTGAAAATAATTATATGGTTATATTTGAAACAGTTTTATAATCCTTTTAAAAGAAAAGATAAAAAGCCGCGTGAAGGGACTCGAACCTTGGCCTGTGGCCGGTTCGTGTTCTAGACAGAAGGGGCCACACCAACTGATCTGTTGATCAGTTGGTGATGATTTTGGTTCAGAAATAATTATATACACAGGTCTGCAAGTGCATTATCCCCAAATCAGCAAGGTCGAACCCTAGATTTTTCAATCAACAAATTTAACGAACAATAACCCGATTAAACATAGGGTTATTGTTGTTAGGGGGCCGATGAACAAAACTATGCAAAAACATTAAAACTTACAAAACGTTTCACGCGATTAAGAGTGGTCAACCGAAAAGTCAAACGTTGCGAACAATTGATGATCAAAACGAGTTTTTTCAGAGGAAATTGAGGGTAAGGAGAGAGTTTTCGGCGAGTGTAGGTTGTAGTGAAGGCCTCAATTTATAGTATAGCATTCGGGTGTTCGATTTGGTAATGGTTCACTCGTCTTAAAGCATTGACGCGTGATTGATACTAAATTGGAATGTTATAATGATTATTTGGGCGTGTATCAGACGCGAATCATTCATATCAATCACCAATCTTACCATATCAGGGATTAAAACGCGTTTAGATGAGTTAATTATGGATAATTGTCTTCACAGTTGACTTTCCAAGTCAACTGTTAAGATTCTAAGTTCATTATATAAATAAAACGCGTGGAAGAATAACCAGTTATGTGGTGTAGCCCAGTTGGTTGGTTGGTTTGTGTGTGTATGGTTGACCTGGCCTAGGGCACGGGTTCGAATCCCGGCCCAGGCATTATTTTTTATACAATTATTTCACTAGTATATTAATAATATATACTTATAGTATGGGACTAGGGGTCCAAATGTGTCACGATATATTTTTAAAGGGCACGATAATGATAAAAATTTGATGTTTTATTCAATAATAATCGTAACGTACATAAGATTTAATGCGAAATGTTACAGTCTCCCCTACTTTTAGGAACTTCGTCCCGAAGTTGGAGTTGGAGAGTCTGGTGGGAAAAGGTGTGGGTACTTAGACTTCATCTGGTACTTGCGTTCCCAAGTGAACTCTGGACCTCGTTTAGATTCCCAACGAACCTTAACGATCGGAATGCGACTGCGCTTGAGTTTCTTGACTCCAGTATCCACGATCTCAACAGGTTTCTCGACAATGTGCATAGTTTCATCGATCTGCACATCTTCAAGAGGGACATGGAGGTTCTCATCTGCTAAGAATTTCTTGAGATTCGAAACGTGAAAAGTTGGGTGAACATTGCTTAACTCAGGTGGAAGATCAAGTTTGTAAGCCACTTTTCCAATCCTGTCAAGTACTTTGAATGGGCCTACGTATCGAGGAGCTAGTTTTCCCTTTCTACCAAAGCGAATTACTCCCTTCCAAGGGGATACCTTAAGAAGTACAAGGTCCCCGACTTGAAATTCCAAGGGCTTTCGACGTTTATCAGCATAACTCTTCTATCGACTTCTAGCCTTGAGAAGATTATCCTGAATGAGTTGGATTTTATCTGTGGTTTCCTGGATCAGTTCAGGTCTAGTGATCTGGGCTTCACCTACCTCAGTCCAACAGACAGGTGAACAACACTTATGACCATAGAGTGCCTCGAAAGGAGCCATGTTAATGCTGGCATGATAACTGTTGTTGTATGAAAACTCGACCAAAGGAAGATGAGAATCCCATGCGCCACCAAAATCGATGACACGTGCCCTGAGCATATCCTCAAGTGTCTGGATGGTCCGTTCAGTCTGACCATCTGTTTGAGGGTGATAAGCAGTACTCAGGTTTTGCTTGGTACCCAAAGCGTCTTGTAAAGAATCCCAAAAATGAGAGGTGAAACGACCATCACGATCAGAGATAATGTCCAAAGGTATACCATGGCGACATATGATTTCACTCACGTACATCTTCGCTAACCTTTCCACAGAATATTTCTCACGAATAGGTAAGAAATGGGCTGACTTGGTTAGACGGTCAACGATTACCCAAATGCTGTCAAAACCTTTGGGTGTACGAGGGAGTTTAGTGATGAAGTCCATTGCTATGCTCTCCCATTTCCATACAGGAATTTCTGGTTGTTCAAGCATACCAGATGGTCGTTGATGTTCAGCCTTGACCTTTGAACAAGTAAGGCATTTTGCAACAAAAAGAGCGATATCTTTCTTCATACCAGGCCACCAATACGAATAACGAAGATCTTGGTACATCTTGTTAGCACCAGGATTAATAGAATAACGAGACTTATGAGCCTCGTTCATAAGAAAGGTACGAAGATCATCACGGTCAGGAATCCAGAGTCGATTGAGAAAATAAAGTAGACCATCAGGTTTGGTTTCAAGTTGAGTCTCAGCACCACATGACATTTCCTCGTACATGTTACCTTGGGTGACTGAAGTATGTTGAGCCTGGAGGATACGATCCTGAAGATCAGTACAAACTCTCGCACAATGAAGTTTGATGCGCTCTTTACGACTGAGTGTGTCAGCCACAACATTCGCTTTGCCAGGATGGTAGCGAATCTCGCAATCATAGTCGTTAAGTAACTCGACCCAACGTCGTTGCCTCATGTTAAGATTTTTCTGGTCGAAGACATGTTGGAGACTTTTGTGGTCCGTGAAAACCACACATTTGGTTCCATAAAGATAGTGTCTCCAAATCTTATGAGCAAAGACGACAGCGCCCAATTCAAGATCATGGGTGGTATAATTCTTTTCGTGGGTCTTGAGCTATCTATATGCATAAGCAATAACCTTGCCTCGTTGCATGAGGACAGAACCAAGCCCTTGGTTTGATGCATCACAATAGACCACGAAATCATCATTACCATTAGGTAGAGACAGGATAGGAGCTTCACAGAGTTTCAGCTTAAGAGTCTCAAATGCTTCCTCTTGTTTTGGTCCCCACTCATAAGGTTTACCCTTGTGAGTCAAGGCAGTGAGAGGAACAGCGATCTTGGAGAAGTTAGCAATGAATCGACGATAATAACCAGCTAAACCAAGGAAGGAACGGACTTCAGTTGGAGTTTTAGGAACACTCCAATCTTTGACAGCTTCGATCTTCGCGGGATCAACATGAATTCCGTTCTCATTGATAACGTGTCCTAAAAATTGAACTTCCTTAAGCCAAAATTCACATTTCGAGAACTTGGCATACAGTTGTTCCTTCTTTAGGAGACCCAAGATTGAGTGAAGATGTTGTTCGTGATCGGATTTTGATTTTGAGTAAATCAAGATGTCGTCAATGAAGACGATTCTAAATTTGTCAAGGTAGGGTCTACAAACCAGATTCATTAGATCCATAAACACTGCGGGAGCGTTGGTCAATCCAAATGGCATGACCATGAATTCGTAATGACCATAACGTGTACGAAAGGCTGTCTTGGGAATGTCTTCTTCGTGAACTCTAAGCTGATGATAACCAGAACGAAGATCAATTTTCGAGAAATGGGTTGCTCCTTGAAGTTGATCGAAGAGATCGTCAATCCTAGGCAAGGGATAACGATTCTTGATGGTGAGTTTGTTGAGTTCACGATAGTCAATACACATCCTGAGAGATCCATCTTTCTTCTTTACGAACAATACAGGGGCTCCCCATGGAGAAGAACTCGGGTGAATGAAACCTTTATCAGAAAGTTCCTGTAGTTGACTGGCATGTTCTTGCATTTCAGAGGGTGCAAGACGATAAGGAGCTTTGGCGACAGGATTTGCACCAGGAACAAGATCGATCCTAAATTCAACTTGTCGAGCAGGAGGCAAGCCAGGTAAATCCTCTGGAAAGACTTCAGGATAGTCCGAATGATTGGGATGTCTTGGATACTCTTGCCCTTGTCTTTCTTTTCTATCACGTTAGCTAAGAAAGCCATATACCCCTTTCGTAAGTATTTTTGAGCAGTAGTACAAGACATGAGTTTAAGCTCACCACAAGGCTTCTCACCATAGATCTTCAAAATATCCCCAGATTCGAGAGGAATGCGAATAACTTTCTCAAAGCATAGGATTTAAACACGATGGGTTGACAACAAATCCATGCCTACTATGACATCAAAGCTTCCAAGATGCATAGGAATGAGATCGATAGAGAAAGTATGTTCATCGAGGTTCAACACACAGTTACGAATAACAGAATCGATCGAGATAGACTTCCCATTAGCTAACTCTACCACTAGGGGTTCCTCTAGGTTAGTTTGGGGTAAGTTAAGTAAGGGTTCAAACTTTAGTGATACAAATGACCTATCAGCACCCGAATCAAATAATATAGAAGCATAGTGGTTATTAACGAGAAACGTACCATTAACCACCTCGTTGTTGTCGCGGGCCTGATTAGCATTGAGGTTGTATGCGCGACCTCGAGCACCTTGGTTCTGGTTGCGGTTCTGGTTTTGATTGCGGTTTTGGTTCTGGTTCTGGTGCTGATTTTGGTTACGATTGGGGCAGGCATTGATATAGTGGTCTGGGATGCCACACTCGTAGCACTGACCATGAGCAGGCTGTTGTTTTGTTGGTTGGGAGCTGGGGCATTTCTGGCTGGGTTATTTTGGGCAACAGGGCCATTAGCAGGAGGAGCTCGACAGATGTTCACAAGGTGACCATACCTTTGACAATTAGTGCAAAAAACGACATGGCACCTGAGCTGGGTGATGGTATTTGCAAGTGTTGCACAAGGGGTGAGGTCCGGTGTATGGCTTCTTATTGGGTGCGGGGGTGGCAACCATTGTAAAGTTTCAGGCCTTACATTTCTTGTTAACAGAGTGCTCAGTCTTAATCTCCTTAGCCGGCTCTGGTGTAGCTTTGTTCACATCCTTCTTAGCACCTTTGCGAAACAGAGTACCATTCTTCACGTGATTATCAGTTAGTGTAGCCGCTAAACGTTTGGCTTCTTCCAAGGTAGCAGGATTTCTTCCCCATACCGTGTCCTGAATTTGCATAGGTAGACCACCGATATACTTCTCGATGGCTACAGGCAGGGGAGTGACCTTATGGGGCAACAACAAACTGAGCTCGTGAAAGCGGGTATTATAAGCAAGGTTTTCCCCACTATCCTGAGCAAGGGTGTGGAACTCGTCCTCCAATTTCTTAACCTCGTTACGGGGACAAAACTCAGCTTTCATTATCTCCTTGACTTGATCCCAGGTCATAGCAAGTGCAACTTCAGCTCCGCGGGTGCGCTTTTCCTCATTCCACCAAGTGAGTGCTCGTTTGTGAAGAACACTCATAGCATAACGGACCTTAAAGTTGTCGGGACACTCACTGTTAATGAAGGTATTCTCAATACCCTCGAACCATTGTAGGAGACCAGTAGCTCCTTCATTTCCACTGAACTTAGGGGGATTATAGGTATTAAAGTGTTTGAGAGTGCAGGCTGGGAGACCATTCCCGTTTCCATTCCCGTTTCCGTTTCCATTGCCGTTTCCATTCATGTGGATGACTTGGGCTAGTAAGTTAGGAACCAGATTTGCGATCTGTTGCGCCATTTGTTGAGAAATGATCGCAGCCAGTTGGGCATCACCTCCATTGTTGTGGTTAGTGTCGTGGTTATGGTTGTGGTTGCTACTTCCTACCTCATGATTTCCACCACTGTTATTGCGAGTGCTGCGACGTGGAGGCATGATCAGTATGAGACACAATGAAATGAATGAGGTAATATAAGGAATGTAATCATTTATTCATTAATTAAAATGAATAAACAAAAACGTTGACTTATCAAAGATTCTAGATTCTAATAACATAATGAAGACATGCTTTAGCCTATAAGTAAACACTCATCCTGAGAATTCCCAGGTAGGCATCCGGGTCCCTCGTCTGATTGGGATATATGCGCAATGCAGCCTAGACAGAAGACTCAGAATACAGGCGTTCACCCTTCCGGATTGCACGTGTTCGTTATTAAAATCTAGAACTTCGACGAGATCTCAAGGTGGTTCAGGCTAAGCCTAAGGATTTTGTCCTATTAATCTAATGGTGGATCAGGATTGCAGCAGACGAATAAGAGCAGTCAACTTGTAAGGGCTTAGGGTTGTATAAGGTGTAGGATAGGGACAAGATTAAGGAAGCAATTAGGGTTACAAGTAAGAGAAGTAAGTACTGTTTTAAATCCCTAAGGTTATAGTCTAGATTATTTTTCTAATAACCTAATTCCCTATAAGCAAGGCTCTGATACCAATCTGTAACACCCCAACCGATGGCGGAAACATCGGGATGTCACGTATTGATGATTGTTTCAGTAGCACATGGTATATATTGAAATTTTAAATAATTTATTCATAACATAAATATCCAAATGAAATGATGTCTAGAAATCCCAAATACATAATATCAAATAAAGCAAATAACTTCAAATAACCTCATAGTATTTCCTCATGCATACTCTAAGCCTCAGCTTCATTGTTACCTGAAACATGTTAATTTTGAAAATATTTTTGGGTCAACAAAAGTTGGTGAGAATTACATAGGTTTTGATAATCGAATAAAGCTTGTACAATTCAAGTGTCATGGCAAGTCTAGTCCATATGTGAAAACATACTATCAGGTAAATCGAGTGCATCATCAACCTTGTGACTAGAATATGTGGTCCATCCCATACTGTGACACCCGGCAAATTCTGGTTAACAATGTTATCTAGATGAAAGTCTACCTTAGCGAGTCACGCGTATGTTGTACTTAACTGGGTTAGTTAAGTCGGGTTATGGTTCGGGAACTATTGGTTAGTCTAGAAGATCATTGGATGTTGGTCTAAAGGTTCGTTAGATGTCAGTCCTTAACCAAGTGTACAAACGGTGACGATTTGTAGGATCGTCAGGGCATACGGAACGTACGAGTCTCGAGTCCCGGGAATTGGTGAGAACGAGTGTAAATATGTGTATTTACTTGTGTTATGTGTTTACAATCATTATGTGACTTGTCGGTACGTGAATATGTGTTAACATATGTTAAAACGGGGTTTAACGCGCAAAACACACGAAACTAACCCTATAGGCGATTAGGAAGCCTAATCACCTATAGGGGAGGCGAGTAGGAGACCTTAAGGGCGATTAGGGGCCTACTCGTGTGAAGGTTTAGGCGATTAGGCCTAATTGTGTGAACCTTCATGCGATTAGCAGCCCTAATCGCGTATAAGAGCTGCACAATCGCTAGTTACGGGCTGGACGACTAAAAACGACTATAAATACCATACTTAACCTCCTAAACTTCATTATACAAACCCTAGTCGTCCCATAACCCGCCCAAACACATAAACAACCTCTGGAAGGCGATTTTTTGATCAAAACACAAGGTTTCAAGCTTGAATCATCATACTTTCATAATCCTAAGGTTTGATTTTCATCCATAACTCTTTATAAACGTTTTTAATCAATCCCTAATGGTCCAGACCTGTTCTTAAACGAAAAAGCTTTCTGAAAATCGTCAATAAGGATTGTTAATCGGATTATAACTAATATACATGCGTTATGGGTGTGTATGATTAGAAAGCTAGGATTTTTATGATTCATGATGATGATTTGATATGTTATTATGTTAGATCAGAATTGATATTGATAGTATGATGATAGAAATCTCAGTAATTGGATATTAGGGTTATGATTACGCGTGTTAGTATGATGTTGCATGCTATGTGAATGGTGTTTGGATTACTTGGTTGCATGCAGGACTGATTATACGAGGTTAAACGAAGGATTTTGGGTTTAAACATGTTTAGGATAGTGTTTGGGATGATATTGGGTGGTTACACACGTTCTGGATCTGATTTGGAGCGTTAAACGCGCGAAAAAACCGGAACAGCAAGGTTACAGGCGAGTAGCATTCCTAATCGCCTATGTTATAGGCGAGTAGGGTGCTAATCGCCTATAACTCAGGCGAGTAGAGGCCTACTCGTGTGACAGTAGGGGTGATTAGCCCTAATTGCTAGTAAGTTCATGTGATTAGCCCTAATTGCTAGTAAGTTCATGTGATTAGCCCTAATTGCTAGTAAGTTCATGTGATTAGCCCCAATTGCTAGTAAGTTCAGGTGATTAGCTCCTAATCGCCTATAATAGAGGCGAGTAGGGTTCCTAATTGCTAGTTGACCAACCTAAATGCTAGTTGACTTTTCCTAATCGCGTGTACTGCTGCTGTAAGTGTAAATTAGCATTCCGAGACCCGATTTAACATGTAGTAACATGCTAGGAACCCCGTAACATGTCTAATAACTTGTAAACATATGTTTGGTTGTAATTCGGTGATACGTGAACTATGTGCTAGGACTTGTTGTGCGTTAACGTATGTTAAGTGTAATTGCGTTATTATATGTTTTGGAGCGTAAACATAACACGGGGAGTCTCGGGTCACCAATGGGATGTCGAGTCTTGTACTTTGGGTCAGTTAAACAGTCACGGTGTTTTCAAACGAACTTGGTTATGGTCTGGACATCTAGGGACTAATTAACCTACGGGTTATTAGTCTAAGTACTTGTAACTGTCATATGTTAGGTCGCCGCTTTACGGGACTAGCATAGCAGCTGAGTTTACTCGGGTTAAGGAAGTAACGCAACTTAAGGTGAGTTTACGGCCCTCTTTTAAACTGGTTTTATACTTTCGGGGGAGAAAACATGTGTTAAAACGATTAATTGGTAACTACTGTCATACTATGGGTTTCTATTGTGTACTACACGATCTTTGGAAGTCCCGGGGGGAACCATGAATGTGCGGGTTTGCACAACGGGGAAATGTGAATAGCGCTATTGGGAGTGACCAACCCCGCTCGTCGGCTTGGAGGGCCGGGCGAGTGCATATTGTCTCAAACAGGAACAACAGGAACATTTGGTACTTTTCGGGCACAACATCTGGTATTCGTGTTAGTAATGGTTTTCCAATCGTGGTAGTAACTAAACGTACGCCTAGCTAGCGTATACTGGTTTTCGATTTGTTATAGTATGGACAGGTGGACTTGGTACTTGGATAAAAACCTGTAACTCACCAGCATTTTTGTGCTGACGTAAACTTTTACATGTTTTCTCAGGTCGCTAAGGTAGCATGACTGGACTAGGGCGCACGCGTCCTGCACGGCGTCTAATTAGGGTTGCATGGTCTTATGAACGTTGAACTATTATTTTATGTTGAGATACTGTTTTTGAATAAGCTTCCGCTGTAAACGGGATTTTAAACTATGTTTGAAATTGCATTTATATTCATTTAGACTTGTTTATTGTGATCGTTGGTTTGGATCATGGTATGCGCCTCGCGGTAAAACCCCGCAAGTGGATTTTGAGGGTGTGACAGATTGGTATCAGAGCCAATGGTTATAGTGAACTAGGACTGCATGTAGAGTCTAGTCTATAGCCGAGTCGCACACACTAGACGATCACATGGTACTAAACGTTATAGTGGCTTACGTATGGTCTTGTTGGGGTGTCTCTAAATCGTTGGTCTTTCTACGTTACATCATCCGTTCTATCTTAGGTTGGGTTACTTGTTTTCTAGGCAGTGTAGTCTATTGGAGTAACTCGTGTGCTCTTGAGATTTGTCCAAGGCTCGGACATCTCCCTTTCGCACTCCAATAGAAACACATGTCATAAACTACCGTAGTATTACGGTGTGTAGCTAAGAGTCTATGTTCGGTGATTTGAACTTTGAACTAGGAGAACACTTGGAGGACCATGTAGAGCGATTTATCATTTTGGGTGCACACAAAATCATAAACCGAAATGCATGGAAGCCCTAGTGAGCTCTGGGTTTGAGGGGATAGTCCTGGATTGGATCTAGCTTTGATCTTGTGAACATTAGTGGTTATCTTTAACTGCGAAACTAAATTTTCTCGTTCTTTCTGCCAGAATCATGTCTGGAGTACGAGGAGGACGTGGAGGTGGTCGCAATGGTGGACGTGGTGGTGGTCGCGGTGGTGCTGGTGGTCGTGGTGGAGGTATTAACCTATCGCAGGCTGATCTGAACAACTTGCTCCAAGCTGCCTTTCAGTTAGGGCACAACGGTGGTGGTAAGTTGATTTATCCATTTTCTTTGCCTCATTGGTGAACCTTGTTTACGTTATTCGTGGTTTCTCATACGTTTCATTTCAGGTGGTCCTGTTGACCCACCCCCACCCATGTGCACCTACAAGATGTTCCGGGACTGTAAGCCCCAGGAATTCTCTGGCACTGAGGGTGCGGTGAGCTTGCTTAGGTGGTTGGAGAAAGTGGAGTCAGTATTTCTGATGTGTAACTGTCTCCCAGAAGATCGGGTAAAGTATGCAGTTGCATTATTCCAGGATGTGGCATTGACTTGGTGGAATGGCATCACCCAGAATATGGGTATTGGGGAGGCATATGCTATGCCATGGGGAGAATTTTGTGCAGTTGCTGAAGCGTGAGTATTGTCCGAGGGAAGAGGTACAGAAGCTGGAGCATGAGGTGTGGAACCTCAAGATGACTGGGTCGGAAATTGAGAAGTATACTGTGAGGCGGAATGAGTTGGCAGTGCTGTGTCCGATTGCATGTGCCAGAATACCGTAGGATTGAACACTATGTCTCGGGGTTAGTACCGGAAATTGCAGGGTTAGTGGCTGCGGGAAATCATCCTACATACGCAGAGGTGGTTCGATCGGCTCATAGGATGACCAACTTAAAGGTAAATGAGGGTATTTTGCCTGCGAAGGGTTCGACTGTTAAGGCCCCAGAGAACAACAAGCGCAAGTGGGAAAATGACGGGAAGGGATCTGGGCCAGCACAGCAGAATAAGAGGTTCGACAATGGGGGTTCTTCTTCTTCTTCGGGTAAAAAGTAGGGTGGTTATGCGGGAAAACTGCCCAAATGCAACAAGTGTGGACGCCATCATCAAGGGAACTGCGACAGTAACCGTTGTCACCGCTGCCAGCGAATTGGGCATTATGCTAAAGATTGTCGGGTTACACTTCCATCGACTCAGGCTCCGACTAACAGCTCAGCTCCGACTACTCAAGGGACTACAGGAAGACAAGGATGCTACAACTGTGGTGACACTGGGCATTACAAGAAGGATTGCCCCAAAACTGAAGTAGGGTGGGAACAACGGTAATGGGAACAACGGGGGCGGCGGCAGAAATGCACGTGCCTTCGTCATTGGAGCCGCTGAGGCTAGACAGGACCCTGACACAGTCACGGTACGTTTCTTCTCAATAATCGTTCTGTTAGGTGTTATTTGATTCTGGTGCCGACAAGAGTTTTGTATCCATGGATGTTAGTCGACTGCTAGATGTAGTACCCGTACCATTAGAGACCAAGTATATTATTGAGTTGGCTGACGGTAAAACGATTGAAGCTACTAGTGTCCTTCGGGAGTGTCAATTAGAGTTGTCGGGTTTATCATTCCCCATCGACCTTATGCCGGGTACCATTGGGTAGTTTTGACATTGTGGTAGGAATGGATTGGTTATCTTTGTATCGCGCGGAGATTGTCTGTTACGATAAGGTTATTCGGATTCCTCTCCCTGATGGAGAATTTCTTTCTGTGTACGGTATCAAGGGTGGTGTTCCGCTAAACATCATCTCTAGCATGAAAGCCCTTAAGTGTCTTCGAAAGGGTTATCCAGCCGTTTTGGCACTTTTATCTGTTTCCTCTGTTGATGAGAAGAAGATCGACGACATTCCGGTGGTACGCGAGTTTCCTGATGTTTTTCCCGATGATTTATCTGGTCTTCCTCCTCATCGTCAAGTCGAGTTCGGTATTGATCTTGTACCAGGGGCTGCTCCTATTGCTCGGGCCCCCTACCGTCTTGCACCTCCCGAGATGCAGGAATTGTCTAGTCAGTTACAGGAACTCTTGGACAAGGGTTTCATCCCGACCAAGTTCTTCCCCTTGGGGAGCCCCGATTTTATTTGTTAAGAAGAAGGATGGAAGTTTCCGTTTATGTGTAGACTACAGAGAACTGAACAAATTGACCGTCAAGAACCGTTACCCTCTTCCACGTATTGATGATCTATTCGACAGCTTCAGGGTTCTAGTTATTATTCCAAGATCGACTTGAGGTCCGGTTATCACCAGCTGCGCGCGTCAGGGAGGCTGACGTTGCCAAGACTGCCTTTCGAACACGTTATGGCCATTTCGAATTCTTGGTCTGCCTTTCGGTCTCACGAACGCACCGGCGGTTTTCATGGACTTGATGAACCGCGTCTGTAAACCATATCTGGACAAGTTTGTCATTGTGTTTATTGATGACATTCTGATCTACTCTAAGAACAAGACCGAACATGAGGAACACTTGCGTTTGGTTTTGGAACTCTTGCGACGGGAACAACTTTACGCCAAGTTCTCAAAGTGTGACTTTTGGTTACGCGAAGTTCAATTCCTAGGACATGTGGTTAATGAACTAGGGATTCATGTCGATCCAGCTAAAATCGAAGCGATCAAGGACTGGGGAGCACCAAAGACGCCAACTGAGGTGCGGCAATTCCTAGGCCTTGCGGGCTACTATCGTCGTTTCATTCAGGGGTTCTCGAAGATTGCTCAACCCCTCACCACTCTCACTCAGAAGGATAGGAAGTTCGACTGGGGTGAACCACAAGAGTCAGCGTTTGAGGAACTAAAGTCTAAACTGTGTTCTGCTCCTATTTTGTCTTTACCTGAGGGTCCTGATGATTTTGTTGTTTACTGTGATGCTTCTATTCATGGTCTCGGTTGCGTGTTGATGCAACGCGAGAAAGTGATCGCGTATGCTTCTCGTCAACTCAAGGTGCACGAGAAGAACTACACCACCCATGACTTGGAGTTGGGTGCCGTGGTATTCGCGTTGAAAATTTGGAGGCATTACTTGTACGGTACCAAATGCACCATCTACACCGATCACAAGAGTCTCCAACATATTTTCGACCAACAACATTTGAACATACGGCAGCGTCGTTGGATTGAACTCCTGAACGACTATGATTGTGCTATTAAGTACCATCCTGGCAAGGCGAATGTTGTAGCAGACGCCTTGAGCAGGAAGGAATCTACTAAACCTCGTCGCGTTCGGGCATTGCAGCTCACCATTCATTCATCTTTACCTGATCAACTCCGTTCTGCTCAGTTGGAAGCTTTGAAGGAGGAAAACCTTAAAGCTGAAACTATGCACGGTGCCGACAAGCACCTAGAGCGAAGGCCTGATGGCCTGCACTATTTCGCAGAACGTATATGGGTTCCTTTATTCGGGGGACTACGGGAGCTTGTCCTTGATGAGGCTCATAAGTCCCGGTATTCTATTCATCCTGGTTCGGATAAGATGTACCAAGATCTGAAGGTGCTTTACTGGTGGCCAAACATGAGGTCGGACATAGCCTCATACGTGAGCAAATGCTTGACCTGTGCTAAGGTCAAGGTGGAATACCAGAAACCGTCGGGTCTCTTGCAACAACCTGAAATTCCGGAATGGAAATGGGAACGGATTACTATGGATTTTGTCACACAACTTCCTAAATCACCAAGCGGGAATGACAAGATATGGGTGATTGTCGATCGGTTGACGAAATCAGCCCATTTTCTTGCTATTAAGGAGACCGACACCATGGATCGTTTGGCTCGTCTTTACTTGAAAGAAGTTGTTTCTAAGCACGGGGTGCCAGTTTCTATTATCTCGGATCGTGACTCCCATTTTACTTCTCACTTCTGGAAGTCTTTGCACAAGGCTTTGGGTACCCAACTAGACATGAGTACGGCTTACCATCCACAGACTGACGGTCAGAGTGAGCGCACGATTCAAACTCTAGAAGACATGCTGCGGGCATGTGTGATCGATTTTGGCAAGGCTGGGAAGCTCATCTGCCGTTAGTAGAATTCTCGTACAATAACAGTTATCACACGAGCATCAAGGCAGCTCCGTTCGAAGCACTGTACGGACGGAAATGCCGTTCTCCTCTTTGTTGGGCTGAAGTGGGTGAGAGTCAACTCACTGGGCCTGAACTAGTGTACGAAACTTCGGAAAAGATCGTACAGATTCGTAACCGGTTGGCAGCGGCACGGGACCGGCAAAAGAGTTATGCCGATCAGCGTCGCAAACCATTGGAATTCCAAGTCAATGACAAAGTACTTCTAAAAGTCTCACCGTGGAAGGGCGTCATACGCTTTGGGAAGCGTGGCAAACTCAATCCGCGGATGTCGGCCCATTTACGATCCTGGAACGGATTGGGCCGGTGGCATATCGTCTTGATTTACCGACGGAGCTCGGTAACGTACATAATGTCTTTCACGTGTCAAACTTGAAGAAGTGTCTGGCTGACGAGTCTCTCATCGTTCCACTAGAAGAGATCAAGGTTGATGATCGTCTTCGGATTGTGGAAGAACCTGTGGAGATCCTTGATTACAAGATTCGTAGCCTACGTCACAGCAAGATTCGTATCGTTAAGGTTCGGTGGAACTCGAACCGGGGACCGGAATATACGTGGGAACGGGAGGATCAGATGAAGTCTAAGTATCCTCATCTCTTTCCTAAGGAAGCGTTCGAGTCGAGACATGTCTCTTCTGCAGCTGAATGAATCTCGGGGCGAGATTCCTTTTAACGTGGGGATGATGTGTGACAACTCGGGTAAATCTCTCTTTTGGTTCCTATCTTTTGTTTGTTTCCTTCGTTAGTTCTTTGGTTCTTTTAGTACTTGTGCAATTTTCGGGACGAAAATTCTTTTAACGTGGGGATGATGTGACACCCGGCAAATTCTGGTTAACAATGTTATCTAGATGAAAGTCTACCTTAGCGAGTCACGCGTATGTTGTACTTAACTGGGTTAGTTAAGTCGGGTTATGGTTCGGGAACTATTGGTTAGTCTAGAAGATCATTGGATGTTGGTCTAAAGGTTCGTTAGATGTCAGTCCTTAACCAAGTGTACAAACGGTGACGATTTGTAGGATCGTCAGGGCATACGGAACGTACGAGTCTCGAGTCCCGGGAATTGGTGAACGAGTGTAAATATGTGTATTTACTTGTGTTATGTGTTTACAATCATTATGTGACTTGTCGGTACGTGAATATGTGTTAACATATGTTAAAACGGGGTTTAACGCGCAAAACACACGAAACTAACCCCTATAGGCGATTAGGAAGCCTAATCACCTATAGGGGAGGCGAGTAGGAGACCTTAAGGGCGATTAGGGGCCTACTCGTGTGAAGGTTTAGGCGATTAGGCCTAATTGTGTGAACCTTCATGCGATTAGCAGCCCTAATCGCGTATAAGAGCTGCACAATCGCTAGTTACGGGCTGGACGACTAAAAACGACTATAAATACCATACTTAACCTCCTAAACTTCATTATACAAACCCTAGTCGTCCCATAACCCCGCCCCAACACATAAACAACCTCTGGAAGGCGATTTTTGATCAAAACACAAGGTTTCAAGCTTGAATCATCATACTTTCATAATCCTAAGGTTTGATTTTCATCCATAACTCTTTATAAACGTTTTTAATCAATCCCTAATGGTCCAGACCTGTTCTTAAACGAAAAAAGCTTTCTGAAAATCGTCAATAAGGATTGTTAATCGGATTATAACTAATATACATGCGTTATGGGTGTGTATGATTAGAAAGCTAGGATTTTTATGATTCATGATGATGATTTGATATGTTATTATGTTAGATCAGAATTGATATTGATAGTATGATGATAGAAATCTCAGTAATTGGATATTAGGGTTATGATTACGCGTGTTAGTATGATGTTGCATGCTATGTGAATGGTGTTTGGATTACTTGGTTGCATGCAGGACTGATTATACGAGGTTAAACGAAGGATTTTGGGTTAAACATGTTTAGGATAGTGTTTGGGATGATATTGGGTGGTTACACACGTTCTGGATCTGATTTGGAGCGTTAAACGCGCGAAAAACCGGAACAGCAAGGTTACAGGCGAGTAGCATTCCTAATCGCCTATGTTATAGGCGAGTAGGGTGCTAATCGCCTATAACTCAGGCGAGTAGAGGCCTACTCGTGTGACAGTAGAGGTGATTAGCCCTAATTGCTAGTAAGTTCATGTGATTAGCCCTAATTGCTAGTAAGTTCATGTGATTAGCCCTAATTGCTAGTAAGTTCATGTGATTAGCCCCAATTGCTAGTAAGTTCAGTGATTAGCTCCTAATCGCCTATAATAGAGGCGAGTAGGGTTCCTAATTGCTAGTTGACCAACCTAAATGCTAGTTGACTTTTCCTAATCGCGTGTACTGCTGCTGTAAGTGTAAATTAGCATTCCGAGACCCGATTTAACATGTAGTAACATGCTAGGACCCCGTAACATGTCTAATAACTTAGTAACATATGTTTGGGTGTAATTCGGTGATACGTGAACTATGTGCTAGGACTTGTTGTGCGTTAACGTATGTTAAGTGTAATTGCGTTATTATATGTTTTGGAGCGTAAACATAACACGGGGAGTCTCGGGTCACCAATGGGATGTCGAGTCTTGTACTTTGGGTCAGTTAAACAGTCACGGTGTTTTCAAACGAACTTGGTTATGGTCTGGACATCTAGGGACTAATTAACCTACGGGTTATTAGTCTAAGTACTTGTAACTGTCATATGTTAGGTCGCCGCTTTACGGGACTAGCATAGCAGCTGAGTTTACTCGGGTTAAGGAGTAACGCAACTTAAGGTGAGTTTACGGCCCCTCTTTTAAACTGGTTTTATACTTTCGGGGGAGAAAACATGTGTTAAAAAATTATTATTGGTAACTACTGTCATACTATGGGTTTCTATTGTGTACTACACGATCTTTGGAAGTCCGGGGGGAACCATGAATGTGCGGGTTTGCACAACGGGGAAATGTGAATAGCGCTATTGGGAGTGACCAACCCCGCTCGTCGGCTTGGAGGGCCGGGCGAGTGCATATTGTCTCAAACAGGAACAACAGGAACATTTGGTACTTTTCGGGCACAACATTGGTATTCGTGTTAGTAATGGTTTTCCAATCGTGGTAGTAACTAAACGTACGCCTAGCTAGCGTATACTGGTTTTCGATTTGTTATAGTATGGACAGGTGGACTTGGTACTTGGATACAAAACCTGTAAACTCACCAGCATTTTTGTGCTGACGTAAACTTTTACATGTTTTCTCAGGTCGCTAAGGTAGCATGACTGGACTAGGGCGCACGCGTCTGCACGGCGTCTAATTAGGGTTGCATGGTCTTATGAACGTTGAACTATTATTTTATTGTTGAGATACTGTTTTTGAATAAGCTTCCGCTGTAAACGGGATTTTAAACTATGTTTTGAAATTGCATTTATATTCATTTAGACTTGTTTATTGTGATCGTTGGTTTGGATCCTGGTTTGTCATGCGCCTCGCGGTAAAACCCCGCAAGTGGATTTTGAGGGTGTGACACATACGCTCATGGTTCACTCGATTATGTTATGCGATAACAATCACCCATGCTACCTATGTAGGAGGTACCATATCCGGGTGGGATTGTCAGTCCAATAGATCTATCATTGTATACCGTCGGCTGATCAATGTTAATGATTATGCTAGAATAATGTGCTTACCCTAGTAATGTTTAGGACATAATGCAAGATAGCATAACACATAGACACTTATGATTGAATTGTAAATTGAATGTTGTAACATGTTTCACCCCAAAATAGTGAAATAGAAAAAAGGGGCTATGTAAACTCACCTTAGCAAAATGTTATGTCTCGTGAAAATAGAATAAGTGTAGCCCAACGATGCCAAGTATTACCCTATAATTAAGGTAATAAATATGTCTAAGTCTTTCTAGTCTACAAATATTTTCTAGGGTTTCGAATTTGGGGATAGGTATTCGTTTGATTAATAATTACATTGTTTATTAAATAAAAGAAATTTGATAAATAAATAAACAAAAGTCTTTTTGTAGACTTTAGATGAAAGGTGGTCAAATTATAAGGTTTTAAGTATAAAAATAATTCTTATAAAATTATTTTCTTAAAAATAGAATATTTAGTCTATTTATTTCTATTTTGCCAAAATATAACTTTAATATCTAAAAATATTAAAATTAAAGAATTTTTAAATTAAAATTTGTATTTCTGTTCTAAATGGACAGAAATAATTTATATAAAATTTTGGTGCAAAAATATTGAAAAATGGATTTATTATGATTTATTTATGATTAAAAATAACAAAAATTGATTAAAAATATTAAATAAATGATTTTTCGAAAATAAAAATCATTTCTGGTATATTTATTGTTTTATAAACTCAGAATAATTTTTGTGGAAATTTATAAAATCGTTTTGATATTTTTATAGAATTTTATAATTATAATGGAATAAACTTGAAATATTTATTATATATAATAAATAAATAATTTTTGGAAAACTAAAAATTGTATGTTAAACTTTTCTATTAGAATATCATAAAATAATTTTTTGTAGAATTTATAAAGGAGTTTTAGTATTTTAAAACCATTTTAAAAATAATAGAGAATATATAAGTAATAAAGTTTTTTAAAAAAAAGTTTGTGTATGCTATGGCTCGAACCCGGGTCTGAGACCGGGTGGAGTTTTATCACAAGCCCAGCCACCAACTGGGCTGGACCCTGAGAACGAATATTCTTGGTTTGAAAATAATTATATGGTTATATTTAAAACAGTTTTATAATCCTTTTAAAAGAAAAGATAAAAAGCCGCGTGAAGGGACTCGAACCTTGGCCTGTGGCCGGTTCGTGTTCTAGACAGAAGGGGCCCACACCAACTGATCTGTTGATCAGTTAGTGATGATTTTGGTTCAGAACTAATTATATACACAGGTCTGCAAGTGCATTATCCCCAAATCAGCAAGGTCGAACCCTAGATTTTTCAATCAACAAATTTAACGAACAATAACCCGATTAAACATAGGGTTATTTTTGTTAGGGGGCCGATGAACAAAACTATGCAAAAACATTAAAAATTTACAAAACGTTTCACGCGATTAAGAGTGGTCAACCGGAAAGTCAAACGTGCGAAAAATTGATGATCAAAACGAGTTTTTCAGAGGAAATTGAGGGTAAGGAGAGAGTTTTCGGTGAGTGTAGGTTGTAGTGAAGGCCTCAATTTATAGTATAGTGTTCGGGTGTTCGATTTGGTAATGGTTGACTCGTCTTAAAGCATTGACGCGTGATTGATACTAAATTGGAATGTTATAATGATGATTTGGGCGTGTATCCGATGCGAATCATTCATATCAATCACCAATCTTACCATATCAGGGATTAAAACGCGTTTAGATGAGTTAATTATGGATAATTGTCTTCATAGTTGACTTTCCAAGTCAACTGTTAAGATTCTATGTTCATTATATAAATAAAACGCGTGGAAGAATAACCAGTTATGTGGTGTAGCCCAGTTGGTTGGTTGGTTGTGTGTATGGTTGACCCGGCCTAGGGCACGGGTTCGAATCCCGGCTCAGGCATTATTTTTTATACAATTATTTCACTAGTATATTAATAATATATACTTATAGTATGGGACTAGGGGTCCAAATGTGTCACGATATATTTTTAAAGGGCACGATAATGATAAAAATTCGATGTTTTATTCAATAATAATCGTAACGTACATAAGATTTAATGCGAAATGTTACAAGCAGAATCGAATCGAAAAATCGGTATTCAAAGTTAGCAAAAACCGAATCGTCAGTTAATTTGGTTTTACGCTCATCCCTAGTTCAACATAGGTTTTGAAAGAAGAATTTCAGAAATGAACGACGCAACAATCGGATTATAAGCATATTTGGCTTAACTTAGACCATGTGTAATGGTGGGTGAAATTTGGTAGGTGAAAGGGGCATTTTTTGACACTTGGCAATGTGGGGTCACTTGGTGGGTGAAAGGGGCTTGAAATAGGCAAGGAGTGTAATGGTGGGTGAAAGGGGTATTTTTCTGATTGGCTATTTTTTTATTGTGGCCACTTGGCATCATCAGATTGGCCCATCCATCCCTCCTCTCACGCGAAAATTTTCACGCAGCATGCTTTTACGCCCCTTTAACAAGGAGGGGGCGGTGTTGGTGGGTGAAAGGGGCGCCAATTTACCCACTTAACGCCCTTTTGGCGGATCACTACATATGGCCTTAATACCAATCATGTACGTTAAAGTTCTTCCTGGAGAGCATTGCTTGACATAATTCGGACGAAAGTTGCACTTAGCAAATTTGAAAAAGGGAAATGTTAACCAAACTAACCATTAACTAGATTTGACTAAATTAATTGTTAACTTAGTTAACCAAATATATATCTAACTACTAAGAACCTAGAAAACATCCATAACCTAACTTCTAGTAATCACATTCACAATGCTAAAAACGGTGTTATACAATGAATGTTCTTTGACCCAAGCGATGGAAGTTATGAAAGTCAATGAAGTCTAGAACTAAGGTGATTTTTTTATGGAAGCCGAAATTTTAAATCTAAATATTCCTCTAATATACCTTGTACACCATGCATATAATAATTAGCGCATGCAAATATAATGCTTTAGAGTTTTAAACTTTTTGAACCTAAATAAACTAATCTATACATCTAATAAACTAAAGTCCATGAGGACACTTGGCACTCCCACATTCATCCTCAATTGTGTAGCCTATCATATTGTGCCAAGTGTCTCATTGTGAGAATTTATAAACTTTTTCATTTAAAAAAAATTAAAAATAGAGTAATAATCTATACATATGGTAACAATTATCACTTACTACTTTCCTAATCTAATTAACCTACTCAATCAATTACCCTCATTCTCTCTCACACGCCAATTATTCTTTCTTCTCGGTGATTCCTCTATCTCCATCCGATCAAAAGCTTCCATCATCATCGTTCATCTTCTTCGTGTATATCATTCAAGGTAACGATTTCTTCATTGTTTTTCATACGATTTCTGTTAAATATCGTTGTTTCTTATAATTATTTACTGATTTAATCGATTTTTATGTTTCTCTCTTTCTTTCTATGTTTCCATCACCGATCATTCGTCTTCCTCTATCTCTCATTCAAGGTAATCATTTTTTCTACTTTCTTGATACGATTCCTTTTATATATTGTTTTTTTTTTTTGTAATTATTTTCAGATTTAAGTGATGAATGATATTAGGTCTTTCTTTTTTCTCTGATCGTCGCCTATTTATATTCTAATATTTCATTCAGATTCTAATATTAAACTTTTATTTTTGTATTGTTGATGGTTTTTAATAATTTTTCAGATTTGGGGCTTTAGGTTTCATCTTTCTTATTTTCTACTATGAGATTATATTGTGACTTTTAAGTTTCAGTGTTTAGGTATTGTTATTTGTTTTCAATGATTAGGTATTATGTTTGTTGTTTTCAAAAATTATGAGATTTTAATAATTTTCAGATTTGTGATATGATCAGTTTCAGTGTTTAGGTATTGTTATTTGTTTTCAATGAATAGGTATTATGTTTGTTGTTTTCAAAAATTATTAGATTTTAATAATTTTTCAGATTTGTGATATGATCCTTCATGTTTTCTCAGTAGTAAAAACACGAAAATTTCCCGTGTATTATATATTTCTTCATGATATTATGTTGGCTCGATGATGTTTGTCTTCGGGTGAGGTTGAATGTTCATATGTTCTTCGAGGTGTTCTTGAGGATCATAATATTAGATGAAAGGTAAAAGAATGTTGGATATTTTTTAGTGATTAATCCGCTTAGGAAAGCTATTCGGGTCCGGGTCCTGTTTGTTGATTCGGGTCTCATTTATTAGCATTTTATTTGTTTCCTAAGTTGATGGCTTAAAGTTTGGAAGGATAATTATAAGAATTAATTGTTATAAATGGTGGTTTGAAAAGTCTTGGATGTTAAAAGGAAGGGTCGAGTTTTTTGGTAAGAGATTGATTGATTGTATTATAGGAAAGTTAATAGCACAATTAGTTGTACACTTTCCATATAGTCATAGTCAAATGTATTAACTGCATAGTCAAATGTATTAACTATAATTGCTATAATTATGAATCTTGGTTTGGAAAGTTGTTGAATGGAATTGATGGTGGAATTGGTTTTGTAAAGTTATTGCACTAATTTTAATACATTTTTAAAATTCTGATTTGTTTTTTTAATACTTTTTTTATGGCGGTTGCAGGTGTATAACGATTGTGTTGCACCAGTGAGCAACGGTGGAGGCTGTTTGCTCAGGGTAATAGTACTCTGGCAGATTCTTGCATAGACCAATTGGAGTTTATTGTTGCACGGGCACAAAGGATTGGAGATCCAAAATATCAACAGAAGGTACATGATTTTGCTCTTTAGTGCTAACAATTCTTGCATTTTGATATTTATCATGATTTATACAATATTGGAAACATCTAATGTTAATAATTATAATTACCATATCATTAATAACCTTTAAACACAAAATTATTAATCAAATATAAATACATTTATAAATTTACTTTTAAACATTCAAAATCAAAATTTAAAAAATAAAATCGGTTTTTAAAATTAAAGACATTTAAACACAAAATAAATGCTTAATTTTTTGATTTGTCACATTACTATTTTTAGCGTATAATTAGCATTTATCATGATTTACACAATATTGGAAACATCTAATGTTAATAATTATGATTACCATTTCATTAATAACATTTAAACACAAAATTATTAATCATATATAAATATAAATACATTTATAAACAAAGTTAAATTTGAATTTTTTTCATCACACTTAATACGTCTATTTTCAATTGAATTACTTTATTTTCAAACATTCAAAATGAAAATTTTTAAAAAATTACGGTTTTTAAAATTAAAGACATTTAAACACAAAATAAATGCTTAATTCTTTGATTTGTCACGTTACTATTTTTAGCGTATAATTGACATTTATCATGAGTTACACAATATTGGAAACATCTAATGTTAATAATTATGATTATCATTTCATTAATAACTTTTAAACACAAAATAATTAATCATATATAAATACATTTATAAATTTATTTTTACACATTTAAAATCAAAATTAAAAAAAAAAAACGGTTTTTTAAAATTAAAGACATTTAAACACCAAATAAATGCTTAATTATTTGGTTTGTCACATTACTATTTTTAACATATAAATAGCATTTATCATGATTTACACAATATTGGAAACATCTAATGTTAATAATTATGATTACCATTTCATTAATAACATTTAAACACAAAATTATTAATCATATATAAATATAAATACATTTATAAACAAAGTTAAATTTGAATTTTTTTCATCACAATTAATACGTCTATTTTCAATTGAATTACTTTATTTTCAAACATTTAAAATCAAAATTTAAAAATGAATACGGTTTTTAAATTTAAAGACATTTAAACACTAAATAAATCCTTAATTCTTTGATTTGTCACATTACTATTTTTAGCGTATAATTAGCATTTATCGTGAGTTACACAATATTGGAAACATCTAATGTTAATAATTATGATTACCATTTAATTAATAACCTTTAAACATAAAATTATTAATCATATATAAATACATTTATAAATTTATTTTTAAACATTCAAAATCAAAATTTAAAAAAAATCCAGTTTTTAAAATTAAAGACATTTAAACACAAAATAAATGCTGAATTATTTCATTTGTCACATTACTATTTTTAGCGTATAAATAGCATCTATAAGGTAATAGTCGGTTAAAATTATTGAGTAATGCTCCTTTTACTTATACATGGGTCACTTTAGATAATGTTCCTTCCTATAAACGGGTCAAATAAGGTAATAGTCGGTTAAAATGTTGTTTTAATGGTGTAGGTTCATGTTTGTTTACTTATAAATTGGTCGATTTGGGTAATGTTCAACTTTTCCAATGGGTCAAATAGGGTAAAAGCCACCAACAGTGTGTTTATGGTGTTTTGATTAGATTGATGTTCCTTTTACTTATACATAGGCCATAGGTGAATTGGGGCAATCTTCCCTTTTCTTAACGGGTCGATTTGGGTAATGTTTGCCTTTTCAAATGTGTCAAATAGAATAAAATGTGCTCGAAGCTTTTTTTAGCGGGTCGATATGGGTAATGCTCATCTTCTCAGACGTGTCAAATTAAATTGTGAAATTTAGGTGGTAGTTAGTTTCTTATTTTTATTTTTATTACTTTCTTATTGTTGAATATGCCATAAGTCTATTTTTAACACATACCATTTAAGTCGCCTTATTCAGGTTGGATTGTATTTAAGAAACCCTGTATTCTCACATGGCCAGCTTTATGTCGCATTGTCAAGAGTTAAAAGCAGGGCAGGCGTGAAGTTACTTATACTGGATGCTGATGGGAAAGTGATGACTAAAACAAAAAATGTTGTTTATAAGGAAATTTTCAGCGATATTTGAATAAATGTGTATTCGTTGCTTTTAAATTTTAATAAACTGTTTCTACTTTATTTTTCTTATACGTTATACTACTCCAAATAATCGTACGTTGGTAAACTGCGTGTCAACGCGGGCAAATATCTAGTAACATAATAATTACCTGGTGTGTCCATATTTATAAATTATAATAATTTGCAATGAGGAGGATGCACATAATCTTTACAATAATTTGATACATCTATGGTTCCTTCCTTCCACCTTCCAGATAATCTCTCTCTCTCTCTCTCTCTCTCTCTCTCTCTCTCTCTCTCTCTTAACTGTATACATATATATAACACATCCCTCCCTTTTCAAAACCATAAAAAGAAACAAACCCATCTCTCCATTTCTCTCAAGCTCTTTTAGGTGACAACCAAAAATGGTTTATTCTTCAAATACGGCCATTTCTCCAAGAAAACTTAGGTATGATGTGTATTCATATTCATACCAACAAAACCCCAAAACCCCTTTAGTAATCTCAGTTCTTGCTTCTCTCATTGAAAGAAGTTTAGCTAGAAACGAGCGAATTACTGGTCGAAAATGTGGGTCAAGTCTCAAGCACAATGGTGCGAAAACTAGGGTTAGGATATTCGATTGCAACGAAACACCAGATATGACGATCCAGTCGTATCTAGAAAGGATCTTTAGGTATACTAGAGCTGGGCCGTCTGTATATGTTATTGCGTACGTGTATATTGACCGGTTTTGCTCTGCGTTGCCCGAGTTTCGGGTAACTGGCCGGAATGTTCATAGGCTTCTGATTACAACTATTATGGTGGCTTCTAAGTATGCTGAAGACATGTAAGCTATTCTTTTATTTTGATGGTATTCGTTTATGAAATATTTCATGTTGTTTTAGTTTTATTAATGATTTAGACATGACAACTTTTATTATATATCTTTTGTATATGTCGATTTTTTATATGTTTAAACATATGCAATTTTAATGCTAGTTATAATACAATGCAAATCGTTTAATGAGCTAAGCATACAAATAACTTGTGAGAGTAGTTACTCGATCTCATACTAGACTAATTATTCTGTGCCATATTTTTTAGTGTACTTTAGTTATTTATACATTTAGTAGGTTAATGTTATTCAACATGATCCCACCCATATATGTATATATACTATTTGATTTAAAGTATTAAATAGTTTAAGGTATTTTTTTTCGTTATAAGTGAATGTAATAAACATCAATCTCACACATATATACACAATGTAAGATTATATTGGAAACCCATATTAAAGTGAAAACCATAAAAAACCCTACGAAACAAACTTATTTTTTATGAAAATTTAAGGGCATGCAATATACATGATTTTAAGCATTTTGAGCCAAAAAAATCAAAAAAGTGCCGAGTGTTTTTTTTATTAAATAAGTTTTTCGTTTAACACATGTTATTTTCGTGTAACATGTGTTACACGAAAACTTATTTAAAAAAAAAAACGTTTGACGCTTTTTTTGATTTTTTTTCTCAAAATCCTTATAATCATGTATATATTATAATCATGTATATTACGTGGCCTAAAATTTTCATAAAAAAACGCTCGAGAAATAAGAGTTTCCAAGATTTTCACTCTAATATATGGTTTCCAATGGATCACTACCCCACACATTAACACACTTACTTTTATACATAAATAGTATAAATGCTCAAGACTCTCCATTATTTTTTAACGCTATAAGTTAAATTATGCATGGAATAATTGTACCGTACGAAATTATGATACAACATGTATGTCACAGATGGGCGGGCCGGATGTTTTTAATATTTTGAACGTACATGTTATCAGTCGTCAATAATTCAATGCAAGAATTTAATGTTACTAACTTCATGTATTATTTACCAATTTTCTAGTACACTTATGATATGCACTTCATCATTAATATCACGACAATAATACGATTTTATGTGATTTAAATCGTTAATAATTTATTTTCTTTCAGGAATTATAGAAATTCATATTTTGCAAGAGTTGGAGGCATAACAACAGAAGAAATGAACACATTAGAGCTTGAGTTTCTGTTCTTGATGAACTTCAGAATGCACGTCAACGTGAGTGTTTTCGAGAGCTATTGTTGTCATTTAGAACGTGAAGTAAGCATCGGAGGCGGTTATCATATCGAGAAAACACTAAGATGTGCCGAAGAAATTAAATCGCGGCAAAGAGAGTACAATCAAATGTCACGAATCACGCTCTAGTATTTTTTTATTTTTTTTTTGTGTTGGTACAACAAAATTCGGGTCGGGTCCTATGTATAAATAGAGGTATGTGTACAAAAGATTGTTAGTTGTTTGATCCATTTTCAAAAGGGTCGGGTCCTATGTATTAATCGATGACAAGAGTGATGTAGGTGTGTGTTCGAAGGAGATCTAGGATTGTTAGTTGTTTGACCCATTTTCAATGGGGATGAATAAAGAATTAAGAATACAACATGCAATTTCATAAAGAGAAGTGTAAAATAATTTACATTTGAAGTTTTTGGTCATGATACCGTAGTAGCTATTATAATAATGATTTGAATTTGATTAGTGTTCCCTAAAGTGCATGATTTGATCACGGGGTTGGGTGCCATAATTACAAAACCAAATGGGCGGCCAGTAGGAATGTTCAAGCCCAAATCAATTAGTCCAGTTAGTGGTTGTAGCCCAATTAACTTTTTTAACCTATCTTTTTTTCTTTAATCCAAAATAAGATCTCGAATTTTTTTTTTTTTATAATTCACTGATCTTATTTAATCGCGAAAAATTACATTAAGATAGCGGGCAGGCGGGCAACAAGCTGCGCCGCCACCCCTTTCTTGACAGCAAACCCTAGCCTACTAAAAACGAACCCCTGCCCTTTCAGAGTCGAGATACTGCTATGAATGACATGTTGGACTCTGGACAGGAAACGGATGGCTTCCGGTGCCAAGGAGCCGAAGGTATCAAAAGCTAGGGGTACGAAAACGTGTTGGTTCTCCTCACAAGCTTTAGCATACTTCTCAACTTTCTTCGCCTCTGGTTTCCGAATTGATTCAGATTTCAGACCCTCTCTACCTAGACGAATTCTTGGGTCTTAACAAATTACTTGACCCCATCACGATGGATCTCATCACTTATAAACCTGCTTTACTGCGGGCCAAAGCGGCTCAGTGGAGGCCTAAAACAAATACTAAAACGGTGGCTCTTTTTCATAACTAAAAAAACAACGTAACACGTGAAGATAACAGTAATTATAGGATTGTAACTATTTGAATGATAAATACAATAAAACAGATTTGTAGACCTTAAAGATATTAAGCTAAAGGTACATCTCGATTACAAACAAACATGGCCGGTGATGAGGGTGGGCGAGGAGGGCGACGGCCCCAGGCCCGACATCGCAGAGGGCCGGATTTTTTTTTAATAGTATATATATAGCTGGTTATGACCGACGATATTGAAGGTTTTGATTTTATTAGTAAGCGGCTGTGGCATATTTAGAATTAGGGTTGAAGCTTATTAGAAGGAAGGTGACGGTATGGATTTGCAGGCATGGATGGGTAAGAGAAAGGTGATTGTTTGTATTGGGAAGAGAGAGAACGTGAATTTGTGAATGGCTCATCCAAAAGATAGGTTGAATAGTCAACCTGATTAATAAAATGCTTTTATGTCTATTCGGGATTTAATAGTCCATTTCATTTGTCTCATAAATCCAGGATTTACTTTGATTGTGGGTCTTGCCTTTAATAGTCCATTTAATTGTGTCACATACTAGCCTAATTTGAGTCTTGAGTCTTGAACTAATGTTTTAGTTCAATTTCCACTTGGTAAAAGAAATCGATATATTTACTTAAACATTTAAACTCATTAATATTTTATTTTTTTAATTCAATTAAACACTAAACTCAATTTAAATGAGGCCAGTTATTTTTTTTTTTTTTACCTTATGAACATATGTTTAAAGATGTTTAAACTCATTTAAAATTGGCCCAATAAGGACCCGTTACCTTGAACTCGCCCCAGGCTCGAACTTTTTTAAGGATTTTCAAGGACGGCCCTGCAAACAAATACCATATATTAAAAGAAAAAAAAATAAAACTTGGAAGCTTAAAGACATAGCGTCAAAAAAAATCCCCTTGAGCCGGTCCTGCATGCGGATCCTCCTTTGGACTCTAACCTGAATTTGAAACCGCATCCATGTCATTATAAGGTGTCAATGGAAGCTCTCCTAGAGTTATTTTGGGTCTGTTACAAGGGCGTCTATAAAAATGAAGGTTTTGCTATTGGTAAAGGCAAAGGTAGCAAAGGTGTAGGCAACCCTGTTCGGAAGTAGAAAAAGGGAGTAAATCTCAAGTGCGTGAAGTGTAGCGGGATCTCGGCTCTAGCTCAGTTTTACTTTTTATGTTTCCTTCACCACACCTGCCTTGATTTGAGTAGGGATTCTCTATGGTTGTTTTGGTGTTCCGTTGGTGTAGTGTGATTTTATCTAGTTCGGAGGTTCCTTAGTGTGTTCATTGGTTTGTTTTATCTATTAAAGAAAGGTTTATTGACTTTCAACACATACAAAAAGTAACAATATATATCGTCTCTAAGAAATCCAAAGGCGATTTTATTTTATAACTATTATCTATCTATCTATATATATATATATATATATATATATATATATATATATATATATATATATATATATATATATAGGATTTGGTTCAAATGAGAACCTTTTCCCAAATTGAGAACTAGAGAACCATTCTGGACCACACATTTCTCTAAGGCAAAAAAAAAAAAAAATTTTTTTTTTTTTTTTTTGCAAAAATCGCTGCTTTATATGTAAGGAAAAAATTTTTTTTTTTTTTTTTGTATTTTTTTTTTCAGTATACACATGTGTATAATTGCATTATACACATATGTATAATGCTATATACACATATGTATAACTGAAATATACACATATGTATAGCTGAAAAATGCTATATACACATATGTATAATTTCTATATACACATATGTATAATTGTCATATACACATATGTATAAATGAAAAAAAATTCAAAAAAAATAAAAAATTTTTTTTTTTTTTTTTGCCTTTATATGAAATGTGTGGCTCAGAATGGTTCTCTCAGTTCTCAAATAGGGGTTGGTTCTCTTAGGATCTCTACCCTATATATATATATATATATATATATATATATATATATATATATATATATATATATAGGCTCCGTCTATTCCCACCCCCTCCTTCTATTTTCACCCCCCCCCAAGCGTCTCGCTTAGGTCTAAGCGAGGCGCTTGGGAGCTGAATTCGAGGAGGTCAGTACGAGGGGCAGAAAAAGCTGATTCTTAGGCCTAAGCGTCTCGCTTAGGCCTAAGCGAGGCGCTTAGGATCAATTTTTTTTTTTTTTTGATCTTTTTAGTTAGTTTTTTGTTTTTTTTAATATAATTATTATAAAAAATGTTTTTATAATAATGACTTGCATGAAAAGTAAGTGTGAAGATCAAGATCAAGAAGAACAGTACGGTCAAACTCCGGGGGTTGTGTTGTATGTATAAAATAGTGAATAATTGTAGTGTGTTCGGTGAATTTTGACTTGCTTGCATAGGAATCTTGACTGCTACAACATAACTTGCACCGGCTTGAGATATGAGTTTAATTAGCTTAAATCTCTCTGATCCATGATATGAGAGCAAGACATAAAAATGTTTTTTGACTTGACTTGCTTGCATGAAAAGGCAACATGGAATGAGATGATCTCGATTTTCGTACAAAGTAAAAGTCAGTTGTTATCGGAGAGATAGCTGTCAACGATCAAGGCAACATACTTGAAATCAATGGGAAGGTTAACAATTCCTGCTCATCTTGATTATATCTTCATCAATCTCCTTGATCTACGCATAAGTGTTAAAAGTATCAAGACTATGAAATTAGTAAAACAACTTTTCATTCTTTCCTTGGTTCATCAATCTCCTTGATTAACAGTCCAAATAACTGTAGCATCCTTGATCATCTTCTTGTAATTACTTTCTATTGTTTCGGGTTCCCTTCCATCGATGACAATTATCTGAATTTTACTTGCTTGCATGAAAAGTAATGATCTGAATTTTACTTGCTTGCATGAAAAGTAATGATCAGGAACATTCCAAATAACCGTCCAATTTCAGCTTTTGTTTAACTCATGATATATCCACCAAATCATTTCTTCAAGTTCATTTCACCAAAAAAGGCATAACTGTAATGATCAGAAACATTCCAAATAACTGTTCAATTTCAGCTTTTCAGTTGTTATCCGAGAGATAGCGGTCAACGATGAAGACAACCTGAAAACAATCGGAGTTAGTGGATCAGAGAGATTCAAGCTAATTAAACTCATATCTCAAGCCGGTACAAGTTATGTTGTAGCTCATATGTTATTATCTCTTCTCTTATTCTCTCTTTCTCAAGTTCTCGATGGATTATTGCTCTCATATCATGGATCAGAGAGATTTAAGCTAATTAAACTCATATCTCACTGTAATGATCAAGAATATTCCAAATAACTGTTCAATTTCAGCTTTTGTTTAACTATTGTAGCAACTTCCATAGAGAAGTTATCAATATCACTGTCCAGTTATATCCACTTTCAACTAAATCTTTCTCTGATATACTCTATATCAACCGGCTTGAGATATGAGTTTAATTAGCTTGAATCTCTCTGATCCATGGTATCCATACCTTGTTTCAAGTATCTTGTAAAATTCATTTCGTCTTCAAGACTCCTAGGGAGTTACGTGCATTATCTAGTATTGAAACTTGCGATTAATAATATATTAATACATCAATGGACTACACTCACGGTATGTGCATCACGTATTTTCATTCTTTCCTTGATCTGCAATATTTGAAAATTATCATTTCTTGACATGCTTGGTAACACCTTGATCTACAATATTTGAAAATTATCATTTCTTGACATGCTTGGTAACACCTTGATCTGTAATATCTGAAAATTATCATTTCTCGAAAAGTAATTAAAAACACTTAAAAATGAATTAAAAACAATTGTTGCGAGTTAGGTTTACTCGGAGGACCACGTACAATGATTCATCAAAGTTGTACAAAGCTGGATGTTCGTACGGGAAAACCAAAACGAGCAATAAACGAAGCGAAACGGGGAGATATAATTTTCTTGGCTTGGAAACAACTTAAAAGAACCGAAAATGAATTAAAACTATTTTTTGGTGATTAACAGATAATTTTAAAGAATTAAAAGAAATTTAATTTTTTAAAAAAAAAAGTCCAAACGCCTCGCTTTGGTCAAAGCGAGGCGTTTGCTTGCCTCGCTTTGGCCAAAGCTAGGCTGTTTGTGCCTAGCTTAGGCCTAAGCGAGGCAGGCAAACGCCTCGCTTTGACCAAAGCGAGGCGTTTGGACATTTTTTAAAAAAAATTAAATTTCTTTTAATTCTTTAAAATTATCTGTTAATCACCAAAAAATAATTTTAATTCATTTTTGGTTCTTTTAAGTTGTTTCCAAGCCAAGAAAATTATATCTCCCCGTTTCGCGTCGTTTATTGCTCGTTTTGGTTTTCCCGTACGAACATCCAGCTTTGTACAACAATGATGAATCAAAGGAACTAAGTTGCAAATACGATAATTATCAAAATAACAAAGATGAAACAGAATAAATTAATGTTCTTTATATACGAATAGTGACCCTCTTGCACCGGCTTGAGATATGAGTTTAATTAGCTTGAATCTCTCTGATCCATGGTATCCACTTTCAGATTGTCTTCATCGTTGACCACTATCTCTCGGATAACAACTGAAAAGTTGTCTCATTAATTCCAATTCCAATTCCAATTCCACCGATGCAATCAGAATCTGAAGAGAAGCTATCATCTCAGAGAGATAATTGTCATCGATGGAAGCTATCATCTCCCCGTTTCGCTTCGTTTAATTAGCTTGAGATATGAGTTTAATTAGCTTGAATCTCTCTGATCCATGGTATCCACTTTCAGGTTGTCTTCAAGGTGTTACCAAGCATGTCAAGAAATGATAATTTTCAAATATTGCAGATCAAGGTGTTACCAAGCATGTCAAGAAATGATAATTTTCAAATATTTGCAGATCAAGGAAAGAATGAAAATACGTGATGCACATAACCCTCCATGCAAATCATCCCAATTCTGTCAAAAGAAGATCTATTCACCATTTCAAACGATTTGCCTCCTTTCATGTCTATGGAAACAACAATGGATTTGTCAAAAGCAAGATGTATTCACCCGTTCAGGTGCTTAAGTCCACCTTGAGATATGAGTTTAATTAGCTTGAATCTCTCTGATCCATGGTATCCGGTTGTTTTCAGGTTGTCTTCATCGTTGACCGCTATCTCTCGGATAACAACTGAAAAGCTGAAATTGAACAGTTATTTGGAATGTTTCTGATCATTACAGTTATGCCTTTTTTGGTGAAATGAACTTGAAGAAATGATTTGGTGGATATATCATGAGTTAAACAAAAGCTGAAATTGGACGGTTATTTGGAATGTTCCTGATCATTACTTTTCATGCAAAAGAACATTTTTTATAATAATTATATTAAAATTTCAAAATTTCAACTTCCCGTTCAGGTGCTTAAGTCCACCTTGATGACTGAATGTGACTACGCCATGTTTCACGTCATGCTTTCATCCTTCATTCCCGTTCAAGTGCTTAAGTCCACCTTGCTTGCATGAAAAGTAATGATCAGGTTGCCTTCATCGTTGACCGATATCTCTCCGATAACAGTCAATCTCACTGTAATGATCAAGAATATTCCAAATAACTGTATAATTTCAGCTTTTGTTTAACTATTTTAGCAACAGTCCAAATAACTCGTGTACAGCCTTTATCAGGTTCTTTTGGCCACAGGTACAAAAAGGTTATAAATGTTCATGTCGTTTCAGGTTGCCTTCATCGTTGACCGATATCTCTCCGATAACAACTGAATTTTACTTTGTTATAGAGAGAAATGAACAGTCGGATCGACTGTTGGTTGGTATATTGAGAGCAAACCGACGATCATTCAAAATTTAAAGTTACCGCTAACCTCTGCGCCATCATCGACTACAGCAAACCGACGATCTTCCTCCACGGCACTCCTAATGGGCCTCTCTTTATTTCACGGTACGATTTGTGTTTTTGTTGCTTTATAAATAATAAGTTTTGTGTTTATCAAACCCTAACGTCTGAGCAATGATTTATTAAATCGTTTTACTAATTTCCGATTCTTGATACTTTCATAAATCGTTTTACTAATTTCCGATTCTTGATAATAATAAATTATTATAATAATAAAACAAAGGAACTAAATTACAAATATAATAAAATAATAATAATAATAATAATGTTTATTGAGCAATATCTTCGACCTCTCTTATAATCAGGTAAATATGGATATTGTCTTTCACATCCGGATGGGTCAAACACAAAAAAGTCAAACACCATGTCTCCTTTGTGACTCATAGGAGTCTTGAAGACGAAATGAATTTTACAAGATATTTGAAACAAGGTATGGATATGGAGAATAAATGTTTGACTATACGTGGTTGATGATGTCAAGTTTAAGTTGTTGATTCATTTGGAAATCGAAAACGCCTATCGTCACTCTGTATAGAGAAGAAAAACAACAACCGAATATTTAGTTCTCTCCGAACTTCAGCTTCCAAAATACGACGTCGTTGTAGCTCATATGTTATTATCTCTTCTCTTATTCTCTGTTTCTCTAGTTCTCGATGGATTATTGCTCTCATATCGACTCTCACAATTATTCACAATTTTATACATACAACACACCTTCATCGTTGACCGATATCTCTCCGATAACAACTGAATTCATCTTCCTTGTCTTAAAACCCTTGACATCGCTGTTTGATTATACTCGTGTTCAGCCTTTATCAGGTTGCCTTCATCGTTGACCGATATCTCTCCGATAACAACCCTTGTTTGATTATACTCTTTATGTATAAATAGTGACCCTCTGGCAAACCTACCTCTGTTTTGAATTTGTTGCTTCCATAGAGAAGTTATCAATCTCACTGTAATGATCAGGAACATTCCAAATAACTGTATAATTTCGTTCAAGATTCCTATGAGTTTGATTAGCTTGAATCTCTTTGATCCATGGTATCCAGTCTTCAAGGTGGACTTAAGCACCTGAACGGGAAGTTGAAATTTTGAATGATGTTCGTCGACTGCACCGAACACACTACAATTATTCACAATTTTATACATACAACACACCTTCATCGTTGACCGTACTGTTCTTCTTGATCTTGATCTTCACACTTGCTTTTGACAAAGGTCTGGCTGACCTGAAGTTCCTTTGCAACCAGGTAAAAAGGAACTAAGTTGCAGATATAAAAATCTATCACATCACGATTATACTCTTTATGTATGAATAGTGACCCTCTAAGTGTGGTATGCTCAAAGATTTAAGTTAAAAATATTTTGTAAGGATTTATTTATAGATTAATGAAACAACTTTTCAGTTGTTATCCGAGAGATAGCGGTAAACGATGAAGACAGCCTGAAAGTGGATACCATGGATCAGAGAGATTCAAGCTAATTAAACTCATATCTCAAGCCGGTGCAAGTTATGTTGAAGCATCTTTGATCATCTTCTTGTAATTACTTGACAGATATCTCTCTGAGATGATAGCTTCTCTTCAGATTCTGAAAGTGGATACCATGGATCAGAGATATTCAAGCTAATTAAACTCATATCTCAAGCCGGTGCAAGTTATGTTGAAGCATCTTTGATCATCTTCTTGTAATTACTTGACAGATATCTCTCTGAGATGATAGCTTCTCTTTAGATTCTGAAAGTGGATACCATGGATCAGAGAGATTCAAGCTAATTAAACTCATAGGTAAGAACATTGTGGATGAGTAACCTAGTAACCTCTACAATGATGTGATTTGTTTTTAAATAAGGAGGTATATGTACAATGAACTTTTTACGCTAAATAATGGCAGGTTTGCCAGAGGGTCACTATTCATACACACAACTTTTTGCTCTAGTGGTGTGCTCTACCTTTTTGACAAACACCTGGCTAACCTGTCCAGTTATCAATCTCATTGGTAATCATCCGGTGCAAGTTATGTTGAAGCTCATATGTTATTATCTCTTCTCTTATGCTCTCATATCATGGATCAGAGAGATTTAAGCTAATTAAACTCATATCTATGGGAAGGTAAACATATATAACATTCTCTTCTTCTTCCCTTACAAATCACTTTGCCATTAATACAAAATCACATTTGTGCATGACATTACATTCTGCATGTGTCATTTCATAACTTGCACCGGCTTGAGATATAGAGAGCAAACCGACGATCATTCAAATTTAAAGTTACCGCTAACCTCTGTTGCGCCATCATCGTTGACAGATATCTCTCTGAGATGATAGCTTCTCTTCAGATTCTGATTGCACCGGTGGAATTGGAATTGGAATTGGAATTGGAATTGGAATTAATGAGACAACTTTTCAGTTGTTATCCGAGAGATAGCGGTCAACGATGAAGACAACCTGAAAACAACCGGATACCATGGATCAGAGAGATTCAAGCTAACTAAACTCATATCTCAAGCCGGTGCAAGTTATGTTGTAGCATCTTTGATCATCTTCTTTGTAATTACTTTTTATTGTTTCGGGTTCCCTTCCATCGTTTGACAGATATCTCTCTGAGATGATAAAGGTAGATTATGGAAAGTTGAACTCAATAAAACAAAGATGAAACTGATTAATGTTCTTTATATATGAATAGTGACCCTCTTGCAATATTTGTAATTACTTTCTATTGTTTAGCGCCGATCTGATTGTTTAAAAGTATCAAGAGTATGAAATTAGTAAAACAACTGAATTTTACTTGCTTGCATGAAAAGTTCAATTTCAGTTCAAACTTTTCAAACACCTGCAACATCTCAAGAGTCGAGGTCCTCTGAAAAAGACATCGTACAATGAACTTTTCATGCAAGCAAGTAAAATTCAGTTGGTATTAATGGCAAGATATGTGGCTTTAGTCCTTTACGCAGGATATTCATGTGAGAATGATTTCGTTACAACATAACTTGCACCGGCTTGAGATATGAGTTTAATTAGCTTGAATCTCTCTGATCCATGGTATCCACTTTCAGGTTGTCTTCATCGTTAACCGCTATCTCTCGGATAACAACTGAAAAGTAATTACAAGAAGATGATGTCAAGTTTAAGTCATTGACATTTTTTTTTTTAACTTTTTATAATTATTAAATTAAAAAAAAAAACAACTCAAAACACCAAAAAACTACCAAAATAAAACACCCCCAGAAGCGCCTCGCTTAGGCCTAAGCGAGGCGCTTCTGGGGGGTGAAAATAGAAACTGGGGGGTTTAAATATCACCACCCTATATATATTGCAAGGGGATTAATCCTACATGTTATAATATTCTTATGCAATCTCTCATTTGAGAGATGCCACATAGGATGTAACTAGATTTATACCCCGGCGCAGTGATTCGTTTTTTTATATTTGAATATTATAACTTATGGCAGAGATTTGTTTAAAATAATAATAATAATAATAATAATAATAATAATAATATATTTTATTATGTCATATTAGATATTTCAACCCGGGACGCTTTCGGGATAAAAACTAGTTACAAGTAATATAACATGCCACTGATGTTATTACCATATCTAACTATGCTTGATATCAAAAAATCTAATTATATATATTTTTTATAATAATACTAAAAAGACAAAACATTGATAAAAATATTAGCGTACCTTATATTTTGTGAGACAAAAGAATCCAATCATTTAATTCGTGTTACATGTTTATGCCCGTATTATCTAAATATTCGTCTTAAAAGATTACTGTGTTGTGTTTAATTCTTTATTTAAGAAAACACAACATCCATACTTGATGTCTTGAAACTTTTGATGCGGGTTTATAGTAATAGTATTTAATTGTACACTTGGGACATAAACTTGCTCTGGACAATTATTTTGTCTTGTGGCCATCTAGAAGCATTATTGTTTATATCGTATCTTTGACACATGAATCACACTTGATCATGAGTATAAAATCATGTCTACATAGTGTTCATTGTTTTAGTGATTCCTTTAATACATTTATTTATATGAAACTAATCAAAATGATACAAAGAACATGATGTTTGCTCTAGCATCTAAAGTGGGTAGGACTTATGAGTCTAAAAACTTAATTATCGTCGTTAAACTAGTATCGCGGTTCACACTCTGAGACCACCATTACACTTTGGGGTCTTGTAGCCTCATAAGCTAGGTCGCTACAATTGTATTCATCAAAAATATATTAAAAATGTCATTGTTGAATTTCTTAGTGTCGTCATCAATGATATCTCTATTTCTTTACTAAGGACCAAATGTGTCCATTAAGGTAATTTTACACAATTTTTAAGATGAGAGTTGAAGACTTTCACAAATCTCTAATATTTTATTTCCTTTATGCCCCTTGTGTACAACCTATAAAACCCCAATTCAATTTTCAATAAAACCTAAGCTTTTCATTGACTCCTTTGTTATTATTTACAAGTAAATGGGTAGCTAACTAATTTTTGTTATTTTTACGTGATGATCTTTTTTTCTATATCATTTCAGGCTTTTATTCCATTTCCGTACTACGGTGGGTTGCTTGTATCTTATGGTCACATGTCACAAACTATGGTGAGTATATTACTAATTAAATGTTCCTTATGTTTTATGTTTAACAAGATCTTTAATTTTGGTTTAATCGATCTTCTTATTTCTAAATTATGGTGCATTTCCTTCTTGCGCCCATGTTTATTTGCTTTATTATTTTGCACATCAAGTTGTTCTTGTTGAAAAATATAGTTCAAATGTTAATGTTGTTTGGGCTTAATATTAGTTTGTATGGTTGGACTTGGCTATTGGGCTTGTTATTGTAATAGGAGATGTATATGGGTTCTAAGCTGGTTGGGCCTGAAGCCCAATTTGTTAAGTCAAGGAATCTGGACCGTTTATTGTGGCAATCCGTGTGCTAATCTAATCCTACGGTTGAGATTGTGAGAGAGTGTGTTTTCTCTATGGAAGCTTTTGAGCTTCCTATATAAGGGTTGTTGATCATTCGTTGTAGGGTTTAGCTCAGATATTTTGCTATCTTCTCTTTTGTATTCACAGTCTAGGGTTTCGTCTTTGTATCTCTGTAAGAGTTTTCTTTGTATTGTTCTTCTTTAATAAGTGATCAACTGGTCTTAACAATCAGTATATTACAAACTCTGTATCGTTTATTGATCTCTATATTTTATAGAGATCTAGGGTTTGGCTGGGAACGTTTTGGGTTGGATAAATAAGATTTTGTCACCGTTTTCAGTCGCTATTTCTTTGTGTTGTAATTGTCTTGTATGTTTGAGTTTGTGGTTTGATTATTAGTATAAATTTGTACTTTTCTACATGGTATCAGAGCATTAGGCTCTGTTATCATCGTCTGTCTTGATTCTGGTGTCTTCCGCTGTGTATCTGAGCTATTCGAGTCTAGGTCTTGTTTTATGAAGGTGTGAGTGAAGGATCTTGTCTGGATCATAGATCTGGTCCTTCTTTTGTTTTGTATCAATAGATCTGATCTAAATCAATAGATCTTGTCTATTACCTTATTGTGTTTGAATCTGTTTGTTATTGTTACAGGTTGCTTGTGGTCAACCATTGTTGGCTGTGTTCTTAGTTGCTTGTCATTGGATTGGAGTAATCTGCTTCAATTGCACTCACACTTCTATACCCTAAGCCAAGGTATAGGTTGTGAGTTTGGAGAACCCTAACTTGGGTCTCCCTCTCGGTGAGATCGTTCTTATTTGTCTGGTTAAATTGTTTGATATTGGTCTAGGTGTCTTTGGTTGGGTTAGGGTGGACCTGCAGTTCTTGTATTGGTGTATCTATTTGTTTGTTTATAATTATCTTGTGTTTATCTGTGTGTTTCTGATCTTGTATTGTCTTGTGTTGATTGCCCATCACTGTGTTCATTGCTTGCTATATGAGTATACATATAATACTAGATAATAAAAGGCTTCGGTGTTAAGATCTGCGTGGGCACCTTGAGTGATGAACCCATGATCTGAACACTGACACAGCTTCGCCTTCTAGGAATATATCTGTTGATTGAATATATCTGTTGATTGTTGTTTGTCTTCTTGTGTGGTATATGTTTATCTGAGTTTCCTATCAGTGTATCTGTTTTGTGTCTAGTATGGGTGATCTTGTAGGAGGTGGTGCAGCAGTAGGAGGTGGTGGTCCTGCTGCTGGTGCTGATGTTGGTACCTTAATTAGCAAACTGGATATAAGTGATCCTTTGTTCTTACATCCAAGTGATACCACTAGTCTATCTATAATCAGTATGAAGTTGAAGGGAACTGAAAACTATTCTGTCTAGTCTAGTTCAATGACACTTGCTTTATAAACTAAAAAAAAAGTTGGTTTTATAGATGGAACTTTTATTAAACCTAATCATGATGAGGTCTTAAGTAAACAATGGGATAGGTGCAACTTAGTTGTGTTAAATTGGTTATTAAATTCTGTTAGTGAAGAGTTGTATCTAGGACAGGTCTTTTCTAAACTTGCTACTGAGGTATGGACAGACTTAAAGGAAACTTATGATAAGGTTGATGGGTCTGTTGTGTTCAATCTTTATCAAAAGATAAATTCATTAAGTCAAAATGGTAGTTCCGTGGCAGAATACTACCATAAATTGAACATAATGTGGAAACAATTTGATGCTACTGTGCAATTGCTTTCCTGCACATGTCAAGCATCAAAAGACTTTAATGACTTCAATAGTCTAATCAAGTTAATGCAGTTTCTCATGGGTTTAGATGAGGTTTATCAACCTGTCAGAACAAGTCTATTAACTAGCGAACCTTTACCTAGTTTAAAAAATGCTTTTGCTATTGTATCTAGAGAAGAATCTCATAGAGGTTTGGGTACAATATCAAAAGGACAAAATGTTGCTTTTGTATCTAAAGGTAATCAGTCTTTTGAAAATAGAAGAAGAGTTACTAATAGAGGTCCTAATCCAAATCTGAAATGTACACACTGTAGCATGATAGGACACACTGTTGACAGATCTTATGAGCTGGTTGGTTATCCTCCAGGTTTCAAGAAGAAGCCCGTAGGTCAGAATTCTAGGTCTAATATGTCTTGTAATGTCTCTAATCCTAAACAAGGTAGTTCATCAACTACTTTGTCTAGTGGATCTTCTTCTGTGTTGCCTTTCTCACCTGAACAGATTTCAAAACTCATGAGTCTAATCAGTGACAAAGGAGGAAATGATGCACAATGCTCCAATACTAGAGGTAAAAGTGTATTCATTAATGGTTTCTCTTGTATATCAAAAATTTCAAATTTGGCAAAAATTTTAGAAAACTTTAGTAGTTATTCTAGTTTTGTCAAACATGCTCTTAGTCATGGATGGATAACTGACTCTGGAGCTAATCAACACATGACCAATAATGACAAAGATATGGTCAATTGTGTTGAAGTTTCAGAGTACAATATTCAGGTCAAACATCATAATGGAACAAGTGCCAAAGTAACTAAAATATGTGATATTAAGTTGGCTGATGGTGTTGTTCTATATGATGTGTTCCTAGTACCTGACTATTGTGTGAATCTGTTATCTGTTCATAAGTTGTTAGAGATAATAAACTTAGTGTTTTATTTGATAAGGAAATCTGTTATATTCAGGATTCCAGGTCCAAGAGAGTCCTTGTGACTGGTAAGTAGAGTGATGGTCTCTATTTTGTTGGCAAAAGTGTGAGTGTAAATAGTTCTTGTTTTAGTATTATTAATGATGCCAATCTTTGGCATAGTAGACTTGGTCATCCTTCTGATCAAGTATTGGTTGTATTAAGAAAGGACTTGAAACTTGGACATAGGAATTCTCAGCCTTGTGATGTGTGTCACAAGGCTAAGCAAGTCAGAGTTCCTTTTCCCATTCGTGACCATAAGTCCAAACAGATAGGTGATCTTGTTCATCTGGATGTTTGGGGACCTTATAAGGTTACTAGTAGGGAAGGTTACAAGTACTTCTAACTGTGGTTGATGATTTCTCTAGGACAGTCTGGTGTTATATGCTTAAAAATAAAATAGAGGATTTTGAAAACCTAATGTCTTTCTATGAGTTAATTAAAACTCAGTTTAAAGTATCTGTTAAAATTTTTAGAAGTAATAATGGAACTGAATTTGTTAACAAACAAATACAAGTTTTTTGTAACTCAAATGGTATAATACATCAGACTTCATGTGCCTATACTCCTCAGCAAAATGGAATTGCTGAAAGGAAGCATAGGCACATGTTGAACACAGCAAGAGCCCTACTTTTTCAGAGTGGTTTACCACTAAGGTTTTGGTTGATTAAGTTCTAACTGCCACTTATTTGATTAACAGGGTTCCTTTTTCAGTGTTATTAGGTAAGAGTCCCTATGAGATAGTATATGGTTTCCCCCCAACCCTTGACTATCTTAAAAACTTTGGTTGTCTCTGTTTCAATATTGTTTTAAATAATCATGATAAATTGTCTAGCAGAGCTGAAAAATGTGTTCTAATAGGGTATTCAAATTTTAAAAAGGGTTACATGTTATGGTGTCTTGAGTCTAAACAAGTCATTTTTTCAAGGGATGTTAGATTTTATGAAGAAATTTTTCCTTTTAAACAAACACAAATTGTTGATAAAGAATCTGATGTCTTAGGAAAAGATGTTACTCATCTAAATTTTTTTGATAGTTTTGAAACTAATAACCTAAGTTTTGAGCATAGTAAGGGTACTAATCTTCCCAATGATGAAGGGGAACCAAATGAGACTCAAACTAGTCCTACTAGTTTGCAATCAGGGTCTCCTCCCAGGACTGCTAGGGGGTAGTCGGCAGCCTGGCAGTTCAGGTTGCAGGGACTCTGATAGGGTAAACCAGGATGTGGGATTAGTTAATGATGAGAAAACCCAATCTGAGGGAAGTATAAGAAGGTCTGAAAGAGTGTCTACTTTTCCAAAACATTTTAATGATTTTGTTGTTGAGGGCAAAGTAAAGTATAGTCTTGACAAAGTAGTAAACTACTCTAATCTGTCTTGTGAAAACTTGTCTTTCGTGTCTATTCTAAATTAGTCTGTGGAACCTAATTCCTATCTTGAGGCTGCCAAAGACCCTAAGTGGGTTGAGGCAATGAACTCTGAAATGGAGGCCTTGCATAGGAATAATACATGGGTTCCATCAGACTTACCAGCTGGTAGAAAACCTATAGGGTGTAAGTGGGTTTTCAAAATAAAGTATAAGTCAAATGGTGAGGTTGAAAGGTACAAAGCTAGACTTGTTGCCAAAGGTTATAACCAAATGGGAGGGTCTAGACTTTGGTGAAACCTTCTCACCAGTGGTCAAAATGGGTTCTATAAGGAGTGTTCTTAGTCTAGCTATCTAGAATAACTGGCCTTTATATCAACTTAATATAAACAATGCATTCCTGTATGGTTGCATTTCTGAGGATGTCTACATGACATTACCAGAAGGATACTATTCAAAGGATGAGACCAAAGTGTGTAAATTGGTTAAATCCCTCTATGGGCTGAAACAAGCCCCTAGAAAAATGGAATGAGAAACTTGTTGATGTGTTAGTTAAAATGGGATTCGTTCAAAGTCTATGTGATTATTCAATGTTTGTTAAGTCTGTTGATAGTTCCATAATAGTGTTACTTGTATATGTTGATGATATTGTTATAACTGGAAGTAGTGAAAATGAAATTCTAAAAGTTAAAGAGTCTCTTAATTCTAACTTCCAAATCAAAGATTTAGGAAAATTGAAGTATTTCTTAGTAATAGAAGTTCTCTATTCTAAAAAAGGGGGTTTGCTTATCCCAAAGGAAATATTGTCTAGAATTACTAAGTGAGTTTGGCTATTTGGGGTGTAAGCCTATTAACACACCAATAGAACAAAGTTACTTAGTAACTGCAAAACCTTCAAAAGAAGTTGAATTATTAGAGGATATCTCAGGTTTTCAGAAATTAATAGGGAAACTTATATACCTGTCTTTAACAAGACAAGACATAAGTTACACTGTTCAATTTCTGAGTCAGTTTATGCACAAACCCTCTAAAATTCATTTGAAGATTGCATTAAGGTTATTAAGGTATCTTAAACTGTCTCCTGGAAAAGGTATTTTGTTTAAAAAGTCTGACCAGTTTAACCTATGTGCTTATGTGGACTCTGATTGGGCTAAGTGTTTAATTACTAGAAAATCAGTTACAGGGTTTTGTATATTCTTAGGAGATTCTTTGATTTCCTGGAAATCAAAGAAACAAAAGCATTGTTTCTAGGTCTAGTGCAGAGGCTAAATATCGTGTTATGTGTTCAGCCTCATGTGACGTTATTTGGCTTATTAACTTGTTAAAAGAGTTAAAAGTCAATGTTAATCTTCTAGTTAAGCTTTACAGTGATAGTAAGGTTGCATTATCTATTGCTGCAAATCCAGTTTTCCATGACAAAACTAAACATTTTGAAATAGATTTGCATTTTATTAGAGAGAAAATCTCTAATGGTATAATTCAGGTATTAAAGATCAGTTTTGATAAACAAGTAGCTGATATTTTTATTAAAGAGTTGAATGTTAATCAACATCAGGCTATTTGTTAGCAGCTTGGTTTGTTAGACAAGTTTAACATTTGAATCAAGGGGGCTTCAAATAAGTGTTTTCTCTACGGTTGAGATTGTGGGAGAGTGTGTTTTCTCTATGGAAGCTTCTGAGCTTCCTATATAAGGGCTGTTGATCCTTCGTTGCAGGGTTTAGCTCAGATATTTTGTTATCTTCTCTTTTGTATTCACAGTCTAGGGTTTCGTCTTTGTATCTCTGTAAGAGTTTTCTTTGTATTGTTCTTCTTTAATAAGTGACCAACTGATCTTAACAATCAGTAAATCACAAACTCTATATCATTTATTGATCTCTTAATTTTATAGAGATCTAGGGTTTTGCTGGGAACGTTTTGGGTTGGATAAATAAGATTTTGTCACCGTTTTCAGTCGCTATTTCTTTATGTTGTGATAGTCTTGTATGTTTGAGTTTGTGGTTTGATTATTAGTATAGATTTGTACTTTTCTACGGTTCTTCAAACTAGATTGGATCATATAGTAAGATATGTAGGTTCTATTCGTATTTACCAATTTCCATGTTGGCATTTCTTTTTGGGTCGTGGTTACGCAGCGTGAGCACTAAAGTGAAAGTAGGTCCCAGTGGCAGATCTAGAAATAATTTTGAGTAGCTGATAACTCACAAAATTAACATATAAAACAGGCATAAACAGTCTCATAATAGGATACAATTAAGGTTATATTATTAATATTTGATAATTAATTCGTTCCTATTTGTATTTATTAGGAAAATGGATCTTCAAGACGGAAACAGAGGATTTCCGGGTTAAACCAAGCAAAATCTGGAGATTCCTAAAGATACAAGACATCCAACCAGTTCACTATATGTTTGAAGACAATCTCCGGATTAAACAATGCTGAAATCAGTCCGGGATTGACCAAGCACACCCACGCTCACTTGCACGAAGGCGCCGAACGCAAGAAGACAACGGTAATGGCCGGTTCTGGGAATCATCGGAGGTCGTTATGATGGTTCGGGGAATCATCGGGAGTCGTTACGATGATCCAAGGGATCATCGGGGGTCGGTCCATAACCACGTGTACAAGGATTGGTGATTTGTTGGATCGCCGGATTTAATGCACACAAGCAAGTCTCGAGTCCCGGGGATTGGTGAACGAATGTAACGTGTTAGTTATCAAGTAATATGTGTTTATAATCATTATATAACTTGTCGGTATGTGAATACGTGTTTATATGTGTTAAAATAGTGTTTAACGCGCCGAAAAACAATGTCTGTTGTAGGAGGCGACTAGGGTAGCTAGTAGCCACTTGCAGGGGTAACTAGGCCCCTAGTCGCCTGATATAAGTGGCAACTAGCTTTGCTAGTAGCTACCTGCAGAGCTTAGTCGCCTGTAGTGTCTGAAATGACAAGCAACAATTATAAATACCATACTTGACTTGTAAAACATCATTTGTGAAACCTAACTCGCCCGAAACTTCTCTCACAATATACTTAACTTCTGTAACCCGTTTTTGCCCTAAATCTACCATTTCCAAGCTTTAAAAATCATTTCTAGCAAAATCTAAGGTGTGTTATTCATCCTACGCTTTTATCACGTCGTTATTTTGATCCGTAAAGGTCCAGACCTAGTTTTATAAAGTTTGTGTCTTTGAAAACCTTTGAAAATAGTTTTAAAACAAGTCTAATCCTTTAAATGGGTTCTATATGAAGGATTCATGCAAAGAATTGTTTTTGATGATTAAAACATGGGGATTATTATGTGTTTGATGTTTTGCTGTTATGAATGAGTTATTAGGATGATTAACTTGGATTATGAAGGTTGTTTGATGTGTTTTGATGATAATATGTGTTTTGACCCGTTTGAGTGCATTAGGAGGATTTAGGATGTTATAGGATGATATGATGATTGAATGATCTTAGGATTTATGCTAGAATGATGTGATAATAGTATGATGATGATGATTGAAACGTAATTATGTGATGAAATCTGATTATTTGTCATTTTGGGTAAGTTATCATGCAATGATGTGATATTTTCATAATATTATTCCATTTTGGGAAATGCTTGCAATTAGGGTGTTAGACTAATGATAAATTGGTGGGTTTTTCATTTAGGATAAGCTGCTTGATGATTATGGATTGATATTGGAAGTTTTTACATGTTTCGGATCTGATTTGGAGGGTTTAACGCGCGAAAAGAGTCACCCGGACTGCAGGGGCGACTAGCTAAGCTAATCGCGTGTTTTTATGCCTAGTCATGTGTTTTGTTGTTGTAAGTGAATTCTGGGACTCCGAAACATGATTTGACCCTTAGGAACATATTGTGAACCCCGTGACATGTCTAGAAACCTGATAACACGTGTTCAGACTCGTATATGCCGTATGTGAACTCGTATGCTAGACTTAGTGAACTGTTATGCGTATTAAGTGCGTGTTTACATATGATTGCTAGGTTACTCGTATTTGGATAACACGGGGGATGTCGGGTCACCAATGGGATGTCGGGTCTTGTCTTGTGTGGTCAGGTTAACGTTCAAACATGTTTTCACACGTACTTGGTTATGGTCTGGACATTCACGGACTAGTTGACCTATGGGTTATTAGTCCGGATACTTATATACATCTTATGATAGGTCGTCGGTATTATGGACTATCATAGCATTTGGTCTAACTATTTTCAGGAATGCAACTTAAGGTGAGTGTCATGGCCCCACTTTTACTGATTTTACTTTCGGGGGAGAAACATGTTACGTACTTTGGATTCATAAAGATCATGTTATACTATGGTTATCTTTTGTTTACTATACCGCGTTTCATCTTAAGTCTCAAGGGGAAAACCATGAATATGTGGGTATACATAATGAGGGAAATGTGGATAGATCTATTGGGCTTGACAAACCCCACCCGGGTCGGCTGTAGGTCGGACAGGTGCATATTGTCTCTAGCTTCAGGCCTACCGAGGATGACGGTAGCCCAACATTCTGGGCGGTTCATACATTGGTACATGTTAAGTAATGGTTTCCAACCGTAATAGTAACAGTACTTAACGTCTAGCTAACGTTCATATAACATAGTAGTAACGGGATTGATCTTTTAAACTTATGGAAACGTTTTATAAAAACTTGTGAACTCACCAGCATTATATGTTGACATTTTTTGCATGTTTACTCAGGTCGCTAAGATAGCAGTACATGGACTAGGCGCACGGGGTCTTGCACGGCGTCTAGAGTCTAGTTGCATGTTTTTCAAATAATTTCAGACTACGTTCATTTTACTATGGGTTGTAAACATATTTCAGCTTCCGCTAATGGTTTTGTGTTATGAAACCTAATGGTTTTGGTATACGTATTTTACATATAATTGTCGTTTATTGTGACCGTTGACTTGGATCCTGGTGTGTCACGCGCCTCGCGGTAAAACCCCGCACGTGGAATTTGAGGTGTGACAACTTCTCACATTAAGAGCTATTTATAAGATAATAACCATTTGTACAAGAACCTTCATCGGTCAAGGAATTGCAAGGAAAGTAGTTTAACAAGAGCCATCCTATTTATAAGGTCAAGGAATTAATTGTAAGGAAAGTAGTTTAACAAGAGCCATCCTATTTATATGGTGTGAGTCACCGAATGAGCGACGTGTGATTTGAAATTAGGGTTTCTTTCCTTGGCATCGTATGTGTAACCATCACCCACATCCTATTTTAAAATAAAAGTATTAACATGTTAATAGGTTTTTAACATGTTAGAGGCGAAAATTAACATGTCTTATCGTGTCGACCTGTTTAAAATAGAAAACATGTTAAGGTCAAACACAAAACCTTATATAAACAAAGAAAGTGTAACAACCGGCAAAAATAAGGTAATTCCGTACAAATTAATTAATATATGATTAACGTAATTAAATGCAATTATGTGTGATTTAATTATCAAGGCCTTAGGAGATAGCAATTTCCAAATAGTGCATAGGAATGCATACGTTTAATGGTAAAACATGATTGGATCATGTGCGAATAAGCTATCCGGTATGGACGTTGGCAATTACCCGGTAATAATTAAATAAACGAAAAGGATCCCGGACACCCAGGATATAAAATAAAGGGTATTTTCATGAAATATAATGAGTTTTGGAACTCCAAAACCATAAGTGAAAACGTCTTGTACAAATCTCCCGGTAACAAATAAAATGCGCGTACCGCACCCGATACGCGTATAACTCATAATTTCACCCGGCAAAGGCCTAAATAACCAATCAACGCTTAAATTAGACTATATTTAAGGGATATTAAAGGTATTTTTAATGTCCGAATAACGCGTGATTAAAACCCGAAAAATACCCGAACGACACCCGAACGACGGGGGATTAAACATAACAAATATTGGGTAAATATTTGAAGTTGTGGACCCCACCTAGACCCATCAAAGGCCGGCCTTATGGCCACAAAACATCCATGCTTTGTGTTAATAATAATAATAACCTAAGATCTAGTATAAAGCATGCAACTACATGAGACAAAGGTGTATGACACACTAGTACAAAGCATGCAACATTTTTGTCTCCCCCTTGCCAAAATTTCGGCCATAGGCCATCTAATCCAAGACAAGGATAGCAATCATCACACTAGTATACACATGCATGTGTGAGGTCTTGTATAAAGATTAAGATGGATCATAAGGATTTACCAAGATTTACAAGCAAAACTCTCCCTTGTCTCTTCAAAAACCCACGGCCCACCACTATCCCACATCCATCCAAGATCATTTTGTACTTCATAAATCTCTTGAATCTTTAGTAATAATCACAAAATCCATGGAAGATTACATGTGATAAGGTTATAAATAACATGTGTTAGAGAATTGGATATCAAAGCAAAACTCTTCTTCTTCTTGTTCTATAGGGCCGTAAGTTTTACCCCTCCCCCATACATCATTCTTTCAAGTTTTTACATCTCCAAATCACTTAAAACAATCCATCATCCAAACCCCTATTGTGTGTTTCAAGCTTGGAGCTTAACCATTAAGGAAGAACACACTAAACCCCTCTCAAAATCAAAGGTTTTGTCTTCCCTAGCCTTGTGCTAGTAGTAAGCTTCTTAACCTTGTTTTTGATTATTATTATTCATGTATGTGTTCTTAGAAGCAAGTTGTACATGAAGGGTTTAAAAGGTGGTTTGAACATAATCTTTAATAGGTTTTACTTGTGTAAAATAGATGATTAAAGATATGTAAATAAATCATGGATTTGATGATGATAAAGTAATGATCTTGAAAATATATAAAGTTTACACTTAAACTTAGTAGGATGATGATTTGGTTAAGATTGTGAAATGAACTTGAATATGTTAAAAAGTAACTTTAAATCATCTTATCATGATCATCTAAGGTATAATGTATGGTGGAACATATTAGAAGTTCATGGATAAAGAAGATGAAAAATTTATGTACTTACTTAGAAGAACGATATTTTGTTAAAATGGGCAAATACATAAAACACACATACAAGTAGTCTTACATATGGAATATAAGACTAACAAAAGTGTTTTGATACAAAAATAACTTACCAATAAAAAGTTGAATCTTCAAAGTCTACTATTTTGAGTGAAAAATGTTAACTTTGGAAGTTAGAGTGGAAAAATGCAACATTTGAAAGTTAAGGGACTAATATTGTAACTTGGAAAGTTAGAGGACTAAAATGGATATTTTAGAAACTATTAGTCCAAAAATGCAAGTATGGAAAGTTTGGTGTCAAAAATGTAAGCAATAAATTCTAAGGATGATTTTGGTAAATACTAGTAGATATACTTGGGTATTTTTGTATAAAAGTATATTTTTGAAAGTTATAAAAATATGGATTATATTAACATAAGGATTTTTATAAAATAGAGATTTTATAAAAATATTAAACAAACTTGAGAAACTTATACAAAAATGAATACTTTTATATAAATGGGAATATAAAAGTGTTGGAAACATTTTTATAGTTAAGTTGACAAGTTGGGTTAAAAATACATAAGTATTTTAAACCATCCAAGTAACATGTGAAAGAGGAAGAAATATGGATAATATTTCTATAAAACACATGTTGGGAAAAACTTGGAAAAATTAACTAATCGAGTTAAGATATCGAAATAAGACGCGTTAACGAACCGTACACGGACAAAACACGAGAAAAATGCCATTGCGGCAAGATAAGAAAATATATATTTTTAAGAAGTAAAATATATATACATTATGGGTGAAAACTAATAAACACTTTCCTAAGTGTTGGAGGAATTGTTCGTGGGAGAAAAACATGACATAAACAAATAAGACGTTAAAACAAACGTATATACTTAACAAGAAAAATTACACATTTATATATATGTACGCTCGTCTCGGCAAAATTCTAGTATATCTACTTAATGGGAAAGTAGATATGTGGGAAGGAAAGCCGCGACGAGAAGACAAGGATATATATATGTGTATGCCGCGTCGACAAGATCCTAGTATATTTATTTGAATGGGAAAATAAATATACGGTATGGTGAGTTGAATCGGGTGTTAAGAATATACAATCGAACGACAAGATCTTAGCATATTTGTTTAAATGGGAAAACAAATGTGTGGCAAAAGTGAGTCGGGTGGAGTGTTGAAATATATATTATATCGAGCGATGCGATCTTAAGTATAATTATTTAAATGGGAAAATAATTATATGTTAAGTGAAGTCGAGTCGATGATAATAAGATACAAGTTAAGGAAATATTAACAAGAGTAATATATAACTTGTAACACAAAGGGTAATCTAACGCCAACGAAACCTAGGATACGCGCTTAATTAAACGAGATTTGGAATAACTTGTGGTCGGGAGTTGGGTGTACAACTTGCCAAGGCACATGCACTATAGGAATAGTGACTTATACGTCTAGGACGTTTGTAGGTGCGAGACCATCCTTGCTATCCGCCTAGTAAGCCAGACAGAGTTTCAGGTGAGTTTCACGGCCCCATTTTAAACTATTTTTACGTTTTTCGGGGGAAAGATATGTTAGGGAAAATGTTTGACGGATTTATTACTTGAGGTGTGACCGCCACTCGGGGTTGAGTCCTCGCCTCTATAATCATTTATTCGGGGAAATGAAACCGGAGGAATATTGAATAGTACTATCGGTGCCTGACAAGGCCCACCCCTAATCGATAGCGTCGATTATGCATTAGGTTATGCCTGGGGTGCATATATTCTGAACTTAAGTCGTGGGAAACCGAGTAACGACTTGGAGCGGGGCATATTTATCTTATACGTCTTGGTTTGATTATAGTCTCAAGTAGAGTTATAGGAATTTGCAACTCCTATATATTGTCATAACATGGTATTTCCCAAGTATTCAAGTTTTGGAAACTAAAAACCTGTGAACTCACCAATATATTTATATTGACGAAACTTTTAAACATATCTTTCAGGTAATTAGATGAAGGAGAACCGGGCAAGCTGGGTCGAGGAATCCTCCAATGCGGCGTCAAACTTTTGCGGGGTTTCACTTTTATTTCCCAAGGCATTTGGGATATATTTGAGAAACCTCTATGATTATCTTAAAAACAATTTTACTTTTGTGTAATATTTGAACAAGATTTGACGTCATAATAAATGACCCATTTTCTTAAATTACTTGTGTTTAGCAATAACCTTGACTTCATGCTTTGAACCGTCGCGCCACGTGTTTCCGCCATTGTCGTGGTGTGACAGAAGGTGGTATCAGAGCCAAGGTTATAGCGAACTAGAGTATTTTCTTTAAAAACTAGACTATAACCGGATTTGGTTCAAAAAGATAAAGTTTTCAAAAAAAAAAAATATATACATAGTTGCTAAATGCAAATAAAGTAATTTTTCAAGAAGCATTGGGCATGAGGAGATTCCGACCAAGCTAGCCAGGGGTATCGTTATGCATTAACGTAGTATTAGAGGTTAGAAAGGATACTGATAATGTACGCCTTAACTATCTAATTTAAATTAATTCATATATATACATGTACGGTTCTTTTGCCAGGATGTCGGACGCTGGTAGCATAGCGCCCAGTTACGATAGCAGCATTCAGATCATCCCCGCACCACCGCCTGAGCCAGTCGAGCTGGTTGTACTTGATGCGGAAGACGACGACGTGGAGATGTACGTCGCAGGAGGTTCAGATGATGATTCGGACGAGACGGATCCTAGCGAGGATCCTGACTGGGCACCCGCCGTGGTCGACGCGCCGCTACCTATTGTACAGGCCGCACCTTTCGCCCCACGCCCCATCCGAGCTATCAGGGACTTCCCTGAAGGCTGTGCCGGTCCGTCCCGGCCGATCCCAGCCCAGTCGGAGACAGTAGAGTCTCCGTTCGACAGACAGGCTCACGTTGAGCATGAGCCAGCACCTGTACCACACATCCACATTCCTCCAGGCATGAGACTCATGCCGATCTCCCGTGGGAGGAACGGGTGGATATCTGATGACTCGGACGACGAGTCCGTAGCCTCGGTTGAGCACATGCTGGTACCCGAGATCCCAGCTGTTCAGGAGGAGCCAGTGGCTCCAATGATAGAGGACGCACCTGCTGACCCTGTAGCCCCACCAGCACCACTTGAGCCCGCTCCTCAGGAGGGGCCAGCCATAGCAGCACATGTACTTGAGGGTAGCCCCGCCGATAGCTCTGAGCTACGCAGGGCAGGTATGGCAGCCTTTGCCACCGCGAGCCCTCCCACCCCCACTGTCGTGGTATCCACCCCAGAGTGGGCCACTGTTTCAGAGCCTCTAGTAGCCCCATTAGCCGAGCTTGTACCACCACCCACTGTAGCCATGACACTACCGATCCCTACCCTTCCCAGCATGCCACCTGCACCGTACCCTCTGGGTGCAGGGGACCCCTACATGATGCCACCCCACTTTACCCTCAGACCACTAGGTTTTACCCCGTTACTTCCACACATACCGATACCAGCCCCCTTTGGGCCGTTCCCATCAGCTCACCCAGACATACCCGGACCATCCCAGCCACCTAGGACGACACCATTATCTGGACCAGCATGGTCCACTGCCATCACCTTAGAGCGAGATTTTCAGACTCTCGCTGACACGGTGCAGCGCACCGTGACACAGGTGGAGCAGCAGACCCGTCTGATGTGGACGAGGATGATTGATGCACGGGATGCTTTGGCGCACTATGCGGAGGAGTTGCTGAGCATGGACGCTCAGTGTGGTATTACAGGGGATGCGCATTTTGCGCATCGACAGTTCTTGTATGAGCGTATCATGACGATCAGCATGACGATCAGTACGCTTGCACCGCAGTACCAGTATCCGCCACCACCGCCACAGTGAGGATGTAGCAGGGATGCACGGAAGAATCACCAGCTTATGTACATAGTAGCAGCAGTATGGTAGTACAGCACGGGTTATGACACTCGTCTGCATTTTGCCTAGCCGTACGGGTATTACGGCACATGATATGATGTTTTATTTATTTCAAAAACAATGTATTGTATGAGAGATGTATTCTCCATTTTGTTTATTATAAACAAGCATTGTACTAGTATTATTGAAATTAATGAAAAATCTTATTATTATGGTGAAATATGTTGTTGTCTATGATTATTATTGCTTATTCCATATGTTGTGGTTTGTGTATTTGTGTGGTGATGTTGTGTTGATTACTATTTATTTCTGTATGATGTGTTGGTATGTTGTGTGATGACATGGTGTTGATTATTGTGTTCATATTCTGGTTTGTTATTTATGCTTTATATTGTATAAATGTTTGCCAAATTAACCTTTGATAATTATTATTGAAGAGAAATGGCACCGGCCACTAGAAGCAACAGCGGTGCAGACGGACTGCCCGCAACACCAGCCGAACTTGAGACCATGATTTCTGAACGCATAGCCCGCGCGATCGCGGAGCACGAAGCTGCTCGCTCCGAACGATCACGTGACTTGACTGGGAGTGACCGACAAGAAACCTCCCCCACTGGTAAGAAGTTGAAAATAATTGGTAAAGCGATGGGAGAATATCCTAAAACTCCTATCCCACAATAACATACAACTTTATTGATGCAGAAACGGCCTCGCGAGAGCGTGGCTGCACCTTCAAAGCCTTCCTAGACTGCAAGCCGATCAATTTCAACGGCACGGAAGGATCAGTTGGCCTGGTCAAGTGGTTTGAAAAGACCGAGGCAGTCATCCGGATCAGTGGGTGTACCCCACGTCAGTCAGTTATGTACGCCACCAACTTGTTCTTGGACCAAGCACTGACGTGGTGGAATGGACAGGTACAGTCATTGGGTGATGACACTGCTTACTCCCTGTCATGGACAGAACTGAAGGAACTCATGATTGCTGAGTACCACCCGGCGAGCGAGGTACAGAAACTGGAAACTGAGTTCTGGAACCTCACTATGATGGGAGCGGACGTTACTGGTTACACGTCTCGATTCCATGATCTTGCCAGACTAGTGCCACGATTGGTCACCCCTGAAAATAACAAGATTGAGCGTTATTTGTTCGGCCTAGCACCGCAAATACGCAGCATGGTCACTGCTTCTAAACCTACGACCAAGCGCGCAGCCATTGATCTTGCGCTAAGCCTCACCGAAGATGCTATACGCATGGGTACACTGATCCGACAAGTTTCGGGATTGAAAATTTCGGAGGCAAGCAGTGTAGAAGCCAAGAATCAGGGGTCAAACTCAGCTGTTGTGTCGAACGACCAGGGTAACAAGCCGAGATTCGGGAAAAGAAAACGGGATGAAGGGAAAAGGGACAGAGCGTCGGGTAGCTCAAACAAGAGGGGAAAAGGATATGTCGCCACGGGACGTGGTAATGGTAACAAACAGGGTAATCAGGGAAGAAATAATGGTTTGACATGTGGAAAGTGCCACCGCACAGGGCACAAGACTGAAGAATGCCGTTCTGGAGCACCGAAGAATGGAGGGGCTAGACCATGCTTCGCATGCGGGTCGTTAGATCATTGGAAGAAGGATTGCCCCAAGATCAACAACCAGGCCCGCGGGCGGGCATTTGTGATTGGAGCCGGTGATGCACGACAAGACCCCAACGTGGTCACTGGTACGTTTCCTCTTAATGGTCATTATGCCTCTGTATTATTTGATACCGGTGCTGACTTTAGCTTCGTATCCATTGAGTTTAAAAAGCTACTTGGATTAAAAACTAGCAAACTAGATACACCCTACTCTATAGAACTGGCTAATGGTAAAACTATTGAAACGAGAGAGGTAGCAAAAGACTGTAAATTAGAACTCTGTGGGCACGAGTTTGGGATTGATCTTTTGCCAGTTGTGTTGGGAAGTTTTGACATAGTTGTCGGCATGGACTGGTTGTCCGCACATCATGCCGTCGTGATTTGCAACGATAAGGTTATTCAAGTCCCCCTCGCAAGCGGTGAAACTCTCTCAATTCAAGGGGAAAGACACGGGACGCCACTAAGGATTATTTCGAGCATGAAGGCTCGTAAGTGTCTAAGAAAAGGGCTTGTCGCATTCTTGGCACACGTAGTGGACAAGAAAGCCGACGAGCGAAAGTTGGAAGACATTCCAGTAGCTAGAGATTTTCCGGATGTATTTCCAGAGGATTTGCCGGGGTTGCCACCACCTCGACAAGTCGAGTTCCGCATCGACCTCGTTCCCGGAGCTGCTCCTGTGGCACGATCGCCATACCGCCTAGCTCCATCAGAGATGCAGGAACTGTCCAGCCAGCTACAAGAATTGTTGGACAAAGGTTTTATAAGACCGAGTTTCTCACCTTGGGGAGCTCCCGTCTTATTTGTGAAGAAGAAGGATGGCACATTTCGCATGTGCATCGACTATCGAGAGCTGAACAAGCTAACCATCAAGAATCGCTATCCTCTCCCCAGGATCAACGATTTATTTGATCAGCTCCAAGGTTCCAGCTATTACTCCAAGATGGATTTGAGGTCAGGCTATCACCAGTTGCGTATACAAGAAGAAGATGTACCAAAAACGGCCTTCAGAACCCGGTATGGACACTATGAATTTTTGGTAATGCCGTTCGGCTTAACCAACGCACCAGCGGTTTTCATGGACCTAATGAACCGCGTGTGTAAACCATACCTGGATAAATTCGTCATAGTTTTCATTGACGATATTTTGATCTATTCACGCACCAAAGAAGACCACGAGAATCACCTTCGGTTAATTCTTGAAGTATTACGCAAAGAGAAGCTCTATGCTAAGTTCTCAAAATGTGACTTTTGGATTCGAGAAGTTCACTTTTTAGGCCACGTGGTAAACGAGAAGGGCATACACGTCGATCCCGCCAAGATCGAGGCAATTAAAAATTGGGAAGCCCCTCGAACTCCTACCGAGGTACGACAATTTCTAGGCCTTGCGGGTTATTACAGAAGGTTCATCGAGAACTTTTCAAAGATAGCACAAGCTTTAACCATGCTAACCCAAAAGGATAAGAAATTCGAGTGGACGGAAAAGCAAGAGGCAGCATTCCAATTGTTAAAAGACAAGCTATGTGGCGCTCCGATACTATCACTCCCCGATGGTACGGAAGATTTTGTAGTTTATTGTGATGCCTCACATCAAGGTTTGGTTGCGTATTGATGCAGCGAGAAAAAGTAATAGCATACGCTTCCAGGCAACTGAAAATCCATGAGAAGAACTACACTACACACGATTTGGAATTAGGTGCAGTGGTGTTCGCTCTCAAGATATGGAGGCACTATTTGTACGGAACCAAGTGCACGATTTTCACTGATCATAAGAGTTTGCAACACATCTTTGATCAGAAGGATTTAAACATGCGACAACGGCGATGGGTCGAATTATTAAACGATTACGATTGTGAGATAAAGTACCATCCCGGTAAGGCGAACGTCGTAGCCGACGCCTTGAGTCGCAAGGAACGGGTTAAACCATTGCGTGTTCGAGCTTTGGGTCTGACTATCCACACGAACCTGACCGAACGAATTCGTGAAGCTCAAGTTAACGCCCTTAAACCCGAGAATGTCAAAGGTGAAAGGTTACGAAAGATGGTTGATTCACTGGAACCAAAAGCGGACCAGACACTGTATTTCATGAATAGAATTTGGGTCCCAGTATATGGTGGATTGCGTGAGCTAGTATTGGCCGAAGCTCACAGTTCTAGATATTCGGTTCACCCGGGTGCAGACAAGATGTTCCACGATTTGAAGGAACTTTATTGGTGGCCGAATTTCAAAAGGGATATAGCAGCCTATGTTGCGCGATGTTTGACTTGCGCAAAGGTCAAGGCTGAGCACCAGAGACCTTCCGGTTTGCTCCAGCAACCGGAAATACCGGAATGGAAATGGGAACGAATTACCATGGATTTCATTACCAAGTTACCTAGGACAACAAGCGGCCATGACACGATCTGGGTAATCGTTGATCGATTGACAAAATCTGCACACTTCCTTCCGATTCGCGAAACGGACAAGTTGGAGAAACTGACCCGTTTGTACATTAAGGAAGTGGTATCTAAACACGGTGTACCTGTTTCTATCATCTCCGATCGGGATAGTCGTTTCACTTCCAGATTTTGGGAAAGTTTAAATGAAGCCCTCGGTACTCGCCTCGACATGAGCACCGCATATCACCCCCCAAACGGATGGTCAAAGTGAACGAACCATCCAGACCTTGGAAGATATGTTACGGGCATGCGCGATTGATTTCGGAGGTAATTGGGATACGCACTTGCCATTGGTAGAATTTTCTTACAACAACAGTTATCATACGAGCATTCAAGCCGCACCGTTTGAAGCTCTGTATGGACGCAAGTGCCGATCGCCATTATGTTGGGCGGAAGTTGGAGAAAAACAACTCACCGGGCCCGAAATTGTTCAAGAGACCACGGACAAGGTCTTTTTGATAAAGGAACGCCTCAAAGCGGCCCGTGACCGCCAGAAAAGCTATGCTGATATGAGGCGAAAGCCTTTAGAGTTTCAAGTCGGAGACATGGTCCTACTGAAAGTGTCACCTTGGAAAGGTGTCGCGCGCTTTGGGAAGCGCGGAAAGCTGAACCCACGGTATATTGGACCGTTCGAGGTCTTGTCCAGGGTAGGCACAGTGGCATACAAGCTCAAGTTGCCTCAAGAGCTTAGTGGAATACACGACACGTTTCACGTGTCAAATTTGAAAAAGTGCCTATCCGACGAAACTCTCATCATTCCAGCCGACGAAATCCAGATTGACGACAAGTTACATTTTGTTGAAGAACCAATCGAGGTAACTGATTGGAAGGTCCAAAAACTTAGGCGCAGCAAGATCAGGTTGGTCAAAGTGCGCTGGAATGCCAAGCGTGGACCGGAGTTCACGTGGGAAAGGCTGGACCGGATGAAGCAAAAATACCCCGCCCTATTCGAGAAGACACCTGTACCGGAGAACTCGAAGTGAATTCCGGGACGGAATTCTCTTAACGGGGGGAGAATGTAACAACCGGCAAAAATAAGGTAATTCCGTACAAATTAATTAATATATGATTAACGTAATTAAATGCAATTATGTGTGATTTAATTATCAAGGCCTTAGGAGATAGCAATTTCCAAATAGTGCATAGGAATGCATACGTTTAATGGTAAAACATGATTGGATCATGTGCGAATAAGCTATCCGGTATGGACGTTGGCAATTACCCGGTAATAATTAAATAAACGAAAAGGATCCCGGACACCCAGGATATAAAATAAAGGGTATTTTCATGAAATATAATGAGTTTTGGAACTCCAAAACCATAAGTGAAAACGTCTTGTACAAATCTCCCGGTAACAAATAAAATGCGCGTACCGCACCCGATACGCGTATAACTCATAATTTCACCCGGCAAAGGCCTAAATAACCAATCAACGCTTAAATTAGACTATATTTAAGGGTTATTAAAGGTATTTTTAATGTCCGAATAACGCGTGATTAAAACCCGAAAAATACCCGAACGACACCCGAACGACGGGGGATTAAACATAACAAATATTGGGTAAATATTTGAAGTTGTGGACCCCACCTAGACCCATCAAAGGGCCGGCCTTATGGCCACAAAACATCCATGCTTTGTGTTAATAATAATAATAACCTAAGATCTAGTATAAAGCATGCAACTACATGAGACAAAGGTGTATGACACACTAGTACAAAGGATGCAACATTTTTGTCTCCCCCTTGCCAAAATTTCGGCCATAGGCCATCTAATCCAAGACAAGGATAGCAATCATCACACTAGTATACACATGCATGTGTGAGGTCTTGTATAAAGATTAAGATGGATCATAAGGATTTACCAAGATTTACAAGCAAAACTCTCCCTTGTCTCTTCAAAAACCCACGGCCACCACCACTATCCCACATCCATCCAAGATCATTTTGTACTTCATAAATCTCTTGAATCTTTAGTAATAATCACAAAATCCATGGAAGATTACATGTGATAAGGTTATAAATAACATGTGTTAGAGAATTGGATATCAAAGCAAAACTCTTCTTCTTCTTGTTCTATAGGGCCGTAAGTTTTACCCCTCCCCCATACATCATTCTTTCAAGTTTTTACACCTCCAAATCACTTAAAACAATCCATCATCCAAACCCCTATTGTGTGTTTCAAGCTTGGAGCTTAACCATTAAGGAAGAACACACTAAACCCCTCTCAAAATCAAAGGTTTTGTCTTCCCTAGCCTTGTGCTAGTAGTAAGCTTCTTAACCTTGTTTTTGATTATTATTATTCATGTATGTGTTCTTAGAAGCAAGTTGTACATGAAGGGTTTAAAAGGTGGTTTGAACATAATCTTTAATAGGTTTTACTTGTGTAAAATAGATGATTAAAGATATGTAAATAAATCATGGATTTGATGATGATAAAGTAATGATCTTGAAAATATATAAAGTTTACACTTAAACTTAGTAGGATGATGATTTGGTTAAGATTGTGAAATGAACTTGAATATGTTAAAAAGTAACTTTAAATCATCTTATCATGATCATCTAAGGTATAATGTATGGTGGAACATATTAGAAGTTCATGGATAAAGAAGATGAAAAATTTATGTAACTTACTTAGAAGAATGATATTTTGTTAAAATGGGCAAATACATAAAACACACATACAAGTAGTCTTACATATGGAATATAAGACTAACAAAAGTGTTTTGATACAAAAATAACTTACCAATAAAAAGTTGAATCTTCAAAGTCTACTATTTTGAGTGAAAAATGTTAACTTTGGAAGTTAGAGTGGAAAAATGCAACATTTGAAAGTTAAGGGACTAATATTGTAACTTGGAAAGTTAGAGGACTAAAATGGATATTTTAGAAACTATTAGTCCAAAAATGCAAGTATGGAAAGTTTGGTGTCAAAAATGTAAGCAATAAATTCTAAGGATGATTTTGGTAAATACTAGTAGATATACTTGGGTATTTTTGTATAAAAGTATATTTTTGAAAGTTATAAAAATATGGATTATATTAACATAAGGATTTTTATAAAATAGAGATTTTATAAAAATATTAAACAAACTTGAGAAACTTATACAAAAATGAATACTTTTATATAAATGGGAATATAAAAGTGTTGGAAACATTTTTGTAGTTAAGTTGACAAGTTGGGTTAAAAATACATAAGTATTTTAAACCATCCAAGTAACATGTGAAAAGAGGAAGAAATATGGATAATATTTCTATAAAACACATGTTGGGAAAAACTTGGAAAAATTAACTAATCGAGTTAAGATATCGAAATAAGACGCGTTAACGAACCGTACACGGACAAAACACGAGAAAAATGCCATTGCGGCAAGATAAGAAAATATATATTTTTAAGAAGTAAAATATATATATACATTATGGGTGAAAACTAATAAACACTTTCCTAAGTGTTGGAGGAATTGTTCGTGGGTGAAAAACATGACATAAACAAATAAGACGTTAAAACAAACGTATATACTTAACAAGAAAAATTACACATTTATATATATGTACGCTCGTCTCGGCAAAATTCTAGTATATCTACTTAATGGGAAAGTAGATATGTGGGAAGGAAAGCCGCGACGAGAAGACAAGGATATATATATGTGTATGCCGCGTCGACAAGATCCTAGTATATTTATTTGAATGGGAAAATAAATATACGGTATGGTGAGTTGAATCGGGTGTTAAGAATATACAATCGAACGACAAGATCTTAGCATATTTGTTTAAATGGGAAAACAAATGTGTGGCAAAAGTGAGTCGGGTCGAGTGTTGAAATATATATTATATCGAGCGATGCGATCTTAAGTATAATTATTTAAATGGGAAAATAATTATATGTTTAGTGAAGTCGAGTCGATGATAATAAGATACAAGTTAAGGAAATATTAACAAGAGTAATATATAACTTGTAACACAAAGGGTAATCTAACGCCAACGAAACCTAGGATACGCGCTTAATTAAACGAGATTTGGAATAACTTGTGGTCGGGAGTTGGGTGTACAACTTGCCAAGGCACATGCACTATAGGAATAGTGACTTATACGTCTAGGACGTTTGTAGGTGCGAGACCATCCTTGCTATCCGCCTAGTAAGCCAGACAGAGTTTCAGGTGAGTTTCACGGCCCCATTTTAACCTATTTTTACGTTTTTCGGGGGAAAGATATGTTAGGGAAAATGTTTGACGGATTTATTACTTGAGGTGTGACCGCCACTCGGGGTTGAGTCCTCGCCTCTATAATCATTTATTCAGGGAAATGAAACCGGAGGAATATTGAATAGTACTATCGGTGCCTGACAAGGCCCACCCCTAATCGATAGCGTCGATTATGCATTAGGTTATGCCTGGGGTGCATATATTCTGAACTTAAGTCGTGGGAAACCGAGTAACGACTTGGAGCGGGGCATATTTATCTTATACGTCTTGGTTTGATTATAGTCTCAAGTAGAGTTATAGGAATTTGCAACTCCTATATATTGTCATAACATGGTATTTCCCAAGTATTCAAGTTTTGGAAACTAAAAACCTGTGAACTCACCAATATATTTATATTGACGAAACTTTTAAACATATCTTTCAGGTAATTAGATGAAGGAGAACCGGGCAAGCTGGGTCGAGGAATCCTCCAATGCGGCGTCAAACTTTTGCGGGGTTTCACTTTTATTTCCCAAGGCATTTGGGATATATTTGAGAAACCTCTATGATTATCTTAAAAACAATTTTACTTTTGTGTAATATTTGAACAAGATTTGACGTCATAATAAATGACCCATTTTCTTAAATTACTTGTGTTTAGCAATAACCTTGACTTCATGCTTTGAACCGTCGCGCCACGTGTTTCCGCCATTGTCGTGGTGTGACAGAAAGCAATAACCATTACTAAAAAATATGTTTTGTCGAAAAGTTGTCGAAATCATCTCTAAACTTGCGTCGAAATTGCGACAAATAATTATTTTGTAGCTTATTTGTCAAAAAGTTGAGGGATGCTTCATGGTTTCTACTTTTTGTCGGAAATTAGCAGCAAACTTGTCGCAAATGAAATTTGTGGGAAATTTGTAGGAAGTTTTTGTAGATAACTAACCCTTTTTCTAATAGTGGTTATTATGTCCATGTCTGAAATTGTCAACCCTAGCTTAATTTGGGTTATAAGATGATAGTGCGTTGAGTTATTTAGTTAATCTTTTATTTTAATAATCACTAGATATATAATAACAAAATTTGATCAGTATAATCCGTTGTTTGACTTTGAAATATTAAATTTGTTCGATGATAACGTCCATTTATTTGCTGGAAGTTCTTGTAGTTTTCTTTGTTCTTAGTTTTTTTCTTACGGAATTTTCTTTGTTCTTAGTTTTTTTCTTACGGAATTTTCTTTGTTCTTAGTTTTTTTCTTACGGAATTTTCTTTGTTCTGCTCATCTGCTGTACTTTTTGTTTTATTCGTTAAACATTATCCTTCATTTCTTTATACATGTGTATACGAGTACCTTTATGTATAAAAAGGCAAAATACATGTGAAGGGTAAGAAACCACTAAACGTGATTATGCAATGCTACGTAATTACTTGAATGGGTACGTATGCATAATCATGCAACACTTTACGTAATGAGAATTAAAGATAATAAATTCCTTGTTTTATGAAAAAAAAAAAGTTATTAACTTATGAAAATTTTATGGGTGTTTAAAAGAAAAGTGAGGGAACTTGGTTTCATCATGAAACAAGCAACAATATGTGGTATTATTTATTTTTATTTTGGCCAGTTCAGTCCTTTTTATGCTGCTTATTTCTAAGATCTTGATACCACTCGATATCAACCACTAAATTTTTAAATCAATGGTTAAAATGATGCATATCCTTCTCACTTCTTTGTTATTTAAAACTTCTGCATAAAGAGATAGGTAAATTGGATCATAAAAGTGAACATAATAGAAATGGTATAAAAAGAATAATTTATATAACAAAAGAAATATCTAAGAAATATAGGAAGATTAAAAATGTCTTAAACCTTTTTAAAAGAATTGGTGATTGACAACTTTATACAAACGGGAAGAGGTTATACAACCTACAAACTAAGATCGTAAGGTTTGATAAGACGGTTTTAATGCCGCTTGAATGAGTTCAATCGGGATTCGTTTAATACCAGTCTTCCTACAACTTACTATTTTTCTTTCACTGTGTATTTAATCCTAACCCTATAAAACTACTCCACCTCATCTCACATGTTCCAATTGGAGATGATCTGACTAATCGTTTAATCAATCGGACATTGATCAAACTTTCTATCATATGGCCACCTTTAAGTAGAGGGGACTGATCTCACACGCTCCAAAGAGTCCCCTCTACTTAAACTATCTAATGCCAATTATACACACTCAAATTGATCCAAATGTAAACAAAATAATTAGATACAATTGTTATAATCGTACAAACATTATATTTTATATCAATTATATAAGTTGTCAATGTTCTTTTACTAAAATTGTCACATTATGCAGACCAGGTCCCATCTCAATAAATTATTAGATGTCACTCAATATGATGACAAATTTACTTTACAAAACTATACATAATAACAACATTCATAAATTATTAAACACATTGCAAACTTATTGCAATATCAAATGGAACTTCTAAAGACAACAGTTTTTGCATTCTTGTTACCAACCCTAGTGATCACCAATGTTGTTGCACATTGCACATGTGAACCCGAACAAATCTCCGGAGACAAAACCAAAGCTCTACACTACAAACTGATCGCTATCGCCTCCATCTTAACCGCTGGAGGCATTGGTGTTTCTCTACCCTTTGCCGGGAAGATTTTTCCAGCCTTGCAACCCGAAAAGGATGGGTTCTTTGTGGTGAAAACGTTTGCGGCTGGGTTATTTTGGCAACTGGTTTTATTCATATACTTCCACAAGCGTTTAGTAGGTTAAATTCACCGTGTTTAGAGGGGTGGACCGAGTTTCCAATGGCGGGGTTGGTGGCGATGGTGGCCACGATGGCTACACTTTTGTTTGAGACTTCTGCGGCCGCCTACCAGGTTAGAGCGGCCGCAATCAAGGTGGGTGAAGATGGTGAGGGTAAAGAAATGGAGGTTGGGATTGTGCATGATCATGGTCATAGTCATGGTCATGGATTCATGGTGAAGATGGATGATGAAGCTGAAGTTCGTCGTTATAGGATTGTTTCACAGGTAAATTAATCTTCTTAAATTTTAGTTTATATGATATGATGTTTTGAGTATATGTTAGACTAGTAAAAATGTAAAATAAAGTTATTAAGAATAATAAGAATATATAAGGACAAGTCATAATCCGGCAATAAGGGAAATTGTTTGAAAATTATATAGGGAATTAAGTTTGAAAATGATGTTATACAAAAGAAGTTAAGAGGGTGTTTGGGATTGATTTTTAAAAACAACTTCTGCGTTTTGGAAAAGCAAGGGTGGGGGTGCTTTTAGATTATTGCGTTTTGGTAGCCTAAAAATCCATTTCAAAACTCAACCCCAAATATTAAAAACTGATTATTTGCGTTTTTAAAACGCAATAATCTAAAAATCCATTTCAAAATGCAATCCCAAACACCCCCTGAGTAATCTTGTGAATTAGATTATTATACATGTATATATAGTGCTTGTAGTGTGATGGGATCAAAATGAGTAAATAATTAGTGTTTTTTTTTCAACTCATTGAGGGTCTTAATCTCACGAAGAATAACTATATAGATTTAAAAGTATATGTTGGTAAGAAAGGAAAAAAAGATTTTATGTATCTTAATAAGGTAAAAGTTACAATCTCATTAACTATTACCCTACTACTTAAATGAGTGTCACCGATGGAATCTAGTAATAAGCCAAGAAAAAGAAGCCGGTACAGTTAAAATATCGTCGGTAATTCGTCGTTGATTAACGGTAGATTACCGATGAACATCCTAGCTAAGGAAAACTGACAATGACTGGTAGATTGGTGACAAATATGCCCATCAATAAAAGCCATTCATTATGTAATTTTATTTATTTTCATCATCTTAACAGTTAAAAGCATATACTTATATAGTTCATACGAAATGTTCCCTTTTTCACGCTATGGACTTCGTGTGTAACTAAGTCTCCTTGGATTAAATTAACAATCATAACTCATCACGTTATGAAGTTCACTTTCTATAGGTATGAAGATAGCAAACATACATGTAACGAAGTACATACTTATTTGTGCATCTTGATTAGGACATGGTGGCTTTATCTATTCCTACGAATAGACAAATTGTCATCTTATATATGGGAATAAGATTAAAAAAAATGTAAAGTTCTAAAAGTTTAATCAACATTCATCAATGTTAATGAGGGAAAAAAATGTTAACAAAGAAAATATATCTATAAATTATTAGAAGACACTGATGTAAAAAGAGACACCAACCCATTTACAACTATAAAGCCTTATTTTTTTTTTTTTTTTTTGGTTTATTTTTTCTAAGTTCTTATAATTTAAGGGGTTAATAAATAGTAGGACATGAAGCCCTTAGTTGTTTTCTTTTCTTTCTTTTTTTTTAGAAGCTATAGGGTGAACTTTGGATTAAGAATGTTTATAGAGTAAGGCTCGTAATTTAAAAATCCATTTTTTTTTGTTGTAGTTCTCACGGTTCTTGTAATTAAAATGGTTTTCAACTGAACCCAACCCTATAATAAGAATAATACCATATCTTCTCATAATTTTGCAAACATGTCACTATCATTATTAGTATAAATTTGTGTCTCTGGTATTCATTTGGCATAACGAAAATGAGAAAAGAGTGTGGATTAAACGTTTACGTAAATATCATATATTACAAATTACATGTGTTTGGTTATATTCATCAACCTTCTCTCACGACTCACATTATAGATCATCAGATAAATTACCCGTACCTGTAAAACACAAAACATCAAGTCATCACAATATAAACGTGGAGTAATTTGGTGGTCAATCCAAGTTTAAGTAATTGGTGTAACTATGTAAGATCGATTTAGTACATGAGTATGAATATATTTCAAAATAATAAATTAAAATAACATTTTATGCAAATCTTGTTATAATTGTATAAAATTAAATTATATAATTAACACATGAGTTTATATATAAGTATGGGCTTAGTTTATACTTAATAAGAAAATTGTATCTGTATTATGTAAACTTATTATGGATTTGATCATCCTTAAACAACAACAATATTAGTTTTTATAACAGAAAATTATATAACTTAAGAGTATTTCAGTCATTTTTTCTTTCGTTTATATCAATTTAATAATTATAATAACTTTTCTAATACTTGTACTCGTTATACCCCTTCAACCATCTCAAATACTACCATAGTTAACCACCACCACAATCTTGTAATATTTGACCTTTAAAATAGGTCCAAACGTATAGGGATATGAGAGTATACTCGACAAGAATTGTCTTTTATAAAAGGACAAGTACATATTGGTCAATCGCCCCTTGCTCAAATGTCTTCCTTCATGACAAGCCAATCTATTAGAGATATTTACATGGATAGCATGTGATGCATCAATGATAGGGTTATTATATCATCTCCAATGTGGGTTTGTGAGTTTAGTTAGACGCCTACGTGGAAGAGAGCGTTGAGGTGGAAAAAAAAGGCTAGTCGTCGTGGATGAGAGAAGAGAGAGGGCGCAACGTCTGTCCACACAAATGTCTTGTGGAGGAGAAATTAAAGGTGTGAGAAGGGAAGAGAAACTGGGTTCCTAAGGAGGGTTGCGGTCCATAAGAGATCGGCCAGAAAAATCAAACAAAATAAAATAAATAGGGTTCGATTATGTTATAAAAAAGGCTTAGTAGACTAAAATTTGAACTCTGTGATACACTCCAAAAATAATTCTATCTTGATCAGTGTATACATTGTGCTATCAGACTAAACTATATTCTCAACTCGTCTAGTTAAGCATGAACCATGGCTACAATCCATTGACCGAACTAGTACTAAGCGACTAGCACATGGTTTCATAGTTTTCAAACAGGCTAACCATGTAATACTTCTCATATCAAGCCAACTTGCAGCCGTTGTGACGATTGTACATATAGTGTTATGCTTAAACATTTCATAACCTCATTATGTTTTTAACTTTTTAGGTGTTGGAACTGGGAATCGTCATTCATTCAGTGATCATAGGATTATCTTTGGGTGCTTCTAAAAGCCCAAAAACAATAAAACCGCTTATTGCTGCATTGTCCTTCCACCAGTTGTTTGAAGGCTTAGGTCTTGGTGGAAACATCTTTCAGGTACATATGGGTTCTTAATTTTATCATGCAAAGATAATGAAAAATGAAACTTAATATGTGTGCATGCACGCTTTTGTGGGAAGATTCTATGCAGAACATTGAATGTTGCGAGAACATGCTAAACAGAATTAATTTTCCATTTTTTAAGCTTAGATGGTTTATAAAATAAACGAAAATGATAGAATGCAATGTCTATCCGTCTCTCTATAATTTTTTTTTTTAAATGAACAAATTCCCTTTTATATGTATATAACCTACATATGTGTAAGTCATGTATAGGTTATATTACCTACGTATATATATAGGTAAAACGGTTAAAAGTTTAAAAACATGAGAATAAATTTGTATGGTTAAGAGTTTGATGGATTTTTATCTATGTAAACATACGCATTTGTATGTATAATGTAGGCAAAAATCAAGTCGTGGGCTACTGTGGTGATGGGAATTTGTTTCGCCCTCACGACTCCATGCGGGATTGTTGTTGGAATATTGGTGAGCAACACATATGATGAGAACAGTTCGAAAGCACTTATCGTGCAGGGCGTGTTAGATGCTGCAGCAGGGATATTAATTTATATGGCACTTGTCGACCTTCTTTCACCGGATTTTAAGAATCCTAGGATGCAAAATAATAAGGCCCTTCTACTTGCTTCCAATGTTTCTCTTTTTCTTGGTGCTAGCCTTATGTCTCTCCTAGCCAAATGGGCTTGAATCTTAATGTGTGAAATCTATTTTTGGACGGTATCGTGGTAAAGTTTTATTAATAAAAATAATTAATGAATCCAAAATTTCGGCAATTAGCTCACCTCACCCTAAGACATTTCCTAATAGACGTTGTGTTCCCGAGTCTCATTAGAGGGGGGGAGAAAGGAAAAGAAAGAAAGATAAAAATATAATTAATCTTCGGAAGAGGAAACCTAGCATTGGGCTGACAATTGCGTCACACAAGATCGACCCGATAAGACTAAACTGTAAAGTCTACATAACTAATGAGTGTATCGTAAAATCTAATAACATGTAGCAAGTTTCAGTTGAGTCAGCAGACTGTATACAAAAACATACTCAGTTCCCGTGTTTACTTGATGAGGGAAAAGAAGCAAAGGAAAGGAAAATAAACTAAAGGATTTGACCTAGTTTTCCTTCCATTTTCTTTCTTTTCTTTTCTTTTCTTAAATGAAACTCGAAAACACAACATGTTTTGTTTTTCTTTCTTTTCCTTCCTTAAAAGAAACTCAGAAACACAAGAAAGTTTTCATTTCCTTCCAAATACTTTCTTTTTGCTTATTAAGTGAACTCAGAAACAAAGCCACTAAACCGATCATAATTGTTAGAATATTTGACTTTCAACTTGTTTGATGAGTTCCTAATTCATTTTTAGACTGAGATAAAAGTATAAAACACAACTTAGGCCAACTAAACCTGTCATAATCGTTAGAAATTAATATTTGATATTATCTTATGTTAGATTAATTAGGCTGTCTTATTATTATTAAACCCTAAGCAGTTAATATCAGCGATATATCGGTGCTATAGCGGTAGAATCTCGGTTATCGGTCCTAAGGTCTATCTCGGTCCAAAATCTCGGTCATAATATTGGAGCCGATAATATCGACCAATATACACATATTAAATATCGATCAGACGACTGATAATATCGATTTCTTTTTGTTAGACACATTTCAGATGTAGATGAAGGTTTCAAGATGATTATTTAGGTCGTTGATGACGAAGAGTTGAATGAGATTTGCCTCGTAGTAGCTATGCAGTCCTTGGCGGCCAGGAAATAGTTTTGAGGGTTGGAGGAGTTTAGGGTTTTGAGGGTTGGCAGCCTCTTTATTTTTTTTTAAATAGAAACTCACATTAGACCCTTAAACTTTAAATATTATCATATTTAACCTAAAGCTATTCTCATATGTCTAATTTAGATGTAAAAATTTTAAATTTTAACATTCTAACTCCTTATCTTTAATATATATATATATATAGGGGGAGGATAAATTGAAAACCCACTCGAGTTAAGAAAACTAAGAAAACCCTTGTAAAAACCATCTAAAATTTTGTAATTTTTTTTGAAAAAAAATACACAAGGTAACATACATGTTTTTAAGCGTTTTGGGCCAAAAAAAAAAAAAAAAGCGCCGAACGAATATTTTAAAAAAAAATAAACAACGCAAACTTTGTAACAGCGCTGTTAACATATGTTTTCTGCTTTTTAACATATGTTACAGCGCTGTTAACATATGTTTTCTGCCTTTTAACATATGTTAACATCGCTGTTACAAAGTTTGCGTTGTTTATTTTTTTTTAAAAACATTCGTTCGGCGCTTTTTTTTATTTTTTTGGCCCAAAACACTTAAAAACATGTATGTTACCTTGTGTATTTTTTTCAAAAAAAATTACAAAATTTTAGATGGTTTTTACAAGGGTTTTCTTAGTTTTCTTAACTCAAGGGGTTTTCAGTTTATAATTTCCCTATATATATATATATATATATATATATATATATATATATATATATGGGAGAGTTTAAACGAGAACACTCATCTTTTGTGAGAACCATGAGAACAAATCTCAACCACTCATTTATATTCCCCATGTTTTAATCAAAAGGGTAAAGTGGTAATTGGTCATAGGTAAATCATTCACAACTTTCCCTTGTTCCTGTACAAACAACAACCTTCAACCATTCTTCAATCCATTGTAGATCCATGCTACCTTCAACCTTTCTTCAATTGATTCTAGATCCATACGATTTCTGCATATTCAGGTATGTCCTTGCTAATCTTTTAAACCATACCAAGTCCGATCCAATCAAATCTTCTCCTGTTTCTCACGTTTTTGCCGATCAAACCGTATTTTATAATAATCGATGATTTATGATTGTGAAATATTAATCGATCTAACTTTTATCATCCATTAATTTGATTAGTTGTTGTTTGTTGAAGTGACTTATGCGATTGGATTGTATATTTTTTTTGAACTTGATGTAATTGATCTCTATTTATAGTTGTTCAGTTATCTTATATTTGATCTTAGTTTATAACGTATTGTTGTTTTGCTAGCAAACTTTGAAGGTTGAAATATGTTACATTTGTGCCAGTGATTTAGTCACTTATAGTTGTTTCGTGTTGTTTGCCTTTGTGTAAGTCGTTTTTGAGATGAGGCACTCTGCAACTGTTTATTGTAGAATAATGTATCATATTATTTTTTTGATGTTTTTGATATATATGTTTTTTTTTTGTAGAAGACAAAGAGTGCTAGAAATGCTAGAATGGGTAAGTTGATTAAAGAAAGTCTATGGTCATAGGATACACTCGGTTTTGTTTATTGGATCCCGGTTATTTTGAATCAGATTAGAGTATAAAAAGCTAAAGATAATGACGATACCAATCTGCTAGCAATCCAGAAAAAATGTCCATGAGGCTATATATGTGGTGTTGGTTGCTTGGGAGGATTCTATCAAAGCGGAACGCCCAAGAAAAGAACCCACGAGGTGTCATCCGAACGGTGGAAAGGGGATATTTTGGAATGGCCGAAGCAATTAATAAGGGGAGAGGTGGAAGTGTAAGTTAATCCTGCAGTGTAATCTTAAAGGCTTTGTCATTGATCCAGCTATGTAACATAAAGAAGGCATAAGAGAATCGGATTATTGACATGTTACATGAGTCGTGTGCAAAGACTTTTAACAAATGCTACTATTATAAAAGGATATTTCAGTGTTGGAAGAAATGAGGACATGTATGCGTCTATGTGTGTTATTGAAGTGAAAAGGTTATCTCGTCCATAAGATGTTTAGTTGGCTTGCAAGGCTACAAAGGATGAATGAGAATGTTGATGGGGTTTGAAGGATTCTTATGTGTTATCTATATTTATGAATGTGTTTCAGTTAATTGTACACATGTGTAAGTGTATGTTTTACATATGTGTAAGTGCAATATATTATTATGTATCAAATACAACATTATATATCTTTTCAAATTTAAAACTCCAAACTCGGACCTCTAGATTCATATTAGCTGAATGGAAAATGTCCAATATATTAATTAACATAAAGGTTTTCCATATATAATGTTAACCTTCATTTACATAGATTGTTTGTACACTAAAATTTCCAACTCAAACCTTCATTTTCATAGATTGTTTGCACATTAAATTTGGGGTTTTTTCTTTTCTTTATTAGATTTAATTGTGTAGGTGTGTGATTAACACATGTGTATGTGCAAGTGTCTGTTTTACACATGTGTAATTATAAAAACAAAAGTTGTATTCATTGAAATATCCTAGACACGGTAACATAGAACAATTCATAATCCATAATATCATCTAGTTTTTTTTTTTTCAGTTTTGTCTCTCTTATGTCACTTATTTCTTTATGTTTTACACGTGTGAGTTGTTCGTTGTCAGTTATTTCTTTTGTTATACATATTTGCACCTTCAATTACATATGTGTATACTGTTAATGTTGCCTATTTGTTTCTGTTTTACTTATGCGTAGTTGTGTTACACATGTGTAAATTGTTAATTGTCACATATTTGTGTCTGTTTTGCACATTTGTAGATGATTTACACATGTGTAAACTACTCACTATCACTTCTTTGTTTCTTGTACATATATTCAGTTATATTACATATGTGTAAATTATTCACTGTTACTTATTTGGTTATGTTTTACACATTTTCATCTGAATTGTATGTGTTGTTTTACACGTGTGTAAATTGTTAACTATCACTTATTTATTTATGTTTTATACATTTGCATATGTAGTACACATGTGTAAACTATTCATAGTCATTTATTTCTATATTACCAGTTGTTATACACATGTGTAAATTGTTTAGTGTCATTTATTTGTTTCTACTTTACACATTTGAATCTGAACTACACATGTGTAAATTGTCTACTCTCATTTTTTTTTTGTTTTACACATTTGCAACTGAATTACACATGTGTAAATTGTGAATTAAAAAAGATAGTATTTAGCAAAATCAAAAGTATAATATTAACCAACAAGTAGAATTTAAAAATAAATATCATCCAAAAATTAAAAGCATTAAATCACCCAAGAAGTCATAATCCATGACATGTGGTAACAATGGTACATATACACAAAACTTATAATCCTTGATATATCCTAATGCTAACATAGAAACAATGATACAATGCTTTTTCGATCACATCTTCTAGACGGTGAAAATTCGCTCTCGAAAGTACAATTTCCGCATATTTTCCGAGCTTCTACAATTGACCTCTCAAAGATCTCTTTGCCTTTTTCCAGCTAACTATATAATTTACCTTTTTTTTGATGAAATGTGCCTGATCAATTTGACAAAAGTTCAATAACATTAAGCTAATTTCTTTTCACTATAACCAGGTAATCCAACTAATTTACTCATGTGTAAATGAGCAAAACTGCTCACATACACATGTGTACACAACCAACTTACACATGTGTAAATTGCATAATTACATCTAATCATACTTTGTTATAATATTGATGTTTCAATGTGTACATGTGTAAATCTTTTTATACTGTACATTTGTAAACATCTAATTTACACATGTGTAAACAACAATTAACGTAAACGAGTGAAGTTGCACCTGCCATGCCATGAGATTCCTTTAAACATACTACATTGCAAAATCTAATCAAAACCAACTCCTTATTTATTAGCCTGCTTGTTAATTACTATAGTGAGTGTGAAACAAATACCCAAATTGATTGCTAAATTCGGCATCAAAAGTTATGAAATTCAACAACTAGAGATTGATGCCGCTCAACACACTAAATTCAATTTGGTCAGTTTCAACAATCTATAAATACCTCTAGACTTCAAAAACACCTTATCATGTTTAGATACATGTTTTTCCTGGTTTTAAGGTGAGACTGGCATAACACCAACTAAAATTTGAATAAGCGGCAACATATTTATGAGAAACATATACATAATCACACATAACAACTAATTTACAAAAACTCAACAACACAAAAAGTGTATCAGCACTGATTGATAACTACACATATCATTTAAAAAACCCAGCAATAAGCTTAAGTAAATGAGAAACCCTAAGCAACATTAGCATCAACAAAACACTGGAAATAGAACAACGAATCGTGAATCGGTATTAATAAACATAACAAAACTTACAAATAATGAATCGGTACCGGCAGATAATGATGTGATAGTGTGATCGTCCAAAGCTTGACTCTTGATTCTTCAAGTTAGGGAGATCACACTGTTCCAATCGGAAGATGATCTCAATCGAATACTTATCAGAATATATTGATTATTTGAATTCCTCTTTTGATTGTTGAAACCTCCGGCATCGTTATTTTTGAAACTGGAAGGGGTTTTTATTTTTCTTACAGGGATGTGATTGAAGAAATTTTGATGGTTTTTTTTTTTGTTTTGACAATAATACCCCTTTAGTCTTTTAATTTTAGTTTCCTCCTCATTTAAACCCCTCTAATCTTAACCATTAATTTAGGATGATCTATGGGTGAGAATTGTTCCTACTGTTCTCACAAAAATCTTTGTTCTCAAGATAACCCTCCCCTATATATATATATAGCGTTATCTTGAGAACGCTAAATATTGTGAGAACCGTGAGAACAAGTAAAAAAATCAATCAAAATCAAATTTTTTTTAATACAAACCTCATTATAATCAAAATACAACATTAATAAATGAATTTTCTTTCCAAATAATTCATCTTTTCTTGCAAAAACACTTTCAAATTAACTTTTTACACATGTGTAAATGAAACAGTTTATACATGTATAAACAGTAAATTTACACATGTGTAAAAACAAATTATTTTCGTATACGTTTGAATTTTTACGTGTAAATTGTGTTTTTGAGATTGTATTTTAGTAATAAAGACAAGTGTAAAAAGAAATTTTGAATTTGAATGGTTTTAGATGCCGTTCTCACGGTTCGCACGAAATATAGGTGTTCTCAAATTAACTTTCCCCTATATATATATATATATATATATATATATATATGGGAAGGTTTAAATGAGAACACCCATCTTTTGTGAGAACCATGAGAACAAATCTCAGCCACTCATCTATCTTCCCTTGTATTTTAATCAAAAGGGTAAAGTGGTAATTTTGTTTCCTCTTATTCTATTGTCACGTACGTACACCTTATGATCTTGTCACACCCTCAAATTTCCACTTGCGGAGTTTTACCGCGAGGCGCATGACAAACCAAGATCCAAGTCAACGGTCACAAAAAACAACACTATATGAAATACGTAAACACAAAACATAGTTCTCAATTTATAAAACCATAGCGGAAGCATTTAACCAGTTACAAAACCATGTACGACAATGTTCAAAAACTTTATTTAAAACATGAAACTAAGCCTAGACGCCATGCAGACTCGTGCGCCTAGTCCTCTGTTGCTACCTTAGCGACCTGAGAAAAACATGCCAAAAAGACGTCAACTTATAATGCTGGTGAGTTCACAGGTTTGTTCAATAAGTTACCAAAACGTTACCATGTCCATACTATACCAATGTCACCAAGTACGCTAGCTAGGCGTATGTTTTATTACTACTACGATTGGAAACCATTACTGAACACGTTTAGCAATGTTTAGCATATGCTTAAGCAGCCCGAATATGTTCAACATGTTTAGCAAAGTTCGAGACAACATGCACCCGCCCGGCCCTCCAAGCCGTCGAGTGGGGCAGGTCACGCCCAATAGATCTATCCACATTTCCCCCGTAGTGCATCCCCGCACATTCATGGTTTCCCCCGGGACTTCCAAAGATCGTATAGCAATACAAGTTAAAACCATAGTATGACATATGTTACCAAAATAGTTTAGCGCATGTTTTCTCCCCCAAAAGTTAAAGCTGTAAAAGTGGGGCCGTGAACTCACCTTAAATAGCGTTCTTCGGTTACTAGTAAAAATGCTAAGCCCTTGATAATCCCTCTACCGAAGATCTATCAAAATGTTCACATAAGTGTTCCGACTAATAACCATAAGGTTATCTAGTCCCCGATTGTCCAGATCGTAATCAAGTATGTTTTAAAGCGTGTTTAAATGTTTAACCGACACACTAGACCGACCCGACATCCCGTTGGTGACTCATTACCCTAACTAATCAAGTACACATAGATTACACACAAGGTTCAAGCATAAAACACTTAGTTTGTATCAAAAATCTCATTTCTGCATCAGAACGGTCGAACCAGTCAGATACAATCTCCTTCGCCCATTTTAAGTCTCCTTCGCCCGTTTTTAAGTTTTCCTTCGCCCGTTTTTCCACGTTCGACCGTTTGATCAGGTTCGCCCAACATTTTCCAGGTTCGACCCTGGATTCTCTCCTTCGACCATTCGAATGGTCGAATGAGTCCAGGTTCGCCCCTGTTTTAATAATTTTCCTAAAAACGCTTCAAACACATTCGAAATATCCCGAAACATCATCAAACACAGCAGCCAAGTATGATTAACATATCCCTACATAACCCCACCAATTTTGCCCCAAAACCAGCTTGTTTTAATACTTTCCCAAAATGGCAAAAATTATGGAAATGTCACATCATGCATGAAATCTTTACCCAATTAGGAAACTTTCTAATACCAACCCATAATCATCTACAAATGCTCAGTTTATCTTGTAATCGAAAACCCCCATTCATATTATTAATAATACTAAACATGCACAAGCCCTAGATTTCATAAAATCTCTAAAATACCCATAATATCACCATCTATCTAATAATAACCTTTACAATCCTAAATTATCATTCATAGCAGCCCTAGATCATGTTTCTAATATTAGAACAGCAGCAAATCATTAAACAACACATAACATCACATAACACATAATTAACATATGTTTATTGATACAAAACCTACGTTTAATGATAGGGTTTAGATTTAGAAAGGTGTTTAAAAGGTTTTTATTGATAAAATCTTCCTTAGAACAGATCTGGACATTTGGGGTTAGATAAAAACGGATTAAAATGCCTTAAAAAGATTTAGGTATAAGAACACACCTTGGATTTTTGTTTAGATGTTGTAGATAGGTTAGATTATGAAAAAGAAGAGCAAAAACTCCTTCCTTAGTGATTAAAATCGTTTGAGAGTGTTTTGAGACGGTTAGGGTTTGTGAAATGGTGAAAAATGACAAAGTTTGGTATTTATACTATTCCACCTTCGACCCCTATCAATGGTTGAATGTGGCCTCCTTCGACCCTTTCACAGGGTCGAATGAACCCTGACTTGGTCGAATGAAATTCTTCCAATTCCATATCCCAGGTTCGCCCCTTTGCAAAGGGTCGAACCAAGACATATTTCCTCCTTCGACCACTCGAAGTGGTCGAACCAGGACCTATGTATAACTAGTTTTCCAGTTTGTCGTGTTAAACGCATTTTAACACACCTTAACACATGGGCATGCAACCTTAGTCTATGTTTAACATATTTAAGCACGGATAATCATCTACACATCATTTAAACGCATCTATGTATATAATCCACCACACGACCCATAATCTACACATACACTTAATTAGTTCATGTAATGTCACCAACAACGGGACTCGGTACTAGTGTATTCCCAAAATGACTCCCAATGATCCTCCAGATCATTGGACCCTGGACAATCCTAACTTGACCCGACTCAACCAACCTAGTTAAGTTCGTTTATAAACGTTTCCCGCTAAGGTAGACTTAGATGTTACTAAAATGTTTAAGCCAAATATGCCGGGTGTCACAGATCTCTCCACCCACCTCGACCGTTTGATCAGGTTCGCCCAACATTTTCCAGGTTCGACCCTGGATTCTCTCATTCGACCATTCGAATGGTCGAATGAGTCCAGGTTCGCCCCTGTTTTAATAATTTTCCTAAAAACGCTTCAAACACATTCGAAACATCCCGAAACATCATCAAACACAGCAGTCAAGTATGATTAACATATCCCTACATAACCCCACCAATTTTGCCCCAAAACCAGCTTGTTTTAATACTTTCCCAAAATGGCAAAAATTATGGAAATGTCACATCATGCATGAAATCTTTACCCAATTAGGAAACTTTCTAATACCAACCCATAATCATCTACAAATGCTCAGTTTATCTTGTAATCGAAAACCCCCATTCATATTATTAATAATACTTAACATGCACAAGCCCTAGATTTCATAAAATCCCCAAAATACCCATAATATCACCATCTATCTAATAATAACCTTTACAATCCTAAATTATCATTCATAGCAGCCCTAGATCATGTTTCTAATATTAGAACAGCAGCAAATCATTAAACAACACATAACATCACATAACACATAATTAACATATGTTTATTGATACAAAACCTACGTTTAATGATAGGGTTTAGATTTAGAAAGGTGTTTAAAAGGTTTTTATTGATAAAATCTTCCTTAGAACAGATCTGGACATTTGGGGTTAGATAAAAACGGATTAAAATGCCTTAAAAAGATGTAGGATTAAGAACACACCTTGGATTCTTGTTTAGATGTTGTAGATAGGTTAGATTATGAAAAAGAAGAGCAAAAACTCCTTCCTTAGTGATTAAAATCGTTTGAGAGTGTTTTGAGACGGTTAGGGTTTGTGAAATGGTGAAAAATGACAAAGTTTGGTATTTATACTATTCCACCTTCGACCCCTATCAATGGTCGAATGTGGCCTCCTTCGACCCTTTCACAGGGTCGAATGAACCCTGACTTGGTCGAATGAAATTCTTCCAATTCCATATCCCAGGTTTGCCCCTTTGCAAAGGGTCGAACCAAGACATATTTCCTCCTTCGACCACTTGAAGTGGTCGAACCAGGACCTATGTATATCTAGTTTTCTAGTTTGTCGTGTTTAACGCATTTTAACACACCTTAACACATGGGCATGCAACCTTAGTCTATGTTTAACATATTTAAGCACGGATAATCATCTACACATCATTTAAACGCATCTATGTATATAATCCACCACACGACCCATAATCTACACATACACTTAATTAGTTCATGTAATGTCACCAACAACGGGACCCGGTACTAGTGTATTCCCAAAATGACTCCCAATGATCCTCCAGATCATTGGACCCTGGACAATCCTAACTTGACCCGACTCAACCAACCTAGTTAAGTTCGTTTATAAACGTTTCCCGCTAAGGTAGACTTAGATGTTACTAAAATGTTTAAGCCAAATATGCCGGGTGTCACAGATCTCTCCACCCACCTCTCCACCTTTGACATTACCCAACTCCTTTACCATCATCCTCTACCAGATCTTACACACTCAAAACTCTACCCACAACCCACACCCACCACTGGTTAACCACATCCCACCAACCGCAACCTACTATAACTAACACACCCCTGAACAAGACTTCCGATCTATCCCTACACCGTGTCGGATTCTCCCTCACCCACCGTCTATTGCTTGTTAATCGCTTTTCCTCACATTCACCGCTACAAACACTCGTCACAACTCAAAGGTAAATTAATAGTTCTCTGTTTCATAGCTTCAAGTCAGCAATTTTAAATGATACACACCGATGTTGTCAACATATTGGTTGAAGCACTTGGTAATATTTTAATGTAATGAATTGTTTTGATTTCTTTATTGAATTTAGAATATGCTATTGGTTGACTTTTGAGATGAGCTCTGTTTAATAATAATCTAAATAACAGTTACTTTTTTACTTTTTTAAGTGTTTATGATACAATTATGATGTGATCTGTAGATGCTCATGCCTGGATTGGAGTCTAGATATTGCGTTTTCCTGTGTAAGGCACTCAACAATGTTACCCGTTTATCGATATACCATAAGGAAGCGTTGAAAGATATAGTGTGAGGCTTGTTTTATAATGAAACGGATTGGTTATTTGTATTATTTGATTAGTTGATAATAGTTAAGTTTACTCTGCTCACTTGATTAGTTTAGTTGAGACTTGATTAAATTAATGGTTCACTTGATTGTTATTTTCTGGTTGATTTGTTTTTTTTTTTTTGGGTACTATTGATTAATTTGAATATGTTTTTTGGTAGTTAATCTATATCTGTTTCTGTGCATGAATCCAATAGTCCATCATTGAAATTTAATCAATATTCCAACATTAAAGTTTTGAATATTAAGTGTTATGAGCCATGGTGGAATTGGATGGTGAACAGATCAAAGCATAAAGATTTGTTTTAGTAGGCATCAGTCAAAAACCCCCTTGCTTCTATTTAGGTTTTGGGATCTTTATTATTATTATTATTATTATTATTAGTATTATTTTAGCTATGCTCCTTTTGTACTATTTCCCATGCAAAAAAATGTACAAAATCACTACAAGTTCCTTTTTATCCATGTATTCTATCTAATCAACTGTCGTAACTCTTAAGTTGCATTTAAATAATCTTTCTGCTATTTTTTGATAATTGAAATATGTTCTGGCATGTTACGCAACTCACTCGGTTAAAAAAAAACTTCAATAATGAAAAGGAACTCGATTTTCTAATTCACTTTAGGCCCCTGGCAGGATATGGCGGTTCGGCGTTGGTTAAAGACGTTTGATACTATAAAAGAGGTGATGCATGCTTACAATGCTGCAACAATGAAACTGAAGGGGTCAAAAGCAAGGGCCAACATTAACATACCAACGGTTTTCTCATTCTCTATATCACAGAGAACATAAGGAAAAAAAAGGAATTCAAGCGGCTATAGTATCAACACTAGAAACTGGTGTCATGTGGTGACTTTAATGGGTCAAATCTTTAGTACCACTGGTCCGACAATATTAAGAAAGAAGATGAAGACTAGCATTGGCAACAATGTAGTTACTAGCCATAATGATGTAGAAATCAATTTGAATCTTGGTGGTCCTTTAATAACAAGATTAAAAAGTAGTTTGTACGCTTTATTAGTTTAATGCAATTACAACTTCCATTTTGTATTTGTTGTGTTGGTGGGTTTTACAGTTTCTATATTTTATTGTCACTATTCCAATAATATTTCATAGTCAATTACACATTTGTTATATATTTGCAGCTTAATTACATATGTGTGAACCTTCATTAAAGCATACCAATACGTTTTTAGACTATACAAATTACACATGGATAAACCTTATAATGATTTACACATGTGTAAATTTCGTATCTATGCTTATTTTTGCAAACTTGTGTGTTTTACACATGTGTAAATATTCATATGTATGCTTATTTTTTTTACTATTATGATTTACACATGTATAAACTTTTTTAACTATGCTAGTTTTCTAAACTATTATGATTTACAATGTATAAACCTTTACATCTATGCTTATATTTTTTTATTTTACTATTATGATTTACACATGTGCAAATCTTCATATCTATGCTTCTTTTTTGTTTAAACTATTAGAATTTACACGCGTGTAACCCTTCATATCTATGCTTATTTTTTAAAATAGTTATGATTTACACATGTGTAAACCTTCATATTAATGCTTATTTTTTTTTTAAATATTAGGATTTATGCATGTATAAACCTTTATATCTAGGTTTTCTTTTTTAAACTAATAGAATTTACACATTTGTGAGTCTTCATATCTACACTTGTTATGTTTTAACCATTAGGATTTACACATGTGTAAACCTTTGTATCTATTTGTTTTTAGCTATTAGAATTTACACGTGTGTAAACCATCATATCTATGTTTTTTTAACTATTGTTGTACACATGTGTAAACATACTAATACACCACAGAACATCTTTTGAAGCTTAAATATAATGATGTACGTATGACAAACATTTTTATACACCATTTTTAATATATACACCATTTTTATTGATGTACATATTTGTGAATATTTTTAATTTATTGATGTAAATACTTTTATGCACCACACAAATATTTTTTTTGAAGCTTTAATATATTGATGTACATATTTGCAAACATTTTTATACACCATATCAACATTTTTTGAAACTTAAATATGAAGATATACACATGTGTAAATATGTTTATAAACCACACAAACATTTTTTAAGGTTAAAGAAGACATTTTTTTAAACTTAAATTTGAAGATGTACACAAGTGTAACTATTTTCATATGTGACAAACACTTGAAACATAACTATGATGTACTTATGTGTAAACATATGTTCGCACAATTATCGGAAATTGTCAACTTCGTACATCAATTGCATAGTTCAACTGAGCAGATACAATGTATAAATAAATGTTAGACTTCGACGATTAAGTATGTACTAATTGGGATGAGATTCTATACAAATAGTTTATTAAAAAAATGATTGGATTATTAAGAGTATATTTTTCGGGTTTTCGATTTCATTTGCTATAGCGAGTCGCCAAAACAAACCAAGCTTCTGTTAGCCGCAACCCGCAAGTTTGATCCAGCTAGTTTAAAATCAATATCAACAACCATATCGTATTTATTTTAACACCCTAATCGAAATAATAATAACAAATTAAATCCAAACAAATGATTACTCGTGAATCGTTTATAGTTGCATGAATCTTCACACATAAATATCATTCATCATATTAATTTCCTCTGTTTTAAAATTTCAAAATCCCATAGTCACAATTTCTTAAGAAAAACAATATAAGTTCAATTCCTAAAAAACTAACAGTACTATGAAATGAAGCCACGATGATTATTGCCAATCCAACCCCATAATCAAAGCCACGTCGATTATCGACAATAACCAAAATGTTCGGAGCTATGGAGGACACCGTCTTCGGCGAACTAGGGAGATGGTGGTGGTGACTATAGAGAGGGTTGGATTGGAGGCGCGTGAGATGAGTGACGGTGGCGTGTCTAGTTTGGAGCCAATGGATGAAGTGGTTTTTCTTTACAAGGTTGGTTTCTGTAGGTGTTTTGGTTGAGAGCTTGTAAAGGGAGATAATCTTGGTGGACTCATCGATGATAGAACGGGTGTATACTTTTTGAAATGCCCTTTTTACATTTTTGCCCTTTTTTATTTTGTTTCTATGATCCCTTCTTATTTAAATCCCCATTTCATCTTGACCCTTGATTGAGGTTAATCTATGGATGAAAGTGGTTCTTAGAGTTCTCACAAAAATCTATGTTCTCAAGATAACCCTTCCATATATATATATATATATATATATATATATATATATATATATAGGAGGGTTATCTTGAGAACTATATATATAGGAGGGTTATCTTGAGAACATGGGTTTTTGTGAGAACCATGAGAACAAATTTCATCCATTGATCAATTTTCATCAAAGGTCACAATCAAAAAGATGGGTTTTAGAAGAAAAAACCATGCTTAAAAAACTAAGAGGGCAAATTTGTCAAATTAAGTCTGACCTCTATTCCCAAATCCTAGATTTAACCCATGCCTTCAATTCTCCAGCAATAAAGGGTGTCATCTCCAAAATCAAAGCATTCCAAAATCTAAAGGTCGATGGAAATCACGATTCAAATCGTGTCAAAACTTCTTTGTTACGTTTCAAGTTACATCTTCAAATATAGTAAGGTACATGTGCTTGATTTTCTATTCATCCATTTTTTAATCTGTAAAGTAATTTGTTGTTTTGTTGGATCATTTGTTGTTAACCGGGGGGGGGGGGGATTTGGTGTTTTTTAGTTTTGTTTAGTGTATGTTGGTTTGGATCTTTCTTGAATATGAGAGTTATATGAAGATGTAAGAGGAATAGTTGGTTTTGAGTAGTTGCACATAAGGTGTTTGATGAAATTTCTAAGTGTGTGTTGGGTTGATTTTGTTTGGTAATGGTTGTTTGGAATACTTGCATTTATTAAAATTATATAATCACTTAAATAAGGAATTGAAAACAAACAATAAACTATGTCGCTATTTGGACACAGATTATGAATTAGTAGAAAACATAGGTTGAGCGAACACATTCTTAGAAACGGTTATTGAATCGAAAGGCGATAAGGTATGCCGTAGTTTTTATATAAAGCAAAGAAAGATGGTGATATATATGGTATTTGGCAATGTTGGAAGTATTTTTCATATGTAAGTTACAAATAATATGCGTATATTACTATGTTAGAAGCTTAAACATGTTCAAGTAAGTTGTTTACACATGTGTAAGTGAGCACTTTACACAAATGTAAATCAACAGGTTTATTTGTTTTGAATAGCAATAAAAAACAAATGACTTAATGATTTTGTACTTTTGTCATTTTGACCAAAATATATCAGAAAGCGAATATTGACCAAGAAGATGTGATCAAGAAAGCATTGGAGTTTGAGAGAGAACAAAATTAAATTAATAGACAAGGTAATAATATGGTTTATGATCTGTTTCAATGGTACCATGTTTATGATATATCAAGGATTATAACTTTTGTTTATATGTTTCCATTGTTACCGTATGTCAATGATTATGACTTGTTGGGCAACTTAATGCTTTGATATTTGGATAATACTATTTTAGTTTAAATTCTACTTATTGGTCAATATAATACTTTTGATAGTAAACAGTATACGCATGTGTAATTCTGATGCAAATGTGTAAACGAAAACAAATATGTGACAATATGTAATTTACACATGTGTAATACAACTGAGCATATGTTAGCTAGATACAAATAAATGAAAGTAAACAATTTACACATGTGCAATTCATATGCAAATGAGTAAAACAAAACCAAATAAGTGTCAGTGAATTATTTACACATGTGTAATACAACTAGACATATGTAAGATGGAGACAAATAAATGACAGTAAGCAGTTTACACATGTGTAATGCAGATGCTATTGTGTAAAACAGAAACAAATAAGTGAAGTATATAATTTACACAGTGAATACATATATGTTAGTTAGAAATAGCTAAGTGACAATGAACATTTTAAACATGTAAAATTCAGATGCAAATGTGTAAAACAAAAACACATAAGCGACAACATATAAATTACAAACATGTAATAGAACTAAACATAAATTAGTTAGAAACAAATAAGTGAAAGTAAACAATTTACACATGTGTAATATAGTTGAACATAGGTAAAATAAAGACAAATGGGTGGCAGTGAAGAATTTACACATGTGTAAATCATAACTGGTTAAAAAATTTAACAAAATAACCAAACATATATAAGCATACACATGTGTACATCATCATGCTTAAGCTTAAAAAAATCTTTGCACTTGTGTAAATCATCTTAGTAAATATTGCATTTGTGCAATTAAGCAATTTACACATATGTAGATAAGTTGTTTACACATGTGTAAGTAAGTTGTGTAAATTTCTACTTACACATGTTGAAAATGCTCTTACCTTATATTGTTTTAATAGAAGCATCATTTAGTGGTAAACAAAATAATTATATATATGTCAGTTTACACATGTGTACATCATCATGCTTAACCTTATAAAATCTTTGTGCATGTTTAAATCATCTTAGTTTATATTGCATTCATGTAATAAAGCAATTTACACATGTGTATATAAGTTGTTTACACATATGTAAATAAGCTTGTGTATAAACTGCTACTTACACATATTGAAAATGTTGGTAATGATTTTTTTTTTTTTTACTTTAACAGAGGTAAACAATATAGCTTGTGGACGTCAATTGTAGAAGCCTAGAAAATGCTACAAAGATTGTACTTTTGAAAATGCAAATTCATCAACGAGATGGTATCAAGAAAGTATTGGAGTTTGAAAGAGGCCAAAATGAAAAGAGAGACTAGTTCATATTTTGAGTTATGACTTGTTTTATGTTGTCAAACATACCGTGTGTCAAGGATTATGACTTATGTTTTTTATGTAATTGTGGATAGCGTACCTCAAGAATTATATGACTTGTTAGGAAATTGACTACTTTTGATATGTGTATAATACTATTTTGTTTAAATCCTTAATAGTTATACATAAATATGATCTTTGTTTAATTCTTACACATGTGTAAATCAGCTGCAAATGTGTAATCCGAAACAAAGTAGTGACAGCGAGCAATTTATATATTTTAAACAGACACTTACACATGTGTAAAACAAGCACTTAAACATGTTTCATACAACTTAACATAGGTAAAATAGAAATAACAGACAGTGAATAATTTACACATGTGTAAATCAGCTGCAAATGTGTAATCCAAAAACAAAATGGTGACAGTGAGCAATTTATATAAGTGAAAAACATACACTTAAACATGTGTAATACAACTTAACATAGGTAAAATAGAAATAAAAGGCAGTGAGCAGTTTACACGTGTGTAAATCAGCTATAAATGTGTAATCCATAAATTAGTGATAGTGAGCAATTTACAAATGTGTAAACTGGACACTTTCAAATGTGTAAAACAAAAACTTAAACACGTGTAATACAACTTAACATAAGTAAAATAGAGATAAAAGATACTAAACAGTTTACACATATGTAAATTAGCTGTAAATGTGTAATCCAAAAACAAATGGCATGAGCTCTCAATCCACTATCATCATAAACTCAATGAATACAAAACTAACCATACTCTATATATAAACAAGAAAAGGAAACAACCAATAACTACTAACTAGCTAACTATTGTCTAGCCATAATCGACTCTATAACCGCCAGAGTTTTATTATTTTTCTTCTGTTGTTAGTGATGTGTACAATGGGAACATCAATGATATATCAAACTTGCTGCTGGTTTTTGACCTTCTTAGTTGCCTTATGTAACACCCCAACCGATGGCAAAAACATCGAGGTGTTACGTATTGACGATTGTTCAGTAGCTCATGGTAAATAATAAATTTCAATAAATGATTTAAATTGTTGGATCAGTTTTGCTCTTTGTATGGACTTGCTAGTGAACACTTAGGTGTTTAGCAAGTTTTTAATCAGTGATAGCACAGCGGAATGATATGAGTTTAAAGCTACACTTATCAACAGGAGTTATTACTCCCCCTGGATGTTTGATAAATCTAAAGACAAGTATTTAATGAGAATCTAAGCAATGAATGAGAGTGAACACTTAAACAGATTCTCAGTAAATGAAATGGTAATAACAATGATAAGCTTTGAAGGATTTCTTGTATTAAAAATCAATGTCTAAAACAGAGGGATGAACCCATCTATTTATAGACTTTACAAATACATGAACCTTGCCAAAAAGCAGGTTCAGAGGCAAGTTGCAACAAGTTGCAATCTTGGAACTTGTACAAAAAGTAAAAGTAATAATAAACTAATAAACTACTGAAACATAAGACGGTGGAAAAGATTCTTGAACAAGTGCTGATGAATGACAAACTACTGATGAGTAGTTTGTCTTCAGTAGTTCTTTAGTGATATGTCTGGTTTGGACTTCAGAACTTCTGATGTATTTCTTCTTCAGTACTTGTAGAATCCTTCTTCAGCTGTTTGGTCTTCTTTCTTCAGTAGTTCTATACTTAGAATAATTTGACAGAAGTGAATTAGACATAGGTTTGCAAAAGTGGTTTCACCAATCCTTTTTGTCCTAACGATCTCCCCCTGGATTGATGAAGCCAAAACCTTTCTAATTCCTTATTGTTTTCTTCTGTCATTCACAATCTTCCATATTCCTTTGAACATGGAATTCTTCAACTGGTTCAGCTGTTCATCAGTGAGAGATCCTTTTTGTGGTTCTAGATGCTGGATTGTAAGCAGGTCTTGAGTTGATAGCTTCTTCAGATCATTCATCGACTTATAGGCTCTACTTGTCTGGTCTCTTCTTGTCACTTGTACTGAGTTGTTATCAGTAAAGGACCATCTGATGATAGGTACTTTAGACTTGTCAAAGTCTAAAGTGTAGGGAACCATGGTGGTACCCTGGGATGCTCCTGAGTGTTGGATGTTTTCAACTTCAGTGACTCTCAGGTGGGATTCTCTTCCTTGTTCTTGTTGCATCACATTAGGTAGTTGAAAGGTTGGCAAGTGATGCTCAGTAACCACCTTAGTGTGCAGTTTGTTTTTAATGGTCTTTTGAATTTGATAGGCAAAGGTGGAAGGATCCCTGAATTGGGTTAGCAGAGGTTTCTCTTCAATGTCGAAATCAGAATGGACTACTGTACTTCCTTCTAGTAGTACCATCCTGAAATCAGTCTTCACATTTTCCTCTGTTCTTTTCCTTGTAGCAGGTTTTCTTGAAACACCAGAAGTTCTAACTACTAAAGTTGATACTTCAGCAGTTTCAAACTTCTCTGGATTTGCAGCCCTTGCAGCCTTGTATTTTCTATAAGTGTCCACTATTCTTTCTTCTTTCCATTTGGACATAGAGGCTTTTGAACCATAACCATTTGCTACTAGTTCTTCAATCATCTGGGCTCTCTTGGCTTTTGCATCTTTACTTCTTTCAAGTTTGTCTGCAATAAGTTGAGCTCTTCTTTCAGCTCTTCCATGGAGAGTCCCTTTAATGTATGGCTTTGGTCTTGCTGTTCTTGGTAATGTAAGACATCAGTTGTTGTCTTTTGTCTTCCTCAGCAATTCTTTCTTGTTGGGTCAAATTAGAGAATGTTGTTATCAATTACAATCAAAGACTCAGCCAAGTGCTCACCTGAGCACTTAGTCAAGTACTCAGCTAAGTGCTCACACAGTGGGCTGAGCACTTAGTCAAGTACTCAGCCAAGTACTCACACATTTTAGTAGTTTTCCAAGCAAGTGGCGGCTTTCTTGGAGGACAAGGCTCAGGATCTATAAATAGGACACTAGACACCATAGAAGGGTGTGCATTGGGAGCCACCACCCCGGGGGAGCTCACCCGGGGTGGGTGATTATCTTGTCATTTGTTTATTACATTCAATGAAAGTTCTCTTTGTTCAATCCAATATCTATCTATCTTTCTTATATTAGTTGTTTGTTCTTGGCTCAAAATCACCCGTCTCTATATTTATATCAATTCAAGGCTTAAACAAGATCATTTGGGAATATCAATTGGTATCAGAGCCACGGTTGGCTCGTTTGAGGCTTGTTTTGATTGGATCTTCAACCGAAACCCGCCGGAGACGTAAAACAGTTGCTGAATATGGGGTTTAAATGAATTTTCAGTTCATGTGTGGATGAATTATGCGCACTTATGCTTGAATGTTGACTACTTGTTTCATATGTTGAGTACTTGTTCGTGGATGAATTTTGAGCACTTATATGAAGAAATAAGATGGCGGCTGATGAGCATTTGTGACTCCTAGGGTTTACAATGATTGGATAATGATTATTCTTTTTGAGAGTTGTGCATGATTGTCTTATTCTAGCAGAGTTGTACGGATGTTGCATACTTGTGTGTGTCATCCCTGAGCACTTAGTCAAGTACTCAGCCAAGTGCTCACACAGTGGGCTGAGCACATAGGCAAGTACTCAGCCAAGTGCTCACACAGTGGGCTGAGCACATAGGCAAGTACTCAGCCAAGTGCTCACACAGTGGGCTGAGCACTTAGACTAAGTACTCAGCCAAGTGCTCACACAGTGGGCTGAGCACTTAGGCAAGTACTCAGCCAAGTGCTCACACGGTAGGCTGAGCACTTAGACTATGAAGCTGTTTACACTACTTCAATCATTCGGAGGTTTGAACCTTTATCTCATGCCAATTATAGTAGAGTTGGCAAAAAAGTCGCACATTTGTCTCCGAAAATTCGAGTCCATTTTTCAACACTTTCCATATTTAGCCGAAAACGAGCGATTTTTAAATCGATCCACGCATCAACTTTGTGCGTGATTTCATTATATTGCAGCTTCCAGACTAAGTTTTTATGGTTATCATGGGGATCAAGTTCATGTTTGAGAAGGTGAAGGATATGAGGAAACTCAAGGAAAAATCAAGGTGTGAAAGATGGTGAATGTGAAGATAGTTGATAAAGGGTTATTTTATATGTTTTCAAAGAGTCAAAAGTAGTAAGAAGATTATTTAGTAGCATGAATCATGGAGTATGAATAAAATCAAGCGTATGAGAAAACATGATTGTGGTAAATACCAAAATTGTAAAAGTTCGAACAAGTTGAAAATAAGTAGGTGTCAATGGGGAATTGGAGATTAAATTTTGTTCATGAGGATGGAAAGATTTTATTTTATTTATTTTAAAACTGGTTTTCTATATAAAACAAAAGTTGTTAAATAGTACAAACTAAGAGACTTTAGATCGGAATATTTCAGTTAGTCGGAGATTTTAAACACAACATTAGATTTTATAGATCAAGGTGACATTATATCGAAAATCCTTTGTTACGCTAATGAATAAACATTTGAATTTAGAAATTAAGTTTGAGGACATCTTTTGACAAAAATATGTATTTTCCATAGTTTATAGGTGATGAAAATTTTGACAATATTAAAAAAATTTAGTGTTGTGCTAGGGTATACTCAGGTTATGAGGTTACAGTTTAAAAATATGTAACATGTTGAAAAAGTAATAATATGATTTGGGTAGGGTGTTGAAAATAATCAAATAGGTGGCTAAGATGGTAAGATGAAGTGTGATTGTGAAACCCATATACGATTATGAAATGGGATTGATTTAAACTGTAAAATTTTGAGGTTTAAAGCTTAGTTTTAATGAAACTGAGTGTAATCATTTATGCATTAATTAAAATGAATAAACGAAAACGTTGACTTATCAAAGCTTCTAGATTCTAATAACATAGTGAAGACATGTTTTAGCCTATAAGTGAACACTCATCCCGATAATTCCCAGGTAGGCATCCGGGTCTCTCGTCTGATTGGGATTTATGCACAATGCCAGTCCTAGACAGAAAACTTGTAACGGCCCACTCCCGTACCGCGATATTGTTCGGGCATGTCCCGATTTTGCATTGGTCGTAGGCAATTCCTACGCCAAAACGCGTCATGATAGGGAAGGTATCCCACCTCTTATAAAGAAGTGTTAGTTCTCCTTCCCAACCGATGTGGGATCGTTACAATCCACCCCCCTTAAGGAGCCCAGCGTCCTCGCTGGCACAACGGCCCGGGCCTGGCTCTGATACCATTTGTAACGGCCCACTCCCGTACCGCGATATTATTCGGGCATGTCCCGATTTTGCATTGGTCGTAGGCAATTCCTACGCCAAAACGCGTCATGATAGGGAAGGTATCCCACCTCTTAAAAGAAGTGTTAGTTCTCCTTCCCAACCGATGTGGGATCATTACAATCCACCCCCCTTAAGGAGCCCAGCGTCCTCACTGGCACAACGGCCCGGGCCTGGCTCTGATACCATTTGTAACGGCCCACTCCCGTACCGCGATATTGTTCGGGCATGTCCCGATTTTGCATTGGTCGTAGGCAATTCCTACGCCAAAACGCGTCATGATAGGGAAGGTATCCCACCTCTTATAAATAAGTGTTAGTTCTCCTTCCCAACCGATGTGGGATCGTTACAAAACTCAGAATACAGGTGTTCACCCTTCCAGATTGCACGTGTTCGTTATTAAAATATAGAACTTCAACGAGATTTTCAAGGTGGTTCAGGCTATACCCGAGGATTTTTGTCCTATTAATCTAAGGGTATATCCAGTGATGGAGAGTAATCATCTTGTAGAGGCTAAAGTAGGGATAAGAAGTAGGATGGAAATAAAGAATAGAAACAAGTAGAGTTGCAAGTACTAGTTAAAATCCTAAGGTTATAGACTAGATTATTTCTCTAATAACCTAATTCCCTATAACTAAGGCTCTGATACCAATCTGTAACACCCCAACCGATGGTGGAAACATCAAGGTGTTATGTATTGACGATTATTCAGTAACTCATGGTAAATAATAAATTTCAATAAATGATTTAAATAAATTACATACAATTGTTCTAGAAAGAATTTGTACATCAAATGAAAAATGCTAAATCTAAATCTTCATGCATTAACTCTAATCTTCAAGCAAAGCTATAACTTGAAACATGTTAAGTTTGAAAATATTTTGGGTCAACAAAAGTTGGTGAGAATTACATAGGTTTGAATATTGAATAAAATTTGTACAATTCGAGTGTCATGGCAGGTCTAGTCCATATGTGAAAACAATACTACCCGGTAAATCGTGTGCATAATCAAAAACCTTGTGACTAGAATATTGTGGTCCATCCCATACGCATATGGTTCACTCGTTTATGTTGTGATAACAATAACCCACGCTACCCATACTGGAGGTAACGTATCCGGGTAGGGTTGTCAGTCCAATAGATCTATCATTGTGTATTGTTGGCTTGTACGGAGTTAATGATTATGCTAGAATAATTGTGCTTACCATAGTAATGTTTAAGACAAAATGCAACATAGAATAACACATAGACACTTATGTTGAATTGCAATTGAAAGTATAACATGTTTCACCCCAAAATAGTGAAAAAGGGCTATGCAAACTCACCTTAGATGCTTAATGAGTTCGTGCGTTTTCTTGAGCGTGCAAACACTTAATAATAATGCCCTAAAGTAATAAGAAGTGTTGTTTTAGGGTCATATTAAGGGTCTAGAGTTCTTATACGGTTAGGATAATCGAAAGAATAATAGGTGAAGTGTTAGTTAGGTTAGATTTGTTAAAATCACGTTTTGGACAGATTGCAGCTAATGTTTTAAATTACAATTTAAATATACCAAAAGACCTTGAAAAATTCTGAAAATTCAAAGTAAACTAAATCAAAGTATTCTGAATAACTTTCGTTTAGAAAATATTTTCGTTTGAGCCCTACAAATAGGTCGAAAATGTAAGACAAAACAGCTCGTCCAGATTTGAACCCCTGTTTTGTTTGGGCTCGTTAAAGGTCAAAACGGTTGAATTTTTTGACAAATAATATACCATCAGAACCGGAATTCGAAGATCTTGATCATAGCATCTGAGTTTACTTTAAATAGTTTTGTAAAAATAGAGTTATGGTGGTTTTAAGTTCGGTTTTGCTTGCTGTCCAAATCAAGGGTTGCACTTATATGCACCTTTGAATATTTTAAAAATTGTTTTTAGAGGAAATAAGTAATGGAATAATAAAATGTTAAGGGAATGATATTGAAATTATGATTCTTACTTGGAAAATGCGGATCTAGCTAGAGGAGATAATGATGGATGAAAACTTTAGTATATCGGAGATGGGATAATAATGTTTTTTTTTAATGGTATAAAGAATTGAATGGTAGACTATTGTATTTATAGTGTAGAAATTGGAGTTGTAATTAGGGACTACTTTGACTATGCTAGAATTTAGGAACAACTTTGACTTGACTAGGAGGCCATATTTACTAACACTTTGACTTAACTAGGAGGCCATATTTACTAACACTTTGACTTGACTTGACTAGGAGACTACGTTTGACTTTTCAGGTTTGACTAAGGGACCTTGAAAGGGTTTAAGTTTAATTGGTTTTAATTAACATCACAAAACTCCAAATGGTGTAGTGGTTTGTGTGGTGTGGTTAAGGTTTAGCCCACCAGGGACTCGGGTTCGAATCCTGGCTCAGACAAACATTTTTTTTAACATTTTTAAATTAGAATTTTTAATAAAATCCATTTTAATATTGATTATAAGTCATTATTTAAACTAAAAATTAACAAAATGGATGGGAAAGATACTGTAAACATAAATCGGATGAATAAAGGAGAGAGTTCTATATATATAAAAAAAATTGTGTGATGTTACACTTTACAACAACATAAGCACTTGTCCCGTCCTTTGTGGTAGCAAACATTCCTCATAGGCATGTACCATCCTATCATAAATAAATGTTATAACAAAATGAGTTAGGTAATTGATAGAGAATATCAAAAAATATGTTGAATGATAGTTAGCTGATTTGGCTTATAGCATTAGCAATTCAATAGGCTAACAATACTCAAATTTAAGGTTGGATTGTTACTTAAACTTTATTATCTGACTAAGCACATAAAAAATAGATTAATAACCCAAATACATGATCAATTCATCAAATGGTAAAAAAACGAATTAGCCAGTAATTGAACATGCCGATTGATACCCATAAATCATAGCACTCCAAACTCCACTATCCTTAGCTTGTGTTTTGTCAAAAACCAATCATGCACCTCAGCATCCCGAATTTAGCATACCCCGGAATCAAACCAATCGATGACTCAACACAATGCCTAGGCATTTTATCGAACACATAGCATGCATTACCTATTTTATGCTGTTAAATTACTTCAAAGTATTTATTTAGTCTCTCCTTATGCATTAATTAATATACGTTTTACAAACAAAAAATAATCATAACTTTCAAGTTTTTCTTGGTATCAGAGTAACTTCTGATATCTCGTCCGAAAGTTCGTCAGAATGATTAAAACAAGTTTCGATCATACTACCAATTTAGTATGTTACAATTTAATAAAAAAGGATAATGAATTAGTTTATTCAAATATAACTAATCCAAATTCTATTTATATCAAAGGAAAGATATTATTTTCGGGATATAAAACTATAACTCTACACTGTTACGTAGATACAGGTGCAAGCCTTTGTCTTGCAAGCAAACATGTTATCCCTGAAGAACTATGGGAAAACACTCCTAAAGAAATCACGGTAACAGTTGCCAACCAAGATACTATTAATTTAGACAAGGTTTGTAGAAACCTTATAGTTTATTTCTCGGGAGAACCATTCTCTATTCCTACTATTTACCAACAAGAAACAGGAATAGATATTCTCATAGGAAATAATTTCTGTCAATTATACGGTCCATTTACCCAATGGCTGGATAGAATCTCATTTCATCTTGATAAAGAAATGATTTTAATTAAAAAGGTTACAAAGGCCCTTCGAGTAGGAAAACCTGGTTTTCTTGAATCGATGAAAAAGGATTCAAAAATAAAACAAATTTCGGGAAGTAATATAACTCGTGAAGTTATCAAACTGGAAGAAACATATTTTTTAGAAATACAAAAATATCAAAAAATTGAAACTTTATTTGAAAAAGTTTGTTCTGAAAATCCCATTGACCCTCAGAAATCTAAAAATTGGATGAAAGCGTCTATAGAATTAATAGATCCTGGAACTATAGTAAGGGTAAAACCTATGAAATATAGTCCACAAGACAGAGATGAATTTAGCAAGCAAATCAAGGAATTACTTGATCTTAAGCTAATTATTCCTAGTAAATCACCTCACATGTCACCATCATTTTTAGTCGAAAATGAGGCTGAAAAAAGAAGAGGTAAAAAGCGTATGGTTTGTTGGTTCAGGCCCCACACAAAACACACTACAAATATATTTACGTAAAGTTGCAGAGGAAAATAATAAGTGAAAGATTTGCAATGAAAGGGTTGTATTATTTATTAAAGTCACAGGCTATATATATAGCATACAGTACACAACTTGAAACATTCAAATAACAATAAAATACTACTTTTCCTCATAAAGAACCGGTATACTTGATCCACTCTTTACCCAACGTACACATGATCTCAACTTATACTAGAGAAGGATTCGGTCAAACTAATATTATTAAACACATGCAGAAACTAAATATCTAAATCCATTTAGACCCATGACCCTCGAACACCGATTAACCCAACATTCACCCCCTTAATCGGTTTGTTCACACCATTCACAAAGTAAAACACCGAATCACATTCGCCTTGAACCATCTCGACCTATCCCGGACACGTCCAAAGTCAACTCGGTTCAACCCGAATAAAACCGCCACACTTGTAACATATCCCATGGCATCCCGTTGGAAACCATTCACTAACATCACGACTTATCACGGATTGACGACCTCCTCCGGCCAAATCCAAAGCCACCCGATTTGAACTCCAACGCCATAATGTCACGCCGTTTTTTTTTCAAACTTTACCTTTTTCCGATCACCTTTGTTCAAGAGGCTCTCCACCGACAAAGAAAACAAGCTACCCGCTTCTAACATTTTCTTTCACCTTAGCAAACGAGATGATCCAAAGCCACCTGCTTTGACGGATACTTTCTGCCCGTTTATCACGCTATAACGCCGGTCTCCTCTTATAATGAACAAGCCGATCAAGGCACCTTCGAAACTTGTTGTTGTTACTGGTTGTATAACAGTTACGCAAACACACAACTACAACCAAACAACCTGTATCTTCTCCTTTGACCACGACTAACAGCCACGAAAATCTTGATATTCATCACCGGTTTCTCCTGTCGTCTCACCCGACAACAACCAAACCGAAAACACCTCCTGCTCTCTGTCTGCTGCTGTATTACTGTCCCAAAACAGCACCGAAAACTGATGTCGGTCACCCTCGTTGTCTCAACCGGCACTTCCCGTAACAACGGTCGACCCGAAACACCTTTCCGTTTCCGTCTAACGCTGAAAATACAATCCGAAAACAGCCACCTGCTGTCCCGCGAAACTCCTTTCACACCGCCCGCCCTCCACCGACCGACACACCCGCCGGCGGCGGAGGCTTCAACGATACGAGCCCTAGGCTCTGATACCAAATGTTGGTTCAGGCCCCACACAAAACACACTACAAATATATTTACGTAAAGTTGCAGAGGAAAATAATAAGTGAAAGATTTGCAATGAAAGGGTTGTATTATTTATTAAAGTCACAGGCTATATATATAGCATACAGTACACAACTTGAAACATTCAAATAACAATAAAATACTACTTTTCCTCGTAAAGAACCGGTATACTTGATCCACTCTTTACCCAACGTACACATGATCTCAACTTATACTAGAGAAGGATTCGGTCAAACTAATATTATTAAACACATGCAGAAACTAAATATCTAAATCCATTTAGACCCATGACCCTCGAACACCGATTAACCCAACATTCACCCCCTTAATCGGTTTGTTCACACCATTCACAAAGTAAAACACCGAATCACATTCGCCTTGAACCATCTCGACCTATCCCGGACACGTCCAAAGTCAACTCGGTTCAACCCGAATAAAACCGCCACACTTGTAACATATCCCATGGCATCCCGTTGGAAACCATTCACTAACATCACGACTTATCACGGATTGACGACCTCCTCCGGCCAAATCCAAAGCCACCCGATTTGAACTCCAACGCCATAATGTCACGCCGTTTTTTTTTCAAACTTTACCTTTTTCCGATCACCTTTGTTCAAGAGGCTCTCCACCGACAAAGAAAACAAGCTACCCGCTTCTAACATTTTCTTTCACCTTAGCAAACGAGATGATCCAAAGCCACCTGCTTTGACGGATACTTTCTGCCCGTTTATCACGCTATAACGCCGGTCTCCTCTTATAATGAACAAGCCGATCAAGGCACCTTCGAAACTTGTTGTTGTTACTGGTTGTATAACAGTTACGCAAACACACAACTACAACCAAACAACCTGTATCTTCTCCTTTGACCACGACTAACAGCCACGAAAATCTTGATATTCATCACCGGTTTCTCCTGTCGTCTCACCCGACAACAACCAAACCGAAAACACCTCCTGCTCTCTGTCTGCTGCTGTATTACTGTCCCAAAACAGCACCGAAAACTGATGTCGGTCACCCTCGTTGTCTCAACCGGCACTTCCCGTAACAACGGTCGACCCGAAACACCTTTCCGTTTCCGTCTAACGCTGAAAATACAATCCGAAAACAGCCACCTGCTGTCCCGCGAAACTCCTTTCACACCGCCCGCCCTCCACCGACCGACACACCCGCCGGCGGCGGAGGCTTCAACGATACGAGCCCTAGGCTCTGATACCAAATGTTGGTTCAGGCCCCACACAAAACACACTACAAATATATTTACGTAAAGTTGCAGAGGAAAATAATAAGTGAAAGATTTGCAATGAAAGGGTTGTATTATTTATTAAAGTCACAGGCTATATATATAGCATACAGTACACAACTTGAAACATTCAAATAACAATAAAATACTACTTTTCCTCATAAAGAACCGGTATACTTGATCCACTCTTTACCCAACGTACACATGATCTCAACTTATACTAGAGAAGGATTCGGTCAAACTAATATTATTAAACACATGCAGAAACTAAATATCTAAATCCATTTAGACCCATGACCCTCGAACACCGATTAACCCAACATTCACCCCCTTAATCGGTTTGTTCACACCATTCACAAAGTAAAACACCGAATCACATTCGCCTTGAACCATCTCGACCTATCCCGGACACGTCCAAAGTCAACTCGGTTCAACCCGAATAAAACCGCCACACTTGTAACATATCCCATGGCATCCCGTTGGAAACCATTCACTAACATCACGACTTATCACGGATTGACGACCTCCTCCGGCCAAATCCAAAGCCACCCGATTTGAACTCCAACGCCATAATGTCACGCCGTTTTTTTTTCAAACTTTACCTTTTTCCGATCACCTTTGTTCAAGAGGCTCTCCACCGACAAAGAAAACAAGCTACCCGCTTCTAACATTTTCTTTCACCTTAGCAAACGAGATGATCCAAAGCCACCTGCTTTGACGGATACTTTCTGCCCGTTTATCACGCTATAACGCCGGTCTCCTCTTATAACGAACAAGCCGATCAAGGCACCTTCGAAACTTGTTGTTGTTACTGGTTGTATAATAGTTACGCAAACACACAACTACAACCAAACAACCTGTATCTTCTCCTTTGACCACGACTAACAGCCACGAAAATCTTGATATTCATCACCGGTTTCTCCTGTCGTCTCACCCGACAACAACCAAACCGAAAACACCTCCTGCTCTCTGTCTGCTGCTGTATTACTGTCCCAAAAACAGCACCGAAAACTGATGTCGGTCACCCTCGTTGTCTCAACCGGCACTTCCCGTAACAACGGTCGACCCGAAACACCTTTCCGTTTCCGTCTAACGCTGAAAATACAATCCGAAAACAGCCACCTGCTGTCCCGCGAAACTCCTTTCACGCCGCCCGCCCTCCACCGACCGACACACCCGCCGGCGGCGGAGGCTTCAACGATACGAGCCCTAGGCTCTGATACCAAATGTTGGTTCAGGCCCCACACAAAACACACTACAAATATATTTACGTAAAGTTGCAGAGGAAAATAATAAGTGAAAGATTTGCAATGAAAGGGTTGTATTATTTATTAAAGTCACAGGATATATATATAGCATACAGTACACAACTTGAAACATTCAAATAACAATAAAATACTACTTTTCCTCATAAAGAACCGGTATACTTGATCCACTCTTTACCCAACGTACACATGATCTCAACTTATACTAGAGAAGGATTCGGTCAAACTAATATTATTAAACACATGCAGAAACTAAATATCTAAATCCATTTAGACCCATGACCCTCGAACACCGATTAACCCAACATTCACCCCCTTAATCGGTTTGTTCACACCATTCACAAAGTAAAACACCGAATCACATTCGCCTTGAACCATCTCGACCTATCCCGGACACGTCCAAAGTCAACTCGGTTCAACCCGAATAAAACCTCCACACTTGTAACATATCCCATGGCATCCCGTTGGAAACCATTCACTAACATCACGACTTATCACGGATTGACGACCTCCTCCGGCCAAATCCAAAGCCACCCGATTTGAACTCCAACGCCATAATGTCACGCCGTTTTTTTTTCAAACTTTACCTTTTTCCGATCACCTTTGTTCAAGATGCTCTCCACCGACAAAGAAAACAAGCTACCCGCTTCTAACATTTTCTTTCACCTTAGCAAACGAGATGATCCAAAGCCACCTGCTTTGACGGATACTTTCTGCCCGTTTATCACGCTATAACGCCGGTCTCCTCTTATAACGAACAAGCCGATCAAGGCACCTTCGAAACTTGTTGTTGTTACTGGTTGTATAACAGTTACGCAAACACACAACTACAACCAAACAACCTGTATCTTCTCCTTTGACCACGACTAACAGCCACGAAAATCTTGATATTCATCACCGGTTTCTCCTGTCGTCTCACCCGACAACAACCAAACCGAAAACACCTCCTGCTCTCTGTCTGCTGCTGTATTACTGTCCCAAAACAGCACCGAAAACTGATGTCGGTCACCCTCGTTGTCTCAACCGGCACTTCCCGTAACAACGGTCGACCCGAAACACCTTTCCGTTTCCGTCTAACGCTGAAAATACAATCCGAAAACAGCCACCTGCTGTCCCGCGAAACTCCTTTCACGTCGCCCGCCCTCCACCGACCGACACACCCGCCGGCGGCGGAGGCTTCAACGATACGAGCCCTAGGCTCTGATACCAAATGTTGGTTCAGGCCCCACACAAAACACACTACAAATATATTTACGTAAAGTTGCAGAGGAAAATAATAAGTGAAAGATTTGCAATGAAAGAGTTGTATTATTTATTAAAGTCACAGGCTATATATATAGCATACAGTACACAACTTGAAACATTCAAATAACAATAAAATACTACTTTTCCTCCTAAAGAACCGGTATACTTGATCCACTCTTTACCCAACGTACACATGATCTCAACTTATACTAGAGAAGGATTCGGTCAAACTAATATTATTAAACACATGCAGAAACTAAATATCTAAATCCATTTAGACCCATGACCCTCGAACACCGATTAACCCAACATGGTTGTCAATTATAAAGCAATTAACGCAGCTACCAAAGGAGATAGTCATAATCTCCCTTGCATGCAAGAATTATTAACTCTTTTAAGAGGAAAAACCATTTTCTCCAGTTTCGACTGCAAAAGTGGATTTTGGCAAGTTTTGCCAGATGAAAAGTCTCAACTCTTGACCGCGTTTACATGTCCAGATAGCCATTATCAATGGAAAGTTGTTCCTTTTGGATTAAAACAAGCACCTACCATATTTCAAAGACACATGCAAAACGCTTTAAGAGGACTAGAAAACTTTTGTACCGTTTATGTTGACGATATAATAGTTTTCTCAGATTCTGAAGAAAAACACTATTTCCACGTTTTGGCAGTTTTAAAATTAATTGAAAAATATGGAATTATTCTATCAAAAAAGAAAGCAAATCTTTTTAAAACAAAGATTAATTTTTTAGGTCTTGAAATAGATCAAGGAACTCATTGTCCACAAAAACATATCTTGGAAAATTTACATAAATTTCCAGATACTCTTGAAGATAAAAAAACATCTTCAAAGATTTTTAGGTATTCTAACCTATGCAGAAAGCTACATTCCAAAGTTAGCAGAGATCAGGAAGCCCTTACAGGTAAAATTAAAGAAAGAATATGTATGGAATGGAAACAGTCCGATACTGACTAAATGAAAAAGATAAAGAAAAATTTAACAACTTTTCCTAAACTTTATCTTCCAAAGGAAGAAGACTTTCTTATAATAGAAACAGATGCCTCAAATGACTATTGGGGAGGGGTTTTGAAGGCCAAAACAACTGAAAAAGAAGTATTATGCAGATATACTTCTGGTAGTTTTAAACAAGCCGAAAGAAATTACCATAGTAATGAAAAAGAATTACTAGCGGTAAAAAATACGATTTCAAAGTTTTCTATCTATCTTACCCCAGTAAAATTTTTGGTAAGAACTGATAATAAAAACTTTACTTATTTCCTAAAGACAAAAATCTCGGGAGATAACAAACAGGGCCGTCTTGTCAGATGGCAGATGTGGTTTTCAAGATATTTGTTTAACATTGAGCATCTTGAAGGAACCAAAAACGTGCTTGCTGATTGTCTGACACGAGATTTTCAGAATATATGAGTAATTATTCGAAATTTTTTTTTTAAAGAATGAATATGGTAATTTTATTCTTTAATACATAAACAATTTTGTATCCTAGCCAAGAAAACTATCTATATATTGAAGCAAAAATTTTTCAAACAAACCATCAACAACAAAAAGAGATATCAACATTTGAAAAATGGATGATCTAAAGGCCTTACGCCTCCAAGAAAAAATTCTTCTTATAGAATTAAAAAATCTTCATGAAAAGATAGCAGTCTATGACGAAAGTCAAGAAACAACTGTTAATTCAGTACAGGAAACCGTAAGGTTACAAACTGAATCTATTCCCTTGCAAACGGCAAAGGGTAAAGAAAAATCAAATCCGTTGACTCCTGTTGCTTTGGAAAAAAGCAAAACACATGAAGAAGCACAATCTTCATCTAGCCCAGAAGCAAACGGCTCTGGTAAAGGCATATCAAATCCGTTGATAGCTGACAGTTTGCTAAAAACTGAAAAGGTCTCCCTTAGACCAAGTTACTCTCAAATCATTCTTGAACCCATGACACCTGGTAAATCCAGATTCTATGTTATTTTTGATGGAGAAAACAGAGGCATTTATGAAGACTGGTCCATAGTCTCTCGATATGTTACAGGAAATACTTTTCCATTTAAAAAGTTCGCAAGTCTGCTACAAGCTCAACAAGAAGCCACTTGATATTCAGTAGAATTCGGAAAGAAGGAAATACCTTTAAAGGTAACATTTTTCCCTGAACCACTGAAGGTCAAGAAAAAAGAAAGAATTGTAGAAAGTGACATAGAATTTAGAAAGTGACAACATCATCTCTGTCACACCCTCAAATTCCACGTGCGGGGTTTTACCGCGAGGCGCGTGACACACCAGGATCTCAGTCAACGATCACAATAAACATACAACAAACATGCATTCAAGATTATATTTAAAACCAAAATATAATGCTTTGAGCTGTAAACCAGCAGCGGAAGCATTCTTGTTTACAACCAAAAGACATATCATTGTTTACAAAGACATTGTTTAATATGTTTCCAAAATAATAGACGCCGTGCATGACCTCGTGCGCCTAGTCCGACAACCGCTACCTTAGCGACCTGAGAAAACATGCCAAAAATGTCAACATATAATGCTGGTGAGTTCACAGGTTTTCTTTCATAAAAGTGTTGTTATAAGTTCGGTAAGATCATTTCCCGTTACTACTATGTTATGAGAACGTTAGCTAGACGTTAAGTGTTGCTACTACTGCGGTTGGGAATCCATTACTAAACGGTATAAGTGTTGTAGCCAGCCCAGACGGACGGGATTACCGATGCCTCGGTAACCCCCAAAGTATTAGAGACAATATGCACCCGCCCGGCTCCCAGCCGTCGGGTGGGGTTTGTAAGGCCCAATAGATCTATCCACATTTCCCCCGTTGTGCATCCCCGCACATTCATGGTTCCCCCTGGGACTTTCTGTAAAAGCCGCATAGTACGTAAAGTAACCATAGTATAACATGATCTATGATGAGTAATCAAATAAGTAGCATGTTTCTCCCCCGAAAGTAAAACGGTAAAAGTGGGGCTGTGACACTCACCTTGGTTTGCGTTACTTGAAAACAGTTAAGTAGTTATGTTATGATAGTCCCAAATAGCGGCGACCTATCATAAGATGTGTATAAGTATTGGACTAATAACCCGCAGGCTAACTAGTCCCCGTATGTCCAGACCGTGACCATAAACGTTTGAAAACACCTTTAACTGTTAAACCGACCGTGCCCGACAAGACCCGACATCCCACTGGTGACCCGACATCCCACGTGTTAGATAAATGCAAGACATCATGCAACATATGCAATTAAACACTTAGCACGCGCAACGATTCACCTAGTCTAGCATAATATCCAATTAACGCATAAACAGGTCCGAACACGTCTTACTAAGTCATTGGGTGTATCCCGGGTTCCTAACATGTTCCTAGGTGTCAAATCGTGTTCCGGGATGTCAAAACGCGTTCTCGACAGCAGTACATGCGATTAGGGGGGGTTACACGCGAGTAGGCTTCAGCCTACAGGCGATTAGGGCCTAATCGCATGAAGTATGAGGCGATTAGGGTCCTAATCGCCCCAATTGTCTGCATAATCGCGTGGCATCAGGCGATTAGGATGCCTAATCGCCTGTTGCTGCTGTGTAACGAATTTTCGCGCGTTAAACCCTCCAAATCAGATCCGACACATGCAACAACACCCAATATCAAACCTAAATCATTTACCAACCCATTTCAAGCAAAAACCCCCAACATATCACTGATCTAGCATGTTCTATGCAATTATTTCCTAAAATGGCAAAGTACTAGGTTTCTTCCACCAACCTTATCTTTCCTTAAATGGAAATAATCAGATTTCAAACTCTACAACATGTAACTCATAAAATCTCTGATCCAACATCCTCCTAGTGTGAATCCTAACAACATTGTATCAACAATCACACCATAATCATCCTAAATCCTCAAGAACATACAAATGGGTCAAAATATGCATTTTCTTCAAAACACCATAATAATGGCTAAGATTCTAAGACAACCTTCCTAACAACCTCTACATAACAGAAGTACCATCATATCTTGAAAACATTCATGTTAAAATCACCAATAAGACCAACATATGCATGTAAATTTCACATATAACAAGCATTAAGGTGTAAACTTGGTTTAAGACTCTTTTGAAAGGTTTTTAAAGACACATTTGGTAAAACAAGGTCTGGAACTTTAGGGGAACTCAAAATAACAACTTTACAAAGGTTAGGGATGAAGAACACACCTTGGGTTTTGCTAAAGAAAGGTGTGTAAGCTTGGGGATGGTGATTTTTGTAGCAAAATGAGTTCCAGAGGTGTTTTAAGGTGTGTGGGCGACTTGGGAGCAGCTAGGGTTGTTCTAGAGGTGTTTGGGAGTTAAGGGTTCTATTTATAGGTGTTTTGACCCGAGCCCTGCTGTATACGCGATTAGGGACCCAGATCAGGCGAGTAGGGGCCTAATCGCCTCTATGTACACGCGATTAGCCACCTACTCGCGAGTAGGGCCCTAATCGCCACTATTCACGCGATTGGCCACCTACTCGCCCCATTCCCTTTGTACTCGTGTACTGTTCACGCGATTAGGAGTCCCCCAGGCTCCTAATCGCCTATAAGGTGCTGGAATGGGTTTTTGGCGCGTTAAACACTATTTTAACATATTTAAACACGTATTCACATACCGATAAGTCACATAATGATTCCAAACATATAATGCATGATATCCAACACGTTTGCATCCGTTCACCAATTCCCGGGACTCAAGACTCGTGTGTGCGTTAGACCCGGCGATTCCACGAATCGCCGATCCTTGTACCCATAGTTATGGACCGACTCCAGATGACCCCGCGGATCATCCTAACGACTCCCGATGATTCCCAGAATCATCATACCGACTCAACTGACCCCGTTAAGGACGTAATATGCATGACTCGCTAAGGTAGACTTACTAGTTTAGTCAACGTTACTAACCTGAGTTTGCCGGGTGTCACATCATCCCCTGTTGAAAGAATTTTCGTCCCGAAAATTGCCCAAAGCCAAAAGGAAGAGACGAAAGAGAAGAAAAATTTTCCGGTTGCCACATCATCCCCCTGTTGAAAGGAATCTCGACCCGAGATTCATTCAGCTTCAGCAGAGACATGTCTTGATTCGAACGCGCGCTTAGGAAATAAATGGGGATACTTAGCCTTCATTTGATCTTCCCGTTCCCACGTGAACTCCGGTCCACGATTAGAGTTCCAACGGACTTTAACAATACGGATTTTACTCCGGCGAAGGCTACGGATTTTATAGTCTAGAATTTCAACCGGTTCCTCCACGATACGCAGACGATCGTCCACCTTGATCTCTTCGAGAGGAACAACCAAAGATTCATCCGCCAAACATTTCTTCAAATTAGAAACATGGAAGACGTTATGAACATTACTGAGCTCAGCCGGCAGATCAAGCCTGTATGCTACCGGTCCAATCCGTTCCAGGATTGCGAACGGTCCCACATACCGAGGGTTCAATTTGCCCCGTTTCCCAAAACGTATAACGCCCTTCCACGGAGATACCTTCAACAAAACCTTGTCGCCAACCTCGAACTCCAAAGGCTTGCGACGACGATCGGCATAGCTCTTTTGACGATCCCGAGCTGCTGCCATGCGGTTACGGATTTGTACGATCTTTTCGGAAGTCTCGTACACAAGTTCCGGGCCGGTGAGTTGACTCTCACCCACCTCGGCCCAACAAAGAGGAGACCGGCATTTCCGCCCGTAAAGAGCCTCGAACGGAGCTGCCTTGATGCTAGAATGGTAACTGTTGTTGTAGGAGAATTCCACCAACGGTAAATGACTCTCCCACCCCTTGCCAAAGTCAATCACACATGCCCGAAGCATGTCTTCTAGCGTTTGGATTGTCCGCTCACTTTGACCGTCAGTTTGCGGATGATACGCTGTGCTCATGTCCAACTGAGTACCCAGAGCCTTATGCAAAGACTTCCAGAAGTTAGAGGCGAACCGAGGATCACGATCAGAAATAATAGAGACGGGCACCCCGTGCCGAGAGACCACTTCCTTGAGATATAACCGTGCCAAACGCTCGAGACCATCGGTCTCTTTGATAGCGAGGAAGTGCGCAGACTTTGTCAACCTATCAACAATTACCCAGATCATGTCGCAACCACTGGGCGATTTCGGGAGTTTGGTCACAAAGTCCATCGTAATCCGCTCCCACTTCCACTCGGGGATTTCAGGCTGTTGCAGAAGGCCGGACGGCTTTTGATATTCGACCTTGACCTTGGCACAGGTCAAGCACTTGCTCACGTACGAAGCCACATCCGCCTTCATGTTCGGCCACCAATAAAGTATCTTCAGGTCTTGATACATCTTGTCGGAGCCAGGGTGAATAGAGTACCGGGACTTGTGAGCTTCATCGAGAACAAGCTCCCGCAAGCCCCCAAATAAAGGAACCCAAATACGTTCAGCGAAATAGTGTAACCCATCGGATCTGAGTTCAAGGTGGCTATCAGCACCATGCATGGTTTCAGCCTTAAGGTTTTCCTCCTTCAAGGCCTCTTGCTGCGCTGAACGGATTCGATCAGGTAAGCCGGAATGGATAGTGAGCTGAAGAGCTCGAACACGACGAGGTTTAGCCGTTTCCTTCCTGCTCAAGGCGTCTGCGACCACATTCGCCTTGCCAGGATGGTATTTGATGGCGCACTCGTAATCATTAAGAAGCTCGACCCAACGACGCTGTCTTATATTCAACACCTTCTGATCAAAGATATGCTGGAGGCTCTTGTGATCGGTGTAAATAGTGCATTTGGTACCGTACAAGTAATGCCTCCAAATATTTAAAGCAAAGACCACCGCACCCAATTCCAGATCATGGGTGGGGTAGTTTTTCTCATGAACTTTAAGCTGACGAGAAGCATAGGCGATGACCTTCTCGCGCTGCATCAGTACACAACCAAGACCCCGGATAGAAGCGTCACAATAAACCACAAAATCGTCCGTACCCTCAGGCAAGGACAAGATAGGAGCAGAACAGAGTTTAGCCTTTAACAACTGGAAGGCCGACTCCTGCGAATCACCCCAGTCGAACTTTCTGTCCTTCTGGGTAAGCGAGGTGAGGGGTTGAGCGATCTTCGAAAATCCCTCGATAAAACGACGGTAATAACCTGCAAGGCCTAGGAATTGCCGCACCTCAGATGGCGTCTTTGGTGCTTCCCAGTCCTTTATGGCTTCAATCTTAGCTGGGTCAACGTGAATTCCTTTCTCATTAACAACATGACCAAGGAATTGGACTTCACGCAACCAGAAGCTACACTTAGAAAACTTAGCGTACAGCTGTTCCCGCCTCAGAAGTTCCAAAACAAGACGTAGGTGTTCCTGGTGGTCCACCTCGTTCTTGGAATAGACTAGAATATCATCGATGAAGACAATCACGAACTTATCAAGATAAGGCTTACAAACACGGTTCATCAGATCCATAAAGATGGCAGGTGCGTTGGTGAGACCAAAAGGCATGACCAGGAATTCAAAATGGCCGTAGCGAGTTCGAAAGGCGGTCTTCGGAATGTCAGCTTCTTGAACCCTCAACTGATGGTACCCCAACCTCAAATCGATCTTCGAGTAGAAACTGGAACCCTGAAGCTGGTCAAATAAGTCATCGATACGAGGAAGAGGATAGCGATTCTTGATGGTAACCTTATTCAACTCCGGTAGTCGATACACATCCGTAGGCTTCCGTCCTTCTTCTTGACAAACAAAATAGGGGCTCCCCACGGGGACGAACTAGGTCGAATGAAACCCTTCTCTAACAGCTCCTGCAACTGGTTCGATAATTCCTGCATCTCGGGAGGTGCAAGACGATAAGGGGCACGAGCCATAGGGGCCGCACCCGGAGCAAGTTCAATACCAAATTCGACCTGGCGATAAGGAGGAAGACCAGGTAAGTCTTCAGGAAATACATCGGGAAAGTCGCGGACAACAGGAATATCTTCAATCTTTTTCTCTTCCTCAGACGAAACCGAAACAAGTGCCAGAATGGCAGAATACCCCTTCCGAAGATACTTATAGGCTTTCATACACGAAATGATACTCAATGGGACCCCGCTCTTCTCACCGTGCACCAACAGAATTTCTCCATCAGGGAGAGGAAGTCGAATGACTTTATCAAAACAAACGATCTCAGCATGATACAGAGACAACCAATCCATACCCACGACGACATCGAAACTACCCAAGGACACCGGCATGAGATCAATAGGGAAGGAATAACCTGACAACTCAAGGTGACACTCCCTAAGGACGTGCGTCGCCTCGACTTTCTTACCATCAGCCAATTCTATCAAGTACTTAGCCTCTAAAGGTGTAGGTACCCTATCAAGCAATTGACTAAACCCAAGAGATATGAAACTCTTATCGGCGCCAGAATCGAATAAAACCGTAGCATAGCGATTATCGAGGAGAAACGTACCAGTAACAGTGTCGGGATCCTGTCGAGCACCACTTGAACCGATCACGAAGGCGCGAGCATTCCTGCCTCCGCCCCCATTGTTTCCATTGCCCGACCCATTCTTCCCGGCTTCACCCTGTTTCAACTTGGGGCAGTTACGCTTGTAGTGACCAAGCTCACCACAGTTATAGCACCCTTGTTTCCCCTGATTTCCCTGAGAAGCAGCGACTTGAGGGGCTGGGGCTGGTGTGACCGATGGGTTTCGGTTTCCCAAAGGGTTGGACCTACAATCCTTGGCTTGGTGCCCAATCTTATGGCATCGACGGCAACGGTCCTTATCATCGCAAGAACCGGTGTGATGATAGTTGCACCGATCACACTTTGGCAACTTCCCAGCATAAACCCCCGGTTGTCGTTCAGACGACGATCCCCCAGTATCAGTCTTCTTCACCTGTTGAGGCTGAGCCGAGCTCGAGCCTTTCCCCACAGTTTCCCACTTCCGCTTGTTACTATCGGAGGTCTTCACAGCAGCGCCTCGAGGATGCAAGACCCCTTCAGTCACCTTCATGTTGGTCAGCCTGTGGCCGACCGAACCACCTCAGAATAAACAGTGAGGTTACCCGCAGCAACTAACCCGGCAATCTCCGGTACCAACCCAGCAACATAATGCTCAATTCTTCGGTATTCCGGTGTGTGCAAATCGGGGCACAACACCGCCAATTCATTGTGCCTAGCAGTATAAGCTTCAATCTCAGAACCCACCATCTTATGATTCCAGACTTCATGCTCAAGCTTCTGGATTTCATCCCTCGGGCAATACTCATTTTTCAGCAACTGAATGAATTCTGCCCAGGGCATAGCGTGGGCTTCCCCAATGCCCATAGTCTGGGTAGTGGAGTTCCACCAAGTCAAGGCCTGACCCTCCAGGGTCGCAGAAGCATACTTCACCCGGTCGCCTTCCGGGCAGCTGCACATCGAGAAAACAGATTCGATTTTCTCCAACCATCGGAGCAGTCCCACTGCCCCCTCAGTGCCGCTAAAGTTGTGGGGCTTACAGTCCATAAACTTTTTATAAGAACACTGGGATGGAGGAGGATTGACAGCACCACCTGGAACAGACACACAGGTGAGTATCAAGAAAAGGTAAAGTACCCCAGAACGAGGTAGAATAGATGAGAATCGACGTACCACCCGTAGCATTATGAGCGGCTTGGAATGCAGCCAGAGCGATATTCACATGTTGCTGCATCAGGTTGTCCAATTCGGCTTGGGTCATATTAATATTCCCACGGCCACCACCGCGGCCACCACCACGGCCGCCAGCACGGCCGCCCCTGCGACCTCCACGAGCTCCTGACATCTTCTGTCACAACATGAAACAAAAGACTCAGACTTGCCCGTGATATAACCCAATTAAGAATTTCAAGAGACTAGACAGAGCCTAACTCGGGTCCATCCATTCAAGCCCAAAGTCCGCCGGGGATCCCATGTATCACAGTTTATGATCTCGTGTGCACCCGACATGATAAACTGTTCCACATGGTCCTCCAGGCGCGCTTTAAGTTTGAAGTTCAAGTCACCGAGCACCAGCGCCCAATCATGGTATTATCATAAGTATAAGTACAAGATGGTATGCATAAGAACGGGCGTGTTCATTAGGGCATAGAGGGGAGATGTCCAAATCCTTGGACAGATCTCAAGAGTACGCCGAAGCTACCCCAATGTACACCGCCGTCAAGAAAGTTCAATAGTATATCGTTCGCCATCGGATCAAAGTAAGGACGAGTCAAGAAATAGGATGATAAGGAGTAGATAGATGATGTAGCGTAGTAGATGATGACACCGACACCCCGACAAGTCGTATTGTTACCCGCCTGCTAAGACTCGACTAATTGTGACCGTCTAGTGTGTGCGACTCAGTTATAGACTAGACTCTACATGCAGTCCTAGTTCACTATAACCGTTGGCTCTGATACCAATCTGTCACACCCTCAAATTCCACGTGCGGGGTTTTACCGCGAGGCGCGTGACACACCAGGATCTCAGTCAACGATCACAATAAACATACAACAAACATGCATTCAAGATTATATTTAAAACCAAAATATAATGCTTTGAGCTGTAAACCAGCAGCGGAAGCATTCTTGTTTACAACCAAAAGACATATCATTGTTTACAAAGACATTGTTTAATATGTTTCCAAAATAATAGACGCCGTGCATGACCTCGTGCGCCTAGTCCGACAACCGCTACCTTAGCGACCTGAGAAAACATGCCAAAAATGTCAACATATAATGCTGGTGAGTTCACAGGTTTTCTTTCATAAAAGTGTTGTTATAAGTTCGGTAAGATCATTTCCCGTTACTACTATGTTATGAGAACGTTAGCTAGACGTTAAGTGTTGCTACTACTGCGGTTGGGAATCCATTACTAAACCGGTATAAGTGTTGTAGCCAGCCCAGACGGACGGGATTACCGATGCCTCGGTAACCCCCAAAGTATTAGAGACAATATGCACCCGCCCGGCTCCCAGCCGTCGGGTGGGGTTTGTAAGGCCCAATAGATCTATCCACATTTCCCCCGTTGTGCATCCCCGCACATTCATGGTTCCCCCTGGGACTTTCTGTAAAAGCCGCATAGTACGTAAAGTAACCATAGTATAACATGATCTATGATGAGTAATCAAATAAGTAGCATGTTTCTCCCCCGAAAGTAAAACGGTAAAAGTGGGGCTGTGACACTCACCTTGGTTTGCGTTACTTGAAAACAGTTAAGTAGTTATGTTATGATAGTCCCAAATAGCGGCGACCTATCATAAGATGTGTATAAGTATTGGACTAATAACCCGCAGGCTAACTAGTCCCCGTATGTCCAGACCGTGACCATAAACGTTTGAAAACACCTTTAACTGTTAAACCGACCGTGCCCGACAAGACCCGACATCCCACTGGTGACCCGACATCCCACGTGTTAGATAAATGCAAGACATCATGCAACATATGCAATTAAACACTTAGCACGCGCAACGATTCACCTAGTCTAGCATAATATCCAATTAACGCATAAACAGGTCCGAACACGTCTTACTAAGTCATTGGGTGTATCCCGGGGTTCCTAACATGTTCCTAGGTGTCAAATCGTGTTCCGGGATGTCAAAACGCGTTCTCGACAGCAGTACATGCGATTAGGGGGGTTACACGCGAGTAGGCTTCAGCCTACAGGCGATTAGGGCCTAATCGCATGAAGTATGAGGCGATTAGGGTCCTAATCGCCCCAATTGTCTGCATAATCGCGTGGCATCAGGCGATTAGGATGCCTAATCGCCTGTTGCTGCTGTGTAACGAATTTTCGCGCGTTAAACCCTCCAAATCAGATCCGACACATGCAACAACACCCAATATCAAACCTAAATCATTTACCAACCCATTTCAAGCAAAAACCCCCAACATATCACTGATCTAGCATGTTCTATGCAATTATTTCCTAAAATGGCAAAGTACTAGGTTTCTTCCACCAACCTTATCTTTCCTTAAATGGAAATAATCAGATTTCAAACTCTACAACATGTAACTCATAAAATCTCTGATCCAACATCCTCCTAGTGTGAATCCTAACAACATTGTATCAACAATCACACCATAATCATCCTAAATCCTCAAGAACATACAAATGGGTCAAAATATGCATTTTCTTCAAAACACCATAATAATGGCTAAGATTCTAAGACAACCTTCCTAACAACCTCTACATAACAGAAGTACCATCATATCTTGAAAACATTCATGTTAAAATCACCAATAAGACCAACATATGCATGTAAATTTCACATATAACAAGCATTAAGGTGTAAACTTGGTTTAAGACTCTTTTGAAAGGTTTTTAAAGACACATTTGGTAAAACAAGGTCTGGAACTTTAGGGGAACTCAAAATAACAACTTTACAAAGGTTAGGGATGAAGAACACACCTTGGGTTTTGCTAAAGAAAGGTGTGTAAGCTTGGGGATGGTGATTTTTGTAGCAAAATGAGTTCCAGAGGTGTTTTAAGGTGTGTGGGCGACTTGGGAGCAGCTAGGGTTGTTCTAGAGGTGTTTGGGGAGTTAAGGGTTCTATTTATAGGTGTTTTGACCCGAGCCCTGCTGTATACGCGATTAGGGACCCAGATCAGGCGAGTAGGGGCCTAATCGCCTCTATGTACACGCGATTAGCCACCTACTCGCGAGTAGGGGCCCTAATCGCCACTATTCACGCGATTGGCCACCTACTCGCCCCATTCCCTTTGTACTCGTGTACTGTTCACGCGATTAGGAGTCCCCCCAGGCTCCTAATCGCCTATAAGGTGCTGGAATGGGTTTTTGGCGCGTTAAACACTATTTTAACATATTTAAACACGTATTCACATACCGATAAGTCACATAATGATTCCAAACATATAATGCATGATATCCAACACGTTTGCATCCGTTCACCAATTCCCGGGACTCGAGACTCGTGTGTGCGTTAGACCCGGCGATTCCACGAATCGCCGATCCTTGTACCCATAGTTATGGACCGACTCCAGATGACCCCGCGGATCATCCTAACGACTCCCGATGATTCCCAGAATCATCATACCGACTCAACTGACCCCGTTAAGGACGTAATATGCATGACTCGCTAAGGTAGACTTACTAGTTTAGTCAACGTTACTAACCTGAGTTTGCCGGGTGTCACAATCTCTTTAGATGAATTTAGATCTATCTGGTCCAAGGCTAGATCTCTAAGTCAAATTGATTTCGAGAAAGAACACATCTATACAGAAGACAAGGCAACTAAAAGTCTTATTATCTTTTGTCCAGGTGCAGAACCAGAACTTGTTTCTCTAGCATTTATGGCTGGATTAATTAAGTTTATATACCCTTCTCCGAATTTATTAGAAATTAGCCATTTTTCGGAAGGAACAAAGAAAGCTATCAAAAACTTTCGTAAAAAGATTGCTGCAGCAAGAGACGCAGACATCTTTATTAAGTGTAATTCTACACTTCTTGACTGGTATCAAGGAAATTCGTTCCAAAGCTACCATCATCTAGAAATCGGTATTGCCAAAGCAAGAACCGTCAATCCTTCCAAAAGCATGGAAGGAAGTTTTGAAGACCCGGAAAATTGGGTGGAAATCAGAGTTAGAGGATTCTTAAAAAATCCTTGATAACCTGCAAAAAAATAAAGTGGGAAGCTTTAATAAAGTTAATTATTGTAGTAACAACTACATAATTACAAGTTACAGCGGTATTCCACTACCCAAACATGAAAAGGAAGCTTTAGAAAAAATAGAGCAACGTATTATCTTCAATAAAGTAGAGGCAGGTCCCATCACCAAAGAAAAACTCTGCCAAAAACTTCAACGCACCTATGAAAATCATAATTGTGAATATTGTGCAAATAATACAACTAAAGAAAGTAGCTCCTCTCAATTGGACAGCTACACTTCAGAAGAAGACACAAGAGAACTGGACCCCCAACACATGGGTATGTCGATTAGAAAAACGTCATGCATGACGAATTAAGGAGGCTAGTTTAGTCTTTTGTACAAATCTTCTCCTAGTATATAAAGGAGATTGATTTTAGTTAACGATCATCGAATGCTCTCCCCAAAATTCCCATCCTAAAAAATTAGCATGTGTAACTAAACTCCCTCTCTTAAGGGGAGCTATGTAAATACGATCAAGAAGTTCTTCCCTTGGGAAGAACAGTTATGAAATAAAACTTTCCTTTCCTATACATCCTAAATTGTTTATGTCAAACTTGTAAAACCTGGAACCCTAGAGTAATGAAAGAGTACCGTTTAGGCAAAAGGCCGTAGGGAAATGCTGGTTGGGTTGGTACATTGCAGGGATCATTTACGGTTTAGATATTAAAGAAAGGTCTTATTTTATTTTATGCTGTTAAATTACTTCAAAGTATTTATTTAGTCTCTCCTTAAGCATTAATTAATATACGTTTTACAAACAAAAAATAATCATAACTTTCAAGTTTTCAAAAATGTGTACATCGCTAGAATTAAAGTCTTCAAGAGATACCTTCTCTATGACAATTATAGAATTGTCAATCAATGCATTTTCAATTATCAAGATGCTTTACCAAATGTCCGTAACATTATATACAATATACATGCCTTGTATATTCAACATGATCAATCATGATGTCTACAATACATACATAAATGATCCTTTAACTTTGAAGGTATCATCAAATTTCTGCAATAGATACACATATGATCCGTTAACTCTTAAGGTATCATTAAATCTAATCGATGACTCAACACAATGCCTAGGCATTTTATCGAACACATAGCATGCATTACCTATTTTACAAAACAAAGAACACATCATCACCAAATTGTTACCCACAAATCTATCAAGCATAAAAATCAATTCCAGAAATACATCATAATCATCATCATCTGTTTTAGGGTAAGCCCTTCATATGTTTTAGGTTAAATCATGGAATCATTATATGAATCTCCATTTGAATGTATTATTTGTATCATATGTTCAGAAACATACACACTACACCACCATTTGAAGAATCAACAAGTAGATCAAACTATCAAAGTACAAAAACTGGATGCAAGTACGAAAAATAAAACTAGATAGCTGCAAAATTGAATGGTTGAATCCAAATCAAGTGAAGATATGCAATTAGAATGGATGAATATCATCACAGAATGAATTGTTGAAGGTTATCTAGGATTGAATAAAGAATTCAAACCCTAATTCATGATCACATGAAGATATCCCTAAACCATGATCTTCAAGAGTGAATAAAGAAGATGCAGAACCCTAATTCATGATGATCCATGATGTCTGATAATAGGAAAGGATATTGTTAGAATTACCAATCTACCCTTATTATTAAAACATAAGAAAAAATAATGAGTGGTTGAGATTTGTTCTCTTGGTTCTCATAAAAGATGAGTGTTCTCATTTAAACCCTCCCCTATATATATATATATATGGTAGGGATCTAGAGAAAACCCTTGTTATAGTGAAAACTCTGGAAACTCTGACTTCCCGAGCTTTTTAGGACTTAAAAATTTTAGGGCATGTAATATACATGATTTTAAGCATTTTGAGCCAAAAAAAATCAAAAAAGCGCGGAGCACTTTTTTTTAAAAAAAAATAAATAAGTTTTCGGGTAACACATGTTAAGCGAAATTAACATGTGTTAACAATGTGTTACCCGAAAACTTATTTTTTTTTTTAAAAAAAGGTGCTCGGCGCTTTTTTGATTTTTTTGGCTCAAAATGCTTAAAATCATGTATATTACATACCCTAAAATTTTCATATAAAAAAAAGCTCGGGATGTTAGAGTTTCCAGAGTTTTCACTATAACAAGGGTTTCCAATATATCCTTTACCTATATATATATATATATATATATATATATATATATATATAACCAATCTTAGCCATTGATCTCTAATGGCATGATTGTAAATAAGTAAAACATTAATTAATTCTTTATTTAAATCAAAGGGTATTATTGACTTTTGTTATATGATTATTAATAGGTTATTATGTATGCATTGTAACTGACTACTATTCCAAAATAAGAAGTTAATTAATTAATTAGATTATATATTTAGTTATTAAATTTTTTTTACAGACGTTTTTTTTTTTATTTTGTTTTTAATTTAATTCAATTCTTTTGTACACACATGTACACAATGTACATCAATTTTTTTTTCATTCATCATCATTATCGATATATATATACACTGGTGTACATTAGTTTCTCTTTTGTTTTTTGTTTTTTCATTTATCATTATTATTGTTGACACAGATATACATTGATGTATATCAGTTTCTTTTTTTTATGTCATTCATCATCATAAACAACAATACAGATATACATTGGTGTATATCAGTTACTATTTTTTCTTTCATTCATCATCATCAACACAGATATACATTGGTGTATATCCGTTTTTTTCAAGCTTACATGACTATAATTTGGACACACATATACGTTGGTGTATATCTTTGTAGAAATGTAAGTTAAATACATCAGTGTACACCATAAATAGATGTTGAGGTTTCTTCGTTTTTGTAAATGAACAAAATATACATTGGTGTATACCTTCTAAAAACCCTCTCCTTCTCCATTTACTGATTTAGGGATAATATTAAAAAAAAAATTGGATCCTACAAAACGTAATTATCACGTCAAAAAAAAGAGACGCTTTATTATTATCAAATGCCTATACACTAGTGTATATTATACGTTGGTGTATATTACGTAAAGAGAATGAGAGACATAACCGCCATAAGGATAAACAAAGCCAAATGCCTATGCACAAGTGTATATAATGGTAAATTTTTATTTAGCTATATAGCTGTTGTAAGTTGAAGTGTAAATTGGTGTATATCAGTTTTTTTTGTTCATTCATCATCATCATCAACACATATATACAATGGTGTACATCAGTTATACATTGATGCATATCAGTTTTTTTCTTTCATTCAACATCATCAACACAGGTATACATTTGTGTATATTCGTTTTTTCATTCATCATCATCACCAACACAAATATACATTAGTGTATATCAGTTTTTTTATCATCATCATTGACACAGATATACAATGTATATTCGTTTTTTTCATTTATCATCATTATCGTTGACACAAATATACATTGATGTATATCAGTTTTTTTTCTTTCATTTAACATCATCAACACAGATATACATAATATGAAAAAGCGTATAATCTGTATCATATGTTTGTAGTCTACAATCGCGACTTCAATCTGCTTGATGATTCTTCTTATGATGTGTGTTCTGAACATATGATACGATTCATGTGTTCATATGAAGATTCATACAATTATTTCACAATTTAACCTAAAATATATGATAGGGATTAACCTAAAACAAATGATGATGATGTATTTCTAAAATTAGGTTTTGTGTTTGATAGGTTTGTGGGTAATAGTTTGAAGCTGATGTATTTTTTTTTATTTTTTTTTTTTGGAAAATGGGTAATGCACACTCTGTGTTCGATGAAATGCTTAGGTATTGTGTTGTGTCATGGGCGGCTTTGTTTTCTAAGTATCCAAAAACTAGGGATGTTGAGGTGCAAGATTGGTTTTGACAAAGCACCGGTTAAGGATACGAGGAGTTTTGGATGTTATGATTTATGGGTATCAAATGGCTTTTTCAATTACTAGTTACATTGCTTTTTTGTACCATTTGATGATTGATCATGTTTTTTTGGGAGTTAAAACATTTTTGTTTGTGTGCTTAGTATAACAATAAAGTTTAAGTAACAATCCAACACTAAAGTTTGAATATTGTTAGCCATAGTGAAGTGCTAATGCCCACAAATAAATCAGTTTGAGTATTCAACATATTATTTCATATTCTCCATCCATTATCTAACTCACTTAGTTATAAATTTTATTTATGATAGGGTGGTGCAGGGCTTCTAGGAATGTTTGATACCGCAAAGGGTGTGACATGATGCAGCAAGGCGACTAAGAGGGTAAAAAAACAGCAACAAGTTTGAGATATCATCGGTGTTCCCATTGTATACATCACTAACAACAGAAGAAAAAAAAAAGTTGAGCGGTTATAGCGTCAGTTTTGGTTAGAGAGTAGTTAGTAGTTAGTTGGTTGTATCCTCTTCTTGTGTATATATATATATATATATATATATATAGAGAGAGAGAGAGAGAGAGAGAGAGGATGACTAGTATTGTATCATTGAGTTGAGAGCTTATACCATCTGTTTCTGGACTACACATTTGTAGCTGATTTATAGATATACAAACTGTTCAATGTCTTCTATTTATAGTTTACCTATATTAAGTTGTATCACACATGCTTAAGTGCTTGTTTTGTTAAATTGTTTGTTTTACACATGTGTAAGTGTCTCTTTTACATATGTGTAAATTGCTTTTTTGTCCCTTATTTGTTTATGAATTATACTTGTCTAGCTTATTTACACATGTAAAAGTGTCTATTTCTGTTCAATTGTATGTTTTACACATGTGTACGTGCATGTTTTACACATATGTAAACTGCTTGCTGTCACATATTTGGATCTTGATTAAACTTTGAAGGTGATTTACACATGCGTAAATTGCCTTCTGTCCCTTTATTTGTTTTTGGATTATACCTTTCCAGCTTATTTACACACATGTGTAAGTGTCTAGTTTTGTTCAATTGTATTTTTACACATAGGTAACTGCCTATTTTACACATGTGTAAATTGCTTGTTGTCACATATTTGTTCCTGGATTACACTTTGATGCTATTTTACACATGTGTAAATTGTTCATTGTCTTTTAGTCCTAGTTTTCATGTGTTCGGTTGTTTTACACATGTGTTGTGTCTGTTTTACACATGTGTAAATTGCTCAATGTCACACATTTATTTTTGTATTAAACTTTGAAACTTATTTACACATGTGTAAATTGCTCTCTATCCTTTTTTTTTCTGAATTACACTTTTACAGCTGGTTTACACATGTGTAAGTGTCTAGTTTTGTTCAATTGTATATTATTACACATGTGTGCATGCATGCTTTGCACATGTGTAAATTACGGACATTGCAACCAAACTTAGCTGCATTCTAAACAAACCGAAACATTCCAAACATTGCAACCAACACATTACCAATATAACCAGCCATATATCATATATCAAAAGTTATAATCCATGATTACAAAAAAATAAAAGTTATAATCCATGTTAGCGATTTGCATGGTAACATAAAAACTAATAATTAATCAAAATATCAACTACCCTAGCATTTCATTTTTGTTATTTCTCTTACAGCAATGCTTTCTGGACCACACTTTCTCGATAAATATTTGCTTTGGAAAGCACAATCTTCATGGCATATTTCTTTCGTAGAAGTTCAGTTGTCGTTTATGTTTCTTGCTTTTCTCGTTTTTAAAACCACATTCCTAGTTCTTCAAACAACTTTCCTTTTACGCTTCCATGCGTATCATTAAGAACACACCACAATCAACACTTTTTTCTTTGTTGCCTAGGATAAGTGGAGCTTTATTGGTTTCACCACTTCCAAATCTTCCCATTTTGCATTACCAACCGATTTCACGTAGACTATAAATGTGTTTTTTTGTTTCAATAAAGAGCATTTGTAAGTTTTTATTATTTATATATTAGTAACCAAAAAAACTTTTTAGATATTTCATGTGTCCTATTTGTTTCAAGACTTACCACTTTCAGCACCGCTACTTACACATGTGTACACTCTTCCTTACACTGTTTTCTAAAAAAGTTCTCGCTCTTATCCTTGCTATTCAATGACTTTTACGACTGCAAATATAGGGTTTTAATACAAGATATATTAAGCTTACAAGAGATATCTAGATAAATTCTAATATAGACTTATACATTTCATCATAAACCTCATTTACAAACTATGTACACATGAACATCTTTTGAAGCTTGAATATAACGATGTACACATGTGTAAACAAATTATGAAACTCATTCACTCCGGTAGTGTGTAAACAAATTATGAAACACATTCACTCCAGTACTAAAGCTAGCATCCTGATAACCTTAATTTGAAAGATAGAACACAAAAAATCACAATTAAAGTAGCTGAAATTAGTAAATAATTTCAAACATATACCAAATAATGAACCACAAACTCGCTCCTTCCAAATTCGCATAAGCTCTCTGCACATGATGACAACCATGTGCAAACAACACACCACAACCAACATCGAACCTGTTTTGCCATCGCTGATTGTAACACCCCGAAATCTTGTTTCACCTAAATACGCCATTAGGCGTAATTGATAAAGTATCGAAAGCGAATTTAGCGGTGGATGTTTTAGTCAACGGATAAAAACGAGACTAAAACCCACTACAAGATACTAATCTAGTTAATGTTATAATCTAAAAGCAAACCGAGACCAAAACTTGAGGGACCATTGTTGCCAAATGACAAAGTGAGTTTTATTAATAATAATAAAACAATAAAAATACACACAAAGTGTGTGTGTCGTATGATGATCAGGAGATCATCTCCTCCAACAACCAAAACCCTAAACACTCAAATTCAAGCTCAAATCCAAGCCAAATCAAAGGGGTTTCGATGCATGAGCTAAAATCCGGATTATCCAAGCTTATTACACAAAAAGGTATCATTTATTTGGTGTAATTTGATGTTATAATTCGTTTATGATCATGGTGAAATTCTAGGGTTTTGGTAAAAACGTGAATTTCTTGGTTTCTATGAGTTTCTATATGTTTGTAGACATCAAAGAAACCATAAAACAGGATAAAAAGTTATGTATTGTATGATTCATATGGATTAGGATGATACTTGTAGGTGTAGGTAGTGGGTTTTAACCCAAATGTTGAACTACACATGTATATGAAGAATCCTTGTACTAGTATGTGTTAACTTGTCATATAGATGTGCAAATTGATAAGTTGAACTTGTAATGATGATTAATCAAACAAATGGTGAAGTTTGAGAAGTCCATAAGGCTTAGAATTCACTTGCAAAAAGGGTGCACATGAAGTGTTTGATAAAATGCTTACATGAACTTGAATTGGGTCAAATAGTGTAAAATTCATCACTCTTGACAGCCTTAGGTGATCACCTTGTAAAGGCCATATCTCATTCGTTATTAGGAGTCAGAAGACGAGCCTTATATCGTTGAAAAGCTTGTTGCACATATTACATTTCATATTTAGTCATGACAAGCTAATTCTGAGTTTTAGTGGGTCAAAACAGCATGTAAAGTTGACATTTCTGTTTTGACAGCAAAGCTGTTTGGTTAAAAATATGTTTCTGACCTGATCTTAAAATATTCATATAAAATCATAGAAAAATCGTTAGGAGGCATTCTTTATACGCCTGGAAAGGTCTTTGAACGAAGCACGATCCATCTTTGAACATGTTCAACTAATTCGGACTTTAAATGGGTCAAAATGGTCAATTACAGCAGCTGAAAAGAGAATCGCTGCACATAATATGTTTCTGACCTGATCTTAAAATATTCATATAAAATCATAGAAAAATCGTTAGGAGATGTTCTTTATATGCCTGGAAAGGTCTTTGAATGAAGAACATTTCTTATTTGAAAGTCTAAATCAAATTATGGGGTTTAGAAGGGGTAAAAGTGACCCGAACAGCTGCTGCGCAAAAAGTGCAGCAGTGAAAATAAGGTGTTTTATGAACTTAACACTAAATGTTGTTATGTATAGGGAATGAAAGCTTAGTACTTGTGTGCATCATTGCCTAAGCTAGTTTACGTGAATATGTTTATGGACAATTTGACTTTTAGGAGTCAAACTGACCCAAACTCAAACTTAGATGAAATGGTGTGAATAACTCATGAGATATGTTAGTTATTGGACGTGATGACTAACTTGATTAATCTCATGAGGATAGTGAAGCTTGATCTTGTCAAGCTAGGTGCAAGCTTGGAAAGAATGAATCAACAAGCAAACGGGTCAAGCGAATACAAGCCTTAAGTGCAAGGAAATGAAGGTGAAATACAAGGTAAGTTTACTTACATTTTTAGACTATGAGCATGAGTTAAGTGTTGTATACTTTGGTCTCTAAACTTTGATGTGAGACAAAGGTATGGCCCCAAGGGGTGAAACCTATTAAACGGGTAGATCATACGAATTCTTGTTAAAACAGGATTGATGGTAATAAAGGAATCAAAGTGTGTTGATCAATTGATAGAAATAATCAATTTGGTCAATAAATAAAACTAAGTGGTAAGCAAGAGTCTAAACTTAAGATTTTTGATAAAAATACTCGAATAAGGAAATTATGCAAACTGTAAATGGGTCAAGTGTGATTTCCATTTCCCTATAGCTAAAGGTTGGAATGTCAAAGTGTTATAAACCATGAGCCTTAATGGGTCAAATGGTGATCTTTCTTATCAATCGAACCCGGCATTCAAAGCCGGTATTCTAAGCTTTAGTAAACTCGTGGCTAACGGGTCGAATGGTAAATATATCACCATTGAGTCTCGAGATACTAATGTGGTCAATCTAGAAAGTATGCAGGAGAATACTTGGAAATTGGGCACTCGATGCCTAAGTAATCGCAATGAATGCAAGGTATGGGTCAACGCCACCCGGTAAGTCTGTAAGTAGATAAAAGCCATCAGGCAAAGTGAATTCAATTCAAAAACAACTCGTATGAGGTGTGAAGGCCAATTCGGTAAGTATTATTCTAGCTAAGCTTATCGCGCGCCTTGGCGCCAAGTATGGCTAAAGCCATAGTTAAATTATGGGTTTGTAATAAAACTAAGTCCGTGAGGGCTTAGAAGCATTCAAATAAGTTATTAAGTCGAAAACAATTGATTTGAATCAAGTGGTGTCGTCATGGATGGCTAAATTGAAAGATTTACTAAAGGTTAAAACTAAAAACCGGGTCATAATGAAACAATCCGGATAATGTTTTTAGTTAAACAAGCGTCTAACGAATTGGCAATATGACCCTTATGCTTTTGTGTGGTCAAATAGCATTTTGTATAACCCATGACCTTAACGGGTCGATTTGGGTAAAATCGACATAAACATTTAAATCTGAGAACCGGGTCATAATGAGACAAACAGGACTATGTTTTCAGTTAAATAAGTGTCCAATGGATGACAATATAATTCTTATGTTTTTAGAATTGTCAAAAAGGGTTTTGGCCCAGTGAACGACCGTTCACCTGGAGTGAATGGCCGTTCAGGCCTTCTGAGTAGATTTGGATGAAAAACGACACAAGCCTTTGAACACCCGAAAGGGAGACTTGATGGCCGTGACCCACGGCGGGACATCTTCTAAACCTGTTTGTTTGGTCGTTTGACCATATTGGTTCCGTTTGACACATATTAGCATATTAACTTATCTAAATGCATTATTATCAATCTCACTGACCATTCTTTGTGTAATGGTGCTAGGTATACATTCGTTGGATGTTCTGGAGCAAGGATCAAGTCACGAGAGAACCGAGCACACTCGAACACTTAAAAAGCTTCCGCAATAGATCGTCCCATTTAAAACACAAACTGTAATACAAGTTTTAGTAGATAAAAATATAAAAACAAAAATTGGTGGGATTCATTGAGTTATGTTTCTTTGTAGTTACCAAAGTTTTAATTGGGAGTGATTTTAGTTAAGGCCTAAACTCGGAAGTTTAAATGACAAATCTCAGGTTTACGGGTTAGGGTCTTACACTGATCCAAAACACACACACCAAAACACAGCACTACAACATAAACCTTAAACCCTAGCTTCCTAAACCCTCAAATTTTATGAAGTATCCACGCTTACAAGCTGCAAAACCACCGAAATTCTCATAATCAAACGCCCGGTTGTTATTCCAAATTCATTAGTCACCATTCTTATTCCTGACTCAACTTCATATTCCATGAAAACAATAGAGGCAACAAATTTTGTCAACCGTGTCAGACAACTGTACAGAACGATCAAACAATTCAAAATTGGAGAAACTCACTTTTACTCAGATCTTGCTTTCAACAATAATTGCAAATAAATTTTCAAACCTCCTATTAATTTATTATGCAATAATCAAATGTGGTTATGATAAGGAATACATTGAAGTATACATAATTGATTATCAACAAAAACAGGACAAACTAGGACTAATGAGGACGTCGTCGCTTACGAATGAGAGGAACGATGTGGTGGATTAGTCTATGATGGAATTGTGAATGGATTTAAAATGTGTTTTTTACATTGTTGCCCTTTTTAATTTTGTTTTTTTTTTTTTTTTTTGTCCCCTTCTCATTTAAACCCCATTTAATCTTACCCCTTGATTAAGGTTGATCTACGGCTGAAAATGGTTCTTAGTGTTCTCATAGATTTCCTTGTTCTCAAGATAACCCTCCCATATATATATATAGGGGCAGGATCAAATACAAAAATATAAAATCGTGCGAAGCGTGCGAAGGATCACTTTGTACATGATAATTACGTAATGATAATTACGTAATGCACAAATGCATGATAATTACGTAATGATAATTACGTAATGATAATTACGTAAAGCCTTCATGAACATAAAAAACATTACGTAATTATCATTACGTAATTATCATGTACAAATGCATGATAATTACGTAATGATAATTACGTAATGATAATTACGTAATGCTTTCATGAACATAAAAAACATTACGTAATTATCATTACGTAATTATCATGTATAAACATCCTTCGCATCCTTCGCACGTTTCTTTATTTTTGTAGAATAACCGCCCCCTATATATATATATATGATAAGGATAATTTAGAAACTCCCTTGAGTTGGAGAAACTCAAGAAACTCTTTTGTGACCCTTGATCAAACAACATCAATGGATGAGATTGATCAACTAATATTATATTATTAAAAGAGTTATCTTTTTTATTTGTTTTAAGCAAAAGGGTATTTTAGGAAAATTGCATTTTGTCCATATCTCCTCTCTCTCCTAAATCTCTCTCATCTCTCTTCTCTCTTCTCTCTCCTGACTCTCTCTCCTCTCTCCTGGCTCTCTCTCCTCAGTCCTCTCTTTTTTCCTTGCTTTTACATTTTTTTTCAATTTTTTAACTGTTTTATAGGTAACAATAAGTCAGATTGATCTGTAACAACTTATGCGTTACGTTGTTACATTGTTACATTTTATGTATTTACATTGTTACATTTTCAAGTGGTGCTTATGTAATTGTTGATCGATTAACTAAGTCCGCATATTGTTACATTCTTACCACACTGTAAAAAAAAAGCAATTTTACATATTTACACAGGTATCATAGTTAATGGTGCTTATGTAACTATCTAAACCAGTAAAATAGATTTGTAATTTTATTTCATAAACAACACCAAAACACAAATCAAATAATTAAATTAAAATCAAACAAAACACAATAGATTTGTAAATTTATTTCCATCACTTTTCATGCTTCTATACATCTGTCAAAAGGTTCCAAATAAATCAATAATACAAAAAATTTAAGTTCACATGAAAAGCTAAAAAAAGATAGTTTTTCCCCTTTTTTTTCAAAAAATTTGGTAAAAAAATAAACAAAAAATAAAGCAGACAATGAAAAAAAATGAAACTTGAATATGACTTTTAACATGGGAAATGGTGAGTCCCCCTTACATCCATCATCTAAAGAAGATAGTTTTGGAGTAGCTTCTGACCTTCTGTTCACATACATACATACACGCTTCTGTTCACATACATACACCTATCTCCGCAAACCCACCGTAGACCACCACCCATCACCTCCACCCACCCCCATTCAGATCTGTTTCGAAACCACCACCAACATCTCGTCAAAAACTAGAGAGAGAGAGAGATGCGGATGAAAACGACCTCATCACACACCGCCGCCAACATCTCGTTATAGATGCAGATCTGAACATAAAAACCCACCTCGTTACAGATCCGCAGAGAGAGAGAGAGAGAGAGAGAGGGAGAGAGATGCGGATGGAAACGACACCGTTGATGCAGATCTGAACATAAAAACCCACCTCGTCACACCGCCGCTGGCCACCACCACCGCTCACCTCGTCACCAGCGTCGTACAACACCACCCCTATGCATCACCGTTGTACACCCACCTTTAATATCTTTAAGATAGAGAGACACAGAGAGATTTTGATGAATTTGTTTGATGTAAAAATGAAATAGAAGATAGAGAAAGAGAGAGAGAGAGAGAGAGAGAGAGAGAGAGAGAGAGAGTCATGGTAGAGACAATTTTCATCTGGACTTTCAATGTGTGTGACTTTATGTGATGCAAATATAAAGTCAAAAAATCAGAAAAGATGTGGTTTACCCATAATACCCTTTTAGCATAAAGACAAAATGGTAGACATGGAGCAATGGTGGCCACAAATGGGGTTTCTAGAGTTTCTACAACTCAAGTGAGTTTCTACTAGATACATAGCATATATATATATATATATATATATATAGAGAGAGAGAGAGTCATGGTAGAGACAATTTTCATCTAGACTTTCAATGTGTGTGACTTTATGTGATGCAAATATAAAGTCAAAAAATCAGAAAAGATGTGGTTTACCCATAATACCCTTTTAGCATAAAGACAAAATGGTAGACATGGAGCAATGATGGCCACAAATGGGGTTTCTAGAGTTTCTACAACTCAAGTGAGTTTCTACTAGATACATAGTAGGATTTGGATCATTTGAGAACCACTATTTAGGGAGAGAACCAAAGAACCAAGTGTGAACACAAAAACCCCTCCACCAAAAAATAAAAAAAATAATAAAAAAAATTATATAACCTAAAAAAATAAAAAAAGTAAAAACACCAAAATGTTTTTTTAGTGTTAATCTTTCTGAAAAAAAAATAAAAAAATACAAAAAAAATAAAAAAACAAAAAAAATTGCCTTTTTTACGTCATAATTACGTCATATACCGTATGCACATGTGCATTTCACTATTAGAGCACACTTTTGAATAAATTATCAATTGCCATAATGAAATGATCATTTAAATGGACGTGATATGATATATAAGGTGGAAAAAAATTTATTCAATGATCTTTAAATAAACGCGAAATGCATTTCACTATTATAGTTAGGTTTTTTTTTCATGGGTTTAGCTTTAGGGTTTAGTTTTTAGGTATGATGGGAATGGGGTTAGGTTTTTTGGGGTTGTTGGTGAATAAACTTAAAAAAATCCCTATATAAAACTATAAAATAAGATAATTGTACTACATGCACATGTGCATTTCACTATTATAGTTAAGTTTTTTAATGGGTTTAGCTTTAGGGTTTAGTTTTTTGGTATGGTGGAAGAGGGGGTATCTTTTTTGGGGGATGGGATGGAGCGTTTTGGTTTTTGGGGGGTGTGGGGTTAGCTGCACATGTGCATTTCACAATTGGGGGGGGGGGGGGGTTGGGGCGGTGTGGGGGATGGGGGGTTTAGGTTTTTAGGGAGTGAGGTGGGTGGGTTTAGGTTTTTAGGGGGTGAAGGTGGGGTTTTTAGGGTTTTTTTTGTGTTGACAATGGTTCTCTGGTTCTCTCCCTAAAGTTGGTTCTCGTATGATCCCTACCCTATATATATATACAATAGTTCTCTGGTTCTCTCCCTAAAGTTGGTTCTCGTATGATCCCTACCCTATATATATATATATATATATAGGGTAAGGATTAAATAAAAACCCTCCTAAATTGAAGAAACCTTGTAAACTTAATCTTGGCCATCCATCTATTAAATCTATGGTCACAAATTTTTCTATAATATTGATTTAATTAAATGGGTGAAAAAGGACAAGAAAGGGTAATAGGGTAATTTGATTTTTCTGAAAAGGGGACTGACAAAAGCTGATATGACACTCTATCACGTCATCTCTCTCTCTTACTTTTCCACATTATTATAAAAGCTGTCAGACGTCCCGTGTTACATATGTAACATGTGTTGTGTTACATAGGTTAAATCTGAGTTGCCCGTTTATATATTTAAAAAAATGTTTATTTATTATTTTTTTATTTAGACCATATTTTTTTTCGTTTTATTGTACCAGCATTAGAATTGTTGCATACGTAACGAGAATTGATATGTTAAGATGCATCAGCCAACATTCAAATGTATATAATCAATCAAAAAACTTTATAGATCAAAAAACATTCAAATGTACACAAGAATTGTTTCTTACAAAGTGCTAAAACAAACAAAACGGTCATTACAAATCGACAAAATGCTAAAAAAAAACTATCATAAATAAAAAAAAAATGTCTACACTTCATTCTTGATAATCATCTTCATCTTTAATGCAAAAAAAATATGCTCACCTGCAAAAATAAAACAAAATTCATCAATTTACATGAAAAAATCAAAACTTTGTATCTAGTAAAAAAAACAGAAACTAATCTATACCAACTTAGTGGTGCTGTTACATACGAAACATACACAAACATAGATTTCATCCCATGATCAATGACATTCCATTCAAGAATTTTTTTTTCCCAATTCTTCCTCTATAATATGCAATATTACATTCTTGATAAGGTGCAAAAAACACGAGTGTTACATGTGTAACAGGATTTTTTTCTGGAAGCACAGACAAACTTTTGTAGTCTGCACCCAGCATACATTTTTTACTGAATTACAAGCAACCTTTGACTGCAAAACAGATACGCTACACACGTAACATCCTACCTTAACACAGAAAAAAACACCCTAAGTAAATTCACAAAGATGATACGACCATATAGACGAGAAAAAACCCTAACTAAACACAGAGAAAACACAAATAACAACATTCTGAAAAGTCATTCTTAAAACAAATAACAACACATTTTCTATCTTTACTTATAGATAAGACTATGTGAGAAAACACAAAAACAGACATATTCTGTAAAAAAGACATAGGTAACATAAAAAAAAACTCATACATGAGAAAACAAAAAAAAATAGACAGACATGGTGCAAAAACACACGAGTGTTACATGTGTAACAGGAAAAACACAGACAAAACTTTTGTAGTCTGCAGTAAACATAGAACAGAATTTCATACGCTAGAAAATATAGAACAGAATTTGACTGCAAAAAACAGATATGCTACACATGTAAACAGCCTAACTCAACACAAAGATTATACGAAAATATAGACGATAAAAACACCTAAATTGAAGAAACCCATTAAACCCTCTCTCAACCATTGATCAAAGTAGACTGCATAAAAAAACATACATTTAGACTGCATAAAAAACATACTTTGACCGCAAAAAAAAATGCTATAACTAAACACATAGAACAAAAAAAAACAGAGAGCAACTTAGTCATGAATAGGTAAAAAAACTAATTTCTTATAAATACAAATTTAAAGCTGCCCCTTTTTATTGAGTCAAAAAAAAAAGCTAATTTATACCAACTTAGTTCTTCTGTTACATACGAAACAGACACAACATAGATTTGATCCCCATGTGTAACTGATGAAAGTCAAAAAATCAAACCTTTGTATCTGGTAAAAAAAATCAGAAACTAATTTATACCAACTTAGTTCTGCTGTTACATACGAAACAGACGAAACATAGATTTCATTCCATGATTAGTGACTTTTGTTTAATTAATATATACCAAAAAGTTAATTAATAAAAACTCATTATTAGTATTATTTCAAGAATAATCTTTGAATACTATATAATCCTTCACTAATCACAATTATCAGAAATTATACTACAAGTGTTTTTTTATTGTAACAATCCCAACAAAAGTTAGCATTACAACAAAAGACAATAAATAACGCATTTGGTATAATTTTGTCTAAATAATTCAATATGCCAAATCTTTAATCCTTGTCTTGTTAAGATATAAGTAAAAACTGCAAAATAGTTATTTTTTATATAAACCTGAGAGGATTGGGAAATAAGCTTCCCCCATGCAACCCCAACACCAGGTTTGGACTGTCCGTATATAATAATAATAATAATAATAATAATAATAATAATAATAATAATAATAATAATAATAATAATAAAAAGCAACCTGGTGACAATGGAGAAATAAGTGGAGGCTGATCATCGGTAACATCATCTATCTCTTTCTTAACCTTAACAGGCTTAGGCGCTTTTGCAGGCTGTGATAACCGATGAATGGAGAATTAAAGACAAGTAAAGGAAATTATAGGGTTTTGGAAACCCTAGGTGATAAACATTGGGATAGTAATGGATGATAATAATAATAATAATACCTTGGGGCGTTTGGTTTTAGGTAGCGAAGAAGAGGAGAGTGGGCGTTTGGATGAAGATGAGATGACTTGTGGAAAACAGAGGTGTGAAAGTAAAATAGGAAACATAGGATGAGATGACTTGTAGCCAATTTGGAGGTTGCTCCGCCGTCGTCGAAGGCGGCAACGGCGGTGGTTCTGTGGCAGAGGATGATGCCAAGGTTAATCAGATCCAGAACTTAGTATAGAATAGAGAGAGAGAGAGAGAGAGAGGTGGTGGTCGATGTTGATGATGGCGACCGTGGTCGATTTTGATGATGGTGGTGGTGGTTGATGTTGATGATGATGGTGGTGTTTAGGGGTGGTGTTTAGTGGTGGTGGAAAGAAATCTGAGAAAATATGGAGAGAATATGTGTGTGTGTGAGAGAGAGAGAGAGATCTAGATTATATAGGGTGGGAGAAAGAGAAGATTCAAATTTTAAAATGAGGGGAAGCTAAAATGACTAATATACCCTCAAAAACATAAAATAATATATTTGATAATGAGGTGATGTGGAAGAATGAGGGCCACAAGATAGGTTTCTAGGAGTTTCTTCATTTTGGAAGGTTTCTTGTGAATACTTAGCCTATATATATATATATATATATATATATATATATATATATATATAGGCTATGTATCCTTAAGAAACCATGTTGAGTTGGAGAAACCTTTGAAACCCATCCCATGGTTGTCATGCTTCCACATCTCCTTTCTTAACATTTAGCAAAAGGGCAAGATGGTAACTTCACCCATCTCATTTGTCTCACCTACCATTTAAATAAACATCACATTCACTCCCTCTCTCACTATCTCAAACACACACTCCTTTCTCTCTCTTTCTATCATACACCCATCTCTCTCTCTCTCTCTCTCTCGAGATTCAGATCTGAATCTGGTTGGGGGTTTCAATCACTCCTCTCTCACTATCTCAAAAATATTAATGTTGTAATCGTGTTGTCAAAAGGCTCTGTTCCAGTACTACTCATTCTCATCATAAAACCAAACCCGATTATTCTTCATCAAAAGATATAACCATCAATGTTGACATGTCACAATCTAGACAAAGAGTTTGTCCCTATTTTCGTGGTGGTGAAGACAGGTAGGTGGAGGTGAACTCTTAACTTTTTGATTTTCATTTGTTTTTTTTTTTTTTTTTTTTTTTGAACTCTCTAACTTTTTGATTTGTTGCAGCCCTTTTCTTTTTGGTTCTCAATAAAGATTTGCATTTGTTTGTTTCTCAATCTAGATTTTCAGTATGTTCTAGCCCTTTATTTTATTTATTTAAATCAAGATTTTCATTTGTTTGTTTCTCAAAAGGTGTTTAATTTATTTTATTTATCTCAAGATTTTCGATATGTTAAAATCTTTTTTTTTCCAATATGAAACCTCTATTTTTTTGCTTTTGATTCTTGAATAAATGCATGTGTTTTTATCTTTATTTTGTGCAGATAGACATGTTTTTTCATGAGGAAAGAGGTGATGATGGTGGATAAGTTATTTACAGATCTACTATTTTCATGGAAGATAACATATATTTGTTTGTTGCTTAAAGGGAAATATTTGAATATGTTTCAGGTTAGAGGTAGTTGTAGGGGTGGGGGTATAATAATAATAATAATAATTGATTATTTATGTTGTCATTATTATTTGTGTATGATTTTTTTAGGTATGAATGTTCAGTTTTTTTTTTTTTTTTTTTTTTTTTTGAAGTTGTAATTTGATTGTGTTTATATATCAAAAAAAAAAAATCATACAAATGTAAATAGGTTGTAAATATGTATGTAACATGTTACAATGGTTTATTTTCTGTTTTTGAGTTTGAATTTAAAACATGTTACATACGCACCATTAACTACGATACATATGTAAAATATGTAAAATGCTATTTTTACAGTGTAACATGTTCTAAAATGTAACAATGTAAATACATACAAATGACACATATAACATGTTACAACGTAACACGTAAGTTGTTACAGTCAAATCTGACTGATTCTTACCTATTAAAAGGTTTAAAAATTGAAAAAATGTAAAAGGAAAATATAGGTTTAAAAATTGAAAAAATGTAAAAGGAAAAAGAGAGGAGAGAGGAGAGAGAGTCAGGAGAGAGAAGAGATGAGAGAGATTCAAGAAGAGAGAGGAAAGAGGAGATATAGACAAATACCTATATTACCCTTACCCTTTATAAAATAAAAAGGAGATGTACTTTAGTTAAATAAAATAATCAGAATTAATCTCAACCATTGATGCTTGTTGATCAATGGCCACAATTGGGTTTCTTGAGTTTCTCCAACTCAAGGGAGTTTCTAAATTATCCTTATCCTATATATATATATATATATATATATATATATATATATATATATATATTATTTACCTTACCGATATCCCACCGACATCTTACAGCGATAACTGATATCTCAAATATCAGTCCTTAACCAATAACCAGTATTTTACAGCATTAACTGCTTAGATTAAACCCAAGTTTCAAGTCGGTTATGTATAGAAATACCAAACCGACGCGTCATTCCATCAAGGGTTACATATCCCTTCGATACCTATATAAACCTATGTAAACATTCACTTTGTAATTTGATGAAAACTCAGTTTACTTTCAAGAATTCTCTCTAAATACGATCCTGAGAACACATCCCCTGTAACCATCAATAATTCGCACCTCTAAAACAGTATTTCTACAGTTTCAAAGATATATACCTGATTCTGATTCTTATTGCAGTATCTTAAACTTATCGCCTCTAATTTCAAGAGTGTTAAGGATTTTTTACATTTAAATGTCTATTTTTATTGCAATATCTTAAGCTTATCACATCTAGTTTCATTTGACCATTTTATTAACTAGATTTTTGCGTTGCGCAACGGGACAAAATATTCACTAAGTTCGTTTTTATTCCAATATCAATGTCCATTACAATTTCAAACAAAACATGCCAACAGATATCGCCATAGCTTGATTCTAGATATTGTAAATGAATAGAAAAGAATTAGATTTAACAAAATATCAAACAATTAAAAATTGTGCAACTACAATGGAGGAGATCTTTGAAAGTCAAGATATAACAAAATATCAAGCAACTAAGATCGAGTTTATGAGAATTAGATTTACCTTGCGCTTGTTTCTCTCCTCGGATGAGAACCAGTTTTTGCTTGCATCTCTTTAAAGCAAGCCAATTACATAGTATGCCAACATGTTAAGATAGTACGATCCTTCAAATTACATTATTTTATTAAAAGCATTAACTCAGTTAAAAAAAAGATATTAAAATGGTACAGAGACATTAAGAAATGTACTTGTCATTCTTTTTATGGACCGGAGTTTGTTTAGGTCAACATGGATTCATATGTTGACCCGTTTACTCAGCTAATAACGAATTTGTCATATTCTAGATATATCAATGTAATAGCTTCTTAAATTATATATATTCCACATCGATTTACCAATTTGTATAAATCAATAACTGATACTAACTTACATGAGTAACAACCCATTTTAAGTGTGTTCGCAAAGATTGTAGCTTAAAGACATAGTAAAGCCCTCTGTGTCACATACACATATTCTTTGCACAATATCTACAATAAAGGTGTCATAAGAAGGCAAATCAGTTGGGCCATCATCATAGCTAAAGTTTCTCTTTTTCGGAATTATGAACAAAAAAGAAACATGAAGCTACAAATTATAAGCAACTTGACTCACATATCCATGAAAGCAATTACTTTTTTGACGACGTCCTCTGTTCGAGTTGTGCTAGAAGGCTTCAAGCAAAACTCTTAACTACAATACTCACATAAGTTTTAACTCGAAACTCAAAAAATCATGTGTGTGTTTAATTGATTTTGAATAGCAGCAATTCAAACTAACATTATAAATCACGGTGCATTGCCTTTTCCACACATGCAATGAAATAGACAATGGTGAAATACCATAAGGTTTTAGTAAGAAATAATAAAAGCAAGGCAAAACACCCATTGAAGCATATCAACAAAAGATGAAAAACCTTAGATCTGAATTGCAATAATAAGAAAAGGGTATAAGGGGCTTAAAGCAAAAGGGGGTGACGGAGACATAAGCAGTGGCAGATCAGGCAGCAAGATTGGCGTAGTATAAGCCGGTGGAGTGTAGGGTTTTGCCGTTGATGCTGGGTTATGTAAGAAGCTTGTAGAAGAAAGAGAGTAAAAGGTGGTGGAGTCTAAGATAGAGAAAAGAGTCGATGCACATTGTCTGGGAAACAATTTTTTTGCAAATAAAACGCAAAAACTATATTATCGAAGATTTGATTGCCACAGTTGTACCAAAATGTGACTTAACTTACTTGATATCAACCAATTTGAGCTAGCTGTGGAATACAAGAGAAACAATCTAAAGTGACCTCAACTGGGAGCATCTCTTTAGCTCTCCTTTGTGTTGATTGTTAATATCAATATCTCCTCTATTTACATTCAATATGGAACTTCCTTCTTCTACTTTCTCTATCAACAGTTTCAATATTGGAACAAATGACAATGTTCTCTGTGACCCTACCATTATCAGCTTTTTCTGCACCCAATAAACAAACAAACAAAACATGCAAAATTGTTAATATTACCATCAGAATGGAAGTCCAAGTAGACACCCTGCCGGGAGACAAGGTTCATTCGACTCTACCGGTTGATTACCAATGTTTTCATAAATGGACCGGTCATCAAACTGGCCGTCCTACAGGTCCAACTCATGATGACATCCTACTAATTATAAATATAAATAATTAAAAAAATGGAATTTTTGGTATGGATTTGTAATGTTGACAAAATATGTAATAAGAATAAACAAAATATGGACTCAAAAGTATTAATGAATCAGTAAAGGAGATTTCAAAAGACAAGTAATTTTTTAACAATAAGTTTAAATAATCTGTTGAAATTATTCCCAAGTTATGTTAAAAATCAAAAAGGAAAATTAAAATAGCAGACAAAAATGGGTCAATGATTGTGATTTTGTACTCAAAAACAAGGTTTGTGATTAAATGTCCATATGTTCTCACGCATTTGTCTGTGGCGAAGTGGATTTTCAACCCCCTTTTAACAGATATTTTTTTTCTTAAATAATTTGTTCACTAAACGAAGGAGCAAACATGCACCCGCAAATGGGGGATCTTCGCTACACACAAGGTATGTGTAACCAACTCGTTTTGAAGTACAAAATCACAACCATGGGCCCATTTTGGGTCTTTTTTGTAATTTTCCAAATATTTCGACTCCCTCTCGATAACATTGCAAATATCTATCAACTCACATGACTCACATAATAGATCACAACATTCGGTTCCTGTGCATTATTGCAAAAAAATCATCAATGTGCCCAAATTCATTGTCAGGGGCTGGTTTGATCCAGATATTCCTAATAAACTTACTATTATTATTAGAACTACTTCTACTACTATTAATATTATTATAATTATTATAAAATAAACACGAACCTTGGCACGGGTGAGGGCCACATTGATCCTGTGCCAGTCCCCAAGCAGTGAAGATTTGCAGTTCTTTGGATTATTGCTTGACCTTACAAAGGATACCAATATGCAATCTTTGTCCCTTCCCTATATGGTTGTAAAACACATCATGAGACTTTGCTAACATAGTTCATCATCTATTCTATTTCTTCTTTCTTTTTGTAAAATATGCAATTATTAACAATTTTGAACATGCAATTTAAATATGAAGGTCCCTCAAAACTCCATTAGACAGAAAAAATCAAATCATTTTCCATAGTAACAGTTCTTATATTCATATGAAATATCACATTGGGGTGGTAGGTCTTGACACACCCGAAACCCGACAGGAAAATAGCCAGCATTTTGGATTGTCATATCTAACTCGTTTAATAAACAAGTAGTGTTCAGGTCAACCTGTTCAACCCGCTTAATTATAAGATGTCGACCATCAACCTGTTTACGACCCATTTAACACATTTATTACAACCCTCTAACTATTCTAGCACGTTTACAACTTGATTACAACACATCAACCTGTTTCAGTCACCTACAAACATGGGCTAAAGGGTCATGTTACGTTACGCGAATTTAAGTGTGTCAACGTTGGTGTTAATATATTTGACATGAATAAATACACGGGTCATGTTCCGATTCAACAGTCCAACCCACCAACCCAGCACGTTTGACACTCCTAAAGATGTACATAGCTTTGTATGTGAAGGTTTCAGCATTGAAGAAATGAACCTTGTATAAAGCATTACCTGGTATTTGTCTATGGTATGTATCTCCACTGAATTTGAAACATATTGTTTAATGAGATTAGCTTGAGAATTGTAAGGAGTTATAACACCAATATCCTCCCCCGGATGCCTTGACAAGTCAATTTATCAGTTATCTGCAGACATGGTTAAAAAAACACATCAAGAAACAGGCAAAAGAAGAGCACATTGAGTTGCAATTTCTTGTGGTAGATGGACTATTTATAAAGAAGTAAAGAACTGCATACCTCTGTGACTATGTAAGCTTCAAGTGGGTTATTTACCGTCTTGCAATCTTTAACCTCTAAACCAGGCAAAAGATCTGTGAACAAGTAATATTTGTAAGCACATGTAGGACGTAACACCTGATGAATGATAGGAGAGTATACAAACCTGTATTAATGAAAATCACTTGTCTGAGTGGATCCAAAACCTGAAGATTGGTAGTGAAAACCGCATCAAAAAAGATTACAAGATGGTTAAAGATAAAAATTCAACAAATAAACATTACAGTGACACACACACATATATACATATATATAGTCCTAGAATTACCTTCTTTAGCCATAATGAAGTAGAGGTTGAATTTGTATACACAAGTTTTGCATTTGCTACATCAGGAGAACCACAACGTAATCTATTACCATATATCAATGCATTGGATAGCTCCATAATGGGTGCACACATACGGTACTGCAATTTACAACAAGAAATGTGTAACATAATATTTATCAAATATCCAAAGAATTAAATATTTCGCGCTATATGATGCAATTAATATACACCTGGCTTTGCAAAGCTGAAATCGCCTGAGGGTGTGCTTCTGAAAGTCTGCAAAAGAGGCTCACACCCATTCCATTTTCCCTAGCTTCCGTACTCTGCAATACCATAGTATATAAAATAATTTAGTTTTGTATCATAGTCAAGAGAATTACAAATATATATATATATATATATATATATATATATATATATATATTATATATATAAGTACCTGCACAAGTGGAGGCAGTTGATAATGATCTCCCACGAGTACAAACATTGATGCAAACATCAAAGGTCCCAATGAGACCTACAAAGAAAATCCCTATTTCAGATACTTCTAGTTTGAGCAAATCATTTAGAAAAGCAGGGGAGAGCGGATGTGACCGATTACAGTTATCAATGTCAGAATTACATACGGGAAGTGTGATCTGTCCAGCTTCATCCATAATGCATACATCAAATTTCTTGTCAGAAAGCAAAGGGCTGGACACCCCTAAGCATGTCACTGCAACAACTTTGGTCTGGTCTAGTCGCATCTTAATATCTTTGGTGCTTTGCATGTCAGCCCCTGTGAAGAGTTTATATATTATTAAACATGTCTAGTTAAACTGATAATAGGAGGCAGGCTGCTTTATAATAATCATAAAATAAATAAACCCAACCATTAATACAATGGCTGCGAATTTCTTCATGCACGGCTTCATCTCTACCAATACGAATAAAATCAATGCCCTGAAGTAGTTGATGATTCAGTTCAGTTCATATAGAACACATAGTATTTTCATTTTTTAGATGTATTAAAGTCTGAAACTACCTGAGATTTTAACTTGATGAGCAAATTATCAACAGCGGAGTTTGTGTAGGATGTTAGCAAGATAGAGGCACCTCTCATTAATAATGCCTTGACAGCATGGACCATCGTGGAAGTCTTGCCTGTACCAGGCATTCCTAGGATAAGTGTATAATCCTTTGCGGTAAGTATCTGAAGATTAGCATAATTAGCTCCATAAGAAACTAAAATAATCATATGACAACTGGTTTTATCTCTTGTAGTGAAGTGGGAACAGAATTTACTAAACTAAGTAACTAACCTTAAGTATTGCTTTGCGTTGATCGTCATTTAAAGTTTTCTCTGACCAAATGTAAGATACAGCAGGATCTTGACTGAATATACAGCCACCATCATATCTAGGGGCCTACAAGAAATTGTACATAAGAATGGACTGATTCGGGTTATAAGTTTGCCTCTTAAGGCTCTAAGTCTCTAACGATTCATTAGGGTAAAAAAAATATAGCTTACTAGAAAAAGGGTTAAAAGTCATGCAAAATTTAATTTAATGCATAAAACCTTGTAAATCATTTTGTTTTAAATAATTAAATATCAAATTATTATTGAAATATGATAATTCTCTAATCCTATTTGACACTTCTTGCATATAAAAATTCGAACAAAAAGTGTTTTGGGACAACCTAACCTGTTCCGACCCATAAAAATACCCATTTTGACCCAGTACACAACCCCCCACCCATTTTGCTACGCATGTGAAGGATTTTGCATGGTAACTTGACACTCACATTAAGATCAACAATCATGCTTCGAAGGTGGGAACTCCTATCATCTTGTAGAAACATTTGAATGAGATTGAACCTTAACATAGATAAAAAAGGATAAATTACAGAATGCATGATCCACAAGATAACATAGACACTTTGTAAATCAGAATAATGAGAACCTCTAAGTACCTCATCATAGCAAATGATGCTGTAAATTCATCTTTATCAATCCTCCAAACCTCTTGACAAAGATCATGAATGATTTTAGAAGGACTGCTCCCTGGAAGCCTTAAACGCTTTGAAAAAGAAACCTGTACAAAAAACGCTGAATTAAAGTTTTTATGCAGCAAATAAAAAAACCTTCGTACAAGTAGGCGGTTATTTCAACCCATGTACTAATGCACGGGTCGATTAAGGATGTGTTTTACGTTTGACAGGTCAAGCAGGTGAAATAAAAAAAATCACTTAAAAAGAAAAATGTCAAATGGGTCGCCCAAGTGTAACTTTAATGCATAAAATTAAAATCTTCTAGTCATTTAAACATGGAATTGGATTATCATTGAAATGACATTATTCTTAAATCATGTATAACATCTTAACAAATCATTCAAAAAAACTAAAACTTTAAACAAAAGTAAGTTGGGTCAACCATACGCAACCCGCCAGTTACCCATTTTGGCGTGTTTCCCAACCTCCTGGATCTATGAAAGCAAACGATCATACCGTGACATTAATGCGAGTCATATCCATTATTACACCTCTTCCAACTACAAGACGACCAGGATCAGTGCTCAAGATCTAAGAAAGTAAGAATAAGTAAACATGAGATCAATAAGTTGTTAATTTGGAAAAGGCAAAAAACAACTAAAGTCAAATTCTATAAAATTCAATCAACTAATAAACTTGATCATATACCACATAGTCTCCAGTTTTTAGTGAGCATTCCAAGTCTTTTCCTGATGATGAAGGATTTAAATCTTGACGCATGAAGCGATAAACAAACCGATTGCCTTGAATGAAGTTATTGTGTGGAACTTGATCTGAAGTGTCAAGAACAATGGAGGATAGACAAGTACTGGAATGTGAACCATTCGTGCTGCGTGAGCCCCACATTTCTTTCCTCACAACCTAGAATTCCAAAAAAAAAGAGTTGAAACGAAAAGGATAAATATGAAGTTAGTTATAGGTGTCGTTCGTATATATACCTCTAATTCATTTGCTTCTAAATCAATCAACCTTTCCCATTTTTTAAGAAAGTTACAGTGAGCAGTTGTTAAATGGTTCACAAGTGAACTGTAAACATCACCTAATCCACTGCCCTCAACACTTCCACCGTGTGCCTTCAAAATATGACAAAATCGTCATTAAGAAGCAATGAATATGTGTAGACTCTTACACTTTTGTATAAGCTATGTAACATACTAACAAGGTTAGAAATATCAAGCAACAACTCTGTATAACATATGAAATCACAGGTGAGCTTACAAACATTCTAAGAAAACAATCTATGAAAGAACAAACTTGTTTACAATTGCTAACAAGCTACTTGTTTACAAACTAATCAAGTATCTTGGTTTCTAATATTTTGTCCTAATGATGAAATGAGAGGCTTTATGTTGGCACATTGTTTCCATGAAACAAAAATCTTACCTTATGGTAGACTGTACAAGCCTTAAGGTGCCTGCACCCTTTGCAAGTGTTGGGGACCTGGAACAATTAAACCATCTATTAACATAAAAAGTAATGCATCACATCAAAGGTGGCAAAACAGGTGGGTTGGGTAACTTATCAAAACAGGTACTTGCTGATGCTATTTTCCAAAATATTATAAATTAGTGTCAAAAGTTAATACAAATTAAATTTTATTTCAACCATAATCTCATTTTATAAATAAAAGTGATGTGAAATGTTTTGAGAACTGTAAATACACTTGTATGACTTTCGACCTGTTTCCTTTCATGGTAATTTTTATTTTAGCCGTTTGACATGTTAGATATAAACATAAGCCAAATCAACAAATAAGTCACAATTGCCGCCTCTAGCCCTGTATAAGTGTCTACAGATTGATAGGATAATGTATAACTAAAAACCTGCAACATTGGTGGAAGCTGCTGCGTAGTCAATGCCTTCAGAAGATCACTTGCAAGTTCATTACGCCGCATAATTAGCCCGACCAAATCAGATCGCCGAACAGCAATTCCCTTTGAAGGAGTAAATAACAATTGAGAAATAGGGTTGGGTACACTGAAAAAAAGAGGCCTTTAGAGTGAAGTTTTACCTGGGTCTGATCTGTATGGAGATAATATAGTAGACCATAATCTATATTCTTTTTGTACCTAAAAAAAAAAAAAAGAAGAATAAAAAAAGGGTAAATAGTAAACAAGAAGAACAAACAGAAAGATCATGGATATTTTATTTATGGTAAATATATACAACACCTTTCAGACATTAGAAGAGTATACAACATCACTTGGGCACTATGTTCAATGGCTGCCTGCATTTTCACAGAGTAGAAGTGATCTAACTGAATTGGTGTGAGAAATTCAATAAATATGGTCAATAGAACATGAACATACCTGCCCATTAGTTGCTTTTCCGGTTTTGAACTCAAGGGGCATTACAAAATCAGTGGTTTGATTAGCTTTAGAAGCAACTTTTACATGCATAGATGCATCGATAACTCCTTTCAACCCGTATTTTGGAGCCCACGCCATCTCCTCAATATCAATCACCTAGATTAAAGGGGAAATTGGGGCATATTTCTTAAATGTGTATAAATTAAAAAAAGAAATTTTTGTCATCAGTGTACATATTCACAAAACAAATGAGACCACACGAGATGCCTACCTCAGATATCTTCACCTTCTTAACTCCATCATTAGATCCAAAATCAACACTAGAAGTAGGGCTCTGCACAAATTGATAATTTGTAAAGACATGTGCATAGCCTGTACAAAATGTACAAGAAAAAAGGTTCCTAATGTGAATGTAAAGATAACTGGATTATTAAGCATTTAAATAAGTTTAGATGCGACTGAGGTTAACAAGTTTGCCACCTTTGAATCTCGGAAGAGCAAGATCCACTTTAATAACCGTGGGATTGCCTCAAGCATGGTTTTGTGAATGTCACCTTCGTATACTGCAATGACAAAAAAAAAAAGATTTATATGTGACAATTTATTGATTTCATTTTCTGCACTATGCATTGATGTATTCGCACATCTAACAGAATGAAGGACCTGATGAGTAGTCAACAAAAAAGGGGATAAATAATATAAGAAACACTTAGCAAAATATGGCATAACTTTGAGAACAAATCGTATGGGATGGCTGGTAGATTCATTCATAGCAGCAATTAAAGGCTCAATTCAATTAATTATGTCTGTTATTATCAGTTTATGATTTTTCATTTCCAAATATGTAGCCAAAGTCCAAATTATTATTTTCATTTTTTGCTAAATTCTCACAAATAAAAAGGTAAGCTTTACTCACCTCCACAAGCAAATAGGCTCTCATAATTCTTCTGAAGCAAGACTCTTGCATACTCCTCAAGAAATTCTTTGGTTGGACTTTCCCTAATAAGTCCAGCCTAAAGAAAAAATAAAATTCATTTAGCTTACAATATAATTGCAATGATTACGGCTCTGATAGGGGAAAAAATGGCAGTTTTAAAGAGGTGCCAATTACGACCCGTTTACATATAATGGGTTGCTTTTGGGTTATGTTTTATCTCTTACCAAGTAATAAAAATAGCTTAAAAAGGAACAGGTCAAACAGGTCAAAAGTATCTCCAAATGTAGTTTTATTGCATAAAATCTTCTAAAGAATTAGATTATTGTTGATGTAAAGCAATATTTGTAATCATACTTGACAATTAATTATGAATTATTACAAAAACACTTCTTTGAAGAAAAAGTGTTTTGGGACAACCTGGCCCAACCCTGTTTTGACGTGAATCAAAAAGTTACATGTTTGATCAGCACCCGTTTTAACTTCTTACCTTAACCCGCCCATTTAGCCACCTCTAGTTTAAACCAAAGAAATATTAATGATATTTTTAAGTCAATGACCTGAAATAGTTGATGCAATAAGGTGCCAACTAGTGCTGCAGATGACTGTTCATTGTTTTTTAACCTCTCATCCAGGACAGTGCGTCGTGGACAGCTGAAACTAGCAGCCACCTGTCAGCATTTTAACATATAGTTCAGAACTCAGAAAAGGAATTTACGGTTAACCAATTGTGCCAAATCAGAAAAGGAATTTACCCGAGTTCCAGACACCAATATATCCGGTGAACAATTAGAAAATTTTTGTCACGGTTCACTTCACATATTCCCTCCTCACTGAAATCACCAATAACATGTACAGTGTCTCCAGGTGCTATGACACTATAAAACCTGGAAATAAATAGGAAACGTTTATCCCCAAACCCTTTTGAACAATGGATGTCCCAATTTAACACAGGTGGCAGAAGGGGTAGGTTGGGTAACATGTCAAAATATGTTATGTTGAAAACCGGTTACTTTATGTAAGGGAAAAAGATCAGGTTGGGCCGCCCCATCAACATGTTTTTGTTCATTTTCTTGTGCTTTTGTAAACTATTAATGTGTAAAATATGATTACAAAACTATATTACACAAAATTTCTTTTATATGAGCACTTGAGGACAAGCATTTGAATGCATTAGAAGCCTTTTGACCCATTCGACAATTTCATTTTTTGCTAAAACTTTACTTGTTGAGTGTTGACCAATGACCCAAACTAACCCATTTCCTTACAAATGGGTTAAAACTGTCCCTTCTATGCCACTGTACAGCAGAAGGAATTCCAATTCTTGTAAAATTAAATGAATATGAACTTTAGCGTAAACATAATCATCATAAAAGATGTTACAAAACAAACAAAATAAAATAAGACAACCTTAGCTACATACCAATCATCTGACAAATAGACAGACCGCTCTTCTCCACATTCCTCATCCAATAGCCTTAATACCTGAACATGGTATCATATTATAACAAAACTCAAGACGCACTGGAGTAAAAGTGTTAAGGAATATATTTCAGAAGCAAACCTTTAAAGTACGCTGAAATCCATTTGAACCAACAAACTGCTTCTCTGATACCTAAAGTAGAGAATCAGATATCACAAATAGTTTCTATTATCAACCCAAAAACAGTAAGCTCATGAATTCTGAAGCATACCTCAAACACAAGAAAATAGACATTGGCCGGTTTTGTCTTGACCTTTTCTGTTGAACCCACTGATGATCCTTTCGCAGCATCAGAATTAATGCGTATTTTATTGTTTTGCTTGATTTCATAAGAAGTTGATGTAGTTCCGGTATCTGTACCTACTTGATCTTCAACACAAATTACATCTTCAACTTGATCTAGCAGTTCAAGCAATGCCTGTGAAAATAAAGCACAGATTTTGCTTCTGAGTTCTGATTATTTGTTGGCTGCAACATACGTCTTTGGATAAACAGATTTTGCTTCTGATTATTTGGTGTTCAAATAATTAGTTTTGCATAACTACTTTCATACCATCAACAAAAACTGTTAAACAAATGTAATTAGTTATTTACCCTTTCCTTTGACCTAATCTTTAAAAATTTAGTCCCATTTTATAAAGATACTTCTAACTGTGACATAAGAATATCAGTTGATCCTACGGTTTCTTATACGATCAGAAATTTCCAAACACTGAAACAAGTAAATATCTGATTATTATCAATTTCAAAGAGCAAAGGCGGGGATCCAAAAAAACATCTCTAACAGCCTATTTTATTACAATTTAAAATAATTATATTTTGAACTTCCAATATCACAATATGACATAATCACTTTCAAAGTGCACCTTCAAACACCCCCTAATATGAACCCAAAAGGCAATGTTAATAGCCAATCCGTATAAAATGGTTTTAAGTGAAACATAGGCTTTTAAATAGAAACCTTTTTGTGTTGCCTTGAAACCAGCTGACTTGATTCTCCATTAGTATCAATGCTATCTGAAGTCTGTATTTAATTCATACAAATTAATTATACTAAAAAATTTTAAAAATTAGAAGAAAAAAATAAAATAAACAGGGTGTGGCCATGACCAAGAAGAGATAGAAAACCTTATCATGGCGTGACGGTGGAGTCGTGAAAGGACTTCTAAAACTTGCATTACTCTTATCAGTTGCTTTCTCAATACTACCACATGCAATCATTTCTTGGTCAAGGTTACGGCTTTCCAAAGTTATCCCCTCTAAAAGCTTGACTGTTGAACAAGAAGAGAGCTGCATCTCAAGCATCGACATTATGTCAAAAACTGTGTTTAGGAATCAGGTAAAAATCAAATGCCAGCTACAAAAATATATGTTACATGCCTTGTCATCAGAACTTTGTTTGAACTTCATAACGTTGAACCGTGAACATTCTTTTAAAACCTTTCGCCCTTCCACTAAATTCTTTGTCAGCGCATGAAGTCGCTCATTTACTGGTGAAATCCTCCATGTCACTTCATCACCTCCGTCATCTTGGCTTTGGTCTATCAACTACCATAATATGATTGATACAAAGAAAACATGTCACAACAATTTTTTTAAAGCAAAGCAAATATTATAGTTTCACATAGTCAACTATTTATATAGGGGAGGGCAAGCTATACAAACACCATTGACACGCCAGTTACATGTCACAAGACCTAAATAGCATTTTCTTCATATCATACGGCACTGAAGAAACACCAATATAACAGTATATTAAAATGATAGCACAAGTAAGGACGTTATTCTCATTAATGATTCAATGGTTATTACAGGACTACAATTGCTACTGTTACAGCGCTTCGACTATAATCTAATTCTCATAACTATGGTTCTCCCCCTCTCTGATTGTTCATCCCTTTCTTCGTCTGACCTCATTGGGTATTTATAGGCCACCTGAGGTCTTCTGTGATTGGTCAAGGGGAGAATGACAGCTGGCTGTACGATTAGGCCGTTGTCATTCGTTGCGCTGTACCTTCGCTATTGGTCCACGTGTCCTTGTCTGTCCTTTCTTGTACTATTCTGTACCTCGTACCTGCAGGCGATCGTGGAGCAGGGAATGGACGTCTCTTATTGGCTGGACGTCCCTTTCCTGTCGGTTATTAGCTGTCACATTACGAGGTATCCCGCGCCGCTTTCTAGAAGCCCACGTAGGCTTGTTATGTTGGCATATGTGGAGATGTGGGCCCGTGCGCTTGCGCGGTTCCCTATCTCTTCAAGTCCCCCCAGTGTAGTGTGCTGTATGCGTTGCATGCAGGGCGCTGCACTAAGAGGAAAGAAAAGAAAAAGGAAATTGTTGTGTTTTTGTTAAGTTGTTTATTTTGTTTAAATGCGGCTGCGCGTTGCGCAGCGGCATTCCAAGTGGGTTGCCTGCGCACGTCAGTAATTAATGCATACATCAAATGTGTCAGGGTGCGGGGCGGATGGGACAGGTTGGTAGCCGAAAAGTTTCTGACAGTTGTACTGTTGTAGGGACAGGTGGGCCCGACCTGTCGCTTCGCATGCTCCCTGACTTTCTCTTTCCTGACGTGTCACACTCTTAGCGGTCGGTCGTGCCACACGACTGTAACCGTCTGTGTGGCACGTGACTTGTGTATAAAAGGGGTCGTTCCTCCTTCTTTTCTATTCACACACTTACAAATTTCAAACCTTATCAAAAGAAAATTCTTTCTGCATTTCTCAAGAGTTTAGTTCCCCTTTTTCGAAACATTTTTATCCTTTTGTAATGGAGAACATTGTTCAGATTCCCAAGAAGAAGCGTGGTGGCTCGAGGAGGAGAGATGATGGTTCTAAAAAAGGGCCACCACACGCCGGCGAAGTTACGGCAGTGTGGGCAAAAGGAGAGTTTCGTAAGTTTAGGAAGGAACATGCGTTTCCTTCTAGCTATGGTGTTGAGGCTCCTGCCCCTGATAAGACCATCTTGGAGCCTCCAGTTGGCAAGATTGGGTTGTACGCTACGTACTTCAAAGATTGTAATTTTAGGGTTCCGGTGACCTGTTTTTTGAAGACATTCATTCAGACTGTAGGCGTACATGTTAACCAGATTCATCCTGGTTTGATGTCGCGGCTGATGTTCTTTGAGTTTTGCTGTCATTCTCAGAAGATCGAGCCGTTAGTTGACATGTTTTATGTCTTCTATTCTCTCTGCTTTGTAGAGAGTTGGCTGTCTTGCAGGCCACGCGCGGGAGTGGCTCCCTGTGCTAAGGCAGGGGTGAAGAGCTTTCGTGATTGGAAGCCTAAGTTTTTCTGGATCAACAAGGGTGTTATCCCTATTGAGATGGGTCGGTTGGACCCAGATGATGGTGCGCCAAAGGCGGTGTTGATTGACTACAAAGACCAAGACTGGTTCCAAACTCTTACTGCGCATCCAGTGGATTTGTGTGAAATCCCTGAGACGGCGTTGGTGATGGCGGGGATGAGCCTGAAATATGATATTCGGGGACGTAATCCTCATCTGACTGATGATGGCAAAGGTTTGTCTCTCAGGATGCGCTCCTCAGTGTCTTTGCTTTACATCTGTATTTACCTGTTTTGTTCTTTTGCAGATGTGGAGAGTTTACATAGCGTGCTGTTGGGAGGTGATAATATGGGTTTCGCCTTCAGGGAGCTCGCGGATGGGGAGCTGTATATATTGGAGAAGGCGTGGGACACGCTTGTTCGTCCCCAACTGGAGGTTGTGGCGCAGGAGGGTGTCAATGCGCCTTTGCAGATAACTGAGACAGGTGAGCCTTTTTCTCAATTTGATAACCCCTCTCCGCTGAACATGTTTATGCGGACGGGTTGTCCTTTAATTGTTATTTCAAGTGATGAGTCGTCTGACTCTGGCGCATCCTCTTCTCCGCGTTTGTCGTCCGCAGGCGGAAGCGAGAGAGAAGTATTGCCAACCTTTGTTGCGGACGACAGCGGAGAGGAGACGGAGTCTGAAGAGTTTATTCTCCGTCGAGTGAGGCAGCCGAGGGCTGGGGTGGCGCATGGTGGTAGTCAAAGTGGAGGTGCTGCCTTTATTTTAGACCATGAGGTCGTTAGCAGGTATCTTCAAAACTACAACCCTATTGAACGAAGCTACGTTGAACTTTCAGATGCGTTCACGGATGAGGGAACAGCTGCGCTGAAAGACATGGTGGAGGGGGTGATTCTTCAGGCTCCGTTGACTGTGGAGACCGAAGTGGGTCACTCTGTGGACCAACAAACTCCGCAGAAAAAGAAGCGTTCGAGACGGTCAAGTAGAGAGAGGAGAATCAGCGGGGAGTTGACATCGCCCGCTGAGAAGAGAGTGAAGCTGGACGCACTTGTCCGGTCTGTGGAGGAAGATTTGTTGGGTGAGTTTGTTACCTGCTTCTCCCTTCTTTTTTTTTTTTTTTGATTAATGACCTTGTGTTTTTTACAGCTTCGTTGTTGGGCACGGCCGCGCCGGAGGATGTGACTGTTGCTCCCGTTAACAGGGAGTTTGAGACTGGGCCCATCGGGCCGACGTCCCCTGAAGAGCGGGTTGAGGAGTCTGCGCGTACTGACGTGCAGGATAATGCGCTTGTTACTTCTGTGTTGGCAGATCCGCCATCCCCTCATCGCCAGCCTTCTCCTGTGAAAGGATCGACTCCCCCGCGTCTTCCAACTCCGCCGCGGTCGCCGTCGCCTGTGCGACTCCCTACTCCTCCGCGGAATGACCCGGAAGGTGATGAGGGAAGGGTGTCACCCACAGACATTAGCGAGGGGTATGGTCATGGGGTTGATATGACCGTGGATGATGAGGAGAACGAGAAACAGGTGACCACGGAGCCGAATCCTGGTCCTTCAGGTGTGCGCCCGGCTGAGGGCGAGGAGTCGTCCAGTGGCATATTTGTGCCTAACTGGACGTTGACTCCGGCCACTCGATTTTTGAATGTGGAGGAATGTCGTCAATTTTTGGCGAACGTTATTCCTCCTGGTGAGCGCGAGCATCAGGCCACGCGTCCTCGCGGGGACCTTATGGATGACCACATTTTGAGTGTGGCCAACATGCTGTCCACTTCCGCAGAGATAGTGCGGGAGTGGGGGTCCATGGCGCATGACCGTCATAGGTTTCATCAAGACTTACAGCGCGTGACAGAGGAACGTGACCGCGTGCAAGCGGAGCTTAAGCGTGCTAAATGGGACGCTGTTACTTTTCGCGAGGAGCGTGACAAGCTCCGCGAGCACATCTCTGAGAGGGAAGAGCAATGGAGGGTTGCTTGTGCTAAGGACAACGCGAAGATGGAGGCAACCAAGAAGCGCCTCAGTGAGATTGAAGCTCAGAGGGATGAGACCTGCAAAGAGTTGGAAGTGCAGCGGCGGCTGGTGCAGCAGCATAAAGACAAATTGGTTGAGGCCCGCGAGCTTTTCAAGGAGAAGGATGCATTGATCGCTGACCTGCGTGAAGGTCATGATGGGTTGGACAAGGAAAACTTGTCCCTTCACCGAAAAGTACTTGAGCTTGAGGGGCAACTGTTAGAGGCCCAAAGTGATAAGGATGTGGCAGAGGAGGACCGCGCTTGGGTCCTGGGATGTTGTGTCCCTGAGGTATGTTCCTCGCTATTTTGCATTTGTCTTCCCACTACTTTGTGTTTGTTTGCATTAACAATATGTCTTGAACGTCGTGCAGGTCGCCCATCATGTGAAGAATTGTGCGGAGACGCGTCAGGCGGTGGCCGCAGTGAATGCAGCTGCGAAGCTTGTGGGCCGCAAGGCTGGCTTCATTGAAGGGTACCACCATGCGCAGGATGGGAGACCTTTGGAGGAATTTCCCTTGTACAAGCAGGACCTCGATGCTGTGTTTGCAAAGAAGGCCGCAGAGTTTGATGATTTGAAGTATGAGCTGGTGGACTTCGTTGTAAGCCACCGTGGTCGTCCCAGCTGCTTTGAACTCAAGGAGTCATTTGACAAGGCTGGCTTGGTGCACACGCGCCACGAGTACGCGAAGCTCAAGGCGAGTGACCTCGCGGCTGAGACTCAGGCGGAGGGTGGTGAACGGTTGAGCTTGTCCGGTTCAGATGATGATGATCTTAGTGACACATCCTCCTCGTCCAAGAAATGAAGCTGAATATTTCGCCTTTGTATAAGTCTTGGCTGTGCTTGTAGTTCCACTTTTGCTCTGTTTTAACGATATGTAAAGACTTATTGAACAATATGTTTGTTTGAATGTTAGTAAGAATTTTAATTTTCTGTACTATTTGTTGTGCGATTTGTACATCTTTTAAGTTTAGACATTGCATCTTAGCCATGCAATATTTTAGTGGCGCGCGATATCTTAGCCATATGGCGCGCCTGGTTTATAGTTGTCCAGTTGTCTTGCAACTTTTGATTTGACATTGTATCCTAGCCATACAATGTTTAGGTGGCGCGCGATATCTTAGCCATAAGGCGCGCCGGTTCTAGAATTTGCAAGTTATCTTGCAATTTGTAATTTGACATTGTATCTTAGCCATGCAATGTTTAGGTGGCGCGCGATATCTTAGCCATAAGGCGCGCCTGTTTTAGAAGTCGCAAGTTATCTTGCAATTTTTAATTTGACATTGTATCTTAGCCATACAATGTTTAGGTGGCGCGCGATATCTTAGCCATACAACAAACACCACGTGGTCGTGGGTTCGAGTCCCACGGATGGCGCCAATGAAGAAACACCAATATAACAGTATATTAAAATGATAGCACAAGTAAGGACGTTATTCTCATTAATGATTCAATGGTTATTACAGGACTACAATTGCTACTGTTACAGCGCTTCGACTATAATCTAATTCTCATAACTATGGTTCTCCCCCTCTCTGATTGTTCATCCCTTTCTTCGTCTGACCTCATTGGGTATTTATAGGCCACCTGAGGTCTTCTGTGATTGGTCAAGGGGAGAATGACAGCTGGCTGTACGATTAGGCCGTTGTCATTCGTTGCGCTGTACCTTCGCTATTGGTCCACGTGTCCTTGTCTGTCCTTTCTTGTACTATTCTGTACCTCGTACCTGCAGGCGATCGTGGAGCAGGGAATGGACGTCTCTTATTGGCTGGACGTCCCTTTCCTGTCGGTTATTAGCTGTCACATTACGAGGTATCCCGCGCCGCTTTCTAGAAGCCCACGTAGGCTTGTTATGTTGGCATATGTGGAGATGTGGGCCCGTGCGCTTGCGCGGTTCCCTATCTCTTCAGGCACGTATAACATTTTCTCCATGTCATATAACCCGTATAACAATAAACAAAGTCTTATATGAGCCATTTTACAAGTCATTGTTATATGGCCGGCATGGTTTAAAAAAACGCTCGAGGCGTGCGCCTCAAGGCGATTTGGTCTGAAAACGCTTCTGAGGCGGCGCCTCAGGTGTTTGAACAGTGGTATGCGCCTCACAGAACTGAGGCGTTATGAAAAGTTGCGCCTCAGATGCGCCTCAGGGGGTTTTCAGGTATATTTTTTATGTTTTCGACTTTTTGTGACATTTTATGTCTTTTTTATGTGTGTTTTTGATGTTTTGATGAATTTGATGATGAAATTAGTTAGCATTTTATGTTTTGAAAGATATATAATTATTTATTTAATTTTTTAATTCCGCCTCGGGCTTACGCCTTGGTTCGCCTCGAGGCTTACGCCTCGTGAGGCGAAGGGAAACGCCTCGAGGCACATTTCCATTCTTTTAAACTTTGATGGCCGGGTAGCTTTACTAAAAGGGTCAGATGTGACCAAACACCCCACTGCAAAAAGTTATAAGACCCGTACGACATGTGAGGGTGGTGTACTTATAGCATCACCCATTTACATAACCCCATTGTTCATCACCTTATCTCTCCCTCACATCAATATACCCAACCCCCAAATCAAATACAAAAGAAAGCATCAAACTAGTTATTTCACTCAAATACCATTTCAACTTAAAATTACATCATAGTTGATTAATCACAAGTAAAATTTGTATTAAGTTGTATTGAGATCATGGGGTTGTTACCGGTACATGATTCACAAAACGTAGGAAATCGGGTCAAAGAAACTCCAATTGATCTCATTCCATCGGCGTCGGAACCAGCTCGTCGAACCCTTAACCCTATGCTAAACTCTAAAATCTAAACTACAAACCCTAAAAGTTAAACTCTAGACCCAAAAAGCTAAACCCTATATATATTTAAAAAGGGTCCGACGAGATAGTTCCAACACTGCTAAAATGAGGTCAATCGAAGTTCATTTAACCCGGTCCCGTTACAAAATGCCCTTAACCCTAAGAAACATAGGAAACCGGGTCAAACAAACTCCGATTGAGCTAACCCTAACCATAATTCTAACAAACTCCGTTACAAAATGCCCTTAACCCTAAGAAACCAGGTTCCGGCAGTGTTGGAACCAGCTTGTCGAACCCTAATCCCTTAACTCTAAAGCTAACCCTAAACCATAATTCTAAACCCTAAAAGAATCTAAACTATAAACCCTATAACCTTAAATTTATTTTAAAACGAGGTCAATCGGAGTTCGTTTAACCTTGTGTCCTACGTTTCGTACGCATCGCATACACACGACAATACATATGATTTGAAGGTAAAGGACATTAAAAAGTTGGTTGAGTTGAAAAGCATACCATCCCAGGAGAAAACTTAACTCTTTTACGAGGAACAGACTTGCACAACTCAGGGGAAACCTCCAACTGATTCCCACTACCAACAACAACAACCGGTATTAAATCCTCTGTAGGAGTACTTTGAGACGGGTTCTTATTATTATTATTATTATTATTATTATTATTATTATTATTATTACTATTATTATTAGGGTTTATTATACCCAAATGGGAAGTGCTGGAATTAGGTTGATTGGGAAGTGGAAAAGCCGTTACTGGTGGACGATTGATTAGGGGCAGGTGGTAGTTGTTGTTGTTGTGGTTGTTGTTGTTTTTGTGTGTTTTGGTGTGGCGATCGAAGAAGTGTTGGATGCCGAATTTGGTAGGTTTTTGGGAGGATTGTTGTTGTTGTTGTTGTTGGATTTGGTTTGATTTCTTTGATCCATTGGTGGTGGTGGTTGTGGCTTTGGTGGGTTTCTTCCTAGGAGGCATTTCTTCGATAATCAACAACGATGGTGGTGTCTCTGTCACTGTGTGTGTGTGTTAGAGAGAGAGAGAGTAAAAATGGAGTTTCCCGCCAGAAATTGGGAGTTTTGAGAAGAAGGGGGGAAACAAACAGGTGTGAATGTGTTGTGTGATATGACATGATTGCCCCTTCAGGTTGACCACTTTTTAGTTTTTACAAAAGCATAACACTGGTGTAAAAATTTGAAGCCCCTTAGACTATGTGGTGTGAGGCTCGTCTTAGGCCCGGCCGTGACGAACGCCTCCAAACCGGCTTCAAATGGACGAAGTGGACGGGCTAGGTGATTGGTTGATTTGATTGTGGGGCCATGTACAACGGTCATAAGACCGTTACTTTAAAAAAAAAAAATTAACTCTATTTAAACTACAATCTAACCATTTTTATTTAAAAAACAACCACCATCTCTTCTACTCTACTCTTTTTCTTTGAAATTTTATAACCCAAATAACCCGAACATCCCGAATCAAAACGCGAACTTCCCGCTAACTTTTAGTGGGTGTTATCGGCCCGAAGTTACGTCCACATTTGCGAACTACAACCAATCATCCTCAAATGCGTTTCAACAATTAAGCCAAATGCAAATGCAACAACTTATGCAATCTAACATGTTCAATCAAATGCAAATGCAAATGCAACAACCATTGTTTACTACTACATTCACACCAACTCAACCACCTCAACCAAGTCTTACAACACCACGAGTACGTCGTCCTATAGGGCTCGTAGACGAGGACGATGATGATGATGATGATGAGGTCGAACTTGTTCCCGAAACGCAACCATCACCACCGCGTAACAAAGACAAAGGCGAAGGGTGGTGAGAAATTGCCTAAGAAACCATGGACGGGAACCGAAACGAAGGTGTTGGTCAAATGGATTTCGACATCAATGAGGAAGCGGAGTTTGATATGCTGATCGAGGAGGCTCATCGTCCCATCGGTTTGCCCTTTTTTAAAATGTATTCGACTTGTGCATTTTAAAGTTATTATTAATAATCTAACTTGGGTTAATTAAATAGGTCGGGATAAAGCGAAAAAGGATGTGGCCGCCAAAAGACAAAGCGGGTCAGGGAGCGGTAGTGCATTGAAGATTGACCTTTTGTCGACGCAAATTGAAGCTTTTAACCGAGTGAACGAGGAAAAGCTAAAGGTGAAGAATGAAAAGCTCAAAATCGAGGAGGCAAAGGTTTTAGCGATCGACACAAGCTCCATGCCCGAAATGAGACGTCGAGTTATTGAAAAATTACAAGAGGACATCATTTCGAAGTATAGCTAGGCGTTTTTTTTAATGTAATGTCGACTTTAGTATAATTCAACTTTCTTTTTATTTGTAACGTTTAATTTTTTTTAATATTATGTCACTTTTATTTTATTTATTTTAATTATTTACTATTTTAAAAATTAGAAAATGAAAATAATAGGTGACCAATGAGAGTGGAGGACTACCCCCACACCCTTGGGTAGTCCTAAAAAATGATTAAGCTCTTGTGGGACCTACTTTTTGATGATGTGGCGGCAAGGCTTCCCAAACCTTGCCTCCACCATACCACATAGTCTTAGTTGGGTATTTTTTGACATGTGACATGTGAGGCCACTAGGGGCTTGAAATCAAAAAAAGATGTAATAGGGGGTTTGAAAGGGGTTTGAAATAAAAAAGGGTGTAATAATTTTTATTATTTTTTTTTTGTTTTCCAACGATCCATCCACGTGGAACAAAACTATTGGCCTATCCATTTTACACCCAACGCGAAATATTTCGCGTGGGATCAAAAAACGCCAACTTAACAACGATGGAGGCGGTGTGATGGCGTTAATGGAGCGTCAAACCCCACTTTCCACACCCAATTCTATAGCCACTACGTGTGGTCTAAGACACAACACTTCTCTTTTTTCTTTAGGGGTGTAAACGACCCGAGCAGAGCTGAGCCTGAGTTTGACTAGGCTCAAGCTCGGCTCATCATGCTCTTTTGAGGCTCGAGTTCGAGCTTGGCTCGAAAGTAAAACCTAAAAGCTCAAGCTCGGCTCAGCTCGTCTTGAGGTAGTTAAAAGTAATTTTAAACGACATAAAAGCTCAGGTCGAGCTCGCTTCAATAGCTTAAGCGAGGAAAAGCTCGGCTCGGGCTCGGCTCACCAATATTATTAATTAAAATTGAGCATAACATCGCATACATAAAAAAATAATATAACATTTGTTTGGGCTTCTTTAGGCTCGCGAGCCTAAACGAGCTTTGTATGTAAGGCTCGGGCTCGTTCAAGCTTTTTACCAAGCCGATCCCGAGTAGCTCTCAAGCCGCTATGTGTCATTTACACCCCTATTTTTTTACTAGTTTTTACATTTCCACATTCTTATTATTCTTTTTACATTCATTTTTATTATTATTTTTTGCTATGAAAAAACAATAAACATCTAAGATTGATGAGGTATTGAGGTGGGTTTGGATGGTTTGAAACGTCAAAAATCACAGGTATATGTGTGAAAAAATTACAGCCGTTGCATGACGTTCAAAAGTTAAAAATCAATCAAAGAACAAACCTGACGGGCCACAGTCAATGTTTGTTGTATTTTGCCTATAAATACAAGCTAACCCTAATATTTTCCACTCATACCTTTCCCATTTGCTCTAAACTTGTTAAATAACACTAACAGGGAACCCGCGCGTTGCGATGAAGTCGAAAAGACAGGACGGAAACATAATTCAAACTTTAAAACGATTAAAAGAATAATATGTAAGGTGTATGAGGTTTGTCAAAAATTGTCATTTTCATCCAAAACTTTTTTTTATTACATCTATGTCCCTGAGGTTTCATTTATTTGTCATCTTAGTCATCAACACTAACTCAGTTAACAAAAATCCAGTTAAGTCAGGGGCATTTTTGTCCATATACACCAAACTTTTTCCTTTTGCCATTTTCATCAAAAACCATTTTTAAATTTATTTTGATTTTCTTTTAGATACTATCCTAGTTCCCAAACACCCTCTAATTTGGATCACCTATAAAAGCCCTCATCTTTTTGTGATTCTCTGCACATCAAACGTATACACACACACTTACACTTGTGTGTGTTGAGCAAGGTTTTTAAACCCGGACCGGACCGGCCGGTTCGACCGGTCGGACCGGGTTCCGGAGGCCACGCCGGGCCGGGTCACCCTAGAAGACCGCTTCTACACTGAACCGTCCGGTCAGACCGGGGACCAGGGGTCGGACCGGAAACCCGGAGAACATTGGACCGAACCGGCTCTGGTTTCTAACGTTTGTTTCCTTTAATAAACAAAATTAAACCCTAACAGAGTAACCTAACTCATCATTTGCAACCTCAACAAACCCTCGCTGCCACCAATCGACTGATCTTCCTAAATTGTTCATCGTTCTTGCTCTCAACCACCAATCGACTGTCCAATGTTCCTGTGATTTATGCCCATCGTTCTTCCTCGCAACTCCTCAATCGATCATTTGCTAGATATATATATATGATGTTTTTTAGTTTCCAAAGGTAACAGACACAAGAATAAGAGGTTGCACGCTGCAGGTTAAACACCTAATATGAAAGTGATGTACATTAAAACCTAATATAGGCTAATGGGCTTTTTAAAACATGAGACATAATCTACTATGTCTAATTGGGCCTCTGAAAAACTTGATAGGAATTTATAATAGATTTGTAAAATAAGCCCAACAGAAAGCTATGCTTTTTATATATTTTTCATATATAGAAAATGCATTCCGGTTCTTAAACCCGGTTCGACCGGTGAACCGGTAAGCGCACCGGTTCAATGTCTGGTCCGGCTTTAAGAACATTGGTGTTGGGAACTCCTCACCAACCGATGACCTTCACCTGTCGCCGCCTCCATCTCCGGCGCCGCCACCCGGCCGTCCTCCTTCTCCGGTAAGTCCTTCACCATCCCGATAACTCCTTTGTTGTTTTTTGTTAATGATCAGAACCGGCTATTGGAACCTATATTATTAGTGTGAAGCCCACGGGCTCGGTTAGCTATATAGGGTTTTGTTAATTTGCATAATTGTCAACTTGACCTCTTCAATTCACAAGGCAAACCTTTATAATAGTACAACAAGATCTCCTATTTTAGGGAGATAATAAATACATTAAATACAATATAAATGTTGACTAATTAGTGGCTTGATTGGTGCGGTCCATTACACCCCCGCAGTCGAAGCGGGAGGAGGACGGATGCTTAGACTGGAGCGAAAATCATCAAAGAGGACTCGGGGAAGACCTTTGGTGAAGATATCTGCAACCTGAGGACGAGAAGGAACGTGAAGGATACGTACTAGGCCTTTCTGAACATGCTCGCGAACAAAATGTATGTCTAGCTCAATGTGTTTTGTCCGTTGATGTTGTACCGGGTTTCCAGATAAGTAGATGGCACTGATGTTATCACAATATACCAGTGAAGCCTTAGAGAGGGGACGATGTAACTCGAGGAGGAGGTTGCGTAACCAACATATTTCAGCAACCACGTTGGTGACACCTCGATATTCCGCTTCAGCACTGGAGCGGGAGATGGTAGACTGACGTTTCGAGGACCATGAAACCATGTTGTCACCTAAGTAAACACAGTAGCCCAACGTTGAACGCCGGGTGTCAGGGCAGCCGGCCTAGTCCGCATCGGTGTAGGCACGAATATTGAGGGCGGACGATGGAGCAAGATGAAGACCGAAATCGGATGTTCCATGGAGATACCGAATTATACGTTTCAGGGCATTCCAGTGAGCGGTGTACGGGGCATGCATATGCATACAAACCTGTTGGACTGCATAGGTGATGTCCGGATGTGTGAAGGTGAGGTACTGTAAGGCACCTGCAAGACTACGAAATGTAGTCGGGTCTTCAAATAGAGAGTCCGGTTGGCTGCCGAGCTTCTATTGAGTGTCCACGGGGGTGGCTGCTGGTTTGCAGGAATCCATGCCTGCACGGTGTATGATATCTTTAGCATAGGCTTGTTGAGACAAAAACATATAATTACCCTGGCGTTTGAACAGAGATGCCCAGAAAAGATGTAAGAGGCCCCAAGTCTTTCATGGCAAATTCGGTGGTGTAACGCACCAAATATTTAAATAACGCAAATATTTGATAGTAGGTGAACATGTTGTATAAAATAAAGGTTCATATCTTATTAAAGACAACTTGGTCTCCAAGTTGTCGGTCAAACAAGGATGGCTAGTAGTGATATAAGTTATAACTTGAATTAACAAGTAAACAAAAGGGGGGGGGGGCTTAAGTTGAATAAAACTAATTCATGGGTTAATAAGGGGAGGACTCAAAACAAAAGAACTCCATGAAGAGGAGTTCACGTTTTTGGAGAGGTGAAGACCACCCCAACTCCAAACTCACTAATCAGTCCCAAATCCATGCTAAAATCGATTATTGGACTTGCATGTTGGAAGATTCCTAGTCATCTAGTGTTAACAAACATGAGGTAAGTGATAGAATTTCATGGATGATGAAATACTAGGGTTCATACATAATTATGAGTGAATTCATGTGGAGACTAGTTGCAAATTGTGATTGAAACTTGTATGCATGCTAATTTTGTGGAAATTTTGTAAATTGAAGAGGTTTCATGGAGTTTGGAAGTGGATGTTGATCTTTGGGTGTAACCCATGAACATTCTTGGTTAAGTTGATATGTAAATTGAAAGAATTTGATGTTTTGCTATATTTGATGTCTATTGAATGAATGGTATGTAATGTAGGGAAGAAATATGATGATTTATGTTATGAGCTATGAAAGTATGCATGAAATGCTTGTACATTGTGTTTTAAATGTTGTATGCACACCAAGTGTTTGATGAAATGTCTAGATTAGTCTAACTTGTGAAATGGTAGGCAAGATTGGACGAGTATGAAAGTAGTATGATAATTTATGCAATTGATATTAGGTTAAGAAGAGGATTGCGTCTTAGAAAGTATTCGTGTGGAAATTTATTGAATTACATGAATCGGTAAGAAGTATGTACACTATGCTTAAATAGTATGATGCACACCATGTGATGGTTAATTGGTATGATGAATGATCTTGTATGTTAGTGAGATATGAATATGATGTTTATGGTGAAGTTCATATGGTCTAGTACACTAATATGGATATATGTTTCTAACTAGAAAGTTTGAATGGTTGAAAGTTGACTTTTCGCCAAGTCAATAATGTAGAATAACATGGTTAGGCTCCCAAACTTGATTAAGTGATTAGAAACACTATGTGACACATAACATGTTAAAACTATGAGACATATATGATATTAAGTGGTTTTACATGATGTGAGAATAAATGTGGTTGTGAGTGTATGTTTTAGGTATGATAGAATTTGACTAATGAAAGTCAATGTGATATTTGGTTGAGAATGGTTGTTAGTGTGAATGATCATGTATGCTAACAATGATGTGAACATGATGATATGAAAGGATAGGAAGGATGGACTCAAGCATGGGAAGCTAATGGGTCAAGAGGAGGCAAGTAAATAAGCATGAACTTGGAGGAATTAAGGTAAGTGACTCCCGAACTTAACTCGCATCTATGATATTGATTTATGTTCATATAGAATGGGAATGATGTAGTAGTAGTATATGCGTATGAAAACCACCCTCGTGAAGTGTGGGCGTTAAATTGGTAGTTATTTGCAAAACTATGTCCAGTGCGCGCTAAAGCGCCTAAGAATGACCAATATTAATGTAATATTGAAAATGATGGAAAACTAAGTCCATGAGGGCTTAGATATTTCCAAATAAGTTAGTCGGTTAAAAACAATGGAATTAAACCAAGTAGTGTCACCCACGGGTGACTAGTTTGTAAAATAAGCCAAGGAGGATGTTTTGGGGATTCCAAGGAATTACCAAAGGATAAACCTATAAACTGGGTCATAATTAAATAATTGGACAATGATTTTTAGTTTAACAAAAGTTAGATGGGTTAACAAGATGATGGTTATGCCCTTTGGATGATCAAATAAGGTTTTGGTATAACTAAGACCTTAACGGGTCAATTTGGGTGAGAATCGGATGGATTGTAGTTAAACCAAAAGGGGTTATAAACCACCATAAATGGACATCATTAAAGCATGATTAAATGGTGTTAAACAAGTCCCCAAGTGCCCTTAGGAATGGCCTTGAATAGGAGTTTAAAGGCGTTCAAAGATTGGGGGAAAGCGGGCAAGGAAATTAAGAAAATAAGCCAAAGTTGCAGAGGCTACCGTACCTTACGGTGGCCAGAGTAAGGTACGGTGGACATCAGAAAGCTTACGGTGGATCTCTACTGCCTTACGGTGGAAGCTGAAACAAGGGCTACCGTAACTTACGGTGGCCAGAGTAAGTTACGGTGGACCCCTGAATATTTTGTTTTGTTTCTTCTTTCTAACATGGTTTATTTTCACACCCCAACCGATGGCGGAATACATCGGGGCGAGACTTAGTGGTAGATTGTTCAAAGACTTCATGACACTAGATTTTGTGACAATATAGTTTAAAGATAGAATTTCATTTATGGTCTATAAATAGAAATACAAGTAGTTCAAATAACGAAAAATACAACAAGAATATGATAACTTGAACTAGAGTGAGTTTCTATGTCCAATCCTAAGTAGTTTTCTTGAATGTCCTGCAATAAATATTTCCTGCAACATGTATAAAATATCTGTCAACACATAAAGCATTGGTGAGCATACTAGTTTTTGACATACATACATAGTATAATAAAGTTTTGCTTATAGGCATATGCAAGAGAACCATACAAACGGCGACTAGCCACAAAGAATTTTTGCTTAACATGACCCATGTAGGGGGCGGATAGCCAATCCTATAGCGCTATACATGCAAGGTGGGTTGTCAACTATATGAACATTTGTATGTTAGAGTAAATAATTCTACATAGTATAGCGTACAAGCATATAATAGACTTTAGATTGCGCATGATAGAATTTAGAATATGATAGACTTTAGACTAAGCATAATAGATTGTAGAGTTTAAAATCGTTTGAGTTTTGATAGTGATACATGTTGAGCCCCAAAGAGTAAAGAATAAAAGTGGGACAAGTATGAACTCACCTTAGGGTGCGTTAATAAATTCCCAAAAAACGGGTCTTGAGAATTGAAGATTTTAGCTCCGAATAACTAGAATTAAAAAGGAAAGCGTTTTAGGTTCAAGAGTTGGATTATTAGATTCAAGAGAGTCAAGCAAGCCTTTTAGGCGAACCAAAACACAAACCACCATAAAGGTGATTCGGATGGTCATGAGAATCAAGTAGTGCGTTTAAGGCTAACCAAAACACAAACCACCATAAAGGTGATTCGGATGGTCAAGAGAGTCAAGTATTGGTAAGGTAGGGATGTATCCACAAACCTTCCAAGTTATTAGATTAGTAGAGTTATGAAAGTATATATTTTAGTATTTACATAATATAACTATAGGGTTAAAGTAGTGTATGGTGACTTAGTTTGGAAGAGCCTTGGCTTTCCTTTGTCAACCATTAACCATAGCACAAGTCCATATTAAGTTATTGGTGAACTTGGTTGGTATCACTTCAACTAACCTTCTAGTGCATAAAAACAATAGAAGATGAACCACCTTTGAGGCCTCATTTTGGTGTCCTACTCGTCTTCATTTGTGATAGCAAACAAGAGCAAGGTCCTAGAGGTTTCCCCAAAGGGTTAGAAGAAGAAAAGAAGTGAAGAAAGAATAGTAAAGTTGGAGTTTATGAGAAAACTCACTTAGAAGTGGACTTCCACACTTGGGATTTCTTTGAAGAATTGGGAGGTTTAGAGAGGATTTAGGAATGAGCAAGTGTTAGAATGGGTAGGAGTGGTGTATTTAAAGTTGGAGTAAGGTAGTTGGGTAATTAATGGAGTAAATAAGATGGTTAGGAATGAATTAGGTGGGAGATATAAAGAAAGAAATAATAATAATAATAATAAAAGACGACGGAATGTTGCAACAAATTATTGTACAAATTATTGTATGTTGTTGTTTTGTAGAAAAAATAAGTCAAATGAACTCATTCACGTTTTTTTTTTATTCGAATGTATTATTATTAAAACAAATGTATGTGTTTTATTTAAAAATAAATAAATATATATTAAGATCTTAGCTAAGAGAGTTTCTTGTTATAGTGTCTAAATTGAATAGGATAAATTATAATGACGACTCATCATGAATTTGTAGGAGTAACATAAAATAAGCGAATAAAGGCAAACTTAGAATTTGTTAAATATAGAATTTATAATACATGTAAAACTAAAAATCACGCGATGTTACATTTATCATGTGTCATTATGTGGGAATGTAAGGATTCTTAAGGTTACTATAAACTCCATGATTGATCTTAGTAAGACGGTTTAAGATTAAAGGATGGTGGGACATTGAAATGAAATCGTGGAGGTCATGTTTATGTATGTATTGTTAATGTTATTAACCGTATTGTTATGTGAATTACAACAAAGGCACAGGGTAGATGAGGATGAATGCATGGAATTTCAAGGCTAGTGTGACATCCGTCACCTTTCTTTTTATTTTATTTTTTTAATAATAATAATATTAATAATAATAATCTTAGACATTATACTAAATAAACCAACTAACTTAACCCATTAAACACAACCCAACTAAATCCATTCACATAACCCATCTTAGACTAAGCCCATTTTCCAGACCCGAGCCCAACATCAGTGGCCCAAAGCCAGCCCATCCTCCCTCCATTCATTTCAGCTAAAAAAGAAAAAAAAATTGATACTGCCAAGACTCGAACTCGAGTCAAACGCCGGGTCAGCACAACACACTCGCACCACAACCATCCGGGCTACACCTCACTTTTGAATTAATCCCAACCATTATTATATAAAAGCCCATATTTCTTTTTCCCTTCTCTGCTGTTACGCGACCAGCATGCACCCCCACATCAAACAATTGGTCAACTCCACCTTTGACCATCTAATTGAGCCATTATTTTTGGAAAACCTTAATAATTAGCGACACATAGTTGACCAACAATAAATCACGCGTTAAACAAGCCCCGGATTAGAAGGATTCCAGCTCGTTTTTGAGCTTGATTGACTGGGTTTTGACCATCAAGGAGTCAAAATTCGTAACCTTCCATATTCGAAATCATAATATAAATTGAGATATTCCGAACCATCTCATTGTGCCGAAAATCAAATCCTCACCCTCAATTTGTTCCATTTTTCACCAATACGCGAGTAATCAAGCTTGGTTGACTGGTCTTGTTAACCTGCGATTCGAAGGCCTTCGCGTCTGGTATGATTTCAATCATTATTCCTTCATGTTAATCGGCCCTCCCTCAGTAATAACCCCATGATTAATCGCTTGATAAAAACGTTTATAATCAGATTCAAGTTCTAGGGTTTTGTTCTTATATTTTTGGGGAAGATGACCATGTCATGTGTTAATAAGTATTTTAAATGCTGAAACATAAACAAACCTAATGTACAGACCAGTTGGTTGGGATGTTTGGCTAAAACCATTGAACCGGCTGGTGCCCAGGTTCGATACCCACCAGCTTCAACAATTTTTTTAACGTTTTCTTTTATATATTATCTTTTAAAATTGATTTTTAAATACCAAATCTACATTATAAATTCTACAAAATATTATCCTATGTTATATGAATAATAAATTTTGTTATACAATTTTTAGTTTTCAAAAAATTATTTATTTAATATATATAATAAATAATTCAAGTTTATTCAATTTTATTTATAAAAATTCTATAAAAAATATCAAAACGATTATATAAAATTCCACAAAAATTATTCTAAGTTTATAAATCAATAAACATTTCTGAAATAATTTTTATTTCAGAAAAATCATTTATTTAATATTTTTAATCAATTTTTGTTAGTTTTAATCATAAATAAATCATAATAAATTCATTTTTCAATATTTTTGCACCAAAATTTTATATAAATTATTTCTATCCATTTAGAACAGAAATACAATTTTTAATTTAAAATTCTTTAATTTTAATATTTTTAAATATTAAAGTTATATTTTGACAATTTGAAATAAATAGATTTAAATATTCTAATTTTAGGAAAATAATTTTATAAAAATTATTTTCATACATAAAACCTTATAATGTGACCATTTTTAATCTAAAGTTTACACAAAGACTTTTGTTTATTTATTTATCAAATTTCTCTTATTTATTAAACATTTTATTTATTAATCAAACGAATACTTATCCCCAATTCGAGACCCTAGAATATACTTGTAGACTAGATAGACTTAGACTTATTTGTTACCTTATACATAGGGTAATACTTGGCAACATTGGATTACACTTATTCCATTCCACAAGACTTAACACCTTGCTAAGGTGAGTATTACTTACCCCCTTTTCCATTTTTACACTTTTGGGGTGATTCATGCACAAGTATACAAAGCTTGCACATACACTTACACATACATTTTTCTTGATATACAATTCATATACGTGTCTTGTTAATCTTTGTGCTTAATGTTTGAACATGAATGTAGCTTACGTACAAAATCATACATCTAGACATAACTTATGTTATGGTGCTCTTTACATATAGACGTAACTTATGTTACGGTGCTCATTTAGACATAACTTATGTTATGGTGCTCTTTTAGACTTGACACGTGTTTAGGGTGCTATTATCAATTTTATCTTACCAACTTTACATTTGATCTTTGTCTTGTTTGGTTACTTATGTGTTTACATAATGCCTTGGTGATGCCGGACACATGAATTGTACCACTTTTCAAACTTATACTATATGTACAAAGCTAGGTAGTACTCACCAACATCATATGTTGACAAAATTTATTTTCGTGCATGTTTCAGGATAAGCTGTTTGACGCGCCACATAGAACTTTGGACTTAGATTCAATCAAACAATTATCTCTATTTTTGTTGTCATGTATTTATTTTCACATGTTGTAAAACAATATTCAATAATCAAATATTTACATTTTAGTACCATGAGCTTTTGAACAATCGTCACTACGTGACACCTCGATGATTCCGCCATCGGTTGGGGTGTTACAGCTAGAATCCAAAGATCGGATTCAAGCTCGTATCTTGTATTAGTCCAAGTTTGCGGAGACAAGTCAAAGCGATTATCTAGCTTCCTTGGGATGCTATTACTATGTTGTAGAAATACTGACTATAGTCACTTACTGAACTAATGATAAGGTTATATGGTGATTGTAGGTTGTATTGTCTACCTCTTAAAGCAAGGAAAGGATGGAGATCGAGCGAGGAGGCGGATTGTACGTGGTCACGGTCACTTAACCAAATAAAGATGAGTTTTGTTGAAGGCAATAAGAAATAATAGAAGATGTAACACTTAAAATACTTAGTAGATTTGATTTCTAATCATTCAAGGTTGTTATTAAAGAAATGAATTTTTCGGTTGGTATTTTCGCTGCGTACTTTCGGTTAATTTGGTTCAGGTGTGTTACAGGTGGCAAGGGTGGTCATGAGTTTCTGTCGTATATGATCAGAAGAAGTTGTGAGAATAATATCATCCACATAGAGGAGAAGGTAGGCGACATCGCGACCATGATGGTAAATAAAGAGAGAGTTGTCCGACCTGCACTGAGTAAAACCCTGTAAGAGAACAAAATCAGTAAACCTTTGGTACCGAGCTCGTGGTGCCTGTTTGAGGCCAAAAAGAGATTTCTTGAGGCGACAAACACGATTTGGGTAGCTAACCGAGCTCGTGGGCTTCACACTAATAATATAGGTTCCAATACCGGCAACCACCATAACCCCTCCTCCTAATCCTCATCGAACCATCATCATCCTTGCACCATCTTGATTATAATCGGTAACCAATCATCGGACCACCCCTTTTTGTTTATGATAATAGTCCGGTAAAACCATCCCTCTGTTTCTAGCCTAAATTATCAACCGAAACCCGATAACCACCTTCAGTTTTGTAACCGGACAGTCACCGGAGTTTTGGTGACTGTCTTGGGTTCCTTGTCTGATTCAATAATATCGATAATATTTCCTTTGGTTTCTGTTACGAATTGTACCCGGTAACCCTCAAGTTGAACTCCAAACCGTGACCATGTTCTCATGTTTGGGTTATGAAGTTTGACTAATTGATAACTATCGTTCTGATATAATGACCGAACAGTCACCAAATCCTGTGACTGTCACCGGAGTTTGTGTCTTCTGTGATTATCGTATGTGTGTTGGTCCTCCGATTTCATCTAATCTGACGCTGGGTTGACGCTGTCGTTTGGTGGGATCAGCTGTGGGTTCGGTCGGGACGGTAACTGGATCTATGGCGGCGCCCACCGCCGTTGATGTGGAGGTCCGACGGTGGTTGTAGCTCTGCCATCGAGAGAGAAATAATTTTGGTGGAGAGAGGTTGTTTTGATAATGGTGTTTATATGATTGATATCAGTAAAAAAAAAGTTTGGTGTGTATGGACAAAAATGCCCCTGACTTAACTGGATTTTTGTTAACTGAGTTAGTGGTGATAACTAAAATGGCAAAGAAATGAAACATCAGGGACACAAATGTAACAAAAAAAAGATTTAGATGAAAGTGACAATTTTTGACAAACCTCAGGGACTAAATTGGCAATTAACTCTATGTTAAAAATCAAGAGAAATAGTAAAAGGAAGAGTTCTGCAACTAAACAACTCAACATTATTCATTTTTTTATATTATGAGCTTATAAACTTGTAAAAGACATGTGTCTTATCTTGGTGAATCCTGGTTATCTTGGTGAATCTTGGTGAGGAGGATAAGACCGACCACAAAGGCCAATCAATATACAACAACAGTTCAAGTAATATAATAATAATAAAAATTACTGTTTAAATAGGTGGTGTTATTAATATAGTATAATTGTAAAGGGCATCACTTAGGTGCTGTTTGTTTTTTCTGCCGGAAAAGGTCTGCAGTCTGCGGACCACATCTGCAGACATCTGCAGGAGAAGAGGTGGACCAAAGGTCTGTAGTCTGCAAGAAGAAGACTGTTTGTTTTGTTAATGTCTGAAGGCTGCTGAAATAAACTGAAATTTAAATAAACTGATTTTTTAGAGCAGTCTAGTGGTAGACGGTGGTGGTGGACAGTGGTGGTGGTGGACGGCGGTGGTGGTGGACGGTGGTGGTGGTGGGTGGTGGTGGACGGTGGTGGTGGTGGACGGTGGTGGTGGTGGACGGTGGTGGTGGACCGTGGTTGGTGTGGTGGTGGACCCGTGGACGGTGGTGGGTGGTGGTGGTGGTGGGTAGTGGTGGTGGTGGTGGTGGGTGGTGGTGGACGGTGGTGGACCGTGGTGGTGGTGGACGGTGGTAGGTGGTGGTGGACCGTGGTTGGTGTGGTGGTGGTGGACCGTGGACGGTGGTGGGTGGTGGTGGTGGTGGTGGGTAGTGGTGGTGGTGGTGGTGGGTAGTGGTAGTGGACGGTGGTGGTGGATGGTGGTGGTGGTGGTGGTGGACCATGGTGGTGGTGAACGGTGGTGGGTGGTGGTGGACCGTGGTGGTGGGGTGGTGGTGGTGGTGGGTGACGGTGGTGGGTGGTGGTGGTGGACCATGGTGGTGGTGGTGGACCGTGGTGGTGGGTGGCGGTGGTGGTGGACCGTGGTGGTGGTGGAAGGTGGTGGACGGTGATGGTGGTGGTGGTGGTGGGTGGTAGGTGGTGGTGGTGGTGGGTGAGGAGAAGAGAAGTGAAGAAGACCTTTGAAGACTTTAGAAGACTTTGGAACAAGTCTGCACCAAGAAGAGGTCAGGAAGACCTTTTTGAGTGAAAGGTCTTCCAAAAACAAACAATCCCAAATGTTTTGCGCGCGTCTGCTTGGTGCAGACAAAAGAGGTCAGAAGTCTTCTGAGCAAAAAACAAACAGCACCTAAGATTGTTTAGGGATTACTTATGGTATGTTTGGCAAAACTAGCTGGTGGTTGGGTAGCTGGAAGCTATATATTTTGGTGTTTGACGGAGTAGGCGGAGTTTTTAATAAAATTTATTAAACCATTTTATACCCAAAAATTGTTTTCCGCTCGTTCTCTGTTCTCAAAACAGTTTGTCCCTTCCATTGTGTGCAGGGTTTCTACAAGCAATGACTTCAGCACAAGGTATAATGAAACCTTAATTCTTGTTCTTCCTTATTCACCAATTAATATTTTATGCATAAAGTTTTATGCTTTTTCTCTTTCTATGATCTGGGTATTTGTAATTTAGGGTTCTTGAATTTATTACATAACTCTTGGTGGAACCAACTGACCTGTTTTGTAAATTAGGGTTCTTGACTTTTATGAACTGTTTGGTTTTTGTGTGATTATGGGTGGGAGTGTATGTTTCTGAGTAAGTTTATGTAATTGTTTCTATTGATTTATGTTGTAGGAATCCAAGCATTCTTTGATCAGTTTACCTCGATGGAGAGCTCGTTTTGTTTCGTCGCTCACTGTGGCCCATTGGTTACAATGTACGTTTCGTGTTGTGTTACTGTTTGGTTGACTAATTGTTTAGCCCTGAATTCATGTTATGAATTTATGATAGCTGCAGTCATGCCATCTTATTATGTGTTTTTTTTTTTATGGACATTTTATAATTTATAATAAGTGAATCGCATCTATAGAACTTATCAATATCATGAGATGCTATTTAGAGGGTTGCTTTGATGGTCATAAGAGGTGGTAAAACATTAACATAATATAAGTAAAATATATAATAAGACACCTCCCCAGCAGACTTAGAATTCATTTCAGAGCCTATAAGTCTATCAGTATATGTATATATTTAAGACAAATGGTCAAATGCTTCTAGTTATAGTGAAATGTTAGTTATGTGGTTTGAAAAGTTTGACTACTTTGACCGAAAACCCGAATTTTGGCATCTTGGTCATGACGTTCCACAAAAAATGGTTAGTTTTTGGTTAGGTGTCGAAGGTTTTAATAACAGGAAGAAAACATATAGGTTTGTACTTCATGTTAGTGATGTTAATAGTTCTCACATTAGAGCCTTAGTTTTAAAAAACGCACAAAAGCCATGATGTCTAAAACTAAGGCGCAAAGCGTCAAACGCAACAGCGGCAGGTTTTTTTGTACCCGAGGCGCAAGACAATTATATAATTTTTTTTATATATCACATAGATTTTTAGCTTCTCATACCCAAAATATAGTTTAAATAAGGTTTTTATATGATTTTACCTACACGTACATGCCATAAAAGACCTAAGGTACAATAGTTTGCTGCATAAAAAACACCCAAGGTACAAGAGCGCGCGCCTCAGGGCAGAAAAGCCCCCAAAACATGCGTTTTTTTGCGCCTTTTGGTTTTACTTTAGGCGGTGAGAGAAAAAGCATCTGCCTTGATGTGCCTGCGGCTAGGCACGCCTAAACACGCACATACCATGCTGCATTGATCACATGTGAAGTCACGTGTATTCTAAACATCCATTTGTTTAAGGGTATGATCGTAAATGTTCATTAATTTTCGGCCCTCACGTCACCTCTCACCCCCCCTTTAAATATCTAATATTTATGCTTTGCCTCGTTGCCAGTCACTGCAGTCTCGACTACTCTGTCCACAACTCCACTCTCAGCGACGTGTGTTTTGCGATTGCAGGTATATTTTCTTTTATGATTTCTGCTTTAAATATATTCTCTTTGATTGTTGAGTAATTATCCTTAGATTTTTATTTAAAATCTTTTGCCCTTAGTTTCTTTGAGATATGGGGTTACAAAATTAAGTAATTACAGATCTGATAATTTTGCCTAAATTTGGTTGATTTTGTCTGATCTGATCTGAGTTTTTCTCTTAATCAGTTCAGTGTGATCGGATTTTATTTGCTGTATATGCAAAACAAAATGAAAAAATGTAGTATATATTTTTTTTTTCAATTTTTGTTGATTTGCAAAAAAAAAAAAAAAAAAAAAAAACACCTTGGAAGCTAATTACAATCACATATATACATTTTTAACATTCATCCTCAAGGTGGTTTGTAGGAAGATTTGTTGATATATCATTTCTATAATTGGACACTTGGCAATATCCGCCTAAAAATATTCCTGTTGGACACTTGGCAATAATCCAAGAGGCGTCGACTTTTCTAAATGTGGATGATTGCCAAGCGTCCATTAGGATGATTTTTCAGAGGATATAACTTCTGTTATTTATATGAATCCCGTCTCATTCAATCTTATACTATTACTGTCATAAATCGTAATCTTGTTTGAAGTGTTTGTAAAAATTTGTGATTTGTCTCCACTTTCGAGTCTAATTTATACTGTCAATATTTTAGGTAGATTTATAATCACAATCAAAATATCATGAACTAATTAAGCAAATCAAGTACAATCATATCTTTACATATTTACTTCCTCAACAACGAGTTTATCTTCTCATTCACTTCATTGTTTATACATACAACATATGGCTATATGTATTATGCCTTTTAGTGTTTTAATTTGATATGCATTTTTTTATCCTTTTCAAGCACCATCTGGGTTTTAAAAAGCGCGCCTGCGCAAGGCGCAACCTAGGGTGCCTCAGGGCTTTGCACCTACCCAATTTCCCAAAGGCGCGCGCCTCAGGCGCTTTTTTGGCAAAATTTCAGTCGCTTTTGACCCTGAGGCGCGCGCCTCACGTACACAAAGTATTTTTATGTATAAAAATGTTGTACCTTGGTGTTTTTGGCTTGTACGTATAGGTAACATCACATAAAAACCTTATTTATAGCTATATTTTGGGTAAAAGAAGCTACAAACTCATGGGATATATAAAAAAAATTATATAATTAGTGTACACTTCGGGTACGAAAATCCCACGCTTTTTGCGCTTCGCGCGATGCGCTTAGACCTCGTCGCTTTTGTGCGAGGCGCGCTTTTTTAAACCAAGAGTACCATGATGTACTTTTGCAAAGGGTAATGTATTGTTTTTTTTTATTTTACTTAGATTATTGTGACTGCATGCTAGGGTGTAAACAAGCTAAGCCACTCATCATTTACTCGAGATCAAGTCACTAAAAGCTTGATTTTAATCGAGCTTAAGGAGCTAAAGCCCAAGCTTAAATTGGAGCTCATTTAATAAACGGGTGGCTCAAACTTCATATACCAAGCTCGACAAATATCTATAATTACATAATAAAATTATTGATATATATAATTATGATAAAGATAACTAAATAATATTGTGTTATATATACAAATTGTGTTATATACATAGTTGTCAAAGGCGTAAAGCGCACTCAAGGCGCTTTGGTACCGCCTGTGGCCTAGGCGAGAAGCACAAAAAAAGCGTGGGCCTGAAAAAAAAAAGCGCAAATAAAAAAAAGGGAAAAATCACCAAAATCACTAAAAAACAACTATCAGCAATACAGATCAATATAATAAAGTAGCACCATGATTAAAAACCACCAAAATATCCAAATAGCTCAAAATATAAAAATAATAAAACTTCAAATCCAAAAGGGCATAGGGATAGAGGTTGTTTATATAGATTAGAATGCATAACCTGTTTAAAAAATAAAAGATATGATTAGATATTACTAGTTTTAAAAAATTGGCTATAAAATGATAAAGGATTAAATATTTTTTTTTAAAAAAAATCATTGCTTTATTTATCTAGGAGAGAAAAGTGGCCTAGGGTCGCTTCTAGGAAATTCATCGCCTAGGCGCCCTAGGCGCTCGCTTTTAACAACTGTGGTTATATATACAAATTTTGTTATAAATTTGTATATAATATAATTATATATGTATATAAATAAAATAATCAAAATTTAATACATAATAAACGAGCAAGAAGGCTTGAGCTTGAAATCTTACTGACGAGCCAATCTCAAGCTTTAGGCACATAGCTCGAAACGAGCCAAGTTCAAACTCTTTTAAGTTAAACCAGTCGAGGTTCGGCTCATTTACACCATACTGTAAATTCACCCATGGCTCATCACTTGAATTTGATCTTTATTATTGTACCTTTTGTATCTTTTGCATTTACTTACCGAAAGCTCGAGTAATTAATTTTTTTGAGTGTAGGAGTGGCTAAGACAAGAGTATGGCTAGAAACCATAACAACGAGGCATCTAGCAGCAAGAATTCTAAGACATCTAAAGAGAGGAGTTCATCAACATGGCCAAATCTGAACCGAGATTTGCTCTTTTCAATCATGATGCAACTTCGATTGATTGATTACGTTGCATTCAGCGGCGTATGCAAATCTTGGAGGTCACTTGCACACACCGAGAAGAGCAAGTTTATGAGTTCCAAACAACCCATGTCAGTATCATTCTCAACAAAAGCGAAGAAAGTGTGTTACTTAACCGACTTCGAGGGAAATAAATTTAAGACCTTTCTTCCCAGTTCTACCCGGAGAACATCTGTAGGATCAACTTGCGGCTACCTGATCTTCTTCAGTAGGAAAGGCCGTGAGTTCTTTCTCGTGAATCCTATCACGAGACACGAACTGCATTTCCCTGGTTTTCCATTTTACGTAAGTACTGATCCAACGAGCATAAGGGTAATGCTCGTCTTTTCATCCTCGATGTCCGCGTGGGTGCTTGTGATCTCACACAGATTCTCGAGTGTCATATCCTTCTCTTTAGCAGGTACCCAAGCCGCCTGGGAGTATCTTTCGTTCAATTTTCCCATCCTAGATTTACATTATTTTAAGGGAAAGATATATTCCCTAAACAGTGGGAATCGTTTATGTGAAGTGAAACTTAACCCGAACTCAGAGCCCGTTTTATCACCATTGACGATGAAAAACGTCCCTGAGCGTGCATTCATGCATCCTGAGTTTGTAAGCTCAGGTGAAAACCTGTATGTCGTGAGTCGCATTTCAAAAGAGGCATACGAGTCTTATGAAATAGATTTTGACAAAATGGAATGGGTCTCGACCGGAAAGATGATTAGGGAGTACGCACTTTTCATGAGCGAGTTGAAGAGTAGCTCGCTATTAATCCTGATACCTGGATGCCGTTTGGTACCGATAAAAGTAAAGATAAAGGCAAGTGGTTTACTGCAAACTTGTGGTACTATCCCTCATGATTGCATGAATGCTAATCTCCTACAGTAATTTATTAGAGTTAGCTTATATTTATGTTTTTAATTATGGATCAAAGATTTTATGTGTTTGGTTTTATGTTGAACAGTTTGTTTCTCACCCTTTATTGGTGAGAAGAACTATAATTTTAAGGTAATATTTCATGTCATTTGTCCTTTTGCATTGTGGATGAATGTATTGCTCTGTTGGATATTGTTGTTAGACAGTGATATGTTACGGATAGAATGATAATAAGATAGTTCAGGGACTATATTGTAATAATGGACTAGTATAAGGACTGAAAGTGTAGAACTGTAATAGTTGTAACCGTCTTAACTGTCCTATTAAAAGGCAGGTAATAACAGAAATAAACTACCGTTTTGATCGTTAACTTCTTCTATGATTGTCTCTATCATTGGTATCAGAGCCAACCATCCTCGGCTGTTCTGACCTTCTATCCTCCATAACCACCGTAATCCACCATCATTCCGACCATACCACCACCGTAATCCACCACCAGTCCGACCATACCACCATTTTTTTCCGACGAGCTCCGTTCAACCTTGTTCTATCATTCTTTTCATTCGTTCTTTCCATTGTTTCACTCTGTTCAATTCTTTAGCTAGGATTAATCAATCGTGATTAATTCATTCCTTTGATTTGATCAATTTGTGGATCAAATCATTCCTATCAATCCACCAAAACAATGATGACCAGGAATCGTTCTGAAAACAGAGAATGATAATCTTCTAAAAAAAAACCCTAGATGAACATTCATTGACTTACCAAAATTGATGCACAATTACAAAAAAAAAAATACCCAATTCCAAAAGAATGATAAGAATTTTGCTAATATCAATACGATGTTTGCCAAATTAACTGATGAAATTGCGAAGATGAATAATAATGGAACCAATGGTACAAATGTTGTGAATAAGGTGCTCTCAACAACAGAAACACCTAGATCTGATAGGGTACACAGAATTGGGAAAATTGAATTTCCAAAGTTTGATGGGAGTAATGTTGATGATTGTGTGTATAAGTGTGAACACTTCTTTTCCATTGATGAAACTTCAAAAGATTGCAAAGTAAGATATGCTGCTATTCATATAGAGGGTAATGCAGTTAAATGACATCAGTCTTTTCTTAAAACCAAAGGTGTTCCCATCCATGAAGTTGAGTGGAAGGAATATTCTAAATCAGCAGTTTCAAGATTCTCTAAGGTGCTGTTTGAAGATGCTATGGGTGCTCTTACATTCATTGTTCAAGAAGATTCATTGAAAGATTTTGTGCATTGTTTGATGCTTATCTTCTGAAGGTATCAATTCCTTAGATATATGTTGTGAGTATCTTTATTAAAGCCCTTAAACCTGATATCAATGGTCCAGTTAAGATGTTCCAACCCACCACCATGAAACAAGCCTACCATCTAGCCAAAATCCAAAACTCAACCAACAAATCTTTAGTAAGCATAAACAAAGTAGCTAAGTATCACCAAATGATTGTAGCTAGGTGTAGGGATGAGCTCAGGACGGGTTTCGGTACCGAACCGATACCGATCCCGACAATACCGATACCGAAAAGTCCAAAAACCCAATACCGATCCCGATACCGAACACATACGTACGGTATGGTATCGGTACGGTACCGAAATGGTATCGGTATTTTGCCTTAAAATACCGATACTGTACCGATCCGTACCGATACCGATAATACCGAAACCGAAAATCCATAAATATGGATACCGATACTGATCCCGAAACCCCTCGGTTCGGTATCGGTTCGGTACGGTATCGGGACGGGATCGGTATTCGGGCTTGAATGCTCATCCCTAGCTAGGTGCACATACAAAGGTTTTTAGCAACTCACGTTTTTTTAACAACTGTCGTGAAGTTGATCTGAGATATCGTGGATTATTATATTGATAAAATGGTCGACTTCTAAGCAAGATAGCCAATGAGCTTCATGTGACAGAAGGAAGGTTGCATGTGTACAAAGGTTGGCTTCTTGCACATGAAGGTAAGGCACATTGCCTTGAAGGTTGACTTACTAAGACCTAACTTGATAAAAATCTTGTATGTGTTCTAAGCTTTGAGGACTTTAAACATTATTAAGAAAAGTTATTGTTTTTGTTGCAGGAAGCTGAAAGGTATGTTTGATATTCTTATTACGCAAGGTTCGAACTGTGACATCCGCCATCCTCGTCTTTCATCAAGTTGTCATTCATAGTCCTCGTACTTTGATCATTTTGAACTTTAATAAACAGCTGGAATTTTGTCGAATCGTTGCATCTTTGTTTGGACCGTGTTTTGTATTAATCATATACATGCATCGAATCGTGATTTAAACGTATTACGTTGGAATGTATGGGAATTTTTATCATTTTTTTAAGTTAATTATATTTTATATATTTTCTTTCTTTGAGATCTAAAACGCGTATAAACTTATCAAAGAGTTGGAAAACGTTAAAAATACTAAGTTGAAATCTATATAAAAAAACATAAAGTAATAGTATGTAAAATTTTATATTTTTTTTAAAACATTTTGTTAACAATAGCTAAGTTTTATTAAGAAAAGTTAAACAAAACTATATTAATTTTAACCAAACAAACTATAGGGGCCGTTTTTTCCAAAATTTGAAAGTTAAAATTTTGAAAACATGAATTGCCATGTTCGTTTTTTTTCTGGCGTGAGGTTCGGTGACCGGATTTTAGCTCCGGCGAACCATATTATGATCAATTAAAGCCTTTTGACGAACCATAACTATTCCAATACGTTTCTCCTCTAAAAACATTCGAATTCCAATGATTTATGTCAAGCTTTAACGTGTATTTAATGAGTTATTAACCGGTTCTAGTTTTGTAACGGCCGGAGATATAAACTTTCGTTAAAAGGTCCATTTATAATCGATACTGATATAAAACGAATGTTCCAATCATTTCCTGCACCCATTCAGATTCAAAACGACTATTAATCCATCGCAAATCATCCGAGAAGTCCTCTAATTTTCGGTTATTAGTTCCGGGTCTTGCCTCTTTGTTTTCGACTTTAAAATCCCTTGTAAGTCCAAGATTTTCTTGACGTTTGGATGGTTATTTAGTCCTCTTTAACGCTTCGTCGAATACTAACCTAAAAGGCTGTGAAGTATTCATAGTTAGTAGCATGAAGTACTTTAATACTTTTGATTATCAGTGACTTAATTGGCTCAAAAGCTTTAATGTACAAAATTTTTCAAAAGCTTTAATGTACAAATTTTTAAGGAAGTTGTAGACCTTTGATAGGCAATAGCTTAAATGGCTTTAAAGCTTTAATGGGAATAGCCTAAAAGGTTACAAGGCTTTAGAGAATAGTAACTTGGAAGGCTATAAAGCTTCAATGGATAGTAGTCAAAATGGCTTTAAAGTCTGAGTGGGCAATAGCCTGAAAGGCTGTAAGGGCTTCTAAAAAACTGAAAAAGGTAAAAGTCTTGTAGTACATAGTATCCTATGCACCTAGGTTGAAGAGACTGAAAAGCTACAGGTGCACAACAGCCTATAAAGCTGAAAAGCTAAAGACGTTATTGCTTTGTATCCATTGGGTAAAAGCATGTATTTTCATCTTTTTGTGTATATTTATTTTCCTAATATAGTTGACTTGGCAAACTCAATGAAATCTAAAGGCTCCGTCTATTTCAACAACCCCCCCCCCCCTTCTATTTTCACCCCCTGAAAGCGCCTCGCTTAGGCCTAAGCGAGTCGCTCTCTTTACTTTTTAACTACCTCGGTACGAGGTCAGAAAAAACTGATTTTTGACTCGAAGCGCCTCGCTTAGGCCTAAGCGAGGCGCTTCGGATCAAATTTTTTTTTTTTTTGGTCTTTTGAGTTGTTTTTTTTTTGTTTTTTTTGCAGTCAGACGTTTTTCAAAAGAACATTTTTTATGTCAATGGGAGGGTAAACAAAATTGTCAATCCGACTGTTGATTTCTTTCTGCAACAAGGAACAAAATGTCAGCTTTTTCCTGCCACCTTTCAATCTCACTGTCCAACAACTGAATTTTACTTGCTTGCATGAAAAGTTTATTTAATTGTCCGTTTGACAAACGCCTGGCTAACCTGTCCAGTTATCAATCTCACTGTCCAACAACTGAATTTTACTTGCTTGCATGAAAAGTTTATTTTAACGATGATCCATGGTCAACGATAGCGGTCAACGATGAAGACAACCTGAAAGTGGATACCATGGATCAGAGAGATTTAAGCTAATCAAACTCATATCTCAAGCCGGTGCAAGTTATGTTGTAGCATCTTTTGATCATCTTCTTGTAATTACTTTCAAGTTTCTTTATAATCATTGAAGACAACTTTTCAGTTGTTATCCGAGAGATAGCGGTCAACGATGAAGACAACCTGAAAACAACCGGATGGTTGGTAGCTATAGGTAAGAACATTGTGGATGAGGATTGTTTATCTTCCCCTTGGTTTTAAAAAGCGCTAGGCGCACAAAAGCGATGATGTCTAAGCGCATCGCACGAAGCGCAAAACGCAAAAAGCGTGGGATTTTCGTACCCGAAGCGCACACTAATTATATAATTTTTTTTTATATATATCTTTAGATTTATATGATCATTTACCCGATATTTAAGCACAACTAAGCTTTATATATTTTTTAATATTGAAATTACATATATGTGCAACCTAAAAAGCATGATGTACAACAATCTAATGCATAAAAATAATATGTACAACATCTTAATGCACTAGCATGTCAAATTGGATAAAACAATAACTTTAAGGATGAAAATTGTAAATTAGTTGAAATAACAGGTGAAAAAGAAAAAAAAGGGTGTATGCATTTATACTATTAAAAAAATGTTTCTAGGAGATAAGCTACACTTTTCAAATTAATAAAAAATCAGACCTATCTTATTACCCAAGCCAGTTTATAAACTTATAACACAACCCAGTTTACCCTAATATACAGGCATACAGCCGCCATCTCTTCTTTTTCATCTTTCTCATTTCTATTTCATCTCAACCCTAATAATCTGCCATCAAACCTAATTTCTACCAACATATAAGCCTGGTAAGCTTCTTTAAACTACTATTGCTTCTCTATTTCTCTTATTTCATCACATATAAGCAACAATTTCTTGAAACCATAACCTTTTTTTTGGTTTCTGACCAGTCTTTGCGCCTAGGGTACAGAAAGCGCAAAAGCGCAGGCTTTCTTACTTCACACAAAATCCCAAAAAGCGCGCGCTTTCGGGAAAACGTGCGCCTTGTGTTACCAAAAGCCCAAAGGTTTGCGCCTTGATGTGCCTTGCGCCTAGGCGCGCCTAGGGCGCGCTTTTTTAAAACCCAGATCTTCCCATTGATTTCAAGTATGTTGCCTTCATCGTTGACACACAAGACGAATGTTGCAACATGAGTTCGACCAAGATGACACACGAAGCTTTAGACTCCAACCGGATCCAAGTATTACTGTAATGATCAGGAACATTCCAAATAACTGTTCAATTTCAGCTTTTGTTTAACTATTTTAGCAACTTCCATAGAGAAGTTATCAATCTCACTTCTCACTGTCCATGTTTACCTTCAACGTCCAACGGTAATGAGTAACCTAGTAACCTCTACAATGATGTGATTTGTTTTAGATAAGGAGGTATATGTACAATGAACTTTTCATGCAAGCAAGTAAAATTCAGTTGTTTTACTAATTTCATAGTCTTGATACTTTTTAACAATCGGATCGGTGCTAACGATGAGTTTGATGAATCATTGTACGTGGTCTAATCAGGTATATGTACAATGATGTGATTTGTTTTAGATAAGGAGGTATATGTACAATGAACTTTTTACGCTAAATAAAACCGATTAATGTTCTTTATATATGAATAGTGACCTCTGGTAATCATCGTTGGTATTAATGGCAAGATATGTGGCTTTAGTCCTTTACGCAGGTTTGCCAGAGGGTCACTATTCATACACACAACTTTTTGCTCTAGTGGTGTGCTCTACCTTTTTGACAAACACCTGGCTAACCTGTCCAGTTATCAATCTCACTGGCAATCATCGTTGGTATTAATGGCAAGATATTTGGCTTTAGTCCTTTACGCAGGTTTGCCAGAGGGTCACTATTCATACACACAACTTTTATGTTCTTTATATATGAATAGTGACCCTCTGGCAAACCTGCGTAAAGGACTATATGTGGCTTTAGTCCTTTATATGAGTAATGTCATGCACAATGTGTACTCACAGTGACATCGAACACTTTATATGAGTAAAACGATCGCTTTACCTGAAAACAACCGATGGTTGGTAGCTATAGGTAAGAACATTGTGGATGAGGATTGTTTATCTTCCCATTGATTTCAAAGGATATTCATGTGAGAATGATTTCGTTACTGTAATGATCAGAAACATTCCAAATAACTGTAATGATCGCTACGGTTGCCTTCATCGTTGACCGATATCTCTCCCGATAACAACTGAATTTTACTTGCTTGCCTGAAAAGTTGTACCGGTTATAGAGCAATTATACGCAGGTTTTCCAGAGGGTCATTATTCATACATAAAGAACATTAATCGGTTTCATCTTTGTTTCTTGAGTTCAACTTTCCATGATCTACCTTTACATTATTATTATTATTTACATTATTATCGTATTTGCAACTTAGTTCCTTTCTATCGAAAAGTAATTAAAAACACTTAAAAATGAATTAAAAACAATTGTTGCGAGTTAGGTTTAGTCGGAGGACCACGTACAATGATTCATCAAAGTTGTACAAAGCTGGATGTTTTTACTGGAAAACCAAAACGAGCAATTAACGAAGCGAAACGGAGAGATATAATTTTATTGGATTGGAAACAACTTAAAAGAACCAAAAATGAATTAAAATTATTTTTTGTGATTAACAGATAATTTTAAAGAAATAAAAGAAATTCAAATATAAAAAAAAAGGCCAAAGCGCCTCGCTTTGGTCAAAGCGAGGCGCTTGAGTGCCTCGCTTTGGCCAAAGCTAGGCGATTGAGTAAAGCGAGGCGCTTTGGCCTTTTTTTTTAAAATTTGAATTTCTTTTATTTCTTTAAAATTATCTGTTAATCACCAAAAAATAATTTTTAATTCATTTTTGGTTCTTTTAAGTTCTTTCCAAGCCAAGAAAATTATATCTCTCCGTTTCGCTTCGTTAATTGCTCGTTTTGGTTTTCCAGTAAAAACATCCAGCTTTGTACAACTTTGATGAATCATTGTACGTGGTCCTCCGACTAAACCTAACTCGCAACAATTGTTTTTAATTCATTTTTAAGTGTTTTTAATTACTTTTTGAGAAATGATAATTTTCAGATATTACAGATCAAGGTGTTACCAAGCATGTCAAGAAATGATAATTTTCAAAAATTGCAGATCAAACATTTAAAAATATATTACCAAACATTTAAAAATAACTTTTCATGCAAGCAAGTAAAATTCAGTTGTTTTACTAATTTCATAGTCTTGATACTTTTAACAATCAGATTGTTTTTCGAGAGAAAGGAACTAAGTTGCAAATACGATAATAATCAAACTCATATCTCAAGCCGGTGCAAGTTATGTTGTAGCATCTTTTGATCATCTTCTTGTAATTACTTTCAAGTTTTTTACAATCATTGAAGACAACTTTTCAGGTGTTATCCGAGAGATAGCGGTCAACGATGAAGACAACCTGATAGTGGATACCATGGATCAGAGAGATTGATTTCGTTACTGTAATGATCAGAAACATTCCAAATAACTGTAATGATCGCTACGGTTAGTGGATACCATGGATCAGAGAAATTCAAGCCAATCAAAACTCATGGCAACCTTTGTTTGATTATACTCATGTACACCTTTATCAGGTTCTTTTGGCCACAGGTACAGAAAGGTTTTAAATGTTCATATCGTTTCAGGTTGCCTTCATCGTTGACCAATATCTCTCCGATAACAACTGAATTTTACTTGCTTGCCTGAAAAGTTGTACCGGTTATAGAGAGAAATCAATAGTCGGATCGACTGTTGATTGGTATATAGAGAGCAAAACCGACGATCATTCAAAATTTAAAGTTACCGCTAAACTCTGTGCCATCATCGACTACAGCAAACCGACGATCTTCCTCCACGGCACTCCTAATGGGCCTCTCTTTATTTCACGATACGATTTGTGTTTTTGTTGCTTTTTAAATAATAAGTTTTGTGTTTATCAAACCCTAACGTCTGAGCTATGATTTATTATTATTAACTTATTTATTGTTAGTTTCATAAATAAGTTATATGAAAATTATATAACTTAGCAAGTCATATAGCGGTCAACGATGAAGACAACCTGATAGTGGATACCATGGATCAGAGAGATTTATTTCGTTACTGTAATGATCAGAAACATTCCAAATAACTGTAATGATCGCTACGGTTAGTGGATACCATGGATCAGAGAGATTCAAGCTAATCAAAACTCATGGCAACCTTGTTTGATTATACTCGTGTACACCTTTATCAGGTTCTTTCGGCCACAGGTACAGAAAGGTTATAAATGTTCATATCGTTTCAGGTTGCCTTCATCGTTGACCGATATCTCTCCGATAACAACTGAATTTTACTTGCTTGCCTGAAAAGTTGTACCGGTTATAGAGAGAAATCAACAGTCAGATCGACTGTTGATTGGTATATAGAGAGCAAACCGACGATCATTCAAAATTTAAAGTTACCGCTAACCTCTGTGCCATCATCGACTACAGCAAACCGACGATCTTCCTCCACGACACTCCTAATGGGCCTCTCTTTATTTCACGGTACGATTTGCGTTTTTGTTGCTTTTTAAATAATAAGTTTTGTGTTTTATCAAACCCTAACGTCTGAGCAATGATTTATTATTATTAACTTATTTATTGTTAGTTTCATAAATCGTTTACTAATTTTACTAATTCCCGATTCTTGATACTTTCATAAATCGTTTTACTAATTTCCGATTCTTGATAATAAGAAATTATTATAATAATAAAACAAAGGAACTAAATTACAAATATAATAAAAAATAATAATAATAATAATAATAATAATAATAATAATAATAATGTAATATAGTCATGGTTAATGTGACACCTGGCAAATTCGGGTTAACAACGTGGTCTAGATGAAAGTCTACCTTAGCGAGTCACGCGTATATTGTACTTAACTGGGTTAGTTAAGTCGGGATATGGTTCGGGAACTATTGGTTAGTCTAGAAGATCATTGGATGTTGGTCTAGAGGTTCGTTAGATGTCGGTCCTTAACCAAGTGTACAAACGGTAACGATTTGTAGGATCGTCAGGGCATACGGAACGTACGAGTCTCGAGTCCCGGAATTGGTGAACGAGTGTAAATATGTGTATTTACTTGTGTTATGTGTTTACAATCATTATGTGACTTGTCGGTACATGAATATGCATTAACATATGTTAAAACGGGGTTTAACGCGCAAAACACACAAGAGGAACCCCTACAGGCGATTAGGAAGCCTAATCGCCCATAGGGGAGGCGAGTAGGGCACATTAGACACGAGTAGGAGGCTACTCGTGTGTACATAGGGGCGATTAGGCCCAATCTCATGCGATTAGCAGCCCTAATCGCATGTAGCTGCTGCATACTCGCCTATAACGTGCTGGACGACTAGAAACGCCTATAAATACAACACTTAACCTCCTAAACTCCCTAATATCAACCCTAGTCGTCCCATAACCGCCCCAAACACTTAAACAACCTCTGGAAGGCGATTTTGATCAAAAACACAAGGTTTCAAGGTCTAACCATCAATCTTTTACAATTCCAAGGTTTGATTCTCATCCATAACACTTTGTAAACGTTTTTAATCAATCCCTAATGGTCCAGACCTGTTCATAAACGAAAAAGCTTTCTGAAAACCGTCAATAAGGATTGTTAAACGGATTATAACTAATTAACATGCGTTATGGGTATGTATGATTAGAAAGATAGGATTTTTATGGATCTTGATGATGTTTTGATGTATTATCATGCTAGGTCAGAATTAATATGGTTAGTATGATGATAGAAAACTCTGTAATCGGATAATAGGGTTATGATTACATGCGTTAATTGAATGTTGCATGCTATGTGTATGTGTTTGGATTGCTTTGGTTGCATGCAGGACTGATTCTACGAGGATGAACGAAGGGTTTTGGGTTAAACATGTTTAGGATAGTGTTTGGGATGATATTGGGTAGTTACACACGCTCTGGATCTGATTTGGAGCGTTAAACGCGCGAAAAAACCGGAACAGCAAGGTTACAGGCGAGTAGCCTTGCTAATCGCGTGTATTAGGGGCGAGTAGCCCCCACTCGCGTGTAATAAGGGCGAGTAGGCCCACTCGCCTGACTACAGGGGCGAGTAGCCCAATCGCATGGCCTCAAGGGCGAGTAGCCCTAATCGCCTGACTTAAGGGGCGATTAGCCCTAGTCGTGTGACATTTCATGCGATTAGCCTCCCTAATCGCGTGTACTGCTGCTGTAAGTGTAAATTAGCATTCCGAGACCCGATTTGACATGTAGTAACATGCTAGGAACCTCGTAACATGTCTAATAACTTGGTAACATATATTTGGATGTATTTCGGTGATACTTGAACTATGTGCTATAACTTATCGAACGTTAACGTGTGTTAAGTGTACTTGCGTTATTGTATGTTTTGGAACGTAAACATAACACGGGGAGTCTCGGGTCACCAATGGGATGTCGAGTCTTGTACTTTGGGTCAGTTAAACAGTCACGGTGTTTTCAAACGAACTTGGTTATGGTCTGGACACCTAGGGACTAATTAACCTGCGGGTTATTAGTCTAAATACTTGTAACTGTCGTATGTTAGGTCGCCACTTTACGGGACTAGCATAGCAGCTGAGTTTACTCGGGTTAAGGAGTAAAGGAACTTAAGGTGAGTTTACGGCCCCTCTTTTAAACTGGTTTTATACTTTCGGGGGAGAAAACATGTGTTAAAACAACTGTTTGGTAACTACTGTCATACTATGGGTTTATACTGTGTACTACACGATCTTTGGAAGTCCCGGGGGGAACCATGAATGTGCGGGTTTGCACAACGGGGAAATGTGAATAGCGCTATTGGGAGTGACCAACCCCGCTCGTCGACTTGGAGGGTCGGCGAGTGCATATTGTCTCAAACAGGAACAACAGGAACAACAGGAACATACATCGGGCATACTTTTGGTATTCGAGTTAGTAATGGTTTTCCAATCGTGGTAGTAACAAAACGTACGCCTAGCTAGCGTATACTGGTTTTCTATTTGTTATAGTATGGACAGGTTGACTTGGTACTTGAACTGCAAACCTGTAAACTCACCAGCATTTTTGTGCTGACGTAAACTTTTACATGTTTTCTCAGGTCGCTAAGGTAGCACAATGGAACTAGGGCGCACGCGTCTGCACGGCGTCTAGATAGAGTTGCATGATTTCATAAACATTGAACTTTGGTTATTTATGTTGAACTTTATTTTGAATAAGCTTCCGCTGTAAATGGGATTTTAAAACTATGTTTTGGTATTGCATTAATTACATTTAGACTTGTTTATTGTGATCGTTGGTTTGGATCCTGGTTTGTCATGCGCCTCGCGGTAAAACTCCGCAAGTGGATTTTGAGGGTGTGACAGATTGGTATCAGAGCCAATGGTTATAGTGAACTAGGACTGCATGTAGAGTCTAGTCTATAGCCGAGTCGCACACACTAGACGATCACATGGTACTAAACGTTATAGTGGTTTACGTAAGGTCTTGTCGGGGTGTCTCTAAATCGTTGGTCTTTCTACGTTACATCATCCGTTCTATCTTAGGTTGGGTTACTTGTTTCCTAGGCAGTGTGGTCTATTGGAGTAACTCGTGTGCTCTTGAGAATTGTCCAAGGCTCGGACATCTCCCTTTCGCACTCCAATAGAAACACTTGTCATGAACTACCGTAGTATTACGGTGTGTAGCTAAGAGTCTATGTTCGGTGATTTGATCTTTGAACTAGGAGAACACTTGGTGGACCATGTAGAGCGTTTTATCATTTTGGGTGCACACAAAATCATAAAACGAAATGCATGGAAGCCCTAGTGAGCTCTGGGTTTGAAGGGATAGTCCTGGATTGGATCTAGCTTTGATCTTATGAACATTAGTGGTTATCTTTAACTGCGAAACTAAATTTTCTCGTTCTTTCTGCCAGAATCATGTCTGGAGTGCGTGGAGGACGAGGAGGTGGTCGCAATGGTGGACGTGGTGGTGGTCGCGGTGGTGCTGGTGGTCGTGGTGGAGGTATTAACCTATCACAGGCTGATCTGAATAACTTGCTCCAGGCTGCCTTTCAGTTAGGGCACAACGGTGGCGGTAAGTTGTTTATCCATTTTCTTTGCCTCATTGGTGAGCCTTGTTTACGTATTTCGTGGTTTCTCATACGTTTCATTTTAGGTGGTCCTGTTGACCCACCCCCACCCATGTGCACCTACAAGATGTTCCGGGACTGCAAGCCCCAGGAATTCTCTGGCACCGAGGGTGCGGTCAGTCTGCTTAGGTGGTTGGAGAAAGTAGAGTCGGTATTCCTGATGTGTAACTGTCTCCCAGAAGATCGGGTGAAGTATTCGGCTGCGTTATTTCAGGACGTGGCATTGACTTGGTGGAATGGTATTACCCAGAACATGGGTATTGGGAGGCATATGCTATGCCATGGGAGAATTTTGTGCAGTTGCTGAAGCGGGAGTATTGCCCGAGAGAGGAGGTACAGAAGCTGGAACATGAGGTGTGGAACCTCAAGATGACTGGATCGGAAATCGAGAAGTATACCGTGAGGAGAAATGAGTTGGCGGTGCTGTGTCCCGATTTGCACGTGCCGGAGTATCGTAAGATTGAACATTATGTCTCAGGGTTAGTGCCGGAAATTGCAGGGTTAGTGGCTGCTGGGAATCATCCTACTTATGCGGAGGTAGTTCGATCGGCACATAGGATGACCAATTTAAAAGTGAATGAGGGGATTT